>JAWNPR010000090.1:26730000-27330000 GCA_035047405.1 Drosophila stalkeri
GGACAGGTGTTCGAAATAAAACGAAAGTTTTGACAATTTGTCGCGCGGCGAGAGATTAATGCGCCTTAACAGAAAATATAGACAGGCCCAAAGCTCCTATCAAAATACATGCATGTGGATAGCAGTTTAGTGAAATTAATAATTTTTGAATTTTGAATGCAGCTTACACTGCAAAAAGCGAAAAATGAAATTAAATGAAAACGAAACAAAAAGAAAACAAAAATCAGCAAGCAAAGAAATTGATAATCGCATTATGTTCACATTTTATAATTTTACTTTATTTCTGTTGTTCATTTTTTGGCGCTTTGCTTATGAGAAATTCCTGGAAACGAATTTTGTAATATGCTCGTATAGCTCCCCCGTTCTTTTGTGATCGGCTTACAGAGTGCCAGTCAGAGTAATGTAATACCGGTGCCGTCAGAAGAAGAAGCTTCGGTCAAATACGCTTTCTGCTGCACTCGACAAAAGAATTTCCCACAATGTCAACGGCTGGAGCACCGTAAATCGCGCATACGCATCGTAGCACGGCACAGCATGGCCGACGCCAGGGGCTAGGGAAAACTTGCCAGAAAAAAGTAAATGAAAAATGTTTGGTCTGCGGCTACGGTTGGGGCAAGTTTTGCTTGCACTTGAAACGCAACCACCAACAAGTTCATATCCCCTCATCCCCCGACTGCAGTTCAATGGCTCTACCAAATGGCCCAAATGGGCAAACATGAATATATGAAAATGTGAAAATATGAAAATGTAAACTGCAAGAATGCCAGCTAAAGATTGAATAACATTCAAGAGCAGCAAAAAACGCTAGGGGCGCCATGAAAGACAACTTCCTATAATGATTTGAAAACCGATATCAAATTCGTTATATAATAAATAAATATATTTATATGCTGAATATTTGAAATTGAATTCAGACTTTCAACTTGCCTTGCTCATTTGCATATAACTATATTTCTGTAAATAAAAGTTGATAAAAGTTGACTCTTCCTTGGCTATATACAACTTATTTAAATGTCTTTATTGACTGAGTCTTGTATTTGCTCATTGTTAACCATTTGGGAATTCTGCAAGTCAACGGAACTATAGTCAATATTTGATTGGTTAATTCCTCATATGATGTTTGGCCTAAATCTAGTTATGATATTAGTATGGAAATGTTGCCAACATTTGAGATCCTATAAGATATGCCAGTGTTCACAGAAGAGAGAAATTCCAGAACAGCAAATAGAAATACTTTTGTATAATCTCAAATCTGTTTGCTTGGAAGTCAACTCTCAATAACCTGGCTAGCGTTACCAACCGATTCTTCTTTATGCACTCTCTCAGCTGGCTATTTATAGCCGAAAGCTAAGCTCACTCGGCTAGCTGACAACTGAAAGGCGTCTGTCTAGGCTCCTTATCCTGTGGCGTAACTGCGAGTGCCCAATGCCACATTTTACGGTGGGGAATCCCCGCGAGCTGTGCCTTGGCCAGCCAGCAGCAACTGCATTGTCAACTGACGTAAATTACTTCAAGGACGCACAGTAACCCGCGCTGCAAAAAGCAGACAGACCAGACAGTTATAATAATAAAAGACGACAGCAGACGCCAGATAGAGAGTCAGAGAGCAAAGATAGAGACAGAGACAGAGACAGCAGTGAAGACGAAGGCAAAACCAGACTAGGAGCAAGTCGAGTCGAGTCGAGTCGAGTCGAGTCGCTCAATAAAAATCACTGACCATCAACAATGTGGCTGATATTTAATAAGTCTACAGTGCGAGAGACGACGACGACGACGACGACGACAAACACAAAGAGAAAATCAGGCAGGCAAGGGTAGGGTGTTTGGGGAGTTTGGGGTGTTCATTGAATGGGCAACGTCTATGGTATTGGATGTCGCTCGAGTTGCCGATGATGCTGCATAACAAGTTGTATACAAGCTGTACAGCATGTTGATAATGTAATGGATAATAACAATAAAGTGTATAAAAGCCCAGCCAGACAATGATGTACTCCCAAGTCTCTTACTCTGCCTGGTCACAGAATGTATTGACTTTTCCCGTGCGCCACAAGGTCGCTCGGTAGCAAGCCACAAATATTTTAAACTTGAATTCTATTGCAGTGAGGAGCGAATGCAAACATTTTTCAACAATATTTCATATTTTTCACACAACATTTAATTAAAAACTTCCTGCGACAAAACTTTTCAACTCCAACAAGAACTGCACTCGAACAAAGCTTATAAATATATCTATATATATATATATATATATATATATATATATATATATATATATATATATATATATATATATATATATATATATATATATATATATATATATATATATATATATATATATATATATATATATATATATATATATATATATATATATATATATATGTCTTTTTTTTTTAATTGATTCACATACATTTTTGCGTACGAGCAACGCTTGAGCGACTGCATTAATCAGTCAAACATAGAGGGAGGGAGGGCGAGTGGTAGAGGGGATTGGAGCGAAGTGCGGCAACAGCGCATCAGGTGCAACACAATGAGATGCTGTAATCGATACAGCGCTCCATTGCTGATTGCAGCGTTGCCAAACTTCCGCACAAAAGCCGAAGCTTTTAAAACAATGTCCATTGTTGAGGCAGTCTCTCAACATTGAGCTGTAATTTGTTCTATTTACGTACATATATATATATGAATGCTGTGTCGCCAAACTTCTTCGATAGATCACTGAATGTATATGTATATATTTGTGAGAATTAATTTATGTTTATATTTCACAAGCATTGGAAAGTTTAGACAGATGAACTCTAGCTAAACTCTTGCCAAAATTCATTGGATCGATATGCAAAAACCTTTTATAACATTATTGCCCGACTTCGGTTGGTACTAAATATGGCATTTCACTATTACCGAACTTCACTTAAAATTATTAAATGAGCGATATTGAGATTATGAGCCATAATTTATTTTATTCTTTGGGCATTGTTGCCCAACTTCGCTATACACCTATTTATGGACTGTCATCGTATCCACTGTGCAGCGTTGTCAAAGTTCATTATGCATGCGCTGTTGCCAAACAGAATATTTTATAATTTCTGTACATTGTTGCCGAACTTCAGTTTGCACCAAGCGTCACCCGATTTTGTCAGTTACTGCTAATAGTACCCGTCTACTCACACTTGTGCCGACTCTC
Organism: Drosophila stalkeri; assembly: GCA_035047405.1. Classification (NCBI taxonomy): domain Eukaryota; kingdom Metazoa; phylum Arthropoda; class Insecta; order Diptera; family Drosophilidae; genus Drosophila; species Drosophila stalkeri. Next base: position 26,733,188 of record JAWNPR010000090.1, read on the forward strand.
TCCCACGCCCACGGAATACTCTAATACGTTGGTCACACTGTCATAGACATTCGCTTTGAAGCAAAAGCTAGCAGAACAGAACAATTGGCGTAGCGTCTTTTGTTTAATTCCTTTTTTTTGTTTTACTATGAAACTTCTTCATCTACTTCAGCTTTATTCACGTATGTGTATGTGTGTGTGTGTGTGTGAGTGTGTTTCTTAATGGCTCCACTACATTGCCATTTGTTTTTAGCATTTCTTTGTTTTTGCTCGGCTTCTGGAATATATTCATATTTTGTTGCGCCTGTTCATGAATGCCCTCCCACCACCAGCACCACCAGCTCCCTCCCCCCTCTACTCCACTCCACTTAGCGTCCTCTCCTCTCCCATTGCTAAACACTTTAACATTTTGCCAAGTGTTTGCCAGTGTTGGCAAACGAGTGGCGAAGCGAATGGCGCATAAAAACAGCGACGCAATGCAATGTGCAATAAACGAGGCAACTCAACATGTCGAACATATGTTGGCTATAAAAAGCCAACTGTAAGCAAAGCCAACTGCATATACATGTGTGTGTATGTGTGTGTATGTGTGTGTATGTGTGTGTATGTGTGTGTGTGTGTTTGTGTCTGTGTGCGAGTATGTAAAAGCAAACATGTGCATGATTAAAGGCATATATAAACAGAATATGACAGCCCAGACAGGCCATGAACGAGTGCCAAAATGAGAATGAGTGAGTGAGAGAGACAAATAGAGAGAGTCGGAGAGAGAGAGAGAGAGAGAGAGACGTAGTGCATACAGAGTACTCTATGCATATTATATTTGGTATGCAATTTTTTTTACTGCATAGTTCAAGGCGCACAGCTCAAAGCAAATCAAAGTCAGGGAAAAACAAACTATTAAAAGACAGATATAATTAGAAAAAGCTCACATAAAAAGTAGAGTTAACGGTGCTTTAGAGACTGTCGATTGATGCAGTTCAACTGTACTTGTTGTTGAGTTGTGCATTATGTAAACCGTTATACTCAGATATATGTATGTTCATCTATCGATGGACTCTTGAGTATAATATTAATAATAATATATTTCATTACAATATATAAAATACATATTATTATATTATCTATATTTGGTCAATTCAATTCGTCCTGCAGTCTTTAAGCTTACACGGTTTCCACCTTCAAGTCGATGTCATGTCCAATGCACATTTTTCCTTGAACTCGACAAACGGAAACGGAAACCATTGGAAATACTTTCGTTTACCTGCGAACCATTTCTTCTTCAGCTGTCCCTCTTACTCACTCGCGTTCTCTCTCGCTCTCGCTTCCTCTCAATCTCGCTGGCTTTCCTGCTTGGCGGCCATTTTCGAAATTGCAGACGCCATAAAATGGCTTGAATATTTGTATGAAACTTAGTGTCGCATTCATTTTGAAATTCAGTTTTCGGCAGTTGCAGCACCATTAACAGCCGGTGCTGCCCCTACCCCCGCGCTTAGCTATTTGACATCACCTTTGGTGATGTCTTCCAGGCAGGCAAAGCCAAGGTATAAGCCCAAAGGTCATGCGACGACCCTCGCCAAATGTCGACCTGTGCCTTAAGTAGGTTAAAAAGCATTTTCAGCCCTGCTTTCCGTGCTGCACTGCATTGCAACCCTGTGGTCAGCGTAGGGCGCCAAAAGGGCGTCCGGGCCGGGGGGTGTTGCTACCCCTTTGGACTAGGCAACATGCCAACGAACTGAAAAAATCAATGCTTTTTGTTGTAGTCGCGTAGCAAAACGTGCCTAACAACTGAGAAGCTCTTGCAAAATATATTGCAGCCTTGCACTAGAACCCTTCCTATTACCCCCTGCACTTCTAGAAGAGAGCGACAGAGAAAGAGAGAGAGGGAGAGAGTGAGAGAGTGAGCAAGAGAGAGTGTATGAGAAAAGGAGGGAGATAGACAGAGAGAACTCAGGCTCGAAGAGCACTGGCAAATGCATTTGCCATGCGCTACAGTTGGTACAGTTTTTCAACTCCAGCTAACGGATTGGCGCCCAGCCAAAATGCAGAGGCACATCGCCAATATATGAGATACGAAACCCCTTTTTGAACCAACCCATTCAGAATTTAAGCTTTATGCTGGCGTTGGACTTAAAGTCAAAGCCATAGCCATAGCCATAGCTATAGCCAAAGCCAAAGCCAAAGCCAAGGTAGAGAGAGGGCGATTGACACGCTGTTGGGGTTGCTATGGTTAGCCTCGCAATGTTTTGGCCTCAGCACGTTTTGAGTTAGGGTCGTCAGCCCTATTTATGTAATCGTCTGTAGCCCCTGTGTGTAGGGCTTTTTGTCAACAAGCGATATGAATAAATGTGTCAATGGAATGATTTTTGATTTGCCTTTTGACCAACACCGGGGGCAACAAGTAATAATTCGTTCCGTTGTTAAAGCATGATGTCCACAATTAATGTCAAATACAATCCACAAGCCATGATAAATTCAGTTGATGAACTTAAATTTAGTCACTGTTTTACAGTCGATCCACTTACGTTCCACTTTAGCTAATTTATATTTCTCACAAAATGTATGAATCTAACACAAAAAGCTACATATACAATAAATTCACGTTCCACATGGCTTTTTTATATACACCTACATATACTTATAATCCACTTTCGTTCCATATCAAAAATCAATTGCAAGCTGATAACTTAGCTGTTTTCCATTTATAAATTAAGTAAATATAGCTGCATACATACATATATAGTATTTGTAAGTGATTCATGATGAGTGTCAGACTCGCAATAAAATTGCAATACATTCCACTTCCAAATACAAACCACATATATATAGACATCAGCGTAATTCGTACGAAATTTCAAATATAAATGCAAAAAATATATCATCATATTTGTATATATATATATATTTATCTATCTGATTTTCCCACATATATATACATATATACAGATGATGTGAGATGATATATGTATGTAGATACTCTGTGTATGCATATGAATATGTATGTGCGTTTGTATTTGTGTTTATATTGTAGCTACAACTCAACTGCAAATCGTACAAGCAAACAAGCCGTTGTTGTTGTTGTTGTTGTTGTTGTTGTTGATGCTTTTGCCGTCTGACTTTTTCATGACTTTCAGTCGACTAGATTTCAACTTGCTAATATCGCAGCAGAGCCGTAGAGAGCAGAGCTGCGGCAGCGCAGTAGCGACAATGCGACTGAGGAGGGGTTGGAGAAGCAGCAAAAGATGGGATCTACAAAGAGTGCCTAGCCTGGCCACTAGCATATTCACATACATAGATATATATGTATGTACGTATGCATATATTTTGCTACGCTGCAGCCAAAAGCCGCTTAAAAATATGCATTGAAGCAAGCACAAAAAGAAAAGAAACAAAACATTCTGCCACAGAATACGACGACTAGAGTAGAGCACAAAAATAATATATGTATATAAAAAAAAAAGGAAAAGCAGATAAAAAAGTTTCATTTCTTGGCATAGAACAGAAATGCACGCAAAACGGACGAGCAGAAAGCAGAAAACAGAAGGGAGAACTTACCTATACCACGCTCAAACTGTGTGTGACATGCAATTCTCACACACACACAGACACATACACATACTCAGTCAGCAAAGCAACAAACAGAGGTGCATAGCCCAAGAGGGGGACCTACGCTGACAGCGCTGCTTGCAGTGACAGTGGCAATGCCAAAGGCAAAGGCAAAGGCAAAGGCAAACTGCATATTCGAGGCCTACATCAACATTTTTCTGCTTTTGCAACAGCTCCCAGTGAGCGAGAGAGAGAGAGAGAGAATGAGAGAGCGAGCGTGAGAGTGCACTCTGTAAAATGTGAGAGCGATGTAAAGGCAGAGAAAGAGAGAGAGAGAGAGAGAGCGCCCTCTACATGTGCTTGCTGTTGCGGTTGTTGTATGCATGTGTATTGGTGCTTCAGCGCCAGCGCCGCTGCTGGCTGCTGTGCTTGTTGTTTGGCGGCTGGTGGCTGGCGGCTGACGGCTGATGGCGGCGACGTCGACTGCAGTTTCGCAGTTTGTGTTGTGCTCTCGTGGCCATAGCTATGGCTTCTGTTGCTCTTGCTGTTGCTGGCCGTTCCTCTGTCGCCGCCTCCGCTGCCGTCGCCTTCGTCTCCATCTCAGTTACCGCGTAGCTTTCGGACGTTTACATGGATTATGTGGGTATGTAGTGCGGCGTAGCGTTGCGCCGAGACCGAGACCGAGAGACGACCAAGCACAATAACACAATGAACTCCAAATGTGGGCAGAGGCCGGGCTCGGCTTTTGAATGGTGTGTGGAGTGAATGAGAGGGAGGCATGAGGCATGGAGGTCGCCACCGTCGCTGGCTGCCTTTTGTGTTTTGTTTTTGTGCTTTGCTTGGCGTCTATATTTCCGTTTATTTTTTGCTCTTCTTTCTCTCTTGCTCTTGCTCTTCTCATTTCTCCCATTGCCCGCCTTTGTTAAGTTACTTCATGGCGTTCTTTGGTGCTGTGCGAGTTCAAAAAAAGTCTTTTCAGAGTGCAAATGAAATGTGTTTGTTGTTGCTTTTATATATATATTTTTATATTTTTATATTTTGTATATGAAATATAATAATTCATCTGGCTGATGCGTTACGCGTTACCACAAAGCGCGACGCCTCCAACCTGAGGTAATTGCAATCGCAAAATGGCGGCCAATAACTGTTGACGCCGCCTGCCTCACTCGCAGCTGCTCTAGCGCCACCTGGCGCCAATTCTCAGTTCTTTTAAATACCCTTAAATCAGCCGTAAGCATGGATTTACGATTGAATTTCGTTCTATATACATTTGGTGTAGATTGTTCAGAAAGTGTTAGTGGAAAACGCTTTGCGTTGCCTATTAGATTTATTTCTAAATGTTCAATGGCGAAATTAAAAAATTTTCATTTGTTGTTTATTGAGTTTTCAAAGTCTTTTAAACTTAAAATTGCTAGACATTATTGATTTAAGAAAAATAAATTCAACATTTATTTAAACATTTAATTTGATTATATAGACTCTATCACTTAATCCACATGGAAATGATATTGTCATATTGTCATATTTCTATTAAGAAATTCAATAACGGTGAACATAATTATAATTATTTATTTATCATTAATTATTTATATATCGACTAAAGGATTGCAATATATTATAATAAAGATACAATTGACATGTATGATGATCCACATATTATCCGATACAATCCAAGTTTGCCGTTTTTATATGCATGCTTTAAACATAATCTGAAGCCAATCTCATGAGATTTCTTATTACAGTTATACCATTATAATCCACAAGTATACGGTCCACATAGGTTGATACGAGCTTCGTTCATTCTCAAATTAATATTTAATTTAATATCTTAATATGAAATGTATTTAATATTTTCACTTGATTCGTTTCAAAGTGTGTTTCATACTGTTTATATCTTTGGCAAAATATTTAAATAGCTAATTAAATGGATTTCAGCTAAAGCTAATCTCTTCAGTTAGCCGAGCTCTAATCAATATTTTGTTGAATTTGCAACCAAAGAAATTCCATTAAAGTTTTTTCTATTATCAGCGTTGAAGTTTAACTCGTCGGGGCTCAAAGATGGTGATTAAAATAAGTTGCTAAGCTCTTGTTGTTGTTGTTGTTGTTGTTGTTGTTGCATAGCTCAAACAAGCCATGAAAATGCCAAACATTGCATGACGTTGTCAGCAATAAAAACAAAAAACAATGCCTAGGGAGCTACACACGCGCAGCTCTATATATATATATATATATATATATAAGTGTGCGTGCTGTTGTGTTGTGTGTGTGTGCGTGTGTGTGTGTGTGTGTGTTGATTGTGTGGTTGGTCAGGTTTTTACTTTTTTCTTTTTCTTTGCCTCTGTTGCGCTGTTGCTGCTGCCATTGTTATTGTTGTTGTTGTTGCTGCCACACACTTTTTCTTTGGCCGCAACAGCAATTTACTGCATTTTTCATTTACCAAACACACACACGTACATACACACACACACACACACACACTCCTCACACTATACGTTGCACGCTGCAGTGAAAATTCTCGCAGTCAAGCTGGCGTCGTCGTCGTTGCCGTCGTCATCGTTGCTGAAGCAGACGAAGTTTGCATGACGCCGCGTTTTATTTCATTTTATTTAGCGCGAAGCTTTTTACTTTTTTCTTTCTTGTTTTTGCTTTTGCAGTGGCAGTGAAATTGAAACGGGGCAGCAACAACTGTGTGTGCATAGGGAAAGTGGGCGAGGCGGGAATACATGGTGTATGCGCAATATATGATTGCAGCAGCAGTAGTTGCAGTTGCAAAGGCAGAGGCAGCAGCAGGTGCAGTGTGTGGCATGCAACGAACGAAAGAAGAGGCGAGAATGAAGAAAAACTGTGTTATGCCGACAATACAACGCTCTGCACTCATCATAGCAGGCTGCGATGGGCGTGGGCGTGGAAGTGGGCGTGGCACAGCTTTTGCACTTGTTGTCCAAGTGTTTTTTAGTGCTCGTGCTCTGGCTTCTTAGTCAAGTGTCTTACTGCTAAGCTGCATGCCAAAGTCGAAGTTGCAGTCGCAGTCGCAGCCACAGCCACAGCCGCAGCTACAGCTGTAGTTGCTGCAACGCCTCTTTGTCGTAGCTTTTTATCTACTTAGGACACACCCCATCCGCCCATCCGCCCATCTAGCCATCTATCCATCCATCAAGCTGCCCGATTATTACTGTCTTTGCACACACAACAACTTGCACTTGATATGCTTTTGACCCCCTCTCTCCTGCTCTGCCACCTTCTAATGGGCGCCCTGAACGTGACTATTTGTATGAATGCATCTGAGTCAGGGCTCTTCAGAGTCTTCAGTCCACAGTTCACAGTCCACAGTTTCCTGTCCTAGGTACAAGTCAATATTCAAATCAATGCATGTTGATTCTTCTCCATCTTACTATTATATAATTGTTAATGAGAATAATATATATAGCGAGCCGTTTAATATATATATATATATATATATTTCATGAATTCAAAATTGACATAGAATATGCACACGATCCACATAGTGTACACAGAGATAATTGATTTTGCATATCTTCATTGCAGTGCAATTGATATTTCGTTAAGACTTCCAACTGCATCCACATAGGATCCAAATGGATTCCACATTGGATTCAGATTCCCAAAGTCACCCACTTTGAATTTACAATTCACACCATATACATACATGTATTGGAATATATTTACAGAGTTTTGGATTGGCTTACAATCCACATAGAATACACAAATGATGATCGGACACTAAATTATTGGTTATTCTTATCGACTTTATTATCGAAATCAGATATTCATAATAGCTAAATAAATTCGTAAATTATAAAGCTTAGAGAATCGAGAACTACGGCTGACATTGACAAGATCTATAAAGAGTTCTCACATTTCCATTGACTGTTTCCGATTTACTTAATTTTTTACGTCTATCTCCATCTTATGCCGTCGAATTCTTTGTATGCAATGATTTTTGAGCACACGTTGATTGAATTTTAAATTTTGGATCGAACCTTTGTCCATTGCTCTGCTTAGAGAACTCGTTCGTAGAGACATATACAGATATTTAGAGATTATATATTCTTATGTAGATATACAGCTAGACGCTTGGAACTTGGAGGCACTTGTGGCTGTTCGGGGGCTCGCAGGGGAACTTGTTTTTGAATTTGTTCTCTCTTGATTTTCAATTTTTCGCATGCAAATGTTTCGAATCAAAATTTATTTATTTGGGTCTAATGTTTTATGTAAGCCAGCATCAAATTGATTTATATTTTAAAAAATTCACGGAAATCGCAAAAAAGGCCAGCAAAAAGAAATAATTGAATCTAATTTGGATCCATTTGCAGGTCGTGATGATCTCTCGCCCTCGAGCAGCCTCAACGGCTACTCGGCCAACGAGGGCTGCGATGCGAAGAAGAGCAAGAAGGGCCCGGCGCCCCGGCTGCAGGAGGAGCTGTGCCTGGTCTGCGGCGATCGGGCGTCCGGCTATCATTACAACGCGCTCACCTGCGAGGGCTGCAAGGGCTTCTTTCGGCGCAGCGTGACAAAGAATGCGCACTACTGCTGCAAGTTCGGGCGGGCTTGCGAGATGGACATGTACATGCGCCGCAAGTGCCAGGAGTGCCGGCTGAAGAAGTGTCTGGCCGTGGGCATGCGGCCGGAGTGCGTGGTGCCGGAGAACCAGTGCGCGATGAAGCGGCGCGAGAAGAAGGCCCAGAAGGAGAAGGACAAGGTCTCCAGCTCCCCCAGCTCACAGCACAGCGCCGGTGGACCCGCTGGAGCTCTCCACGGCACCCACGACTACGTCAAGAAGGAAATTCTTGACCTCATGAAGTGCGAGGCTCCCCAGCATGCCACAATTCCGGTAGGTCCACTCCCATCGATATCTATGTACTATCCTCGACTAACGACTAGCGTCTCTCTGCAGCTACTACCTGATGATATTTTGGCCGAGTGTCAAGCGCGCAATATACCTCCATTAACGTTCAATCAGTTGGCCGTTATATATAAATTAATTTGGTATCAGGATGGCTACGAGCAGCCATCCGAAGAGGATCTCAAGCGTATTATGGTAAGTCATCCAAAGTGTTACTGTCTGAGAACTGAGAAGACTTGATCACTCCTGCTAGGCAGACTCTTCTCTTCTATAACTCATCTCTCATCTCTGCTTCCATTTCCCCACTATACAGAGTCAACCGGATGAGAATGAGAGTCAGACGGATGTCAGCTTCCGGCACATCACCGAGATAACCATACTCACTGTGCAGTTGATCGTGGAGTTTGCGAAAGGATTACCAGCGTTTACAAAGATACCGCAAGAGGATCAGATCACGTTACTCAAGGTAAGTATTGGCAGTCGGTTAAAGAGGGTTCCATATAATTTCAGGTCGATAATGATCGCTATCGGTTGCTTGCAGGCCTGCTCGTCGGAGGTGATGATGTTGCGAATGGCCCGGCGCTACGATCACAGCTCGGACTCGATATTCTTCGCAAACAATCGATCGTACACGCGCGACTCGTATAAGATGGCCGGCATGGCGGACAACATCGAGGATCTGCTGCACTTCTGCAGGCAGATGTTCTCGATGAAGGTGGACAACGTGGAGTACGCGCTACTCACTGCCATTGTGATCTTCTCGGACCGGCCGGGCCTTGAGAAGGCCCAGCTGGTGGAAGCGATACAGAGCTACTACATCGACACGCTACGCATTTATATACTCAATCGCCACTGCGGCGACTCCAGGAGTCTCGTCTTCTACGCCAAACTGCTCTCCATACTCACCGAGCTGCGCACGCTGGGCAACCAGAATGCCGAGATGTGCTTCTCGCTTAAGCTCAAGAATCGCAAGCTGCCCAAGTTCCTGGAGGAAATCTGGGACGTGCATGCCATACCGCCTTCAGTCCAATCCCATCTCCAGGCCCAGCAAGAGGAGCAGGAGCGACGCGAGCGGATGTGTGGCGCTGTCGGCGGTGCCATCACCGCCGGCCTCGACGCTGACTCCGCCTCCACATCCTCCCAGGCGGCGCTCGCTGCCGCCGCACAACAGCAGCCGCAGCATCAACAGCAACAGCATCAACTGCTCCACGCGATGCCCGTGCATACACTGCCGCTGCCGGTGCCCGGTGGCTCCGTCTCGGCTGTCAGCACCACCAGCGACTACATAGGTGGCGGTGGTGCTATGGGACCCACCACAGCGGCCGCCAGCTCCAGTACCAGCATCACAGCCGCTGTGCCCGCCAGCTCGACGACCGCGCCGGTAGCCAACGGAGGAGGTGCGAACGTCAGCATGTATGCCAATACGCAGACGGCGATGGCTCTGATGGGCGTGCCCCTCAAGTCGGAGCACTCGACAACCACTGCATAGCCCCCGCTTGAAGGCATTGGCATGTCCATGAACATGGGCATGGGCATGGGCGTGGGCGTGGGCGTGGGCGTGCCGGTGGGTGGTCTACTGTTGGGAAGCATTATCGAGTGAGCTGGAGCTGGGCAGCTGTGTACTCCGTTACACTCACACTCACACATACACACATAGACCGAGCTGTACCGTTAGGCACTTTGCTAATAGATTCAACCGATTTGTATATAGCCGGAGAAACTGTCAAGTTTTACATATTCAAAATAGTTTTTTTACTGAGCTGAACGAAACAAAGCGCGTGGATTTAATACATAAGTGCGTAACGGCACAATTGCTTGGTCTAATATAATATATATATATATATATATATATATATATATATATTATACATGAAAATCTGAAGAAGAACCTTTTTGAGTAAGCGTAAAATGCAGTTATTTAGTGTTAAGCCTGCAAATATTAGATCTAAGACATAATGAATATATAAACAAATTAAAATAGTATATATTGACACACACAGACACACCTACTCCCACACAGACACAGCTAATTCTATTTAATAAATTCTTAACTAAAAACAGAGAATGCTTACAACATATATATATATATATATATATATATATATATATATATATATATATATATATATATATATATATATATATATATATATATATATTGGAAAACTCTGAAGCAAAGGGCGTAGAATATGCAAGCAAAGAATACCTTAACATATATTATATATATATATATATATATATATATGTGTATATTATATAAATTGTATTGAATTTTCTATTGTTAAGTTGCAACAAAAGTTAGGACCTGCGAAATTTAATGCCTGTCGAACTGTCATGCAAAAATATAAAAAATTAAAACAAAAGAGAATAAAGATTGTTTATATTTTAAAAATATATAAAAACAAATACATACAATTTATAATATTAAAATAAAAACAGTGTATAATAATCTATATATATATATATATATATATATATATATATATATATATATATATATATATATATAAATGTATATGTAATTCAATAGCAGCGAGTAAATTTGATTTAAATACCTTGAACTATAAAAAAAACTAAATAATTAATAAATTAAATAATTTAAGTTACATAATTCACAATACAATACTAAAAAAACTGAACTTTTAAAAAACTAAAATTAAACCTAAAAAAACACGCAAACTTGGACTGATTTTTATAAATATTTTTTTAATCATATTAAAAACGGTATAAGAAAAATTATTAACAAAATGAAATGAAAGAAAAATACATACAAATATATTTTTCCTTATGCCCTCCTTATAATTTTTTGAATTAACATGAAATTGAGAATTTACATTTTTACACACAGTTTAATTTTTAAAAGTTTTCTTAACAAAAAAAAAAATAAAAAAAAATAAAAAAAAAAAACAAATCGAAACAATTGGCGAAATTGATAAAAATTTGAATACAAGAAAAAAAGTGATTGGAGTTTTACTCAAAATTAAAAAGGCATTAACGGTATTAATTAATTAAAAACTAACTAAAAATAAACTAATGAATCAATGCACATTTTTGCTGGCAAAAATTTTCAATCACACCCACACAAACACACACACACACACCAAAAGACTTCAATATTAATTAATAATTAAACATTTTAATTCGAAATTTATAAATATTTGTAAATTATATAGCAATTAAATTTTAAAATATTACCATTTGGCATAATCAAAATTTGTTTTTAAACAAAAAAAAAAAAAAAATCAAGTGCAAGGAAATTTTTTTGGCAATTTTTTCTTTTTCATTTTTGAAATTTTTGTTATGTAAATTTTATTTTTTTTCATCAGTTTTTTGTTTTTACTCTTTGAAAAAATGGGAAAAGAAAAATAAATTGTTGGCCTTATTTTAACTTAAATCAAATTTATTATAATTTTAGTATCATTTGTAAAATACGACAACAAAATTTGAAAAATTTAAACAAATAATTTTTAATTGTGTATAAAAGTGGCAGAGAAAATGTTTAAAATGTGCAATTTTTAATTTTTACTACTATTATTATTATTACTATAATTAAATATATACATATATATAATTTTCACACATATACCCACACACACACAAGCACACACATAAACATTTTGAGCATATTGGAAAATAGCAAAGCGAAAATATAAAATAACAAATAATTAGAAATTTAATGCTTTAAACAATTCAATTCAAATTGAATACTTGTAAACTGCACTTGAAGAATAAAAATAAAAACAAAAACACAGTGAATAATTTAATTATAATATAAATAATACCAACATATTAGTGGAACAATTACCCAAACTATAAAAAAACACACACATACAAAACAAAACGAAACAAAAAACTCAATATTAAGTTTCTTCTTTACATAATTATTAAAATACAACTTTGATTTAAATATTAAGTTTTTATAGAATGCCTAACGCGCGTTTAGTTATTATCCACATAATTTGTTTTGTAGTTTTACTCTAATGTAAAAAACAACAGAAAGTCTATCATAACATATATAAAATTAATTTTTACAATTTTACGTAAACACGAAAATGGAACATGCAACAACAAAACAAAAATATACAAAAATATACACGCAATATATATGAAAATATGTTGAACGAAAAAATCAAACATAAACAAAATTGTGTTTTTATTTAAATTATTTATTTATTTCTTTTTTAATATATGGTGTTAGATATTGACAAAGAAGCTAGTAATTCGATAATCGAAAAGTTAATGATTTAATTTTTTAATTGTTTTTATATTAATTCTTAGTTTCTAAAATGTTTGGCAATAGTTAATTTACTATGAGGAAGGCTGGAAAAATGTATTTTTTTCTGAAAACATTTTAAAAGCGAAAATGATTAGCACTGATAGTTCAATAAATTATATGAATAATTTGAATGAATCATTAACAACATTTGAAACATATTAGTTTATATTTCGTTTCATAAAAATTCGACAACAGTTTAAACTCGAAGAGCAAGACACCTTCTCTTTGCGATAAGTTTCGATAAGATATTTGAATGCGATTCGCTAAAATGCGAAGCAAAAGGCTGTGAAGTTAGCTTTTCACCGAGTGTGGCTATTCAGAAATGTAAAATGTTATGTAAAATGGCGTTGGGAAAGCAAACTATGAAACAATTTTTTTGGAATATAAAAGAGAATGAAACGAAGAAGAACGAACCAAAGGCAAAGGAGGGTCACAACAAAGGGTATTGCAAAACAGCTTGGGTGAGCAATGGAAATTGACTTTGTTTATTTTTAAGTTGTAGTCCAAGTTTAAGTTTTACCAATTGGCAAACTGACACGAAGAAGACATAAATGATTTTTAAATGGGTGAAACCTAAGTATAGACCCCAAAAAATTTAAAATAAAAATAAAGGAAACATAAGACACGCTATTAAATAGCTTTAGATGATACAGAAATACATTTTCTAAAAACTCTTTTAATTCAACCAAATAACTCTAATTTATAAATGAAATATAATTATAATACAAATTATATAAACTGGCTGATGTCATGTCAAGTGTATAAGTTAAGTAACCTAAAATAATCGTAAAGGATGAAACATGTTAATTTAAAAATTAAATTCCTCGCGCCCTCGCTATAAAAACATTTCCTTCAACTTTTATAATACCACATATAATATCTACAATGAATAAAGATCTACCCTAACAACACCTAATGCCTAAGTCGAACTGTATATATGTATGTAGGTAACTCTCGTTCTATGTAACATAAGAAAGCATTACGACAAGCAAATACAAATACGAAACATACAAAAGAAAGCAACCTGACAAAATTATAAAGATGAACATAAGCTGCATATAAAGTAAATAACTTGTTGAGATATCCATTCATATAATTACAAATAAAAAAGCAAAAATAAGAATAAAAAATAAAGAGTACGTGAACAAATCGTTAAGTAGATTTTTGTGAATTCAAGAAAAGGACAAATACAAGAACTTTATTTAATTTTTATGCACTGTTTTCTGTTATGTGTAACTTGTAACTTGTAACTTGTTTTGCCCTGTAACTGTAACTAAATATGGTACTTAATCCCTAGAAGATATGATCCGTAAACGTAGAGAAGAGTAAGAAATCGAATCCCATATTAAGCACACAGCTAAGCCTAACATTAAACAAAATATGAAAAAAAAAAAACATTAAAGTTAAATGAAAAAACAAAATTGAATGAAGAAAGTTTTGTGTTCAACTTGTAGATATTGATCCTGAATTGAAAACTACCTCAAACGAAACATTCAAATAACAAACACGATTAAAAGGTTTTTCGAGCATTAATAATAAACGTAACTACAAGCGAGACCTTAGCATCAGCGCTAACCACAAATATACATTACAAAATAACTTACAACACCGTATAGGATCTTTGTGTTTCGCTGAACTTGAAAACACAACAAAAAATGAAGTCCCAATTATCGGTACGAGAATAAAATAACATACTCCAAATGCCTATTCATAGGTACCTGTTTATTGTTTTTAAATTTTTTCCTTTTATTTTAAATTTACATATTTTTTAAAAAATTTTTTTTTTGCAGCACTCGATCAGATCTGTAAATGAAAAACACCAAAAATCAAATACGCAATCTCCTCTTATTTTTTATTTCAATAACCGAATGTAATTTGAAATCCTTTTGCTATATATGTATATATATACATATACACATATACATACATATGATGTATCAAATGCTTAAATCCGATCACAAAATACGAAATTGTACAATTTTAAGTTATTTTTTTCTCACTGCCAACATTTCAAAGGAACCCATACAAAATGAAATGCAATTTAATTTAATTACATAGGTCAACAACCTTGATGATCATTAAATCTGAATATCTGTACCACGTCTAGTTTTTACGATAGCTTTTAGCAGTTTCCACACCACATTTTCCCCTCTTCCTCCTTTATATCGACGATTTTTTATCGAAATTTATAGATCGTTCAGAATTAAATTTATTGTGGAAAATATCTAGACTTGGTTAATGCTATTCTGATCTCAGTTTACGATTCCGCACGTCAAGCCCTTGTTGACCTATGTACATATGTATGTTGATGAAGCACGCATTTACAAAAAAATAAATTAAATTAAATAAAAAAAGTCAATATTTGAAATTTAATTTGCAATGTGTAGCAATCAGTAATATTATCTACAATAATTATCTACAATATATATATAGGATTACTAAAAAACAAAAACAAATAATATATATATGTAAATCACAAAAACAGTTCAATTGAAATTACGATCTATGCTAAAAACAACGCACATTAGCTGAAAGAAGAAGAAGAAACAATATATCTATACTTTTTGAATGATGCGAAGAACCGGACAAAATAAGCAACTGAAAACTGAATTGGTGGCATTTTAGAGTAAAAACAAAAACGAAAACAAAAAAAATAAAAATAAATAAATAAATAAATACATATTACATATTACATATATATTAAATGAAAGGCAGATGAATAACAAACAACAATACGTAAAAAAAGAAATTGAGAACTTGAAACTTTTATAAATTCCACAGAATAAGCAAATCTATGTTTCCCATTTATAATAATTTAGCTCTATTTTTGTTTTAAGCGCTACACTGCCAGAAAAAAAAGAGACAAAAAGAAAACTTTTATTTATAGCTTAGATTAGATTGAAGGCAGCCAGTCTTTTTTATTTGGCAAATATTTGACAAATCTATTTACACTTTTCCTTCATTACGTTAATTGAAAGTGAGAGAGAAGTAGAGATTGTTAGCATTTAAACTGAATAAACAATTACAATTGCATACTTAATTATTATCTTATATGATTTTCATCGAGGCTAGCTTGTTTTTCTTTTGAGAACTTAAGGTGCATTGATCTATCTACATATGTATAAACTTATACATATAATATTTACTATCTAAACGTACATTTAGATTCGAAGTACTTTCATTATGTATTGCTAAAAGCGAAAACAACATAAATTACAACTTTTATACTTTAAGCGCGTAAAACTACATTTAGAACTTGGCTTAAGTTTCAGGAGAAGTACATACATATATGGGCGTATATATACGATTATACATGTACAAGTTGATGTAAATTGCTACATAAATATATTTGTGTGTAACTTTTTGGGCGATCGAGTGGCAGCGCATTAACTAAAAACTGATTAATATGCCAGTCTATGGGTGCATATGAATAATTTTTCAACAAAATTACATAACATACGAGTACATAAAATATTTACATAGTGTTAGAGACTACACAAAACAGAACACACTTTAATTAGTTTTAAAACTAAGCTGTAAATATACGTATTATTATAATAATAATAACAACAAAAGTCTATATATACGATATATATGAAACGTGTAAAAAACAAAAATAAAAATATATATATTTAAAATATGTTCAAAAGATGTGCAAGTTATTAACTTATTAATCCATTTTTATTTTCTAATGCTTGCGATTAATCAAGTGGAATAGCTCTCACCACTGACGCCTTTTACTTGCTCACGCAGTAACACTTTCAGCAGTCTGGCAGCACTGTGTCGACATTATATCGATATCGACGTATCGATAGATTTTGCTGCCATATCTACTTCTTAATTCAGACGCCGACAGGCTGTAGGCAAATAAAAGTGTAATAAAGAGTGTAATTATTTATAAATAAAAGGTAAATGTAATAAAATAGAAACTTATAGGTTCACGAAATGACATCGGAATGCTTTGTACTGTGTTTACATTGAATTTCAATTGATATTTTTTTAAATAACACGTAAGCGTTTTTTTCATACAAATGCGGCAAGATGGCGGATCTGCGCTTAATAAATTAAGTAATTGTATATGTGATTAGCTCAAATATTCGCCGTCTCAATGAATAGAGAACATTATAAAATTTATAACTGAATCTATAAAGTAACCTATAACTGGTGTTAATTTAAGTTTGAGGTTATGTTTCTGTTGCCACCTCCAGAAATTCAACCTAGGTGCAAACTTTCACTAGACAATTGATTGTTCATGTTATTTTGCATCGTTTGTTGCAGTGCACAATGGCTGATTCAGATGATGAATACGATCGCAAGCGGCGAGATAAATTTCGAGGCGAGCGGGACAGTTACCGACCCGAACGCAGGGACGAGCGTCGACCCATGGGTGGAGCTGCTAATTCCCGTGACGAATGGTCCGAGCGGTAAGTGGAGTAAATGTTGCGTGTGTATAGTATGTTAGTACTTATTTGCTTCACTCGTAGCAATCCCTTTCGTGGCGGCTCGGCAGCGGGTGGTGGTGGTGGCGGCGGAGGAGCACGTCATCGTCCAGATTATAGCGACTATCGAGGCTCCGGACCACGTCCGCGTTACGGCTCGCCGGGACGCGAGATGCCGCCAGGGAAGCGTATGCGACCCGACTGGGGAGACGGCGAGATGAGATCTAATCCGCGTTTTGGTAAGGAAACGAAGGATTAATATGGTCAGTTCCGTATCCCATATATATGCTTATATTGTAGGTTACGATCCGTATCTCGTACAGGCCTGGAATGATCATTATCAGTCCCTTCACTCGGCTTATTCCCACGGTGGTCACGGCTCGTCTGTCAGGGAATCAGCGCCTGTTGGAGGGGGAGGCGGAGTAAGCGGAGATACACAAACCCAACCGGCAATGCTGACGCTGAAGCAATTTCTAGACACACAGGACGAGAACATATCCGACTCAGAAGTGATGCGTAAATACACCGAGTATAAGACAGACTTTAAAAGACAGCAGTTAAACGAATTCTTTGTGGCGCACAAGGACGAGGAATGGTGAGTACGAATGGGTCTTCCCCTGTCAACAGTAGAGAATAAAAACCACAGCAAAGACCAGAAGCGAGCTCTGGAGACGCTTCACGACTTCCATTGCATATAATTGCAAACAATTTATATTTATATATGTACATTATTTATTTAAATTTTTATTTAATTGCAATTATTTCTCTCAGTGCGACTGCATTCATAAAATTCATAACCCTCTTGTATACTTATTATTAAGTTTTTCTCTGCAGCTATTTATGGGTTTTATGGCGTTTTGCGATCTGAGACTCAGAGACGAGACACTGATACAGCCTCTGTCTCAATAGAAAATGAAAGAATAACTTAAAATTTAAATTTACCCGGCGAGCAATGCCGTGGGTTGTGTTTATATTTTTGAAACCGCGATATTTTTAAATTCGTTGCGAGCAAATGCCTAAATTTATATATTTATATATAACGAGTATATAATATATACATATACACATTATGAATGCGCTTGCAAAGGTAAGACCTTGGGAAATTTGTTCATATGCAAAAGCTAAATCTAAATTCAAATCAAATAATACTGTTCTAATAAATAAAATTTTGATGTCTATCAGCCTATGGATACGAGGAAATCTAAAACAACCTGCAATATACAAATCACATACATATAGCCCACTTGAATCTCTAAATATTATATTTGATATTTGGCTTTGTTCGTAGTTTGTTTTTATTTTTCAATTGAGCTTTGTCTTTCGCAGGTTCAAAAACAAATATCATCCAGAGGACAGTGTGCGACGGAGCGAAGAACAACGAGGATTTCTGAAGGTTTGATGATCTTTATTTTATTATATTTTCAAAAAGTGACTTACCATATGTATTTTTAAATCCATAGAGACGAACAGACGTATTTTTGGAACTACTAGAGAACGGCACCATTGGCAATGTAAAGGTCGATTCCTCGCAAGCTGATGCTTTGGTGCGACTGTTGGACACTTGTGTGATCAAACTGGAGGGTGGCACCGATGAGGATCTTAAGATACTTGACGAAAAACCAAAAGATCCACCCATTGTTTACGAGCGCAAATCGGAAACAACAGAATCTACCGTTATTGCAAAACGAGAGCCTGAGAGTCCAATACAGGAAAAGGCAGAGAAAGATGTGGATGGCTTGCCGGAGGCTGCATCCCCACAGCGTAAGAACTTAAGATCCATTAACCTTGACGAGGAGAACTGGGATGAAGATGAACCGATGATCACGCAGCCTGAGGCAGGTAAAGACAACGAAAAGCAGTCCGAAGAGGCACTTGAGAAACCATCTAGGGCGCCGGAGGACGATGAATCAGTTAAAAGTGACAACGATAAAAAGCTAAAGAAGAAGAAAATCAAGAAACGAAAGCGGAACAGCAGCGACGATGACAGTTCGTCTTCTTCCAGCTTCGATTCAGACACGGAATCAGACGATGAAAAGGTGAAAACTAAATACGATGTAGAAGAGGGGCTGCGCGCCGATCAAAAAGCGGAGGCAGTAAAAGAGAAGGAGGAGGCAGCTATAGCAGCTAAAGGCAAACTGCTGCCACCCGCAAGTCCCCAGCCAGAAGGCGTAGATGATCCAGAGGTAGCTGTGGAAATCAAAAGTGAAGCCAACGAGGAACCAAAGAAGGGCAAAACTTCGGATTCAGTAGATCAAACGGAGCTGGCAACGTCGGTCAAGTCATCAGAAGAAAATAGTAAAGAAGAGGAGGAGAAAACAGAAGACAAGCCCGATGCAGGCACTGCGGAGTCAACAGCAAATGAAGTGACTGAGACAATAGATTTGGACAAGGTAAAGGATGGGCCACATCCACGAGCATTGCATCGCACCTCGTCGATATTTCTGCGTAATTTGGCGCCGTCAATCACGAAGGCGGAGATCGAAGCCATTTGCACACGCTTCAGCGGCTATCTCCGTGTAGCCATTGCCGATCCCCTCGTCGAACGGCGCTGGTATCGCCGAGGATGGATCACCTTCACGCGTGACGTCAATATCAAAGAGATCTGTTGGAGCTTGAACAATCAACGTCTGCGCGACTGCGAGATGGGCGCCATTGTCAACCGTGATTTGAGCAGACGTGTTCGTCCTGCGAATGGGATCACAGCGCACAAGCAGATTGTGCGAGCCGACATCAAGCTATGTGCAAAGATTGCGATGAATCTGGACGAACGATTTAAGTTGTGGTGCGAAATGACTCGTTCAGAGGGAACGGATTCGGAAAACAAACCTG
The DNA here is from genome assembly GCA_035047405.1 of Drosophila stalkeri. Taxonomy (NCBI): domain Eukaryota; kingdom Metazoa; phylum Arthropoda; class Insecta; order Diptera; family Drosophilidae; genus Drosophila; species Drosophila stalkeri. Next base: position 26,753,118 of record JAWNPR010000090.1, read on the forward strand.
GCCAGGAGGCAACTAATGGCAGCGGCACCAATAACTCGCCATCATATGGCTTTAATTCCAAGAATCCAGTGCTTCAAAACATAACCGATTACCTCATCGAAGAAGCGTCGGCCGAGGAGGAGGAACTGCTCGGTCTGACCGGCGACAATAAGGATGGCGAAGGCGAACCCATTGAGCGGGACGAGTCGCTAATCTCAGTTCTGGATCGACTAGTGCTCTATCTACGAATTGTGCACTCAGTAGACTACTACAATCACTGCGAGTATCCGTACGAGGATGAGATGCCCAATCGATGTGGCATCATACATGCCCGTGGGCCAGCCCCTATGCGTGTCACCAGCAACGAAGTTCAGGAATACATCAAGGCATACGACGGGAAGCTGCAGCAGTTCTTGACCAAGACCGTGCAACTGAGCGATGAGGAGATTAAGGAGCTGGGTGCCAAGAATCCTGAAACCGAGGTGGAAAAATTCGTTCAAGCTAACACCCAGGAACTGGCCAAGGACAAATGGTTGTGTCCGCTCTCAGGCAAAAAGTTCAAGGGCCCCGAATTCATACGTAAACACATCTTCAACAAGCACGAAGAGAAGGTCGACGAGGTGCGCAAGGAGGTGCAGTATTTTAACAACTATCTGCGGGATCCCAAACGGCCGCAGTTGCCGGAACATCCAGGCACCTCGAAGCGCACGGAATCCGAGTCGGGACGTGGCTCAGGGTGAGTATGCATACCCATAATATACCTCATAGCATTATAACTTCTTATTGCTTCTACAGTTATCGGCCACCTATGTATCCGCCATTCTCTGCCATGCCTTATGGATTTGCACCACCCATGATGGGCGGCGGTGGAGGACGAGGTGGACGCAATTTCCCACCAGTACGCAGGTCAGTAACTCAACTTGCTTGCATTGGAATGCATAGACTTAAGTGCATTAGGGCACAGTAGTTTTTCACACAAGACAAACCTTGAAAGCAGTCCCGTTTTAGAATAGAATATGATATCTATGTATTTCGTCTGTCTGTCTAGCTGGGTCATGGCTCTACATAATTACAGCCTTTACTATTCCTAAGTAAAATACTTTTGTTTCATTATTTTTTATCATTAAAATTCTACAGAATAGTGTGACCTATGTTTAAAATTGTATTTTTAATATATGTTATACTCGACCTAGACGACGTTAATCTGTTCTATATTTGTTATATATTTAATTACTGCAGAGATTTCATAATGGCTTTCTTTAAAACGCTCTTTAATATAGTCTTATTCTTAACTTAGCAGAATAACTTTCAGAGAATTCTTTCTCTATTCATTATTCAGAAATTTAGATCCAAGTAAATTGAACTCAATAAAATTCTAAGTCTATTTGTTTCGATCTCAATATGCCTTATTTAATTTGCTTTCATTTTTGTTGTTGGTCTTAAAACGAAATTTGTCACAACTTTCTTGTGTCGCAAATTTTTTGCAGAGAAATGCCCTTGGAACACCAACGCCGGCTTATCGGTTACCATGATTTGGATGCGCCCATTAATTCCGATATGTTTGACTAATTCATTTATTGATTAGCACAAAAAAACAGAAACCACACACAGTTAACTCTAAATACGATTTTCAAGCTCATTTTTATAAAGCAATTTATGCAAATTCCTAGCCAATGGGGACAACATATACTATATACAAATATTAAAATGTTGCCGAAATTTTAATTTTTATCTATGTACAATAAGTCGATTGTATTAAGAAGGAAAAAAAACCGAAAACTGAAAACCTCTGGGGTTTGGATCTAATTAAGAATAAAATTTGTTCAGTCAATAAAATACAGAGTTTCTGTTGCTTTCAATTATGCAATTACATGCTGCAGTAAATGTTTGTTTTATTATATAAGATTTGTGTATATAATGCCTAAATCTAAACCACATTCATTCTCGTTGCTTGCAGGCCCGGTGGTTTCGATTACCGCGCCAGATCTCACTACCGAGACTTGGACGCGCCCCAAGAGCCGTACTAAGCTAACGCCCCACTTAAATAGACTATAAACAATATTAGTTTATTATAACACATAGCTCACATTGAACAAACCATAAATCTAATCAAGGAGAAGTCTAAAGTCATCTCTAAGCAAACTAAAACAAAAGAATAAAATATTCAAAAATTATTTTACAGAAAATTCGTATGAAAAAATAATTCTTAAGATAAATGTTTTACACGGTATGGACCTAATGTATTCTAATTGTTTTGTAATGCTTAAAGAAAACAGAAAACTAAATAAAAGTTGGTTGTTTTATTTGTGAAACGTTCCATTAATGTATGGATAAATTTGTTAAAGCTAATATATGATAAAAGTAACGTGAATACTTTGATTTTATATTGATTAATAAGGGATAAACTTAATTGTTAATCTGATATGAAAGAAAAGAATACATTATGATATTCTTTTGCTGTATTACACTTAGCTTACTATTAATAAGATCTATTACTCTCAGAAAGTGGTCAGTAATACGAGGGTAGTGTGAAGGGACTTAGCAATCGAAGTAAAAATACTTACAACTTTTAAACGAACGTCGTTAATTAACATAAGAGTATTTATGTAAAATTTCAGTTCTCTAGATTTTGTAGTTTAGAAAATCAATGCGTTCATACGGACGGACAGGCGGACAGGGCTATATCGACTTTTTCATGCGTGGTCTTAGTTCACAGTTCGAGCAGGTTTTATCTTTTTACTCTTATCATTTTCACGCACACGCATTGCTGGTCATAGGTTCATCGATATAGCCGCACTTGCTAAGATAGGATTTAGAAAGTGGAAGTCAAATTTGATGAGCAATCGAATATCGACGTGAATAAAGGTTTCTAAATTCTTCGAATACACAGTTATATTTACGCAAATCAACCAACTAGGGGCACATGTTTTTCGAACCAGACTCGAACTTTGATAAACAATAGTAAAATAGTAAACAGTAAGTAGGACAGCTTACTTAACTGACTGACCACTGGCTAGTAGCGTATCTTTCTCAATAGTTCGATGAACCTATACGTTATGATGTCGATTTATTTTATTTATTTATTTATATGAATCACTTACACAGTTCAATAAAGAGTACCCCACGTAAGATCTTTTGTTCTTGAACATAAACCAATTCCAATTTTATAATCCTCAATTAGGAAATCTATAAATTACATTTTAAATAATTCAAGTTGATTAGAAATTTTATTTAAGTCCGATTTAATCGTCTCCTATTTAAGTTATAATCTCTTTATATTATGTCCATTATATAAGCTAATTAACATAATAATAATTTCTGAAATACTTTACACATTATAATCTCAAAATAGCACATTCATTTATAGTTTATTAAACTTATCATAAGTTAAATAGATGCTGAAGCTCTGCTCAACATCTGAGTTACATTTCGGGTAAAAGTCGGAAATTATAGTGCAATCAATCGACATTCATAAACAATTCTTTGCGGTGTATTTACCTCTATACGTAGATATATGTATATATATAGTGTGTATAATATTATTGCGCTCTCAGTTTCAAGAGATTTTCTCATCACTTGTGAAAGAGCCGAAGAGCACGTCGAATATATTTTAAGCGAGCTGAGGTAAATGTTTGGAGAAAAGTGCTAAATATAAACAGTGAAAGCCCGAAATTTAAGAAAATGTTGCTCGCTCACATAAGATCATTGCGTTTTTGAGAGTCGAAAAGTGACTATTGGAATGACGTTCCCGAGTGCTAACTGTGCCGTGTGCCATGTGCCTGCCCGGCTCGCCTGCACCCGCTGCAAGGTCGTGCGTTACTGCAGCGGGGACCACCAAAAGCAGCATTGGCCAGAGCACAAAAGCTGCTGCCAGCCGTTCCGGGAGCAGCAGGATGCTCAACTGGGCCGCTACTTAGTGACCACCCACGACATCAAGGCCAAGCAGATCATCTTCGTCGAGGACCCCCTTGTCGTGGGTCCTAAGTGGTTTCTCACCGACGACGAGAAATCGACCATCATCGTCCCATGTGTTGGCTGCTACACGCCTTGTCGCGTGGATAAACATCTGTGTCGCAAGTGAGTGTCAGGCACTGTGTAAGGGGAATCCACGAATGCTTGAGTAAAAGAGATGCATTATATATATATATATATTATACATTTTATTTTTATGCCTGCAGGCTGTCGATTTGCACAATCTTAACTAATCAACCGTGCTGTTTAGAACAATATTAATCGCACGAGCCCAATGAGTTACTATTTCAGAGAAATATTTATATGTGGGCTATTCTTAGTGGGCTATCGCTTAGTACAGTGTAATCTTCGATATTCAAAGTCAACATTGTAAAACCTTATAGCTTGCATTCTATGGTACAGTGTACTCTTTGGGTGGGTTACTTTTTTGTGCGCCTCTATTTTGTAGTACAGTGTAATCTTCGATATCCATCAGTTGCCGCTGGCCCGTCTGCAGCGTCGGATGCGAGCACGAGAAAGTGGAGTGTAATGTCCTCAGTCTGGGAAACGCGCCCAAAGCCAAGGCGGATATACGCACTCTAGTAGACTATTACCGTCACGATGCATTGTTGGTACTCAAGTGCCTGCTACTGCAGCAGCAACAGCCGGAACGCTGGCGAGCGCTGTTAGAAATGCAGTCGCACGAACAGGACCGCCTGGGCACCGAGCTGCACCAGGAAGCGCAACATCGAATAGTGGACTACCTGGAGCAGCGTTTCCTGCAGCGCATCAAGCAGAGCAAACACCGAGGAAGCATGCCCAGCGATTACGAACCGGAGCTACTACATCGCCTGTGCGGCATCATTGAGACCAACTACATGGTCATCGAGCTGGCCACGGGCATAGAGCTGAGCGGTCTCTTCCGGCAGGCCTGTATGATGGAGCACGCCTGCCAGCCGAATTGTTACTTCCAGTTCGACGCCTCCACACAGCGCATTGCAGTGCGTGCGGGCTGTGACCTGAAGAAGGGCGACCATCTGAAGATCACATACACAAACATATTATGGGGTACGCAAATGCGGCAACATCATCTGCTCATGACCAAGCACTTTAGCTGCCGTTGTGCACGCTGCGAGGATCCCACTGAGTACGGCAGCTATGTGAGTGCCATGCGCTGCCTGGGAGATGTGTCCAAATCATGCGTAGGCGTCCAGCTGCCGGTTGACCCACTTGATGAACAGACCCAATGGAAATGTGATACGTGCCCCATGGTTGTTGACGCTGGCTATGTGACTGAAGTGCAGACCCACATGACCGAGCAAGTGGAGTCCCTGCTGGCCGGCCGACCCACGGCCAGCCAGGTGGAACTGCTGTTGGCTCGACTCTCCCAGCTACTGCACACCAATCACTTTCACATGTTTAATCTGAAGCACACGCTTGTCCAGCTGTACGGCCATGAACCGGGGCTGGAGCTGGTTTCGCTAACCGATTTGCAGTTGGGTCGCAAACAACGTCTCTGCGAGGAGCTATACAATGTGTGCCACCTGCTCGATCCGCACAGCATCAAGCTGGCCATCTACGTCAGTGTCATCCTCATTGAAATGGCGCACACGCTGGAGGAACGTGCACGTAGACAGTCTCCTGAAGCAGCAGCTTTGTTGGAGCAAGCTGAGCTGCGTCTTAAAGAGGCTGAGGACGTGGTGGAGAAGGTGCAGGACTCTGTGGCCGGGAAGAAGTTGAGCGATAAGCTGCAGCAACACATCGTCGATCATTACAAATTGACAGCCGGACTGAAATTTAACAAATCAAATTAAACATTTACATATATAAAATCTTACATTTATATTTGATTTATTTATGAATGCTTTATTACTGAGCAGCATGCAGATCCACGCGCTGCTGGTCCAGTAGTTCTGGATGCGCTTTGAGCACATTTTGCTGCAGTCGCAGATTCTTCACGATGCCCGGCAGGTGCCAGCCATGGCGCAGTAGACTTTCCGTCACATCAAACTGGGCGTGACGAATACAACGTAGCTGGGAGCAGTGAGCAACAGTACGTAGTTCAATAGCCATGTCGTGGATTAGGGCTGCCATGTACTGCTCGTCTTCGTTGATCGTGTGCATCTCCAGCGTAAAATGGGGTGGGTCAAAGTGAATGAGCTTGATGCCATAGACCACAGGCTGCCTATTGTCGACGGGTCGCAGCAGTCCTTTACTGGCCAGTTCGTAGGCCGCCTGGGTCTGCAAGTCAACGCCGCACAGCTCGTACATTTTCCGCTGATGAGAGGCTTGCATGGAAGCGGCCAATCCGCTAATGCGTTCCGGCGTTAAGTGCCGGTGATTAGCGCGCACTGTCACACGTGAGTCGGGCAGGTGGTTCTCTGTGGCTGTGCCCATTCGAGCGGTTACATGGTAAACCCGCACTGGACGATTCCGCTGGATGAGGCTCGACTGTTTCAGTCCCTCGTTTAGACCAAACACTGAACCAAACGATATGTGAGCGACTGCAGTTGAATATAGTAATTTTGTTTACTTACGCAGTACGCCGCTTGTGTGGTCTCCTAGTGTGGCGACAGGCGCGCAACGAATATCACCTGGCAGGTAACGAGGACCACTGGCCATTATGTGATCCGAGAGATCTGTATTGGAGGCTATCTTATGCAGTACAGTATCTGTGGCAGCGCCAGTGCCCAGTAACCGACGGTCATTTGGTAGTTTACGCGGCTCTCGTTGTTCCATCTCATTGAGTCCTACAAATGTACATCATAATATTACAATGTTTGTGTTATCAATTTAGTTTTTTACGCACCTTTACAGATGTTGCTTAGTATAGCATTGCGCACATGTATGACTTTCATTCCAGCAGGCTTGTATACATTGATAATGCCATTTAGGTGCCTAAACACCGTCGCTGCATCATAGACTTTTGTCAGCGCCATATTTTGTAATAATTATGTAAAATTAGGACTATTTGAAATTAAAAGAGATAAGCTAACTAGGCGATGTGGGGTAGTCCACTACTCATATGTTCTATACGATTAATAACCATTGTTGGTAAATACTGCAGTTAATCGGTTTCATCGATAGGCAGCACATAGGGTCATCTCGCTCACACACATTTGGCGTTGCACGTGTTGCATTTGTTTTGCCTGCTGGACGCCAGTCAGAAGTTCTTTTTTTGTTTGGTTATTAAATTTGAAGGCAATTTAACAAAATGAAGTGGACAACGGCAAACTTAAAGCATGCACATTATACGGCCAAGCATGAATTGTTCGTGGGCACACACACAGGATCCTTTAAACGTGAGTCAAATTGCAAATTCTGCTGTTGACACTTTTGTAACTAGTCTTTTGCAGATTTGCTGCCCGCTACGGAAAAGAATCCATATACACAATCAAACCTCAGTGATTTGACAGCTCTAGACAAAGAATCACGAGTGACTGCAATGGCTTTTGGCAATGAGGCACAAACGGAGATACTGTTGGGTCGCGCAAAGAACGTGGCTGAGGTGCATTCACTTGGAACAAGCGGTGCCCCAAACACGCGTTGCATAAGTTTCGCCGGAGCCCCAATTGTTGGCCTAGCTCACTATAACGACAACTTAATTGCTGGCTTGGGCAATGGCAAAATACAGACCATGTCGCTGGATGCCGTGGAGGAGGAGGAAGAGTTTGTAGTGGATCCAGTTCTCATTAGCACTGGAGATCAAATGGACCATCTACGTCAGTGCTCCAGTGCTAGGCAGATTGTGGCTACCGGTGGCAAAGCTCGTCAGAATAACTTGAAAGTCTACGATCTGAGTGCCGATGGCAAGGAAATCTTCAGCTCCAAGAATTTGCCTAACGATTATCTGCAGCTGGAAGTGCCCGTATGGGACAGCGATATAGGATTTGTAGATGGACCAAGCGTCCTGGCAACCTGCTCTCGCCACGGTTATGTTAGGCTTTATGACACGCGCAAACAGCGTCGACCTGTGACACATTTTGCCAGTGAGGAGCATGGCATGAGCTTTGCGTCGCTCGTCGCAAATGGTTACTACATATACACAGGCACCACGATGGGAGTCTTAAAGGTAAGCTCACAATTATTCTTATGCTGACTTACTTTCATCATTGAGATTTCATGCTAGGCCTTTGACACGCGCCGCATGAAGACCCATGTGCACACCTATAAAGGCTTTACGGGCGGCATCAGCGACCTTCACTTGGATGAGACAGGAAAATATCTGAGCTCCGCTTCTCTGGACCGCTATGTGCGTATACACGATGTCGATTCCACTGTGCTGCTCTATCAGTGCTATGTCAAGTCAAAAGCGACGAAGGTACTCATTAACCAGCTGCCGCAACAACAAAGGGAGCTTAGCGAGGATGACGAAGCAGATGCAGAAGAGCAAATGCACAAGAAAAAGAAAAACAAGCGAGAGTCTAAGATAACGTCACTGGACACGGAATATGAGAACATGTTTGATAAGATGGACACCGTGGGGTGAGTCTTAAGATAACAAAAGCAGGCGAAATATATGTAAAATACGCCAATAAATTTATCATCACACAGGGACAGTGATAATGAAGCAGCTGAGCAGCAAGCACTAACGGCTCAAAAGCGAAAAGCAACCATGCAATCGCAAGTCTTAAAAAGAAAGAAAAAACAATAATACACGTTTTGAACAATTAATTGATACATCTAAGAAAATATATAAATACTTTATTTTATATACTAATTCCAAGCATGTTTTGCCAGAAGCTGCTTTTGCTGCTGATAATTAATGTAAAAGCGATAAGTGCAATAGTAGAAGAACTCCACAATGGAAATCATACTCAAGCCCAAGCACAAATTGAAAATGCCGCCCAAATCCGCTATAATCGAATGGAGAATAGAAAAATTGTAAATCGAAATCGTAACAAGGATAACTACTTACACAGCAATCCAACCCAGGACATGACAGTCACCTTGCGTATCACTGGGACCACCTGCTTGGCCAAATAGACTCGCAGCATGAAACTATCATTGTTCAACGTCTCTTGCTTGCTGAAGGAATTTTTGTCAATTTCACCACATTATGGGCTACCATTGTATTGCATACTTACTAAACACCGCTCACGGAGAACTGATGCTGATTGAGATCCGTTTTATAGGAGAGCGTTGAATAAGTGACATCATAGCAATTGGGCAGGCATTGATCACAGCGAACGCTCTTGAAATTATCTGAAAATTATATTTGTATTCACAATATGACAGTATGTGTTTGACATAGTTGGATGTGCATGATATGTGGATCAAGTCTTTAAATGATACAATAGCAACGTAAGAAAACAGTTATCAACTAGATAGATTTTCAGTGGAGGAAGTCTAACAAATCACTGTAATCACAGAAACTCAAGATCTAAGCATTCTTTAAAGGGCTTTTCCATTTACTTTCATCATACTTTTACTATATACATAGATATATCATCCCATACACAGGAGGAGACTACGAGTAGAATACATTTAGTACTCTTTAGACAAATACGTACACGCACACATGTGTATGTACATATGCGTGTGTGAGTTAATGGGAAGAAATTTTGCAGATACTTGCCGAAACATGGTATTTATGCCTCGGACTTACATATATGTAAATGTATATGTATATGTATATGTACATATATATTATGTATAATGGTTATGGTTCTTGCATACCGAAGCGACTTTAAGGACAAGCAATTTCCAAGTATTTCTGGAGAGGAACACTTGAGCAGACAGACGGGCACGTATTGTGAATATTTAATATAAATAATAAATGACGTAACTGGAGTAACCAGTCAGAGGAAGACGACATGGAAACCACAATGCATCACGCAAGGCAAAGGGAGAGATGAGGGCAGGTAACTTGACGGCGCGTAGCGAATGCCAAAGCTTATTTCAACTTATTTCGATTCTGATAAGCCGCAGTTAAGTGTGGGGCAAGTCTTCTATACTCACCATAGTTATACGCGTAACAGAAGGTGTCGTTCAGACTGCATTCCTTGAACTTCTTGCTCACGATGGGCAAGAGGTAGGGATGACAGCCACAGCGTTTGCCGATTGCCTCCGTCTGACAGGCGAGCAGACAGGCTGCCTGGCGATAGTTGCGTAGTTGCACGTCATCCGAGGTGAGGCAATCTCGCTTGCGCTCGGACAGCTCGAGCACTTCTGTCGAGGAGGTTTGCACGGTGGGAGAGACTTCGACAAAGCTCTCGGATCTTGCAGTTATGGTAACCGATGCAGCTTTCTCTGTTACGTAGTCCATCGGATGATGGACAAGCACAATGAGACCTGTGCTTAGGTTTCGCTCAGAGCCTTCAGCTCCAATGAAGGTGAGGCCGCCATCCATGCCAAAGATGTTAGCCGAGAAGGGCAGGAAACTGGCATTGCGCGGATTGTAGTTAAAGGAGCAGCACGGTCCGAGGAATGCCGTCGTCGGTATAAATGATAAGTACTCATGGCTCTGGTTACATGGAAACTCTGAGTAACCCCAAAAACAGCGTTTGACAAAATCCGCACAGCCCGGACTGACGGCCATGGCAGCCTCCCATATGGACACGTTGTTCAGTCGCAGAACTGCATCCGTTGCTTTGTAACTCTCATGCGCAGGAGGGACAAAACTCTGATCCGTGAAGGCATTGAGAAACTCAAAGCCAGCTGCTACTTCGGCTATATCGTATTCCTTAGGTATCTGACTGAAAGAGTTAAAGAGAATATCAACTGATTGCTTCTTGAGGTGCTCCATTACGGCTCACAGTGTCCGGACATAGCGTTGAACGCGCTCCGTGTTTACCGTCTTGGGACTACAAATGGTTACGCCGGGAAAGGCCACATCCGTGATAGAGAGTTCATTCGAAATGGTGTTTAAAATGGGATATGAGTAGAACTTGAGCCACAGCAGCAGAGTCAAGTAGATACTCAGTCCTAGTAGCTGGACTAGCACCGATGCCCAAATCAGTCTGCAATTGCAATGTGAAAATATATGTTAGTTACTCCTCAAAATATTTACATATTTATTCCTAAGACTCTAAAGTCTGCTGGGAGAACGAGTCTCTACATGCTGAGACTAAAAAGTTCCTCAGACAATTGTGACTGGGGAAATCTAAAAGAGCTCAGAGCTCGCACTGCACAGGTCAACAAAATCATATTGAAATGCTTGATCTCAGCTTCTAGTTATGAATCAGATTGATTTGGTCACCAATAGCCATGTCTTGGTGTGCTTTCGTTTGCTAGGGGTCAGTGAAGAAGTTTAATTGAAATTAGTCGAACAATCCTAGATATTTATCGAGATTTGTGATTAGTTCTAGCAGTTTTAGATATAGAGCTAGATTGAAGAAGAGTTGATAACACGCACAGGTGAGTCATTTGCCAGCTGACCATAGATGCGTGTCTGTCACTCACCTGGACAACCCTTGCGTGCGATTGCGTCGGAGCAGCCACATGCCGCTCACCTTGGTGCGTTCCGTATACTCCCAGAAGGTATTTGCGATGGCCACTTTCAGTGGATGACTCTTCCAGCATTGAAGCACTGCATGCCTAGCACTGCTGCTCGGAGGATATTTTACTATGTTGACCATTTCTTCTGCTCTGTAGTTGCTGACAACGATAAGCACCCACTTTTATAGACTGCAACAGGACATCGACGGCAGTCTGTGGGAAGTGCTAATTATGGCTTAATTATCTTCTTAATTCGCTCAGCCTAAACAAGTTTGTCAGTCGTAGCACATTAGTTATAATGATAATGTATTAAGAACTTCTATAAAGATTGAGGAGAGGTCACGTGAAGGGGAATCGTTTGTGCGTGCCTAATGTGATTGTTAGCAGGAGGTAAAATCTTTACCACAGTGACTTGACAGGAAATATTACTTCTTATTATAGTATTTCGACAAAGAGTACAATCTAGTTTGAAGAAAAGGAGAGATTCTCAGAATCTCTTTTAGAAATAGAAATAAAAAATTGATAGACAAAGAAAACGTATTTTAAGATTTGCTTAGATATTGTTGTTGTTCACAACTTGAAGAACAACTTTGCTTTATTTAGCAAACCATTTAAATGTTGATAGCTTGGTTTTTAGCATGGATTTTTAAATTATGTATCAAAGTAATGCTATCGTCATACTTATCCATTTGATAACGCACATAGTGAAGAAGTTCTATTCTATTTTTCTTTTCCACTAACTTTCACTCTTTCATCAATGGAAAATTACTGCATGGGGCGCAACAAGAGTTGGTGAAGTCATTGAACCAAATGTCCTTCAAAATTGGTAATCCAGATTGCGCCGCGTATTCGCTAGCCTTGGAGAACTATTGGCCGAAATCGAATTTAATCATGAATGTCATATTTATTTGATATCCAATAAGACTCGTTTCATTAACTTTCAAAATTGTCTCTGTTGTATTATGATTTGACCTTATGGGACTTATGTAAAACAAAAAAATGGGTCAATAATCAAATCTTTTCGAAACTACACACATCAATAGAACCAGAATTTCTGACTAGATATAGAATTTGACTGATGGAAAATGTCTTTTCAAATGAACCTTTTAAAATCTGATAATCCCACGATCATTACACAAGAATATATTCAAAGTCTAAAATCTGTCTTCTGTATTAATAGAGTAATTCGCAATCGAATGAAATATTCGAAATAATTAAATAAGCCGATAACACAAGCACATATAAATAAATTGAATTTAAGTTAAATTAAAATAAATTAAACTTATTTCACTGCATAATTTAAAAGTTATGAGATAACTCTATATAATGGCTAAATGTAGCTCAAAATTCAAGCTGATGCCTAGCGAAACCTATTAAATCACTTGGAGTTAAAAGTTTTTGAATTTTATTTGTAAATTCACTTAAATCATCAGCAAAGCTCAGCCATTGCGATTGCCGAGGCTCGACATTCGACATTCGTCCAATAATTCCACTTGAGCAACTAGTTGAAAGTGCAATTCTTTAACGGACAGTCTCAATTCGACTTTAACTTCAACCTTAAGTTTTCCAAACTTACACCCAGCCTGACTGTGTGTAGGGACAATTGTCGAACTGTGCCCTGGCAGCTGTTGGGTCCAAGAAGTTTTTCATGTACAAATCTTCAGCTCTTAAGCAAAGGCAATAAAAATCAAAACTTGTGCGGACAACAACATCCTGCAGGCAGTCAGGACGACGACAACAAAGTAACGCTAGAGAAACAATTTACTCAAACTAAAAGAAGTTGCAGTTCCACCAAGTTCACGGAAGATGTTTACGCCGCATTAGTTGTTGACTTTATGGACGTGTCTTAAGCAGACGCGATTGAATTTTAATTGTACGCAACTTCTGCTGGAAAAATTCGTATGCTAATCAAGGCAATTAAAAAACCATAGCGCTCAAATGAGCCAAAGTAAAGTAAAGTAAGAGCATGTCACGCCACACCCACGTCCACGCCCCGCGGCCAACACTGAAGCGAAAACTTTAAGATGAGCTACGCAAACTTTTCATTTCAAAGAGGGAAACGACTCGCCGGCCCTGCAAATGCGAAGCTCGTGGCAGCCAGCAAGATGCCGTCAAATTTGTAGCTGCCTTTTTTATCAGAGAAGTGTAGGGCTGATGCGCCACACAAACTCACAAACGCACAAACATCCTCCACACACACACACACACACACACACACACACACACACACACACACACACACACACACTCACACACACACATACACACACACACACACACACACATGCTCTACATAATCTGCCTAACTGCCGAGTAATTTGTAAAATTTGTGGGTCCGATAAACGCGACGAGTGTGTGGCACGACGTGTAGCTCGACTTGAACTTGGCCAATTGAAAAGCGAGCAAATGTGGCTAACTTTAAAAATGCACATTTCACGACGGAAAACACATTTTTCAGCTGCCTAAGCTTCATATTTCTTCTAAATGACCCGTGCACTAAAGGATTTGGAGGCTTACAAGTAGTACTTGCTGTGAAATACAGACTCTAGGAATATCCGAATTGTCTTGAAAATCAAGCGAAAGAAGAAGGAATGTTCAGTGTGTTGGCAAATAAATTATTTGTTTAAGTTAATGAACTTATGAGAAGCTGTTAAATGATGAAAAATCACAAGGAGAGCGAGAAAAGTAGAGAGAGAGAGAGAGAGAGAGAGAGAGAGAGAGAGAGAGAGAGAGAGAGAAAAGAGAGAGAGAGAGAGAGAGAGAGAGAGAGAGAGAGAGAGATACAGAGAGAGTGTATTTAATTTTCTGCAATCCACATTCAATTTCAGACAGTTGGAGTTATATACTTAATATATAATACTTACTTAATAAAAATTAATTATATATACTTAAAATATATAGATATTATGGATACGCAGATTTTGTAAATTTCAGAGTTTGGATGCCACGCCCGCTTCGCCCTCTAATTAAAAAAAAAAACGCATTGCAACTGCGCGGTTCGCAGAGCGCGCGCTTATACGTACATAAAGAAGAAGAATATTAATTTTTTTCTTGCAGGATTCAAGGTATCTCGTAGTCGAGAACCCTCGACTAGAGCCTTACTTGTTTTTTTTTTTTACTTTTAGATACTTCAAATTTGTATATTTAGATATATATTATGGATACGAAGATTCCGTAATTTGCAGATTTGGATACCACTCCCCTTTCCCAACTAATTTGAAAAAAAAGTCATCTGTGCTGTTAGCAGAACGCGCGCTTATACGTGCGTAAAGAAGAAGAGTTCAGGGTATCTCGTAGTCGCGCAGTCTCGACTAGAGCCTTCTTACATGTTTTTATTCACTTTAATTTAACAATATTCCTTTTTGTGTGTGTTTTCGATTTAATTCTCTCTTCTGCTATAATAAGTTTAGAGTTTTATGTGCACTGCAGTTTCGAAAAAGTATGAAGTAGGCACCACAAAGATGTATGCCAAATCCCTAAGCAATGTACACTATTCGAATATTATGACCAGATAGAAATATATGTATGTATTTCTTTTTCAATTGGAATTTTTTGCAATTGACACAGACTAAAGTTTCCTCAAATCGCAGCTACTGGGTTTCTAGCACCGAGGTCCCCCAGGAAGTTTGCTCCGCATGCTTGCCAAGGTTCTTTATTAGCTTTAGCTACGCGCCAAGAAAACTTTTCCTGCCATTCAAATATATTTAGCTGTGTTCACGGTTGAGTTGAATAAATGTTTTTGGTTGGTTAGTGAAATTGCGGCTGTTGTGGTGGCTTCTCGGTGAGTTGAAGCCAAGTAATTGCAGTGGAATAAATATTAATGTGTTTTTCGAGTCTAATCTGTTTTTAGTTGGCAAAAGTAGAAAAACTAGGTCAGAAATCTGTCTTAAATATATGACAAATTCAAAAAATGTATAGCAAAGACGCAGATTGATTTAGTTTAAAGAGAACTTAAACTTAAACTTAAAGCGTAATTTATAAAGCATTTGAATAATCTGAACATATTGTTATGATTTTGGCTTCAGTATGTTCTAGCCTTCGCAGGAAGTAACCTTTCGTGGACAGGTCGCGCTTGTTAGGAATATGCGCAATATTTATTGCTCAAGTGTCAATTCGAATAAATATTAGAGTGGCACTTGGAGTTGAAATTTGGTTTTGATTATCACTCGTAATGATAAGCCAACAAATGGCAGCTGACAATCAGGCATATCATTAATCAGGGCAGCCAAGTGGAATGGAACCGGGCCTGCGGTTATTGTGTTTGGACAACACTTCGGATGTCATGTCTTACAAGGCCCTCGGCGTCATCAGTATCAGCTGTCCGCACATAAAAAGCCGGATGCCAATCGAATATTTGCATACACATTGAATTCAGAAAGCCACAATAAGTACCAAGACGCGGCCATAATCGTAAAATAAAAACAAATAATTCACTGCACTCGTTGTTTCCTCCCGGACACTCACAGTCTCATTTTAGGCGGCATTTACGATCAAATGGGCCACAGTATCGCCTGCTAAGAGGCTGAGCGGGCAAGCGGGTAGCCGCGCGACTGGGCAGCGGTCCAAATGGGCGAAAGACCCACGAGAGACGACAGCTCTTGCAGCTCGTGGCTGGCGCCAAGACAATTGTGGGAGCCAACTCTCAAAGGCTCAAAGGGATATAGGCAAGCGGAAGCAGGAAGAGCTGAGAGGGTTGACAGGCACACGAGAGATTTAGCAAAGCGCCGGGATTCTCGTCGCTAACTGCCGTCGAGTCAGCGAAACTAGTTGCCAAGGCCAGCTAAAGCTAAAAGAAAAGGATTTTCTAAAACAGCAACATCAAAGCCCAAACTCAAATACTCGTAAAAATGTTTGCCCAGATAAGTGGGATGCAAGTGTATGTAAGTAGTCTGTGTGTCTACACACTCCTGTGCAGAACTTGAGCACGTTTATGGAAAATAAATTAAAATTTATTCACTTTTATAGTCGTTCAGCAAGTGAGCAATTCAATGCAGAAATGCAATGGAGGCAGACACAGACAAAACCAAAAATATATCCATCGAAACCTGCACACTATTATTATTATCTAGCTATATAGTATACCCTTTCCTCTTCTTCTTTACATTTACCAAAACTTCTGCATTCATGCCAAGGTGTGTAGCCCCGCCCACAGATAGACATGGAATTTCACTTTGATTTATCTTTATCATTAAATGGTTCTAATTAATAGACAGGTTAAGGGATCGTGCTTCTAAGAGCCTACGAAGATTTTAACATAATTATGTTATTATAATATACTATATAATAATAATATATATAATATTTAAAATTTTCATAAAATACACTTAATACACTTATTTACTGACATTCGTCTTTATTCTTTTTTGGCTGTTCTGATTTTATGGTCATTATTTTATTTCAAGAAATATATTGAAACTTAACTAACCTTTGAAAATATTTGTTGCTTAATATTATGTTTGTATATATATTTTCCAAGACGTATTATATATTTGCTTAAATTGTTATTAATTATTATTTATTATAAACGGAAGCACTCATTTCTTAGTGTCTGTTTTAACGATACCTTAATTTGTGAATGGCAATAAATATAAAATAAGCACGCAACTGAATATACGTACATATGTAGATATTCAAATAGTGTGCAATCTAATATACATATGTATATGTATATAAGGTATGTCTTATAATGAGACTGACCATTAAATTATTTAATACGTCAATTTAAATGTTCTTCTCCTGAACGTATAAGCTTACAAATTGAGCTCTCATTTTGATGGGAAGCCAGAAGCGATGTGAACCCTTTGAAAGGGTATAGCTTCACATACATAACATACGTTGTTATCCGCACATGTGTATGTGAAATGCAAATACTTGACTATGCGGGCAGCTATTGTACCATTTGCGTAAAGTTCAGAGTCAATTTAGCGGAATGCAAAGCCAGGCAAGGGACTTCCATTTATTTGCTTTGGGTAGGCCTTAAAAATGTTCGTTTTTGTGTGCGTTTCTTTCGCTCTATCGAAAAGTTAGCCATATTCCGACTTGTTTGTGGGGCACTTTGCATTTTCTGGGTCCAATTGATTTTTAATGGCTTGTTCTGGTGGCATAACAAATGGAACGGCGAGTCCCTTGCAAGGGATGCCAAATATTATTATAGCTTCTCGGCCCATTTGGAAATAAAAATAAATATCAAGTGGAAAATGAATATTATTATCCATTGCAATTCTTAAAAGCAATTCGCTTTTAATCAATTTAATATCGATCTTTAATGTTTCCACAGAAATCTCATTATCACCCAATAAAGCAAGGAGCACAAGCGTCTTACACTGACTTCACTAATTATTTTTCGTTTTTGTTTTTCCGCCGTTGAATGTTTTTTTATGAAAAATGCGTAATCATTATTTTCCGAGTGAAGTGAAAGCAGCTTTTGCTATCCATCAGCCCTTCTGTATGAAATCAAAGCATTTCTTTGCTATTGAAGCTGGAGAATAGAAACGAATTCAGAACAAAACCTCGTTGATGAATTGCATCACTTTTCTACTGACCTCTAATTTTTATCAAATATATCAGAATATAAATGTACATGTGTATAAAATGTATAGAAACGGAGTTATAAGCGTTCAAAGTACAGCCCACCCCACCCCCAACCGTCGGCAACAACTGCGCGGTTAGCAGAGCGCGCGCTATACGTTCGTAAAGAAGAAGAATATTAATTTTTTTGCAGGGTTCAGGGAATCTCGTAGGCGAGCCGTCTCGACTAGTGCCTTCTTACTTGTTTCTTCTTTTTTTTTTTTATAAAAACACATCATTAAATTTTATCAATAGATTTGTTTCATAAATATTTCAGCTCTCTAGCTTTATTCCCATTTTCAATGGGTTCAGGGTATAAAAACAGGTTAATAGTTACAATTTTTATTGTAATTAATTTAAATTGCAGATTATCTATCAATAAAGTATTTCGTTTATTCAAAAAACACTCTTTAATAATTTACAATGGGAAAAGGGTTAAACTAATGCTAGCTGACTTTAGTTCGTCTCCGTCTGCATGTCTTCCACCTGTTCGGTTGCGACCTTCACACAGGATTTTAGCAGAGGTCAACAACAGTGGTTCGCCATCAGTGCTTCCTGCGCAGGACTGTGGCGAGCTGCGTTCTCTCGCAGATCCTGGGCAGAAGTTGGGGCGCCGCCTGCTGGCGTTGTTTCTGCTTCTGTCATTAAATTAACACACTTTGCATTTAAGCCGGCTTAAGGGTTCCTTCTAAGCCTATTAAATGTGCACCTGCCCAGCTGCCAATCACCAGGCACCCAAAGGAAGGAGAGCCGCGGGCTTTTTTTTTTTATAGAAGGACATACTAATTTGTTAAAGCACAAGTAAGTAAGTCGGTGTGCTCGAATATGAGATGCCATTAATTCAGTCAATAACTTGTATCTAAACAACTCCATAATAGTAATAAATGAATCATTGAATTTCAATAGGGGTTTATTGATAACAAATAAACAATAGGGGTTTAAAAGATAACAAAAAGGTTTATCTCTTACACCTATAGGATCTGAGATATACATACGGATTGATGTACAGACTAACATGGATATATCGATTCAGGGTCTGCCACGCTTTCTATATATATGTTCACAAAACCATTATACCCTGATTTCCCATTTCAAATGGGCTCAGGGTATATAAATTAATCTGAACCTAAGCAGATCTGGCTTCTGTTCCTCTTTCGTTTGGTTTTGGCCAAATAAAGTGATAAATCTGCTTTTATATTTGATGGGCTTTTTTTTTGGTATTTTTTGCAGGAGCTTCAATATCCCTATATCATATTTCAGCATTAATTTACCCGCCTTTTAAAAAGCTTAGCATAAATCTATTTGGTCATATTACACCGTTGATTGGCTCGCCAGCTACTTTCCAGTAATATGGTTCTTTGAGTTCAAATTGAATTTATCAACCTTTTTTTTATCCAAATTTAATAACCAATGCGACGGCTTTTGAAATGTATTATATTTGATTTAATATTAAATTTATATTTAGTAAGAGTGCTCCAAAAGGGATTATCCGACTTGAAAATACCCTAAATGCAGCAAAGAATAATAAGAAAGCAGGCTCTAGTCGAGACTGCTCGACTAGGAGATCCCATGAACCCAGCATGGATGTGATATTCTTCTTCCTGGGGGGTGGCTTTCATGAAACTTTCGGAACGTAATAATAGCACTAAAATGTGTCTATTTGTCAAATTGCAATTCCAGATTATGATCATGACATTATATACATATGTATATGCCAAACCAAACTGTATATCTCTAGTATATGATATACATATGATATACATTTTTTTGTAAGGCGGCTCACTGCGCGAGTCGCCTCACATTTATTTATAGTTATAAGTAGTGATAAGTCCAAAATGAAGTCTCACGTTTAGTTATAGTTAGTAATAAGTCCATAATGAAATATATATTGTTAGATTTAAGTTTGAGTTTATTTGAATGTGATCTCAGTACGCGCAATCCCGATGATCAGCAATGCAACCCTGCCCGGCGCAGCGAAAGCTCTAAAGAGAGCAAACCTGCACGCCGTGGCAGAGTTGCATTGCCGATAGCAAGGGGACCTGCGCGGCGAGAAGAAAAGAGAGAAACGAAGGCGACATTTGATCAGACAGCGTCGAAGTGTTCGTATCGAGTAGAGAACACAGGAGAAACGCGCATCAAGAATAGCAGAAATAGCGGTAAAAGCGCATCGAGTGTAAGAGAGAAAAGCGAAATAAAGTAAGTTTTAAAAGAGAATACAAAATGAGAATTATTTTTGTGTAATGACCATTTAACAAAGTAAATAGTCCACGACTGCTTTGCAGTCATAACAGCTAACACGTAGAAACCTTAATGCGGCAAGGCTAGCTTGCCGCAATCTCCTTTAGCTCCAAGGCGGTCATAGGCAGTTTGGAACGTGGTTACAGCCCGTTCGCCTGGTGGACGAAACCCTCGGCAGTGAGAAAAGACACTGCGCTTCCGAGTGAACGCCGGCGGCAACGCCTGGAGGTTCCTCGACCAGTGGCTCTGTCCCTTCCTCCACTCTCTGAGGTCCTATAAATATTTTTGTAGGGGACTCTGGGTAGACTTAGTTATCATCCCAGCATAACAATATGCATGAGGAAAGTAACCTTACACCTTACTATCGATAAGAAATCGCAAATTCGTTTACTTTTTCTTCATTTTTATACCCTGAATCCATTGAAAATGGGAATTCAGGGTATAATGTTTTTGTGAAAATGTATGAAACAGGCAGAAGGAGACGTCACAGACCCCATAAAGTATATATATTCTTGATCAGCACAAAAAAATAAGTTGATATAGCCCTGTCCGTATGAACGTCGAGATTTCGGAAACTACAAAAGCTAGAGAGCGAACACTCGTATCTTAGTTACGCAGTACGAGTTTATTTTGTTTTTTCGATAACTCATCCCATTCCTTAATTATCGATAAAAAATCGAAAATTCGTTTACGTTTTTTAGGTTTTTCGAGCATAACTTCTACACCGTTTTATCTAAAAATTTGTATTTTTAGATAGATATTATGGATACGCAGATTTTGTATCTTTCAGATTTTAGATGCCACGCCCCCTTCGCCACAATTTGAAAAAAAAACGTATTTCAACTACTAGAGACTTGTAAATCAAATAGACAGATTTGAATGCTATTAATATATTCTGAAGTTTCATGAAGATAGTCCATCTAGAAATGGAGTTATAAGCGTCCAAAGTTCAGCCCAACCCAACCCCAAGCCACGGCAACAACTGCGCGGTTAGCAGAGCACTCGCTTATACGTGCGTAAAGAAGAAGAAAATTAATTTTTTTGCTGGGTTCAGGGTATCTCGTAGTCGAGCCGTCTCGACTAGAGCCTTCGTACTATTATACCCTGAACCCATTGAAAATGGTAAATCAGAGTATTCGAGACTAGTGATTAAGGTCAACAAAAAAAAAAAAAAAAAAAGAAGTCAAGAGGGAGAGAGTAATGCTGTGTTAATAAAGTCCTTTGCGAAATAAAAATATTTACATATTTGTATTAAAAGGGAAATACAAACATTAATTACAAATCCAATATGTTATACGAAAAAAAGCCCGTTGTAACCTTACTTGCCAATAAAATAAAAATTATAAGTTTCTTAAGTGGAATTGAGTAATTCGAAACCTCATCAAATTAGGTGACTTATGTTAATTATATTATAATTCGAAGACTTCTAGTATGACTTGATTAGGTGGAATTAATGCTAATATTAAGTCAAACTTTTTCAAAGTAGTGCAGTTGTGGACCCCAGCCGAAGCATTAATATTTATAATGTCGTGTGACAAAGAAAAGGAATATATATATATATATATATACTTCTACATCTATAAAAGCATTTGCAAAAACGATTCATTCCGGAGTTTATTCTTTTGCTCAAATAACGTGTATTCCGTGTGCGAGTGCTTAAAATATAACACAAAATGGAATCTGAAATAAAAAAGTTCTATAAGGACAAAACTATTTTTTTAACCGGTGCAACTGGATTTCTAGGAAAAGGTACAAAGAGTATTCTTAAAGGAAGCTCTGTGAAAGAAAAGACAACTAAATAATCCACATCGCCTTAGAACTTGTGATCAATTCTGAAACTGAATACTATTGTATTTTAGTGATTATTGAAAAGCTGTTGCGTGCCACAGAAGTGAAGCGCATCTACGCTTTGATTAGACCCAAGCGTGGTAAGGACATGCAGGCGCGTATTGAGGAGTGGAAAAAGACTCCAGTAAGTATCGAGATACCTAAGCAAAGAGCAATAATCTATTTCGCACTCCGTAGCTTTTTGAATCGCTGCTCAATGCTAAGCCCAATGCCATGGATTGCGTTATTGGTATAGCCGGAGATTGTGCGGAGCCTGATCTAGGCATCAGTGAGGTAGATCGAAATCTTCTCTTGCAGCAGACAGAACTGGTGCTGCACAGCGCGGCTACGGTGAGTTTTGTCGAGTCATTGCACGTGGCATTGGATATCAATACGAGAGCCACTCGCTACATGTTGGAGCTGGCTAAGCAGATGCCAGGTTTGGTGGCCTTTGTGCACATCTCCACGGCGTTCTCTAACTGCGTAATTCATCACATCACGGATCGTTTTTACCCTGAGCATCTCTCGTGCAATGTAAACCAAGTGTTGCAACTGAGAGAAACGCTGAACACAGATCTGCTCGATCGGATGGCTCCTGCATTGATAGATAGGTTTCCCAACACGTATACCTACACAAAGGCATTGGCGGAGCAGCTGATCCAAACAGAAGCCGGAGATTTGCCTGTATGCATCTTTCGCCCAGGTGCTAGTAAGTAACAGTCTACTCCATATACTCAATTAATACGAATAACAAAGTTATAATACTGTGCAACTCAGGGAGAATGCATCGTAGCCGTCTGCTGATTGGCCTGTATGATAGTCACTGATAAGCGTATGTATTTTAATGCATGTCTATATTTGTGAGCTTTTCATTATTAAGAGACCAAGCAGCGCTTAGATAAGTGTTTAGAGAGTTTCTCTTGAGGTACATTTAAATGTACCTAGGCATAAAGGTTGAACAAATTTTAGAATTTTATCCTAATTAAATTTAGTTATTAAAACTAGTTGTCAGGAATCGAACATTCTACGTATTCTTGGCCATGCGTATTACTTACGCAACTTCATCCTGATTCTTAAATTCCGTTACTTAATTGCAATGTTATTTTGCCAATGACAAAAGCTCGTAATTTAATTTCATTTGCATTCTAAAATTAGCTGAAGAGTCTTTATAAAGCTGGTATGACTGTTTGCATATTTTGTACATGATAAAAAAATTGTACAGTGTATCACATTAATGTTCGGTATTTTGTTTATATATATATATATGGCGATCTGGCAACACTCTTATATATATTATCGATATATTCGATAGTCTATAAACAAGTAAGAAAGCTCTAGTCGAGACTGCTCGACTACGAGATACCCTGAGCCCTGCAAAAAAATATGATACTCTTTTTTACGCACGTTGCTGCCGTGGCTTGGGGTGGGATGGGTTGAACTTTGGACGCTTATAACTCCATTTCTAGATGGACTATCGTCATGAATCTTTCAAAATATAATAATAGCATTAAAATGTGCCTATTTGCAAAATTTCAAGTCTCTAGTATTTGAATTACGTTTTTTTTTTCCAAATTTGTGGGGATGGGGCGAATTTGGGGTATCCGGTATCCAAAATCTAACAAAAACCGAAATTGTATTTATTTAATATCTATATATATGCAGAAGACATAGACACTGTAACTCGACTTTTCTATTCACTCTTATCAAGAATATATATACTTTGTGGGTTCTGCCACGCCTCCTTCTGCCTGTTACATACTTTTAACAAAACCATTATACCCTGATTTCCCATTTTCAATGGGCACAGGGTATAAAAAAACAAAACTAAACAAGTAAGAAAGCTGTAGTCGAGACTGCTCAACTACGAAATCCCCTAAACCCCTCTTCGAATGAATAATATTCCATGAATAATTCGATTAATTTCTGGACGCATAAAAGAGTATACATGCTCACACACGCTGATCTACGCTTGTACGCATGTATGTGTGTATGCATTGCAGGCGTCTTGCTGACGCGCTGTCTAGCGTACTGTGCCACGTGGGTTGCGTTGTGAGAATTGATTAATAACTCTGTTTCTAGATGGACATTTGTAATCACACGTTCAGTTTATGATCATGACATTCATATCTATATGCCAAACCAAACTGTACGTCTCTAGTATTTGAAATACATTTTTTACACATTTGGGGGTGTGGGGGTGAATTGGAGACCGGAATCCAAAATCTAACAAAAACCGAAATTGTATTAAATTAATACAAATATATATGTAGAATACTTGGAGACTCTAACTCTAAAGATGAACGAGATATAATTTTATAACTGATTCTCGATGACTTGTTATATCGATAACTTGAAATATAAGAGTTATCGAATTTCGGAAACAAACTCGTACTGCGCGTTCAATATACGGACCTAACACAAAAAGAATGAAATCTCTAGCTCTTGTATCTTCGGATATCCTTGCGTTCAAACATACGGACAGACGGACATGGCTATATCAACTTTTCTCGTCACCTTGATCAAGAATATATATACTTTATGGGACCTGCCAAGCCTCCTTCTGCCTGTTACATACATTTAACAAAACCATTATACTCTGATTTCCCATTTTCAATGGGTTCAGGGTATAAAAAGTTTTTCTATAGCTTAAAACGCTTGCTGTGCCAATAATTTAGTTTATTGTATGTACATAATCGGGTTAACAACTCAAGATCGAATACATATTTCTCGTTCAGTATTAAAACTAGAAGTTAAAAGATAGCTTAATATGACTTTTCGTGAATGCGTGTGTATTTCCAACGCTTTCAGTGCATAACATATAGTGATAGAGGAGTACATAGGAATAAAGTATATCGCTTTCTGATCGAAAAGGACTATGTGGCTCATTGTACCTGGTATCTTCTAGCTGTCTCTTTTGTATTCATCATGTTTGTTTATTTTTCTCAGTTGTTGCTAGTAATAAGGAGCCTGTTCCCGGATGGGTTGACAACTTGTACGGACCCATCGCCATGCTCTATGGCGTCGCCATGGGTGTTCTACGTGTTGCACCAGTCAATAAGCACGCTCCGTCAAACATTGTACCTGTGGATTGCTGTGGCAATCTAGTCCTGGCCGCCGCTTGGAATACAGCTATGGAGTCAGAGCAGCATAGAAAGAGCTCCACTGTGTCACCCACGGCAACCATCTACAACTATGTGGCTACCGGGCAGAACGTCATTACGAATGAAGAATTTATGCGCGCCGCGGAGAATTCACGAACAGATTGTCTTTTACCAGAGTGTATTTGGTACCCGTTCCTGCACACCACCAGAATGCCTTGGTTATATAAGCTGGCCATCATATTTTACCACCTGATTCCCGGCTACTTGATTGATGTAGCTCTGCGACTGCATGGCCAGAAGCCAAAGATGATTCGCATCTATCAGAAGATCCATAAAAATGTCGATGTGCTGCAGAACTTTTTGATCGAAAGCTGGACCTTTGAAACGCCAAATGTGAATCGATTGAGGCAGCGCATGTCTCCAGTTGATCAGGAACTCTTCGACTTCGACTTAAATAGTCTAAACTGGGAGAAATATTTTCAACAAGCTTTGTTCGGCATGTGCATATACTTGTCCAAGATACCAATAACTGAAGAGTCATTGAAGCGCAGTCTTCATAAATTAACACGGTACGCTAAGTCTCTTGGGAAAAATCCTATTAAAACTAAATAATATCTAATTTGACTAATTTATTTTTCAGATTTCACATACTTCATCGGCTTTTACAATTTAGTTTGATTTGTATTGTGATTGTAAGTTTGAAATGGTTTTTACGACTATTTGTATAAGGTTTTTATTATAATCATATGTCATCAATATCCTTTCTAATCTGAATTTAATTAATGAGCAAGTGGAAATACTTTTAAAAACAACAAAAATTGTATACATTATAATTAATAATTATTGTCATATATATATAAATATATATATGCATGAGATTGTTATTGGCCGTAACTAACTTTCGATATTCTTATTTTCGATCAAAATAAATGTACATAGTAAACTTATATATAATGTGGAAATATTTATAACAACTTTAAACTAGTAAGAAATCCATAGTTGGTGGTGCCCAACTAGAAAATAAACTGAAGCTTATTTAACATACGGTTTAATTAAAATGCGTAACCGGGGGATAAGGATTTTGTGAAAATGTCTGTTACAGGCTGAAGGAGACGTCGCAGACCCCATAAAGTATATATATACATGATCATATTAGAGGTATTATATTAGTATTGTAAAATGTTCGTCCGTCTGTATGCCTCTTCATTCATATGAGATAAATTTGTAAGAAATACTCAATTGACATAGTGATGACTTTCTCGAAAAGCATTGTATGAGCATGGGTATGACTGGACCGAGGATCAAAAAGATTTTATGTTATCTGGAGTTATCGATCTTCCGGTCTTACTTGCTTACTAAATTCTTTTTCGCAACCGATAATTATATTTTTATACCCTGAACCCATTGAAAATGGGAAATCAGGGTATAATGGTTTTGTGAAAATGTATGTAACAGGCAGAAGGAGACCTCGCAGACCCCATAAAGTATATATATTCTTGATCAGCACAAAAAAATAAGTTGATATAGCCCTGTCCGTCTGTCCGTCCGTCCGTCCGTCCGTATGAACGTCGAGATTTCGGAAACTACAAAAACTAGAGAGCTGAAATTACATGAATACTCATTTCTTAGTTACGCAGTACAAGTTTATTTTGTTTTTTCGATAACTCATCCCATTCCTTAATTATTGATAAAAAATCGGAAATTCATTTACGTTTTTACGTTTTTCGAGCATTACTTCTACACCGTTTTAGCTAGACACTTTAACTTTATATATTTAGATAGATATTATGGATACGCAGATTTTGTAATTTTCAGGTTTTGGATGCCACGCCCTCCTTATTCTGAAAGTTTCATTAAGATAATCGATCTAGAAATGGAGTTATAAGCGTTCAAAGTTCAGCCCAACCCACCCACAAGCCACGGCAACAACTGCGCGGTTAGCAGAGCACTCGCTTATACGTGCGTAAAGAAGAAGAAAATTATTTTTTTTTGCTGGGTTCAGGGTATCTCTTAGTCGAGCCGGCTCGACTAGAGCCTTCTTGCTTGTAAATACTATGGATACTTGGAAATAAGCGAAGAAACCAATGGAAGCCGGATACTTGATCAAATGATCATTTCTATCTAATTTATTGGTCAACCGAACTATTTATACGCAGGATAGCCACAAATCGGGCTTACAGGAGACACGTATCAGCCGTATCAAGTGCGAGATGCTTTCACAAATGTCACTGCCATAAAAGCTCCAACAAAACAAAACAAAACAAACAAAAACCATAGGCGAAACCAATTTCAATCATCAAGAAGCAAATCCTCAGTAAAGCCGAAAACATACTGTGACCGGCAGACATAAACAGAACAGAATTAGATCTGTTTTTCGGCTCTTCCTTTACTTGACCATGTCGCAACACGTGCGTGCAACGAGCTAAATGGACGCGTGCCTGCCACTTGTCCTCTGCTACATGCCACGCCCAGGCTCTGCGCGTTTCAGCTGTCAATGGGTCTCAGCTTACGAATAGCGCCAATTAACAAAGCAGACGCACAGCAAAGCGAAAACATAATCAAAGTGGCCAAAACATACAGAGCTCAATAGCATGGACGCATCACGACACGACGCTCGCAAGCTGAAGTGGGAGGCAGGAGCTGGAGCGGGAGAGAAAGTAAGCTAAGCATCGGCTAAATTAAACAAGACGCAAGTGGAAACTCCTCCGGATTGCGTGGCAAACAAACTGTAGCAAATGGCAACAGGATAAGGATCTGTCCGTCGCTTCAACTCGAACTCATTTTCATGCGAGCACGCAAATGAGGAATTAGGAATGCTTTGGCCTAGACCCCGGCCGGAAACGATAACAGACCTGCTTAGCGGCTAAGATTGTCGTCGCTTTAAATGTTAGTTATAGTTATACCCATCGTTGACGCTGTGTCATGGCACATTCCGACTCCCGCCAGCTGCAATCAGCTTGCTTGCATCATGATAAATCAAATTTGGGCCACTTAAAGTTCTCCCTCGGCTGGCATCCCTTTGCCACCATGGCCAACCACATTCAGCTCTTGATAATCTGATAGCTACGCATATTGAATGTGCAGGTACCTAAGGGAAAGCAACGATTGGACTGTGATGCGAACTCTTTACTACACTTATCTAACTCTGTTGCTTCAATATGTTCTATTCTATTCTGCGATTGGATATATATATATATATATATATATATTCAAAATATTAAAAAGTCATATTTTATTCACATAACCCCCAGCACGTGAATAAATGACTAAACATTCGAATAAGTAACAGCAGAGCTCATTATCTATTAACAACTGAACCGTGTTAAATCTTCAGTAGAAAGCCAATTTATGCGAACACTGTTGTTGTAAAATAGTAATCGCATTATCGATCCTTATACATACATTTAATACAAATTCATATATAGTTTTATTTCGTTCATTTCATTCTTCATTGTGATTCGATGTTTTCCTCTTAATCATTCCATTGAGATAGTTGTAATGGGGCTTAAGCCAAGTCCTCGTGAAATTTGCCAGGATATGTAGGTCATTATCTTGCCCTTTTTCGTCGTATTCAATTGGTATTTGGCAAGGCTCATTTGCATATGCAAAGCTTCCATTACACATTGTCCCTGACTGATGTGGGTAATGTAGTCCCCAAGCAGGGTCAGGGGCACGGCAAGCTGCTAAAGCACCGCCGGCTGGGAGGTGTTAAGCGTTTGTTTGTTTATGCACAGGAGAGTAAACAGTTGATTTGCGTTTGGACAACAAATTTGTGTCCACAGTCTACCCAGCATCAACTGTTGCAGACTTTTGGTTTACTGTTTGCCAAGTTTATCTGCCCGAAAGACTCCAAGTAATCTTGATTCGGGAGGCATGTGAACTCTGTCATAAAGCCAAAAATACTGGGATAAGTGTAAGGCTTGAAGGGAATTACGAAAATAAGAGGCTAATCTACTGTTGAGTGTGAAGAGACGAAGAAAATTAGCATAAGCGCTTTGCTTTGATTATGCAACAAGGAAAAGCAATCTTAAAGCTCAAGTTACATTAATTGAATATTTTCCCATGAAAATAAATTTTTCATAAATATATTCTTTTTTAATCTATCAAGCTTCCCTATGCCGTATGCTGCTAATAAGATTATCTGATTATTTCGACTTCATGAGGACAAAAACTAAGTACAGCATGGGTATTCTACAGTAGTTAATCTCATCAGCACTTAACCAGATTATTTGGTTAGCTAAGCAGATACTAGAAAGAGATCAGATGTATTCATCTCAGTTGCCTTTAAACTAACTAGCTTCCACAAATTTTGCTGTCTTTTCGTCTGTGGATCGAAGCAATTACTGTTAATAAAGGTTCTGTACCAAAAATCGGAATTCTCAAGAACAATAATAATATTTTTCCTATATGTATAAGTTTTTTTTGCGACATCCTTTCCAGATAGTCTATAATTAAAGTATGTTTCATCTTTGATTTTAACTGTATGCTTTATAGAATATAGAGATATTAAACTGTATATCTTCTCATATTGCATTATTCCTTAATGGTCAATTTAATAACATACATAACAAAATTGGAAACCGTGGCTGCCAAATTGAGGAGATATTCACAATTGATTGGGGTGCGCTTTCCTGATGAATATTCCCATATTTTGGGTGCGTATCCTCAACAGGACTATATACATATATAAAGACAAGCTTATCTGCTTCCATATGAGCGAGGACGTAGCTGAGTCCTTCAATAAAGCAATTGAGTAAATTCAGCAATAGAATCTGAATGTTTATTGTAATTATATTTCAACACCACAATATCAGCTCTATAAACAAGGAAGCTAACTGCTCGCCCGTAACAGAGCCACAAACCCTGTTCAACAAATTAGCTAATTGTGCAATACAATTTCACCCAAAACTTCTGACAATGGAACTGCCGAAGCCAGGGCGGAGGGGTCGAAAGGCAATGGCCAATCAACACCAACAAAACTTGTGGCCGGAGCCGTTGCTCGCATCCACACCGCAATGAGGGAGGAGCTGTCGTTGCGTAGATGAGCACATATTTACATGTAGGCTGCGTAAATAAATCTGGTGCGCTTTGACCCAGTTTGCGGCCTACTGCAGGCAACACAAATTACGATTAACATGGGCATTACCTGCGGTCAAAATGCCTATCCTAAAGTCGGAGAAGGGGGCGAGAAGCAGGAGTCGAACGAGGTAGGAAAATGTTAAATGGCATTCACTTTTCCGGAGCTGAAACATGACAAAATTTGTTCATTGTTTGGCCCTTATCTATGGAACCAGATGCCGACTGCCGGCTGCCAGCTGCCAGCTATCCGAGCTCTGGTTGATTTAGTGAATGTCGAAGGGGTCAGCCTGACCGCCAGACAATTCAATGGACAGGGTCAGTGAGTGGTTCAGATTGTTGGGGGTTGCATTAGAGATTAGCCACTTTGACTCCAACATTTATTGCATGCCAATAACTTTTGTCTGGGCACAAAGGTGTGCCGCAGTCGCCGTCGCCGTCAACGTCGCAGTCGAGTGTGTACTCGTGTAGGTGCAACGTTCAGGTAATTTACATATGCAGCTTTACATATACCGAACTGTTAGTCAAAACAACAAGAGCTGCCAGCTAGCCTTTGTGAGTGGCAGCTAGTAATAAATTGCCATGTTTTTCTATTTTCCTCTTTTCTTTTGTGTGCCTGGAAATTGCCGAATTTATCGGTTTTCCCAGTATTGCTTGTTGGTGAATGCAAATTGAACGTGTTACGTATGATTTCTAAATAATTCGAATACCTGTGAGCCCTTGGTAACTTTTTGATTGGTCTAGCAACTGGTAGCTGTAATTGGCTCAGCAGAAATTCATTTTATTAATACGTTTTCTAAGAACAACTTGCTTTCGATGCACCCTGCACCGGGGGGCAGGGGAAGGGCTTCCTCTAGCCAAAGCTAACCATGCATACACGTCTCTATGTTAGGGCTGCCATCCAGGCCGCATTTGCCATTAAGTTTAGCCAGATGACAAAATAGGTTTTCACATTTTATTTGTATTCCATTGAATGCTGATTTGACACATCGTATACATTTTAGCAATATTTCTTACTTACATTCAATCGACACTTTAAATCTACAAACACTGCCATAAATGCCATAATTTATGGCTTTTCTTTCCTCATACTGATTTACTTCATCGATGGAAGTCAAGAAATGATTATTCAAATTTAGTAGCGTGTCCGCTCGTCATACCGCTTGATGAAGCTGAAATTGTAAGATAGAAATATAATTAATAGGGACAAACAAAAATAGGAAAAGATTTTATGTTGCATCGTGACTCGAGTGCTGTAAGAATATAAACATAAGTGAGTGTAACATATATGAGATATATTAGGCTCTTACCTGCGTGCCTGCTCTACCCAGATAGAGAAACCAAACTGTTTACAGAGATATTTATTGAGTTTTAAATATATATAAAATAATTATAATTTTTCTTATGAATTAGAGTGTATTTACTTCGAAATCTTAATGACTTTTAGTATTAGCATTAGCTGGATTTGAATTTATTTAGCAATTATTTTACCTAAGCTGAACCACTAATAAAAAGTCGAATATCATATAGTATTACTGCTTTCAATTTGACACCAAAAATGCAACAACTAAACATTTATCAATTAACTTATGTCTGTAAATTCAATTATTCTTTATAGCTATTGATATATTTTGCAGCTACATAAGTTTACATTAAGTGGAATTGCATATTTCTCTGTGTCTGTGTGTGTGTGTGTGTATACTAAATGTCTATTTATTGCACAAACAGAACATATATATATGTAAGTTTATATCTATGCTATATGCTATAATATTGAATATCGCTTAACAACTAGGACTTTGCCACATCACATAGAGTACGCCGAAACAGAGTGTATTGCGATTATAATTATATGTATTTACAACAAATTGAGCCTCAGAATTGCCGTGGAATTTGCATACGATTAGGTCGAACACACATAAAGAGAGCTTTACTCAAATGGGGGATAACACGAGCTAGTTGAATATTCAAGTACTTTTCTGATTTCTGCTTTCAGCTCAGCTGGGCTTTCAGCTTGAGCAAAGCTCTATGGGGCAGCTCACTAACATTGGTGCAGTGCACTAAAACACACACACGCACGGGTGACCATTGGCTAATGACAAAGACCAGCTCGTTATGTACAGGACCCATAGGCTTATAGCCGAGGCTAATGCACATGCCAATTGCAATTTCAGTGACGCTGCCGTTCGAGGGTGCGTCAGAGAGAGGGCACGACACAACAATTACTGCCAATTTGCATGGCGGGTGTGTGTGTGTGGTGAGTTGCAGTGCGGGTGCGACACTCACACGCACACATACACATACGGAGATTGTGTGAGTGAGATCAGTGGCCAAGTGCTTAGAGCTGCGCGTCGGCCTGTTGGGAAGCGGAGCCCTCCTCCAGCAGCTCTACAATTAGTGTACCTCACCTTTTCTCATTGATGATGGAGGCGCGTCCGATACCGATCCCAGCGCCCGCGTTCGCATTGTGCGAGTGTCCATTAATGCTGCCCGCGTGCTGCAAGGCCATTGAGTCCTGGCGATGGAAGCTGCCGCCACGACCACCCACGGCTCCACTGACGCCATGGTTGTTGTTCATGTGCAGCGAGGCACGCGTACCACCTCCTCCGCCCCCTATTCCACCGCCCACGTAGGTGGAGCGGCGCATCGAGGTGACGCTGGTGTCCATCACGCCCGTGGCGGTTGAGTGCTGGCGCAGATGTGGCTGCCGCTTGACGCAAATGCAGCACAGATAACGGTTGAAATGCTGCCGAAACACGCCGGACACACAGTAGAGCGCAACAGGATTAACGCACGAATTGAGGAAGCTGTAATTAGAAAGGACCAAAGCAAAAAGTAAGTCTATGGCCACAGCTGCCTTTCTGCCTTGCTGCACGAGTGCTACAATTGTTTGATTGCCACTTTTGCTTCAAGTCCCCACATCACAGGTGATTAAACTACATTCAGCTTCGCGCCACACGCTTTGGATGCACTTTCGAAAACATTGGGCTAGAGGTGTAAAAAGCATCGATAGCACTATCGACACTATCGTTGGAATTTCATTTTTTCAATAGATCGATAGATGTGTTTGTTTATTATTGATGGCGATCTATCGTCTCAGCAATAAGTGTGCAACATCTAACAGCACATACATGTTGCACACTTAGTGCAGAGACGATAGATCGCCATCAATGGTGTCACTTGATGAAAAGCTGAAGCAACGTTGCAACGCGATAGATCGATATATGTTTTTGTATGTTACTGATCACTGTATGCCGTTTCCCCACTAACTATTCAACATGTAAATATGTATGTGTGATTAGTGGTGTCCCTTGATGGATAACGTAAGTAACGTTTGAAACTAAATTGTTCTGCTGATGTGCTGAAAAGCAATTAATGTTAGTCTTTTTAAAAAAATGAGAGGTACAAACCTTTTGTGTATTGAGGTTAATCGTCTCGCTCATTGGTTTTTAAAAATGAATTCATTTAAAGTTGAATAGCTAATTCAGTATGTTTGCAGTATTCATTACTGTTTATATCAGTCGAAGTATAATTGAAAAGTACAACTGTTTGACTGCAATACCATAATTTAATTTTCAAGCAAGTAAATTTCCAAGTCAAGAAGATATTTTCAAAGCGACAATCATAAGAATTGTAGTGTAGAATCTATCTTACGAAAAATTAGAGATATGAAATTCAACTGAAATCAAGTATACGTTACACTCCTATCGAAATTGATTTTAAGATTGCCGATTGGAATGATAATCTAGTGCAAGCTACGACTGAATTTCTAGTTATGGCAGTTAATATGGCTCTTTGACAAAGTCTTCACTTATTGATTGAATTCGATAATGTGGAGCAGTTCGGAAGACACTTAAATTCACTTATTACACTCAGCTCAAGCAGCTGAAAACAAGTTAAGTAATTCACATCGCACTGCAGTCGATTTGCTGCCACCTTTCGAGGAGTGCTTTATTTAAGCGGTACTTATTTTATTTTTTCTTTTTTGGACAACCCTTTCGGCATTGAAATGCAAATTACTCTTGGTGAAACTGACGGTCTTCAACATCACAAATTAAGTTACCCGAAATGCTGACACATTATTTTATGCACTTTACTGCGCTAAGTGACGCCCTCGGCTCCAGAGGGACCACCGAGAATGGCCTTGTAGGGGGAAGGGGGCAACTGTCAACGAAAGAAAATTTACTGCTGCTTGACGCATGGAAGCGAGTGTGGTAAAGGGCTAGTTACAAATGAGAGGGGTCGAGTGTGCGGGGAATGGCTGTAAGTTTTTGCAGGGATTATCTCTTTCAATTAAAAATAATGCCAAAGACGCTGCCTGCTCGCCTGCGGCAGTGCAGAAACAAGTTGAAGGGCCAAAAAGCTCGCATATGCAACGAATGCGAGAGGTTCAAGCACTTTCAACTATTTACCAAGAGCAAAAATAAACGGAAGATAACACTGCCGCAGAGTTAGCTGGGTTGATCCGCTTACCTGGTGCAAAATCCCACGATGCGCACCACGTTCCAGAAGTCGTCGAAGTCGTCCTCGGCCGTCGGGTAGAAGTGGTACCACAGCTCGAATACGTGATATGGAAAGAAGCAAATAAAGAACACTGCCAGGACAATTAGTTGGACGCTGCTGTAGCTCATCCTTAGGCCCAATCGCCTGCTACTCACCGACCACAAAGGCCACGACCATGCGGGCGACATGACGGCGAGCGCGCGCTTGACTGCGGCTCTGGATGCTCAGCTGCTCTCCGGGCATATCGCGGGCGCTGATGTGTAGTCGCTTGGCCATCATGATGTAGAGCACTCCGATGATGGACAGTGGCACCAAATAGTAGATGGACGCCTTGGCAACCACCATATATCTGCGAAAAGTAAACCGATTACAGTCGTAATAACTGCAGAGCTGTGAGAAATTATATCATCCAGTGACTGTCAGACCAACTTAATTAGTGAACAACCTGAGCGAAAATTTTGTACAGGCTGCTAATAACTTTGATTTCTATCTTAAGTAAAACGACTTCTCTCAACGAAAAATATATTATTCATTAGATAGTTCTAGCTTGAGTGAGAACGACATCCTAAATGGAATACAAAAATCTTGTGTTCATTTTTATGAACGTTGAACATGTTGTAATACCTTGCGGACTTTCAAAATCCACTGAACAAACACATATGTATATACATATACATACATACATGTATATGTATCTACATATGACTGTAATTACTTTAGTAACGTAGCCTCAGGAAATTCATATCTATTGAAAAATTCCAGTATGCATCGAGCTATACTCTTTATTACCGAAATTACTGCTGCATCATTAGGGCATATTAGACTGTATCTCTACAACCATTCAAAGTTGAGAAACTACTGAATCGACTATTTTGATCATCGCATCAAATGGGATTTAAAATTGCTACAGGCAGCAAGAGTTTCGCATATAGGACCATAAATGATCATACATACTCATGGACACATGACAAATACGGTCCGTAAATGTATTTCTTATGATCATCATAAATTTCCATGAATCATCGATAAGGCAATTGAGAATATCCGCACTTTGATCGTGAATCGATTATGAACAGAGTTCCATTATCGATTTTTATCGATAATATGGGAATGCGATGAGAGAAAATACATTATAAGAATGGCGGACAGTCAGACAATCTTGAGGAAAAACATATGAGAGCAGGGGAAATCCAGGGGGAACATTTTCACTAAACCACTATTTCCTGAAATTCTTTTTTCCCATGAGTTCAGAGCATGTAAATGTAAATGCAATCGGATTACGATTTAAATATTAATGAATTTATAAACTGATTCTTTCATATTTTTTATCAATTAAAATCCCGTTAGGTAATAATGTAAAAAAATGATTTTAGCTTATGATTTAGTTTTTACAAATATAATACACATGTATTCAAATAATCGGATTACAAAGGATTGAGTTCAAATGCAAATTCATTTCACTTCATAAAAAGAAAAATACATAAATTGAAATTAAAACTGGAAATTGGATTTCTGTTGCTGCCATTGATAATTGAATTTATAATTTCCATCAGTTGAATTCCAGCTAAATTAAAGCTAAAAAATTCTAGAGGATGTCAATTTACTCGATAAGCGATGATACTTACTTAGTCAAGCGTGAATTGCCGACAATTATGTTTTTTTTTTTTTTTTTTGGGACTAGAGCTATTATAAAAGTTGCCTAAAATTACTGTTTACTTAATAAAACAACAAAACATCAAATATTTATGTAAATTCATTATTTTAATGGGAGCTGTGTTAATCTGTATCGTAAACGAAGTTAAATTACGAAACTTAAGCAGTCTGAAAGTAAAGCTTGAACTAAAAGTTGTTCGCTGAGCTTCGCATAAACTCAGGCAAGTCAGAAATAATAAATGTAAATTAAATTTGAGACTGCTAGATGATTGGCAAATAAATTGGAAATAATTCAGCAAGTGCTTATGGCTAAATAACTGCGTGTCTAGGGCATCTTTACAAATTTGTCGGACTATATATATGTATATACTGCAGTATGAAGACATCCAATAAATTATAGTGTGGCGTGACCGGTGACCGGCGACCGAATGAATTATTGCCATAAAAAGCAAAATCAACAAAAATGGAATTTTCTCTTTGTTTTACTCAACATTTTTGTGGGTTTTTGAAACACGAACTGCTGAGTCTTAAAAGAGGGTTTCACGAATTGGCTAAAAAATTAGCAACCAATTGCCTGAAGCTGTAAATAAGAGCAGATAAAGAGTCAGAGAGGTGGAGTGAAGGAGAGAGGGGGGACAGAGGTAGTTGTTGGCAGATTATGTGGCAACAGCTGCTGCAGTCCAGCATAAA
This sequence comes from Drosophila stalkeri, assembly GCA_035047405.1. NCBI lineage: Eukaryota > Metazoa > Arthropoda > Insecta > Diptera > Drosophilidae > Drosophila > Drosophila stalkeri. The sequence continues at coordinate 26,790,143 of JAWNPR010000090.1, forward strand.
AGGATTCCCAACTTGTGGCAACAGGCGACCGTTGAAGTCCTGCACAGACTGTGGCCGGGCAGCTGTTGGAGATGTATTAAAAATGACGAGCGGAATTAAATTGAAGTAGTTTATCAGCGAGGCGATGGAAGAGCAGCCTATGCACAGAATGAGCCCTTGGCAGACGTCATTGAGCCAGGAGGCAGCAGCAACAGCAGCAGCAGCAGCAGCAGCTGTAGCCACAGCCTGACGAACTATACTGAGGGCTATAAGAGAATGCTGTCAGGAGAGACTTTATAGGCAGCCAGAGAGGGAGGGAGAGTGAGAAGAGAGAAGAGAGTTGGAGCTTACAAATTTGAGCGTTAATGTTTTATACTCAACTAAAGCAACATGGATGAAACGTGAATTCGATTTTTAATTTTTACATAAATTTAATTCGATTCGAAATAAAGCTAAACTAAAGTTGAATTTTGTAATGAGAAATCAATGGATTTCTGAACATCGTTAACAGATAAAGTATTTGTGTAAATTATGATTGAAATTACGATTAAATTTGATGTTTGGCTAAGCTGATGCTGTTGCTGTTGCTGTTGCTCTTTGACATAATTCGATTGAAATTTTTCAAGTGTTAACAAACGGCAGGAGCTGTCAGCTACTTGAATGGCTTCTACTTGACTGGACTTGCCCTTTGCAACTCATACAGAAAGAGAGGAGAGGCAAGAGGTAGAGCTTCACTTGGACACCCACTTAAAACTAAATAAAACCAAATGAAGCGAACAAATGCGAACATAAATATATATGTACATATATATATATTTAACTGATTGGGGTTTGTTTGGCTAGTGGCGAAACTCACTTTGCATAAATCTTGGATCGAAATGGAGAGCATACTCCGATGGTTATGTTCCCGTTGGGCGTGGTTATGTTGTAGCTCTGGATGTCGGAGACAATGAACGAGGGCATGCCCAGCATAATGGCAAACACCCAGATGATGACGGCTGTGAATACAGTCAGTGGCTTCGTCTGGGAATGCCAACAAAAGACATGCAAATATGAGAGAATTCTCGGAATGGTTCTCACTTGGTAACTAACGTTATGCATTGCTCACCTGCAACTTGCGGAGCGGATTGACGATGGCGCAGTAGCGTTCGCCAGAGAGCGCGGTCAGCGTGAAGACGGAGACTCCAATCGAAATGTCCTTGAAGAACTCGCTAATGCGGCACATGTTGCGCTCGAAAGGCCAGCTCTCCTGCGTATAGACAATAGTGGCCACAGGGACACAGACCAGGATGACCAGCAAGTCGGCCAAAGCCAGCGAGAGGATGTAGCTGTAACGAGAATAAGGTCGATCACGTTCACGAATACACATAGATAGACATACACAAAACGGTGAGGAAAATGGGGCCAGAACTGATCTACTAATATCGAATTGTCTGCGTTTCACATTAAGGATTAAATCAATCTTCGTGTTTTCCTCTTGAATTCTTATTTAATGTAAACGATAATCTATACGATGATGTAAACGATGATATATACATTCCATAAACTACTCTGAACTATAGGGTATTTGTTATGCAAAAGACAAATACTTCTCTGACACACAATTGTCTAGACTCTGAAAAACTAGCCCGCCCTTAAGCTTGCAGGAAAGTGGAAAGCGAATGGAAAACTTGTTCAGCTCACGCACAGTTAAACGTGTCAAATTTGCTGCATGGTTGAACTGGGATTGAAACTTTGAATAGAATTCGCTTTGTTATCGAAATCAGAATCAGAATCAGAATCGGAATCGGGGGAAAGGTAGCGGTTGCTCTTCTATTTGTGTGAACCGTTGCGCAGTCACTTGTAAAACACTCGAGTGAAGCGCCCTTTGCTCCAAATATATATCTATTGTGTCTTCTTTTTGGTCATTTTGAAGTAGATGCCTTGAGAAGGGTTTGTATGCAGGACACTCCAACCTCAAGTATTGTCTGTCCATTGCCGATTGGGACAGAATTTAATTTTCCAGGTTCTGAGATGCAAAAGCCGAAACAACGAATGTCTCCATTCGCACTAAATGCCAAATGTGGACTTTTATTTCAGCAAATTGCTTTGTCATTGACCTGATTGAACCTCTTCTAGCTGGCAGACTAAAAGCATTTAGCCCCAGCGCCGCATCATTACCAGCCAAAATTTGTAAGTTCTGATTGATGTCAATTGACGCTTGTCTAGACGACAAAGGACAAAGGATGGCCAATCACGAAAATCAAAAAACTTTGCCAATGACGGGAATTACAACACTCGTCGGCTCCACTGATTGGCCCCCGCCCACAACGGTCCTGCTCATGACATAGTCTTCATAGTCCTCTCTCCATGGCTACAATCGGAGCACAATAGTCCAATGGCACACCTGGACAGAGTGGACAGGAATGCAACTTTTGGCATATTTCAATGCATATTTTCTTTTTCGCATTTTCTCCGCTGGATGTATATTTGTATAACGAAATAATAGTTGTTCAATGGAAATTGCAGAGCAGACACATTTATTGCCAGTCGAGGCGTGACGACAATTTATAATATGCTTGTTATGCAAGTGTTTCTTGGTTGTGGCCTTCCCTTCCTCTCCAGCTGCTGGCTGTGACACCGGCTGTGCTGGCAGAAGAGCTTTGATTGAATGCCATTTGAATTTCAATTTCAAGTGTTCAACTGAAAGCAGCCACAAAAACAGGCTGAACACATGGCGTTACATAGCTGCAACTGTTCTTGAGTTTCCTACAAGTTTCCAAATTAGTAAACATTTGCGTGGTCCTATTCAGACAAGCAGGCGGTATAAAAAACGAGCATATTTTCAGTGGTTTTTATATAGATGTATATATCTGTATAATCAACATCATCCATCACTTTAGATCTTCGTGATATGATAAGATTTTCTAAAGTATATTTCAAGTCAATTGATTTCAAATGGATTCAACTAGATTCAACATTGCTTTAGGCTTATGCCATTTCGACCTCTATTAATATAGAAATTTTTAATTGCAAATATTTCAATTTATGGACTATGTCTATTTCTTGTAATTCGCTTTCACAAAACCAGTATACCCCCATTCGCAGCATGTTTTTAGCGGATACAGGGTATTAACACGTCACTTGGCATCGCATTGTGGCAGCTGGAATCAGCAGCTCTTATGCTGCAACTGCAGCTTAGCAACAGTTAAGCCAGCAGAAAAAGAAGAAGAGAAAAACAATGATGTCAATATGAGAGTGTTATCCGCTTGCCATTGCACAGTGTAGTAGGTCTTCAAAATTCAAAATTCCACGCAATCTATAATTTAGGAAAAATGCCGAAAGTAAAAAGAAAATATATAAAAAATAAAGTACGAAATATTCAACGTAGTCCTGTGGCAGGAGATCGTCTGCCTTTTAGATATGTTCATTTTCAAAAATATATTTTCTATCCTGTTAAATTCGAAAATAATGCATAATAATACAACTAAATATGCAAACATATTACCAAAATTTATCGATTTTAAGAGCTTCGAGCTTCGAGCTTCGAGCTGATGCTTACAAACAAAGTATAATAATAATAAGCGCCTCAGGAATATTCATGAACATTTTGTATTTATGCCAATGGACAATACGCCCACTGTGCCCCAAGGGAAACAAATGAACTCAGGCGAACCTGCCTGCTGCCCTTAAAGCATACGCCATGTGGACCATCACTGAGATAATAAGGACTCTCTGCTGCCCACAGTGCTATCCAGGAGTATAAAACTGATGTAGAACTAACGTGAGATTATTGTGACCTAAGATGTGGACCTCAATTTATTTGCAATAAGTGGCTGCCTGATGAAAATATTTAAGGAGAATTAACTTCTTTTAAAAACGATATCAAGTGTCTAAAAGATACTTTACGCAACATTACAACTCAGACTAGAACCAGATTTTATACCAGAAATAATTATTACAATAACCGATAAATATCGATCCAAATGCCCTTCACAATTTGCTTAAATTCTAATTATGATATTTGCTGTACACACTTTGGGCTATAAAACTTTTGATTTTCAATCTGCTGCGGCCCACTCCAGCCGTGCAATATTTCGTGTTTAAATCGAAAGTCCTGCTTAGTATTCCTGGCCACAGGCAGTGGCTGCTGTGTGGCTACAGAGTTATGAGTATTTCAGACGAACTTTTAATTTGGTCAAGATTGTGACGACAGCTGTTCTGACCGCAGCCGAAGCGAGGCCCAAGATCTGAGTGGCGCATCAGACAAGAGGCAATAAAATCAGAGATGCTGCCATAATTCAGCATCATGAATGTTGAGTGGCAATTCTTTTGGGCTATTTCTGGAGCAGCACGCAGCGCTCATTTGGGCCATATTTATGGCGGGCGATTGTACGCATATGTAAGACTTGGGAGTTGGGTAATGGGGTAAATGTGGGGTAAGGCAAAGGCAAAGGGAAAGGGAAAGGGATATGGGGACGCCATGGGGCACTTACGTGTTGGGTATATTGCGCATGGAACGATGGCGAAAGAATATGATGACCAGAGTGCCATTGCCCAGCACGCCCACGATGAAGATGAGCGTGTAGAGCACGGTGACAATATAGGTCTCCGGGCGATCCAGTACCTTCACATATGAAGACTCCTCGCCGCTGGCATTGTGCTGGCCCGCTGTTGCCGCTGTGGCTATCGTAACCATTGCCGATCCATCCAACTGACTCGAATTGCTGAGCTGGCTGAGATTGACACCGGCGGCAGCTGCAGCGGCGCTTGACTCCACTGGCGCATAGGCCAGGCTTGCAGCCAGCATCTGGCTCATGTCCATTAAAGCCGAGTACATGTTTCTCTTAACTCCCTTTAACTAACCGTGACTATGAATCCGACTCTGACTCTCACTATGCGATTGCGACTGCGACTGCGACTGCGACTGTCTTGTCTTCCTGTTTGTGGCTGTCGCCGTGTGCGTGTCGTTTTATTTGCTCGTTCAGCCCACTTCCGTCTCCTCTTCCTCTTCCTCTTCCTCTTCCTCTCTGTCTTTCGCTTTGTGTATTTTTTTGGTTTGATATTCTAGCTTTGCACTTTTTGCTAGGAGGACTATTCAGTTTATGGCATTTAGGTTTTTAGTAGAGTGGTTGTTGTTGCCACAGTTGCGTGTTTTATTTTGCACATTTTGTTTTAGCTGTGACCACAGTTGCTGTCCCTGTTGTTGCTGTTGTTGTTGCTGTTGCTGTTGTAGTTGATTGTAGCTGCGAGTGGGTTTGCTCTTTGACTGGCGCCAGTTGCCTCCATGCTGCACACACACACACACACACACAAAAAAAGAAACACAAAGTGGAAAGAGATAGTGTTAGACAGAGATAGGTTAGTAAATACATGTTAAAGTCGTTGTAGTGAAATGATTTAAGCAGCTTTCACTTCACTGGGAAGCGACGCTGCGTATGCGTAATATTTTGAATTTTCTATGGAGCTTAATTGTGCTTCGTGTTGCGGTTTATGGACAAACCTCTCATGTTTCTGCTGCAGTCCATTATTTATTTAAACAAGCTCGGCTATTGCCTTGTCTGAACAACACAACCCTTTCAATCCTGCATAAACTGTTTGACAAAATAAATTTATGCTGTTTAAGCGAAGCGCAGAGTAACTGCAGGTTACGTGTGTAGATAGGACAAGAGTTATTGAATACTATATAGCAATATTAATAATTTTGTTCTCCTGCTTCTAAATCACTTTGTATTAATTTTCCTGCACCTCTCTCTCTCTCTCTCTCTCTCTCTCTCTCTCTCTCTCTCTATTCTATTTATTTTCTCTTCCATTATATTTATTCATATATCTCTATTCATTTCTCTGCATCTCTCTGTCTCGCTCTCTCCGTTTCACTCCAGCTCATCCACACCCACACTCTCTGGCACTGTCCCCTTTGAATTGCGTTCCTGCTCCCTCTCTCTTTCTCTCCTGTGCATTTGATGTTTTTTAGTCTAGAAACCATAGAGTGAATTGCGTTCAACTGGAAAATATTATAGATAGTTTCTCAACTTTCAAAGTAGTCTCAAATATTTTTGTTTAAATTCTCTGGATCCGCAATATAACAATACTATAGTATTTGAAATTGATATAAATTCAGGGATTCCTTGCGAGCAGTGATTTAAATACAAATATGCCAAAGTGTAACCTAAGATAACAAGCCGAACAGCTTTTCCTTCCTTTTCTGCTTTAGTGCTTAGTGCAATCAGAATGTCATCCGTGGCTGTGGGAGCCCGGCTTCTGTTTAGCTGGTGTAAAGGATTCATTAATTCGGTATTGAGATTTGCTATGCGTGTGCTGGCATTCTTGTCTTATTATTTTGCAAGGCTTGGGTCGATTTGAGCTGCTATTTGCAAGCAACAGGCAGCCAGACAGGCAAAGAGATAGACAGATGGAAGCCAACCTTCGTGAAGGAGGTGAAGAGGGGAAGAGGGGATGAGGGGATGAGGAAGCGCATTGCAGAGCTCTGTTGAAGTAATACGAATTTCTTCGGGTAAATACTAAGGCGTATGGCAATCAGTCGATTTTATTTCGACAGTAATCACATCCGAAATACGAGTGATGTGAGTTTATTTCTTTGATTCAACATCTGTTTGGGATCGGGTATGTGCGTTTGCGAATGGGTGCGGAATTGTGTGTGCGTGTTTGTTTGTCCTCCGTCGTTTCAATTTCAATTCAATATTAGATTGTTTGGAAGGCGTCACTTGCTGAGCCGCCATTGATTTCGGCATCCTTTCTGCGGCATCCTTTCTGGGCGACGCTGCATACGCGTGTTATTTATTCATTGCCTAATAGGGTCGACCTGAACTCGTAGCAAATTGTTGGAAATCTAAGAAAATCTTTTTACGTTCACGGTCATTCACTGAAGCTATTTCCAGGACAAGCAGTCCAGCAATAAACAGCCTTAGAGTAAAGTACACCTCGCTGCCATATGTTCTAAGAAGGCCATCTCTGCTCTCTGCTCTCTACTCTCTGCTCTCTGCTCAGTCCAGGTGCTCAACTATGCGGACAGGTGCGTTTGGAGCAGGTGAGTGCTTCTGCATTTGTTTGCCATAAAATCAAGTATTTATTGGATAGCTTCTTGAAATTATTGAGCTGTGCATGCATAGTAGAATTAAATTGCTACGATTTGTTCCGCAAGTAATTGAAAAATTCAACAAACCAGAAATCAGCGAAGGAGAAAATAAGCGGGATGCGAAGCAACATCATTGATTTAAAAGAAAGATTGATTAATCGACTAAAAGTTCATTATATATATTATTATATTATATATTATTTGTATTGTTTATTTTAAAGAACATTGACAAATCGTGAGTCAAACTAAAATTATAATTTAACAGCCTAACAAAAAATACAAAACATTATTAACAATAGTATCAGCAACCCGATGGGGATATTTTATTTGCCAGTCCGGCAACTTTAAAGAAACATTTGAAACTTTAAAAAGAAAATGTTAAATGAAACTTAAAATAAGATTAAAAGAGATTAAATATAATTAAAAGAAAAAGATATACAAATAGGAGAAAAGAAGAGATCAAATAGAATAGGATTGAGAAAACACTGCAAATAACTTTGGTAAAGTTATGTATAGCAAAGCTTATGCCTGGGCACTGCGAGTGATTTCCCTAAGATAAGCTAAGAGCAAGGTTTTTATTTTAGGAAGAGAGAGCTCTGCGGCAAATACGTGATAATATTTATTAAAATAATCTGTAGTGCACACAGGCAAATGTAGCGGGCGATAGTGTCCAGTTGTTCGGGACGGAACCAAAAAATTAAGACGCATCAGCAAAGAGGACGAATCAATATTACCGTTAATCAATTTGTGCAGAAAAACAATTCCTAAAATTGTTCTGCGATTGATTAACGATGGAAGATCAATGAGCTGAAGCCTACTATGGTAAGACGGTAATCGTAAATTACTATCCCAGTTAAGTTATTATATATTATATATTATATATTATATATTATATATTATATATTATATATTATATATTATATATTATATATTATATATTATATATTATATATTATATATTATATATTATATATTATATATTATTCTCCTTAGAATTCGACCTTCATTCAAATCATTAATTTATTTCGAATGTGTAAACAATTTAAAGCTTTACTCAAAATCTCAGTTTCTGAGTAAATCCTTCTAAACAATGAAATTTCATGTAATGTGGTTGAGCTCTCAGCTTCAAGTCGTAAAACGATTTTAGTATTTCGTGAGTTAGACGTCGGCTTCCCTTTGGACACGTACATATAAAACATATATAGCTACAGAGCTTAGACCGTCATCTGCAGCTATAAATAAAATGTGTTAAATTTATATTTATGTTTTTATTTAAGGCTCAAAGGGCGAGTCACAAAAACGACCTAGTGAATTGCAAATATTTCTCAAAACCGAAAAGCAACTGTTTTGTGGTGCTTTTTATATTATTATTATTTTATTTATTTATTTTTTTTTACAATACATGATCCACGTGGAGCAACAGGAGGAGTGCAACAATGCCAACAATTGAGTTTTTTGAGGCGACACAACAACACAATCAGGACATGGGTGGCCCGTACATAGAGGAGTCAAGCCCTCAGAAATTTAATGACAATTAGATGTGGGTCACTTAGTGTGAAACACGAAATCCTCGCCACTGACCGATCGGGTAGTTCATGTTTAACGACAGACCTAAGGGGATATTTGCCGGCCAAGCTGTCCAGAGCCAACACCAGTTTGGGCTTTATGGGTGTGTGCCTGATGGATAATTCAGCGTGTGGCTTTCTGCAGAAGCGAGCTGAATGTGAGCCCCGCAGAATATTAATTACTTTTCGAATTTAGCCAATAAGTAAACTGAAAGCTTGTATAAATGCCGGCCGCATGGCCGGCCGCCAACTTGGCAACGAACTTTTATTAGCCGCTTTGGGCGGCACGCAATTATACAAGACCCTTAAAAGTTGTCAGCGAGAAGCGCGTTCAAGAAATAAGTCATTCGATATTTTCCGTATTGCCCCAACTTAACTCTCTGCATCAGAAAGGTTTCGAATTATTTGCCACCCTCCTCAGGCGAGCGGCATGCGGCATGCGGCATGCGGCAAGCGGCATGCGGCAAGCGGAAGCGACAGCCAGGACGGTCTTAGTTGAGGCTGAACTCAAATAAACTCAAATGTCTATCTGCAGCGGCGAATTTGAAGTGCCTCACTGCAAACGGTGACAGTCCGAACGAAAGAGGCGCTTGAAGCGATGTTTCAACTTTCAACAAGATGCCCAGAACACATCGTTTTCGGGGAAAGAACATCAGCTGAAGTGGCTCGCACTTTAATGAAACACACACATTTGTATATGTATTTAATAACAGGCAGTTCAAACAAAAGTAAAAAAGAGAAAAATAATTTAACTTATGGCAAATGTCCCGCGGCTTAAGTCGACAGTGCCCCCTGACCTTAATCAATTTAATTGCATTTTTTTACGCAATTTCGACAAATCGCCCCGAGCAAGATAAACCTCCTAGACGACCAGACTATTGCTTTTAAAAACTTTTTGAACATGCTGCCGCTTGCTCTTAAATAGGGCAAAATATTTAAGGCAAGCCTGAGAGGCAGAGAGACAGAAGTGCCACAGAAACTGAGCATTAGAGTAAGAGTGTGAGCTGGACAATTTTAATTTCCATTGCAAATAACTCATGCAAATATTCACATAACGGTAATCATATTCCCAAAGTTTTTCACTAAGAATGCTATTCGAGATATTGTATCTATGGTGTGGTACCATTTATTTTCTTTATATACCCAAAGTGAAGTGAGTATATTAGCTTTGACAATTCCCGTCGTACTGTCCACATGACCGCATGAACGTAAACCCTTTCAGAGCTATTGAATCTAGAGACTAGAGAGTTGCAATTGGGAGTTCATTTTCGCGATGAAAACCCAGGATCAATAAACTTTTAATCTCTACATTTTTTTATAGTTGGAAACATTAAATTCAAAGACTAAAGTACTGTTATTCTCTTCTATTAATTAACCTAAAACTATTCATATACAAATTTGAGCGCATGGCATGAGAAAATGAGTATTCTGCAATAAGTAGCGCCCCACTGCAACATTCTTAGTTGATTTTTTTTTTTTTTTTTTTTTTTAAATAGTACGAAACATTTTTAGTCAAAGTTTTCAATCATATTTATTTTTGTGCTTTTATTAGAGTTTGTATTATACTTTAGAACGTTTGCAAATCTAGAATAAAAGAAAAATGTAAAAAGAAAAGAACTATATATAAAATAGAAGTAAAATAACGTAATACATTATAAATATAACTTTTTAATATAAAAAAGATATCGGACAAATAATGGAGCAGGCGTTGTCCGTGAATTTCTCAAATAACTGACATTTGCTGGGTATTGAGAAGCCTTTGTTGAAAATTCATTCACTTCAAGGAATTTTGTGGCTCGGATTAAATAAATTTCGGCTCACTCATGATAGAATATTTCGAAAACGCTTAGAGTATTTAGGGCTTAGACAAAAGCATTCCAAATTCTATTCAAATACAATGTGGCCGACCTTTTTCCATCAAAGTTGATATCCGCGTGACAATTTTATTTTATTTTTTTGTTGCGTTTTCTGTAATTTTTTGTGGGTTTGTTATTTTCATGCTGCCATCTTTATTTCGAGGCGTATTTATTTATGATTAAAGCTTGTTATGCCTTGCAGGGAGCGGACCGACTTTTTGTCAGGTGGCTACCAAGGGAAAGTCTATTAAAATGCTTGGCTGCTTGGCTGCTTGACTGACTGGCTCCAAGGCACCCCGTAGTCAGGACACCCTGTGGAGCCAACGATTCCAATGGTGTTGCTAACGCCGTCCCTAACTTAGGTCTGAGCAGACAAAGGCGGATAAAACATATTGTCGGAATGGCGTTCGGTACATGCTCAACATTCCTATGCGTGTGTGTTAGATAAATCATAAAGCAAACATAATTTAATGCACACACACACACACACACACACACACACGCACGTGTACTCTCACAGACAATTGCTGCGTATTATGTTCCTGCTTGTAAGCCTCACAGCAACAGACGGCTAACCGTGCGTATGTGTAATATGGTAAGCGTGTTAATCATACGCCACGAATGGGCTGCCAAGTTGAATAATCAGCTCAGCAGAAGCAGCAAAGAAAGTCGCAAGTGAAACAGCAGTTGGGCATGTTGTTCTTGTTGCTCTCAACTCTCTCCAGCTAACCCAGATTTTAAGGCCCCTCTCTTAAGGTTCTATCGAGTCGGAAGCCAGACTAATGGGCTGCTCTTTATGCAACGCGTTCTAAGCTATTTTAATTAGAGCCAAGCAGAATTTTGACAAGTACAAAAAAGAAAGGAGGCCGCTGCTCATTTCGTATGCGCTTACCCGCTGCCTACAAACATTATGCAAATTTTCACGACGTTCCATTTGCCTCTGCGGCTCAGAGCTGTGAATGAAAATATTGACAAAGTTACACGTCTCACTGCCGTCGGGCGTCTCCCCAGAAGAAACAATGGCTGACATCAGACGGGCCTAGTCCAGAGATTGCCAAGGCTAACTACAAGCTGGTCATAAGGGCGTGCCATTCGTTATGATTGAAGATGATTGAAGATGATTGCAAATGGCTCGGCGTACGCAGATAGCTTTGCAGGGGGATGCCAATTTTTGTTTGTATTTCATTAAACCATGAGGAAGTCATATATATATATATATATGTATATATATATATATATATATATATATATATATGAAGAGTACACTGAGCCGACAAGTCGTTAGTCCCGATGAAAATGAAAATAAAATGAACTGAAAGGGCAGAGTCTCAATCAAAATATCCACATTTCGCAAATGTAATTTAAAATTCATGAAAAGCAATTTAGGCACCCGTGAATTGAGCTTTCATAACTCCTAACATCATTCTAGTGAGACGCAGCCAACTTGACTGCATATGTACTTAAAGACGTCTGGCAACGCCAAAAATATCACACCCTGAACACATTTAAAATTGGGTATAATGGTTTTTTGAAAATGTATGTAACAGGCAGAAGGAGACTTCGCAGACCCCATAAAGTATATATATTCTTGATGAGCGCAACGAACTAAGTCGATTTAGCTCCGTCCGTCTGTCCGTCCGTCGTACACTCTTTCTATTGCATATAAACAGACAAAAATTTAATACAAGGATGATTTTTGCTACATTTTGGATAATGGCCCTAAATTCACCCCAATCCACCCAAACTTGTAAAAAATGTATTTTAAATACTAGAGACATATGGAGTGTACATCTTTAAGATTCAGTTTTTAAAGGGTTCAGGGGATTTCGTAGTCGAGTAGACTAGACTAGAGCTTTCTTACTTATTGATAACTCATCTCAATTCTTTTTTATCGATAATAATCGAAAATTTGTTGTCGTTTTTTAAACATAGATTGTACTCCGTTTGAGATTTCTGTAATATTTAGTTTTTGAATACTACATCCCTTTCGCCACAAAATCTAAAAAGAACAAATAAGAACGTTGCACTTAGACGCAACTAGATACTAGATACTAGATATTCCTTTCCCGTAGGTGCACTTTATTTATTTAATAAACATTTAATAAAGGAAATATTTCGGCAAGCAACAAACTATTGTGCGCGCTAATTAATTGATTTTCTATGCATACATACAAAGCCTACATGCTATAATATTCTAAGAATTGCGATTGAATTGTGTATTGATTAGCAGTGAACATATTTAGGTTTAGCTAACGATTACATGTAATTATCAAAGGGACCTGGGTTCGAATCCCGCTGGAAACTTTTTGTTTTTTAATCGAAAACTTATAAATTTTATTTTTTAGATTCATTAATATTTTTACATTTATGTTGAAATGCTTTCTGCCATCTTAGCAATTACTACTAAGCCATTTATAAGCATGAATGATGCAGTTGGCCGCAACAAATTTCTTTGCCGATTTGTCACACCCCCAGGGGGCGTAGATGCATAATTTTTGGCCAGTTCTTAGAAAGAGCCGAGGATAACTTAACTGCAAAATTTGGTTGCTTAGGCGGATCGGGAAAACGTTTACACAGACGGACAGACGGACGGACAGAAATACGGACATTGCACAAAGTCAATATACTCTTTTTCCCTTTGGGAAGAAAGTATAAAAACGTATTTCAAATAATATAGACTTGTAATCTGGGAAATAGATACCGATGCATCTCAATCTGTATCTCTTAGTCGCACTGATCAAGAATATATAAACCTACTGTCTGCCACAAATTTGGAAATTCGATTGCTAATATCCTCCTGATACGTCTTCTAGCGTTGTGTACATAATTTCTGCATAAAACATGTTTTTTTTTTATATGTATGCCTATACGGGGCAAATCAGACAAATATCTCTGATGTTAGTTTAAATGATGCACTAAGCGCACCGATGAGAATAATTAGCTGAAACGATTCAAGCAATACCCGTACCGTCTGCCGTCTGTCTAACATAAATAAATACAAATTTGTATATGGTGCGTCTACTTTCAAATGTATTTAGACATTTCTAATTCGGAATTTGAGAAACATAATTTATTATAATAGTTACTCATCGTCAGTCTGGAGCTACTAAATATATTAATGTCTATTTGAAGCTCATTAATTAAGTTGTACTACAACTAAAATTTGTTTTTTGTAGTATTTTGAGTTATTTGCCTTTGATAAAACAATCTTTAGGTATTTAAAGTTTTTTTTTTTTAGTTTCTACATAAACTTTGATATGTCCAGGCGAGTGAGCATAGTTTTGCCAGGTGATCCGGAACCCCCACGGTCAAGCAGAACCAATAAGCCGAGCGTAAGTTCACGAAGGTCATCTGTGAAAAGTGTCTCGAACACTCCCAAGAGTAGCCCAGCCAATCCTCCCGAGCCAAAAGATCCCGCTAAAATCGAAGAGGATGACAATGTTGTAGTGAAACTGTCCATGACGGATCTCTTTCCTGATGGCTGCGAGCGTTACAAGAAGGACTGTTGTTGCTGCCATTGCATTGCTGTAAGGCGAGCACTCAGGCAGGCCGCGTTCCTTCGTTCGCCTGAGGGCAAGAGACGACTCCAGATGAAGATGCAAATGAAGGACTTTTTCTTGGACATCAGTGCGATCACAGCGACCAAACAAAGAATGGACAGCATACTGCATGGTGGCAAGCAGTACCCGCCTCCAGCGACAAGAAGCTTCCCCATAACCATTGTCCACGTTGCCCCGATAAGCAACGACTGCATGTCCATTCAGTGGTATCAGCACGACGACTCCTATGTGTCCCACTACGAGATCTATGTCGACGACGTGCGAGTCAAACGCATCTTCGATCCGCAAATAAAAGCCACCGTCATCCTAGACGTGAACATGCTGCGTACGCACAAGATACGGATGAAGGCATTGCCCCGGAAGTGCCTCGGATCCAAGGCGAATCGCGTTGACAAGTTGGTTCGAGATGTTTGTTGCGGCAAACTCAACAAAGTTCTCGAAGCCGACTATTTCTGTGATTGCGCCAAGAAATCCGAAATGGAAAAAGTCAAGGAAAAGTACGCGGAAAATTCGTGCCAAGTGCTGGTAGATTTCTGGAAGGACAGCGAATTCCTCTACGTTCCCCTGTGCGACGAACACAACGCGTGACAATAAATCATTAAGGTCGACTCCTAATCATCAGATTCAAGTTCATGTGTTCTATGCAAAAGAAATTATGTTTGCATTTCATTGAATTGTTATTTCCTGATGCTTAGTATCGGCTTTCTAGTTTACTTCAAATTTGACATATAAATCGTTAAGGATATTAAAATAATAATAAAAAACTTGAAGTTTTTTTCATTGAACAGCAAGAAAAGTGATCTTCCATAAGTATTTAAGTATTTAATTAGTGTAGAATCAATGATATTGCAACTCTAGCAGCAACCGAGTTTGATTAATCTAGAAATTATTGATTTAGGCCAGGTAAATTAAGTTAGTTTGCATCTATAGTGCAAATGAGGTAAAGTTAAGCAATGATAGCAAATCATATATAAGGCCAATCAATGTTGGGATATTTCAGATTTGTAGAGGTTATCGAAACAGAAGTAGTATATTCTAATCGTATACAAGACAGTATATGAAAGATCGAATGACGAAGCAAGGATGTGGTCTCAAGAACTACAAGAGCTCACACAAAATCAGGAGGATACATTTGGTTAGCTGTTAAGTATTTAAGGTAATGGTTTGGGATGGGGAAAATACTTTTAGTGTTTTAGTTAAGTATAGAGTAAATCTAACAATTTGTGAATTCTCTTTGGGATAGCTTAAGTAAAGAGCTTAATAACGTGTGATTAAGGTGGGATAGACAGCTGTAGAATAGGTAGAGGTGAGGTGCGACTTAAGTTAGTTGAATATTTAGCTTAAAATATTTAAATTGTTGAGCAACCCGAGTTTTATTTCCATTTCCGTATGTATATTTTGAAATGCTACTCAATAATGCCAACTGCAGATCTGATGTGACAGTCGTTTGAAGTACAACAATCAAGTTGGGGAAGAAGTGCGAGGAGAGAAAGAGACGGGCAGTGCCTCAGAGAGATAGCGGGCCAGTCAGACGAGTCATGTGTAGACAATTTCAGCTGTCGGCTTTTATTTAAAAATTTATCATAATCTATAAAGCACTTTTGCCAATGGACCAGTTCCCTCCACCCACAAAAATGCGAGGCATCGCAGCTCACTTTATCAGTGGCCAACAGGCGCTGGCATAGGCACAGGCATTAGCATTCACATTCACATTCACATTCACATTCACATTCACATTCACATTCACATTCATATTCAGTGAAGCAGGGGGGAGAGTGGAGTGGAGGAGTGAGCGTGGACTCGTCGCTGACGTAGGCGCCGACGTTCCGGCCACGACGTGGCGTGATTAATTATTTGGCAACCGAGTGGTTTCCATTACAGCGCAATAGCTACTGTTACTGCGGGGGGCTGCTGGCGCAGGGTAGGCCCCACAGGGTGTAATATGAACGTAATCAAAATCTGAGAATTCATTCAAATAGTCGGCCACATTGCCGCTGAGCGTACATTTAATTAATTTTTCCCTCGCTTTTATTTCACTTTTGATGCATGCCATTGACCGATTGATGTACAGCGGCACAGTTTCAATTGGCATTTGTTTGCTTTCCCAATACTCGAAAGATAAACAAGCCCACTTAGTACATGTTGTACAATGCAATTATTTTGATCGTTTACGGAATACCCTCTAATAAGCAGAGGAGAGTGATTTGGAAATTGCTGAGTAGTGTTAAGAAGAATATGTTAAAGTGTAGAAATTATTAGAAAACAACTAAGATCGACTGATCTGCTTGTTAAGGCTGATCCACTCTGCCATTCTGTCATATCTATCAAGCAATATCTCGAGGAATATGAGTCTGTATCAGAGTATGGCTCAGAATCAGTTACAGATGAGGTACAATCGAACCTCTCGGCACGAGTTCTATGCCTTCGTACCACATTCTTGTTACAAAAAAGTTTACTAAGAGGTACAAACACGAATATACATATTTTAGTGCCTTCAATTTATTTACAGCATATGCTCGAGTCGAACAGGGTACAGCGGATGTCTTTTGTTTAGTTCTGACCATTTGGCCCACACGTCGTATGCGTCGTATTTTTATAGTCTCATCCAATTACTTTTAGTGCGCAAGTTCTTGCATGAAAATATTTAAATTGATTTCATGTGGTCGTGTGGCCTTTGCTTTACGCAGTTTTCTGTAAATATTTCTCTTTTATTGGCAGCCTCGGCCTCAACCTCAGACCACGAACTGTTTATAGCGCCGAAATTGTATACAGCGCAATCGTCTCACGCACTAAGCAGACGACTCTTCAATATTGCTTTGTTTCAATTTCAATAAGAAAAGACTGCAGCACAGGTTGGATAGGTCAGGCAGCCTAGGTTGCCGTAGATTTGTCGTTCATTCTGGGTGACCTTCGAGACATCTGCCTGCGTCAGTTATGAAGCAACTGCAAAGAGGCTCAAAATTTCCAGCTGTCAGCGCAAAAGCCTAAAAAACAAAGAAAAAAGTTGAACAAAACAACATGTTTCAACTGCGCACGTTACATGGCATAAGACCCACCATGTCCCGCCCCGCGAAAGAGTATTCATAGAGTATTATCGTAAATGGCGAACAATGCAACCAAGCGGAAAACAAAGACAAAGCCAACAACACGAAAACAAATAATGCCAAAGTTGCAAGTGAAGTGGAAAATATTAAAATTGACTTTTGAATTAAGCGCGTCAAATGTCGAGGTATCTGATCTGACGACTAACCGCTCTCTTCACGATCTAAGATTAAAGCACTGCGAATAAAATGAATATACCAAAGTACACGGAAGAGCGCACTCAAATGAAGTCTGCTGCTCAAAATGGGGTGGCTCACATTAGAGGAAGTTTCTGGAACCCACTTGTTTTTTTTTATTAATACCTAATGTTGTGTATATTTCCCAATACAATATTATACATTAACAAGTTTCTATAATCCACAATGAATAAAATTATATGTCATATGTCAAACATCCCAGCCTAAGGTCCCTCGCACCACTAACTCCTTATGTTAAAGCCATGTTATGCTAAAATATGTTACATTCCACTTACATGCGTTTTAGATGCTTTCTACCATAATCCCAAATTTATTACAGATTGGTTAACTGTGACTGATTGTTCCCGTAGGAGTCAAGATTTACACGAGTATTCCTGCCCTATCTCTGTCCCAACCTGCTTTCTTCCAGGCGCAAATCTGTCAGTATTTGAGAAATGCAGCGAATTTCAATTTGAAATTTCCCGATAAATTGTTCTGTGTCGTCGTGTTTGTAAGCGAAAAAAGAAGGAAGCCAGCAAGTACCAGATGCTAAATCCGATTTGGAATTGCTATTGCATTGTTTATGGCGCAGTGCCCCAAGCCCCCCGCTCAACTGTGTGCCAGACAAAATTGATAAGGGACCTAAGCTGCTGCTGCTGCTGCTGCTGTTCGGGTCCTGGCTGCTTGCCATTTTTGAGTCCATACTGGCTAATTGGCAAAATCATGCCACGATGATATAGGGCTGCAAAGGGGCGTGTCGAAAAGCAGCCCCAAATTTATTGTCAACATAATTCAGGCAAAATTCAATTTGGACCGCATACAAACACACGAGGCACAGCGACGCAGCAGGCTCTGCCATAAGGCAAACAATTTCTGCAGCTCTAAGTAAATTACGCGCCACGTGCTACCCATGGACAAAGCGAGCTGAATAAACGTGATAAGATAATCGTAACAAAGCTGCGCATAATATGGCAAAACAAGCTCAATGACAAAAAGTGAATTTTCCTATTCAGTTGCCTATTGCGGCCAACGTCAATAGGCGATTACTTCATTGAGGCACTTATTGCTCACAATATACAAATAATTGCAAAAGGAAGAGGAGATACACATCTTAAATATTGCGATGATTGTGATACGATTATTCTCAAACATGCCTTTCAAGCACGAGAGAAAGTATGACCTATTTGATCTAGAAGAAATGGTTGATAACAATTATTTAATTAACACAAAAATGAGCTGATTTAGTAGAATGAATTTAAAAACAAAAGACTAAAAATATTTAAGATTATTTGTATTTAAAAAGTTATATGGTGATCTTATTCTATACCTCAGAAGACAACCAAATTAGCTCTCTCTCTCTCACTCACTCTATCTCTCTCTCACATACACTCTGTCTCTCCCTCTATCTCTGTGTTTCTCTGTCTCTCCCTCTCTATCATTCCTTTTCACTCTCAGTGTGTCTCTCACTCTCCCTTACACTTCCCTTTCTCTATTGCTCACAGTCTCTCTCTCTCTCTCTCTCTCTCCCACTTCTTCCCAACTCTTTCTTTCTTACTCTCTCTAACAATCAAGCTCGCTTTATTGCACCAACCAACAGCTAACTTTGTATGTGTAATCCATTAATATTGTTGTGGCTCGGTCTGCGAATAAAATACATATTAAAGCAGATTGCCTATAGAAATAAAAAGCTTTTGTGTTCCATATTTGTAAGCTGAGAGATAAATGTAGCTCACTTAGTTAATTCAGAGGGCAGACACAAAGAAGAACACAAACAAATTCTGGAACTGCACAATAGCAATGAGAAGATACAAAAACATCTTTTTACGTGCAGTTGGTTTATTTCGGATTCATTCTTTATCTTTTTTGCAATTCTCGTGCATTATTTATAGAATTTGTGGTCAGCGAGTGGGCGGTGCACGGGCCACGCCCCCAGCTCGTTCTGGGGCAATGATTTTATGATAAATGGGCCAAGTTAATCATCAACCCGTTGGACGCTGCAAAGTGGCCACCCAATGTATACCAAAGAAAGAAACTACCAAAGAGAGAGAGAGAGAGAGAGAAAGAGAGGCTGGTGGGGAAGGGAATTTGTAAAGAAAATTGTGTTGGACAGTGTGAAAAAGTTGCTTTGTTAATGCAGGTGCCAGAACCCGATGCTCAACTATTTATAAGAGAACACAATCCAGCAGGAGGTCTTGACATCAATGCATACCCGATGATGTTGTAAATGTTCGAGCTGATGCTACTCAGGAAAGGGAGAGGACTGTAATTGATGGATAGCATTCATGCAAGATTAATGTTGTGGCAAACTTTAGCCTCGACACACTATCAAAAATTAGCTTAGCATAAGTCCTGCAAACTTAACAATTGGCATAAGCGAACCAATTGATGAAAATGACCAACGAGATGGAACACGATTTATCAGAAGGTGAGCAAGTATATGTAAAAAGGCTGTGCCCATATCCTTGCCAGGATATTATCGACAACTACTCATGCCTCAGCTTATCCTACGGCATATTCCATTTGAACTGCTGTCACCTGCTGCGAAAACACAGCTTAGATTACGCACGTCGTAGGCACATTATCCTCCACATCAGCAGATTGAGTTACTATAACCCGGCTACTCGGCTACTCGGCTACTCGTATGCTCAGCAGCTCCATTTGCCATGTCAGCTGCCATCAGTTGACAGGCTGTCAATATGCTGAGTCCCGCACATGTGCACATCCATTCAGGCCCAGTCAGGTGGCTTGATTTTTGACTTGGCTGGCGCAGTCCTTCGGCAGGAGTAGTTTTGCTGTGCTCCTTTGGCAGGCGTTCGTTCTGTTCTGTTTCTCTTTTGCATTTATTTAATTTCCTATTTATGGCATATCAATATTAAGAGACTGACTCACTGCCTCACCAGTCTACGCTCTATGCAAATGGGAATCGTAATTGAATTTTCGGTGATTGCTCAAGCGAAACACCTAGATAAGGCAGATAATATTTACATTTCATTTGCATGTGACAAGTAGACAACTGTAAGCAGAACTAAAGATTGTATTCAACTTCACTTTTAAAACAATTCATTTAAAATGCCACATTCATAATGAACTCTGGCCCCAGGCCACACAAAAAAAAAAAATTTAATTCAACCCAGACAAATAAAATAAAATCTTAATTTATTGTAATTGAAATTGATTTATTTTTTATTAATTATATAATATATAAATACAATTTGTGGACTCTCGAGACCAGAGAGAATTTTCCAAATTACTTTGACAAAGATAAATCGATTTTCTGAATAATTTATTTTGTTAGCAATGTGGATATATGTGACAATATATAGGAAACTGCAATGAAGCTAAATATATTTTGTGAATTGTATAACAACCTTTAAAAGAAAACTCCAAGAATTCCAGAATAATTGATTATTACTGTAGACATACCAGAGTTAAAATGCTCTTAGCCATATTTACACTAATCATTCAAAGAGTTGATTAGCTTGATTAGCCCGTTTGCTTTGACCATTGATAAAGAAATGCGAGAGTCCTTTAAGAGCGCAATGCATAATTGAGCAATTAAGTCAAAGCCCAAGTTCCGAGCCTCAGCCTGTGCCTGTGCCTCTGGCTGAGCCATAACGTATGCCATTTATGGGAACTCATTAATAACTGGCGTTCACATTAATCAGTTTAATATGACAAATTAATTTGAGTGCTTTAAAGAGCCGTTAAAACATTACGTAATATGAAGACTTTAAGATGTAAAGACGCCCCTACCAGATATGACCACATTCATCACATGAAAATGAAATTGTGGCGCACAAAGGAAAGAGAAGCAGAGGAAACTGTAAAAATCGAATAAAGCGAATATTGAATTGCCAAATGAAAATTGAATGCAAACTGTAAGCGGAAGCAGAAACTGAGAGCAAGCTGAAGATGAGATAATAAGATATTATTGCAAGCCATACAATAGCAAAGCTTTAAAGTTCATAGTAAGTTCCTAAGACATGTGACTTTCAGTGCCGCATCAGAGCACAAGTCCCACAGCCAAAGCCACGGCAAAGAATCAACTGTCACAAAAGCACGGAGAAGATTGAGCGTGTCGGCAATCCGAGGCCTCGTCGCACATAAATCAATTCAACCTTTAACTTAACGGCCCTAACAACCAAAAATATTTCCCATTCCCGAGCACGTGTGGAATAAGCGACTAGCAGATACCCTACCCTCAGGCAGCACCAACTGCTAGCAGCCCTCTCGCACAAGCCTGTGAAGACTCTACCATACTATGATATAAAACGTCCAATGAGGGTAGCCGCTCGACTGTAATAGACTAATCATTCTGTAGGAACTTTTCGTTTTGGTAAATGATATGATATAGGGAGCATAATAATAATAATCGCGCTACAATATCGAATTGTGCAATATGATGCATAAAGTATAATTAATATATTATTCTTATTTTTATTATTTTATATATTATTACAAAGAATAAAATCAAAATAGGAAACAATCGAATTATTCCTACCATGCGCATTGTAATAAACTACCCTGACCTTTAAATCAGCTACAGGGTATCAAAACTGGAGGGAAAAGAACAATTTGAAGCCAAGTCGCTGAACACATAAATATCAATTTTCTCAACCTATTGACAAGCATCGCCCGTATCGCAAATGAAAGGAAATTTATTGTTACACGTCAGGTATATATAGTGCATGTATATGTAACATATACATGGGGAGATGTTTGTTTCGCCAAAATATGGCCAAAGATGTACGATAAAAACACCTTAAAGAGACTCGTAAACATGAACGATGGCAGCTCTAGATTGGGGAGACGACACCTTGGCAAACACATTTGTTATCAATTAAAACGAACGCGAACGCGAACAGACGCAACTCCGGATGTTCGGGGGCAATAAAAATGCCAGCGCGAAAATTATATGGGCAAACATTTGGGCAAAAGTTGACCGTTGCATAGTATTTATAGCTAATTCAATTGAAGACTTCAGAGCCGTTCCCCAGTTGCCGGCAGTCACAAAAGTTGCATGGAAATTTTCCGACTACAACATGTTGCTTTCCAATGGCTAGCCTATGGAACACTGACTCGACATGTGTCGCACTTTTAGCAAATAGTTAAAGTTCAGACTCAAGTGAAAAGTGTGGCAGAGAGTGATGAGAGTGTGTGTGTGAAGAAAAGAAGTCCCAAAGGTGTTTTGCTCATGCCTGAGCCACGCATGCCAGGCATTTGAGCCAAGTGAATAAAGTTGCTAAACAAACAATTATTGCTGGATTCAAATCTCAATTTGTACAATTCACAAATGTGCAGGAAAAGAGGGTGGTGTGTGTTTGAGTATTATGTTCACCAATTGGGAGTCAAATTCTGACTGATGACTTTATTGCGAATACAACAAAAAGATAGCAAATTAAGTAACATTTCATGCACTAAAGTTTAAGCTGTCAGCTACAAAAAGCCATTAACTTTCCAAAAGTTACTGCCACAATGTCAACTGTGAGTTAATTATTATAATTTTTCGAGGCATGGGCCAAGGTGAAAAACTTAAATTTGCCGTTTGCACATTTGACAGTAGCGCCGACAAGCAAATGGAATTAAGGCAGCAAACTTTCTCATAATCCAAATGTACAAGCTATAAGCACAGTGTTTATTTGCTTGAGACAACTTGACTTCAACAGCAGAAGAACTCGTTGAGCCACCCGTCAACTTGGCACGTGATGAAAGAAAAGCTAAATGCTAACATATCCCAGCCAAAATTCAAATTTAAAGGGTTAACGTTAATCACATTTAAATACACATTTATGTATGTAATTCCAATAATGATCTAGGCGAATGTGTGTGTGTGTTTTAATGCCGCACACGAAAATAATCAAATGATTGTCAAGCGCAAACACAAAATATAAATTTGCCCCTATGGGCATATTATGACGTTGTGTATACGCCACGTGTGTTGCGACAATTTTATTACCCGAAAAGTTTTCCACGGCGAAACGCCAAACAATCAGCGAGTCCTCCATTATACGTATTTGTCTAGGGTAATCATGCGTAAAAGATGAAACGGACAGCACATAAGAGATGGCATGGGACGGGTTAGAGAGTTATTGGACTCCAAGTGCCCTTATCTAAAATGAATATTTTGCATCTGCTCTGAAGTAATAATCAATATTTTACCTGTTCATGAACGAATTTTTCAAATAAATGTATAACAATGGGAGCATTTCCCAAAGCTCGTACTGCCTACCGTATATATTCATCTATATTATTACTGTATTTTATGCAACCAATTTAAGGAATGAAAAAGAGTTTAAATAATAATAAACTTATTTTATTAGTAAACATTTGAACATTTTATGGATGCAAAGCTAGTGAAGCCTGCCTGCCTATCATTACATCAATAATGATGATCAGCGAGTTAATGGTAATAAATTATCAAAGCCATCCAAGGCATTCGTCATGATTATTAGTAGAGCTTAGACTCTACAGAACGTATCCCAATCAAAAATCAACTCTGTCTAATAATAAAATTCTTTTATGCTTCATTCAACTACACTTCATTCACATTGTATGTAGCTTAAGTTTAAATACTAATGCTAAATAGTTGGTCCATTATATATCTCATTACATTGCATTATTTAGGCTCTTAATGTGATGCTAAGGTTCACAAAGATGACTTTTAGCTTGAGATTATTTTAATAGCAATAAGACATTTCTGCTTCAGTGTCTCTTACACGTTAGTTCATATTAAGCGTGCTGGGCCAGAGCTAAGAGATATGCCTGAATGCTTATCTGTAGCACGTGTGCTGCGCTGCGCTGCGCTGTGCTGTGCTGCTATGTAAATATCCGTGTTAGAGCAGTCGCGACATTAATTAGATACCCTCCTCACATTGGCGTAATTATGTAAACTCAACTTTTGCCATCAAATTGAGCGAATGCTGCAACGGGTCGTATGCGTGATAATTTCCAGTTAGTCGGCGGCATACGCAGCAATTATGAAACAAAAAGGTACAAGAAATAGGAAAACAGAAAAGCCGCGCCAAAAAGGAGCAAGGGGAAACATTAATTAACAACATTTGCTGCCGAAAAAGGTAAAGGCCAGGTAAATGAATGGGGGAAGGGCGCATGGCTTTTGGCGCCCACCCGCGCTCGGAAGTGATTGCGCACACGCTAATTAGCCACAAATGCTTTTGACTTTAAACACAGTCATGTGGGTCGTGATGTCGCGCTGACTGACAAGTCGATTGACAAAGTGAATGACCAAGTGACGATGCGGCAGCCATTTGGCTGGCTGATTGGCTTATGCTAATTCTGGGCATCTCATTTGCCATTTGCCATTTGCTGCGAATTCGATTTCGGTCTCGATTGAACTGTGCGTGCGGGCGTTTTATCAATGTGGGCGTGGCATGCGGCTTCAACAATTTCAATTTGGCAGCTTTCACTCCGTTTAATTACAGCAATTCGAGTGTTTGTTTGTCACGCCTTTGGCCTGCTGCTTTCAGCCTTCTGCCTGTGGCCTCAAAACAAACTTATCTGAGGTTTTTGTGCGCGTTTATCTCGACGCAAAAAAATGCAAAGAATTCCATTTATTTAATTTTGCTCTACAAATGGGTTTTGACATTCAACAATGCAAAGGGGAACGCGATATCTGAACTCAAAATATTCTACATTCACTAATTGAATTCATGAACCAGATGCTGTCCTACTTTAGCTATATTCCGCTATCTAGTTGAAACTTTAAATAACTTTACATGCTTTGCTATCAAAAAAAAAAAAAAAAAAAAAAAAAAAAAAAAAAAAAAATATATATATATATATATATATATATATATATATATATATATATATATATATATATATATATATATATATATATATAAATATTATTTAAATATTTATATGAATTTATTTATATTTATATTCACATATATTTCTTGATATATATAATGTATATGTTCTCTTAAATTTTTTTTCAATTTAATTAAACATCTAATTTATTAAAGCATGAAAATAAAAAAAATATATATATATAGTATTTTAATTGAAATAAATATATATATAGCATACTTGAAAATCCATTTCAATTTATTATTTTCGTTGGCATTCATCTAGCATGGACTTTATTGCATTAAATTCAGATTGTAGTCCTCAACAGTTTAATTAAATTAGAAAAAGTAATTTAATTTGTAAATCGGATATTTTTAATAATTTCTTATTACTGTCTAGTTAAATTAACCATTTTTGCAATAGCTAAATTAAATTGTATTTATGAAATTTTGTGTCAAAACTTTAATAATAATTTTTATTTAATCTAAGCATACTGAATATTGCCACGCATGATAAATCAACATCTAATAGTTGTAAGATTTCATTATTTGCTGACGATGCAGATGTTTTATACGCGGACATTAAAGATATATTAAACAAGTAAGAACATTGCAGTTGGGCGCAACTAACTGCGAGATACTCTGTTCCCGTAGGTGCATTTTATTTATTTAATAACCATTTAATAAACGAAATATTTCGGCAAGCAACAAACTGCATACATACAAAGGCTGCATGCTATATTATTCTAAGAACTGCGATTGAACTGTGTGTTGCATAACAGTGAACTCATTTAGGTTTAGTTAACGATTACATGTTATTATCAAAATGACTTGGGTTCGAATCCCGCTGGAAACTTTTTGTTTTTTTATTGAAAACTTTTCAATTTTATTTTTTAAATTCATTAATATTGTTATAATTATGTTAAAATGCTTTCTGCCATCTTAGCAATTACTACTAAGCTATTTGTAAGAATGAGTGATACAGTTAGCCACAACGAACTTCTTTGCCGATTTGCTACGCCCCCAGTGGGCTTAGACGCATAATTAGTAAGAGCCGAGGATAACATAATTGCAAAAATTTGTTGCTTTCACTCCAAGAATTCGAAAATTACAGGGTATTTTTCGATATGCCACACCCCAAAGAAACTGAAAAAAATAACTGAACCATCCAATTTCTAGCTCTAAAAATGAAGGAGATATAAACTTTTGCGATATTTATATATATATATATATATATATATATATATATATATATATATATATATATATATATATATATATATATATATATATATATATATATATAGATATGTCTACCATAGCTTATTGATCTTGGGTAATCAGCTCGCGTATACGTGCCAAATGTCAAGTCGCCAAGTCGCCCAATGGGCATAGATATATAACTTTTTGATCGATCTTCATAGAATCATTACCTTAGCTCACATGCGATTTCAGCCTTCTAGCTTTAAAACTGTAGAAGATACGTTTTTCCCGATTTGCCACGCCCCCAAAGGGCGTGGATATATCCGCCATAGCTTTTTGAACTTGGGTTGTCACCGCGAGTATACATTCCAAATTGCAACTCTCTAGCTCATCAACTAGTACGATTACTGGCATACGGGCACATGCATATTCCAATTTTCCACGCCCTTAGTGGGCGGATCGGAAAAATTTTTACACTTTATAATTCGGCAGCATACATGAGTATATGATCAAAATTTCAAGTCTCTAGCTTTTATAGCGTCGAGAAATATTGCGTTCATACGGACAGACGGACATTGCACAAAGTCAATATACTATTTTTCTCTTTGAGAACAGAGTATAAAAATTACGTTAAAAAATTTGAAAAATAATTAATGGAAATTTAAAATAAATCCAAACATAACGAACGCATCTTTTTCACAAGAAAGGCCAAATATATTCCAAACAGTAACCTCCTCATATATTATACAGAGATTCACTGGATGGAAAAATGCCGGTACTTAGGAATAAATTTTAATAAAAAACTGAATTTTAAATACCGTATGGGATTCACAATTCAGTAGGCAAAATAAACAAAATCATTAAAGCCCCATTTTCAAAGAGCTTAGGGTATAAAATAATATGAAGTCCTTTGGTCGACCCTGAGAGTTCGTGAGTTCCATTGTATAGAGTCAGATGAACAGACATACACATACACACATGGGCTACACTTTAAAAACTTTTAAAATACTACACATGGGTTACACTATGTAAAAATAATTGAATAACTAATGAATGACTATTGTTCTAAATGTTCTACATATATGTAAATATATGAAACGGGGTGGTCAACAGAGCAACAAATAAGAACATTGTAATCGGCAGCTACCGACTTCATGATACTCATTCACTGCTCAAAAACACTTATTATACCCTGAACCCATTGAAAATGTGAATTCAGGGTATAATGTTTTTGTGAAAATGTATGTAACAGGCAGAAGGAGACGTCGCAGACCCCATAAAGTATATATATTCTTGATCAGCACAAAAAAATAAGTTGATATAGCCCTGTCCGTCTGTCCGTCCGTCCGTATGAACGTCGAGATTTCGGAAACTACAAAAGCTAGAGAGCTGAAATTTTACATGAACACTCGTATCTTAGTTACGCAGTACAAGTTTATTTTGTTTTTTCGATAACTCATCCCATTCCTTAATTATCGATAAGAAATCGAAAATTCGTTTACGTTTTTTAGGGTTTTTGAGCATAACTTCTACACCGTTTTAGCTAGAGACTTCAAATTTGTATATTTAGATAGATATTATGGATATGCAGATTTTGTAATTTTCAGATTTTGGATGCCACGCCCCCTTCGCCCCCAATTTGAAAAAAACGTATTTCAACTACTAGAGACTTAAGATTTGGCAATCGGATAAATTTGAATGCTATTAATATATTCTGAAAGTGAAGAATATATTATGATGATAGTCCATCTAGAAATGGAGTTATACGCGTTCAAAATACAGCCCCACCCCACCCCCAACCGTCGGCAACAACTGCGCGGTTAGCAGAGCGCGCGCTATACGTTCGTAAAGAAGAAGAATATTAATTTTTTTGCAGGGTTCAGGGTATATCGTATCGCCGTCTCGACTAGAGCCTTCTTACTTGTTTATTTATTTTTTTTTTTTTTGTGTCAAAAACTAATCTTGGAGCTTTAGTTACAAATCTTTGCTGGTATCCAGAGGAGGTCAACCGGAACTTATTCGTTTCATTTTGAGTTTCTAGGTAAAAAAACTGTAAAATATACTGCTTTCCGCGAGTAGCTACGCACCCGATGGGCGTAGATCTGCGAAATTATTTTGGCCAATGACTATGACCGTTTAGATCGATGCAATTTTAGATCGACTTCCCTTTTATACGGTGTCATGGTCTCAGTAACCATATTTTTTTAATATTAAAAATAAAATAACAGTAAAGGCAAATTGAACCAAGTTTTTAAATGAATAATAATTTAAATACAAATATGAAAAATTTGAAAATCAAATGACAGAAATTACGTTACCGACTCTAAAAGACTCATTCACTTCCCCAACGTTTTCATATTTAATTTCGAATTTAAAAAAGCGAAAAAGCGAAATAGTTGTGCAACTAGGAAAAGCACGCGGCAATCAGTTTTTCCTATATACACGTAGCCGCGACATACACGCATACATACATACATACATATGTAAGTATACACACATTCAGGCAAAAGTCAGAATTTCAGCATATTCTAAGAATTGTGATTGAATTGTGCATTTTACAATCGTTACTTTGGTTTTGTCAGATGGCGCTCTAGTAGTGTCTTATTTGGTATTAGATACTAAATCTCATATCAGGGCAGTAGTACTAGTGGTAAGTCTATGCAGGCCGGATTCCCGCAGAAAACTATTTTTAAATCAAAAATTTAAAATATTTTATTCAATTTAAATTTGTAGTACATTTATTATAAAATGCTTCCTGCCAGCTTAGCAATTGATAATTAGCTATTTGTTAACAAACGCATATGAATACTAAAGCTTATTGATCTTGGGTTGTCAACCCGAATATGTATGCCAATTTTCAAGTCTCTAGTGTCATTAGTGTCCAAAATATAACACAATTTGAAAAATCACTAATTATTCAGATCCGATTTGCCACGATAACTTTTTCATCGATCTTCATAGAATCATAACATTAAAATTGTTTATTGCGTTTTTCCCGATTCGCCGTGTCCCCAATGGGTGTAGATTTATCCGTCAAAGCTTTTTGAACTTGGGTTGTCACCGCGAGTAT
Source organism: Drosophila stalkeri (assembly GCA_035047405.1). NCBI lineage: Eukaryota > Metazoa > Arthropoda > Insecta > Diptera > Drosophilidae > Drosophila > Drosophila stalkeri. The sequence goes on from JAWNPR010000090.1 coordinate 26,819,537, forward strand.
ACATTCCAAATTGCAACTCTCTAGCTCATCAGATGGTTCGATTATTGGCATACGGGCACAAATTTTTCAGATTTGTATGTGGTCCAAATTTAAAGTCTCTAACTTTAGTAGCGCCGAAAAAATTGCATTCATACGGACAGACGGACGGACGGACAGCAAAACGAATATTACACACAACCAATATACTCATTTCAGTTCGTGAATGAGTCTAAAAAAATACAAAAATCACATTATTTTTATGTCGTTCAACTTTCAGTATAACAATTTTGCTCAAAGAAAAACTCCCAGCTTCAACTTTGAAAATAGAACTAAAGCCAGTTCAGACTTATGGTAATACACTAAAAACGAACTTTTCGATCTTCTTTCGACACTTCAGCTAAGAGCAAAAACATATGAAACACATGTCGAGCATATCCAAAGATGTTTTAAACTAAATTTTCACACATTGCTTGAGTCAATTTTTTGTGCTGAACGAACAAACTTTGGGCGTAATGCGAAAAAGAGAATGACGAACAAAAGTTTTGATAGTTAAAACTCTCGCTCGACAAGAGCTCAACTATGTATAAAGCATAGCCGGCAGCTGAGGCTGAAACGATTTAAGCCAGGCTAAGCAAATACGCAAATATTTGCAAAAGCATTTGGATAACTCGTCGCCATTGACGGCAACTGTTGATTTATGTGCATCCGACCGCTGGCACTTTTTGAATGAAAAAAAAAAAAAACATTTTGCAACTTACAAGTTTCCCGCACAGCTGTCTGCAAATGATGTGAAAATAAACACAACACCAATGGAATTCAGAAGTCTTCTCTTCTAATTTCTCAGATATTTCTCTTCTTTCTCAAACACTTGTCTGACGGAATAGACGTAAACGGAACTTGGCACAGATCGAAAGTAGAACAAATATATATGTTTTTTTTTTTTGGCACGTATTCGTGAAATGTTTTCAATTTAAATTCGTGTTGTTTATGTTTTTGTGTTTCCAATAATCATTGTTCAAAATATATGTTCTTTTTTGGCGGTGCTTGACGTTTGGCTAGCGACCAACGACCGTTTGGAGCGAATCCGTCTGCAGGACTAAATCGAAATGCCGGCGCCCGAGTGCGAGCCCACAAATGGGGTCCACACGAAGCAGTCTCACCAAAAGCGCGCTAAGATTACCTTCCACATGAAAGCAACGGCAAATGGAAGCCACCACGTGTAACTGAGCTCGGAACGCAGTCGCTGCTAACTGCACAGCCGAATGCACTGCCCTGCCTAATGTGCGCGGACGTCAGTGTAACAGTTGTGGATCGTATTCATTATTGGCCAACTGTTGCTTCGTGAATCGCTCGCGCTTTCATTCATAGTCTCGCAACGGACGGCGACTTTCGCAGCTGCTTTAATAATTGTGAAAATATTTCGCTGCTCGACTGTATAAACATAAACGGGCGCCGTTCCATCGTTGTCCAATGTGAAAGCTGCTTTTCGGCTTTTCATTCTCATTTTGGGGTTTTCGTTTCAGGGCATTTGTGTAGCCACAACAATGTCCTTGAGTTCTGTCATCAAAGAACTGCGTGTGGGGCTCACAAGGAACGAGTTACCAAGTGCCGGAATGTTAGATTAGCTCTGCTTCTATGGAAAAAGTGCTTAGTGGTGTGCCACATCTCCCCACAAATTCTTGAATTAAAATAAATTAATGAATATCCTCGCAATACAGAGGATGAACAACAGAAACTAAAGGTCACGTCTCTCAATAGGTCAATTTGTTGGGTAGTTCAAACTGAATGCATTTGTTATTGTTACGGTGCTGATAGACACAGTGAGCATACAAATTGAATAAATCTTTTAAAGCTGTCCAGCAGCCCAAAAAATATTGATGTGATAGATAGTATTAACATACTATTTACTCGAATACATTCGGTTAACATTATATATACATTGGGGTAAATTCGAACATATTGATTTTACGTCGCGCCCTTTAAGGATCATGAATAAATTTAGGGTTTATTTGCTCATTGCATTGCCCTATATATTATCAGACTGTCAAGGAAATATTGATGCAATAAGATGGTATTTATTTATTGAGACTTCAACTCGAATACGATTGGATAACAGTAAACATATTATTCGTAATATTCTTTAAGTATCGGAAAAAGTACATGATTTTCGAATCCAAAACCAGATTTAAGGATCAGTACACAGCTTGTAGGTAGGGTTCCAAACTTTACCTGTTTGGCACAGTGGAGTCGTGGTAAAGAATGGACACAGAGGCGATCTCAAGAGGCATATGGTCAGGAATAGCGTTCCCTCTGCTGCGGGTGCACTGAATACCATTAAAGCCGCAACGACTGTCAAGTAAAGGAGAAACTTGGGAGACATCGTTGTATATATTCCAGATCTGCTCAGCTGATTGAAGTGAGTATTCATTGGAATTCGCAAAACTATTTATATGGTTTATCGAGAATACAATCCAATGTAGTTTATTTGATTAATAACGCTAAAGTAGACTAACATTCGTTTTATTTACACTGTGGACACGAGCTATCATTACTTTGTGTGGAATCAATAGCAACACGAGCTAATTGTGCAATCGAATACATAGAAGTCGCGACATTATAAATATTTAAACTAGAATTTCCGCATCATTTAATTCCTTATGTAATTTTCCTTCAATATGCATTTCTGCGCACCACATAATTTTATGAAACTGTTCAATGAAAATTTCTAACCCCTAATTAAAATATATTAAATGTTCGACTCGTCATAACAAATTGATTCATTTTATTGATTCCTCTAATGCAAATATAATATAAATAAAACAATTAAAAATATGTACAGTGAAGCCTCATTGTAGGTTTTATGAATTTTAAACAAATTATCTTCATACAATTTAACTAAGGAATGACGACGTTTGAGGTAGAAACCAAAAGACTATAATTTTTTCTTTAAAGCGCAATGAAACACAGTAAATAAATTTAGTAAATTATGATATATATTTAATAGAATAACACAACTTATCGAAAAAATCTTTATTTCGTTGAGGATATTGTCTGCAAATATTGCTTACTCACTAGCTCGTATCTTTGATGAAATTTATATCTACAATATCATAATGTATACGAGCTTTATTTGCCCAAGAACTTGATTCTATCTGTATTGAAAATAAAGAAACAAAAAGTCGAGTACACATACCCACGAGAGAGAAGGAGTCCTTGCTCATGCTCCAAGGACTGAAAACTGACACAAATAGCAAAGACTATTTTCCATATTTAGACACAAATAAAATATCGATTTATCAATATATAAATAATTTAAATAAGTAAATTTTATTTTAATTTACACGGAAAATGAATATTACGTATTACACAGCAAATATTGCGGTATTTATTGTATACAAAGCGCAAATGCATAATTCCATTTGTGCAAACATTGTGCACAACACGGTAAATAATTACATTACCTTAAGTTATCTTCAACGTTAAGCTAAAGAACATAAATAGGGTAGTCCGCTGAATGAAAAGTCACTTTAAAGCAGCAGTAGATTGCGAGTAGATACTACGATGTCTCCCAAATTTCTTATCTACTTGACAGTGGTGGCCATGTTAGTGGTCTTTACCGCACCGGCAGCCGAGGGGACGTTCCTTCTCTTTGCTTGTCTGACAGGATCTCCGTTGTGTCCATACCGCACTACGACACCGAAATGTCTACTTTCTGCTTCGACATATAATCCAGTAACTCGTGAATGTGCATAAAATACATAGAAATTAAAGATTCGACTCCATTAACAATGGGAATACAACAACAGGCAGAAGGAGTCGTGGCTGATTATTATTACTATTGTACTATTGTAATTTTGCTGGAAAAATAAACATAAAATCATGCATTACCCATATGTATTTTTATTAAAGCACCATCATCGGGGAAACTTAACAGCGCACACGGGGCGGAATTGATATCGAGCTGAAACTTGGTATATTTGATAAATATAGGACTCTAAATGTATTAACAAAATGTTAAGTCATTTGAGCTCGCCCACCAAAATAGCCCATATATGGCAACAATGCGTATACGTGATCACAAAGAAATATGTGAGAGCTATAAAAAAAGTACTTAAATTTGAATAGAAGGATAATTTCTTTGTACTTTTTATGTAGTAGAATATATTTTATTTCATATTCAATAAGAGGCATTCATTTATTTATTCGACTATTAATAAGGTCTAGCAACGTTGCATGACAGAATTCAAACTGATCTACAATTCAAAATACCGCAAGAGCCTCAAAAACCCGAAAACAGAATTATTACTAACTTTAGGTATACACCTTCGACTTTATTTTCATATATATTACGTAACACGCAGAAGATGAACACATTGGATTGGTTTTCTATCTTTTTTTGACAATACAAAAAAATATACATATTATTTTATATAACAAATTTTAACACAAAATGTTTTTTGGTTATTCATTCTACATATTCTGGCCTTCATAATCCATTTCTTACAATATTTATTTATGCAGTTTATAAATTTTCCGAGCCAATGTGAATACAAATTTCTCGGCAATTTTGTCGCAAATATCAGCTGACTAATCACCAGACTTTGAAGCTCGATCATAATGAAAGTTTTCAGCAAAATATTGTTTGATTTTTCATATATAGGGATTCTACTTTGAGAATATTGAAATAGAATTCATTGGTTCAACAAAATTTTATATATATTTATAATATATTATTATTTGACAATTCCGCCCAGTGTGCAGCGGATGGCGTCAAAAGTATACCTAAGTATATACAGGATCCCTTAACAGTTTATTCATTAACCCTTTTGTTTGAAAACATCATAAACAACAAGTAAGAACGTTGCAGTTAGGCGCAACTAACTGCGAGATACTCTGTTCCCGTAGGTGCAATTTATTTATCTAATACACATTTAACGAAATATTTCAGCAATTACCAAACGTATAATGCAAGCAACAAACTGTTGTGCGCGCAAATTAATTGATTTTCTATGCATACATACAAAGGCTGCATTCTATATTATTCTAAGAATTGTGATTGAATTGTGTGTTGTGTAGCAATTAACTTATTTAGGTTTAGCTAACGATTACATGTTATTATCAAAATGACCTGGATTCGAATCTCGCTGGAAACTTTTTGTTTTTTAATCGAAAACTTTTGAATTTTATTTTTTAAATACTATATAATAATTAATAATGTTATAATTATGTTAAAATGCTTTCTGCCATCTTATCAATTACTACTAAGCTGTTTGTACGCATGAATTATGCAATTGACCACAACAAACCCAATGAGCATAGACGCATAATTTTTGGACAGACGGACATCGAACAAAGTCAATATACTCTTTTTCCCTTTGGGAACAGAGTAAAACAAGTCAGTAAGCTGTAGTCGAGACTGCTCGACTACGAAATCCCCTGATCCCCTCTTTGAACGAATAATATTCCACGAATTATTCGATTCATTTCTGGACGCATAAAAGAGTATACATGCACACACACTACGTTTGTACGCATGTATGTGTGTATGCATTGCGGGCGTCTTGCCGACTCACTGTCTCGCTTACTCTGCCACGTTTGTTATGCTGCGAGAACTTATTTGATTAATAATTCTGTTTCGTAATCAAACTTTCAGATCTATATGCCAAACCAAACTCTAGACTCTAGTATTTAAAATACATTTTTTACACATTTGGGGGTGTAGGGGTGAATTGGGGATCGGGATACAAAATCTGACAAAAAATCTAAATTGCATTAAATTAGTTTCTATATCTATGTATAACAAAAACAATAAAAATAAAAAATCATGTTGGACTTGGAATTTTTCAATGGGCGGGAATAAAACCCGCGATAATCTAATATTATAAGCATCACTCTAGCGATTTACACCACAGCACGATTTAAACTAACGATAACGAAAACATCTGAAAATAACTGCTACGCACCATATACGAAACAAAACAAAGAACTAAAGCAGAGGCTGAAAATACAAATACAATTCAAAGACAATTCTGATTCTAAGAATCTGCATGGATGGCAACATAGAAAACAGCCCAAGCTGTTTTGTGTGTATATGTGCACACGCATAGAAAAATTGCTTTGCGTTGCTAACGTTGCTTGCATTTGCATTGCTATTTTAATTGCTTTATTTTGCTTAATAAATATGAAAGTATTTAATAAAATGTATTGAAAGTTTCAGCATATGATCTACATATTCTATTGAACAATTTACGATTTTTTAAAAGTCTCAACTCTTTTACAATTAGCTTTACATACAAATGTACAAATGCGCACGCAGCCACACGCTGATCTACGCTTGCACATATACATACATACATATGTATATGTATGTATGTACGCATTGCAGGCGCTTGCTGACACGCTGCCTAGCTTGCTCTGCCACGTGGGTTGCGTTGTGAGAACTTCCATGATTAATAACTCTGTTTCTAGATGGACATTTGTAATCACACGTTCAGATTATGATCGTGACATTCATATCTATATGCAAAACCAAACTGTATGACTCTAGTATTTGAAATGCATTTTTTACACATTTGGCGGTGTGAGGTGAATTGGAGACCGGAATCCAAAATATGACAAAAAACGAAATTGTATTAAATTAATATCTATATATATGTAGAAGACTTGGAGACTCTAACTCTAAAGATGAACGAGATATAATTTTATAACTGATTCTCGATAAATAGTTATATCGATAACTCTGGAAATATAAGAGTTATCGAATTTCGGAAATTTCGGACGGGTGGACGGACGAACAGACGGACAGGACTACATCAACTTTTCTCGTCACCCTGATCAAGAATATATATACTTATACCTATAAATTATTTCAACAGGTTATTTGCCTAGTCCATGAAAAGTGAGAAGAGCTTAATAAACTTTAAATAGTTGTAATATAAAGAAATAGACGATGCTTGGAATAAAGCCGGCCTTTGTGCGAAGAGCACAATAATTCAGAACTTGAGTGACTCCTTCCTGAGTTTCAGAGAAAGCAGCCTTTACCATATGAGGGTAGAAGACTGGCAGCTCAATTAGCTGTGCGAAAACGTTTTAACTCAAACTTTTGAATGAAATGAAAATGTCGCAACTATTCATCACATTCTATGTAACAGTGAGTGAGTTCGTAACGACTAGTGCAAGAATGGACGAAATGAGACTTTGCCTTCAGCTCACACTCGTGTCACTAGTGTTACGGCAAGTGAAACCATATCAGACGAAAATTTAACATGCCAATATAAGATGGCAATGATACTAGTCACTAGGTCATTAGGAATTTGTTAATAATAAAATCGAAACCAAACACATTTTTTTTAAATAAAGAAAATAACCGAGCTCAACTCGCAACATCATAGCACAACTGCACTTTTATAATTTGCCTATTGCGTGAAGTTCGAGAATGCACTAACATCGCACTGGAGGATGCTCTTTACTGCAAGAAGGCAGCTGGAAACCTTATTTCAGGTACAATGCTATACCAGTGATTAAATTCCAATCATACTCTGTAGATGCAATAGGTAAAAATAATTATCGATTATAGCATAAGAGATTGGATCATATAAGCAAAAATAAAGTGCTAAAAATGTCGGCAGGGATGTTGTTGATGAAACGAATATTGTCTATTCTAGAGCAGTAAAACTTGAAAAAGAAATCCCGAAGGGTAGTACGGAATTTAAAAAAAAAAAAAAAAAAAAAAAAAAAAAAACAGAGTTCCTGAATAATAGTAAGGAAAAAAGGAAAGAAAGATTTCCGAATGAGAGTACGGAAACCAAATGAAAACCAAATTTCGGAATAAGAGTCAGGAATTTAATCAGATTAACATCTGGAATAATAGTACGGAGTGTAAAACTAGATTCTCGAATGATAGTACGGGATGAAAAACTAGTTTCCCGAACTAAATGTAAAGCTAGATTCCCGAATGATAGTACTAAGTGTAAAATGAAATTCCTGAACGAGAGAAAGGAATGTAATAATTTGCATTTTCTGAATTAAATAAGGCAATTTACGGGTTCTAAGAAGCATCTATATACTGGTTTGAAGTATTTGAACTAGCACTAAAAGAATGTGAGTTTGCAAACTCTTCTGTGGATCGATGCATATACATTCTCGACAGAGGTGACATCAAGGAAAATATATATGTTTTATTTAGTAGTCGGTTAGTACTCCAAATAATTAAATTATGAGCTTCTTAACTCAGATGAGGACTGTAATGCACAATGTCATAATCTTATTGGCTGTTTAATGTACGTAATGCTATGTATACGACCAGATTTAACTATGGATGTAAATACTTTGAGTAGATGCAGTGCAAGAGTAACACTAAATATATGACCCTATTTGAAGCAGTAAGATAAGCCTTATGGCTAAAATCTCTTTTAAATAGGGCTAATATAAAACTAGAAAAGCCACATATTGATATTAAATACCATTTTGCAAGAGAGCATATAGAAAATAATGTGATTTAGGTATTTTAATATACCACATAGTTTGGCCACACTCCTGCAGTCTTCCTCTTCTCTTTGAATTCCTGCGATGTAACATAATATAAATAAAAGAATAAACTTAATATAAAACCATATCAGCCTATAAAATATTTCAAACCTCTTAAATGGAATTTCTTAGTTGAATGATTCTTAGAGTTGACAACTCTGCCAATGCAAGAATGTGCAAATGTGTGCTACTGATTATTTCCAACAATCTCGATATAGGCGTGCTAGAATCAATCTATGTATTATTGTTATGCCTTAAGTTTATGTCAAAAATTTCGTCTATTACTTAATTTTTCTGAACTGGCAAAGTTAAAGATTCGCTTTGAGCTTAAAGCTTAAGAATACTGAAATAAATTCGTCCGATTAAATACACAAAGTTTGATCCGTTCTGCTTTGACTGAGCCCAAAGAAAGGCTATTTCTGCTATTCATGGTTATAAATGTGCATAAATTGAATTTGGATTGAAGTCTGCTGGAATGACGTATATTTAATTTCTATTTCTGGCTGCTGGTGTTGTTCGCGCGGCATGAAACATGAACATTACGCCAAGCAGCGCCCACATGTTGCACGTGCCACAGAAGCAGGAGCTGGACAATAGGATAGCTGCAGTATGAGGGGTAGTCTCAAATGAATTTCCTGAACTTGCAAATCATGGCCATGACTATCAGCTGCGACAGCTCAGCCTACGCAATACCTGACGTATGAGTGATATTTAATTAATTTGGCGTCTATTTGCAATTTGCGCTGTGCAAATGTGCGTATACGTAACGTAGTCTTGGGTGGGGGCTAACTGTCAACAGCTCGAACGAGTTGTTTACCCAAGTGGGTTTCGACTCCCCATACCTATTCCCATCTCGTAAAGAAAACAAACTTTTTAAAGTCTACAAAAAAAACTTTGACAGCCGCTTGCAAAGGCAACTTTGTGTGCCTCAGGCTGCTGCAGGAAACTCTGGGACGAGTACCCACAAGAAGCCGTGAGCGAATAAATATAAATTGGATTTTTTACACCTTCTTCTGAGACAATTGTTTGTACTTCGAAATGGATTCACTTGCGGGCTTTTATTGTCACTAAAACTGTTGAATGGCCACGCGCCTCACACTCCACAATAAGAATGATTTTGAAACTCGGAAACACTTTTGTTTTCATGGTACATTTTTAAAAAATCTGATTTGAGTTTAGTTCAGACACTTAATTTGAAGTTGCATTTGATTTGACAAGACAAATAAAATTTTTGTTTTTGTTTAAATTATCTTATGAAATCCGCCAAAAAGTATGCAATATTTTATACTAATTCCGAACTTGATATTCTCCATTTTATAGAAAGCATTATTGGCTTCTCTATTCGCCCAGCAAACTGACTCTTAAAAATAAGATTACAGTGTACAAACAAATTCTAGCGCCAATGCAGAAATATACCTGCCAAATCTGGGGATTGTCTTGCGACAGCCTGATCAAACGAGTTCAGGTTGCCTAGAATAAAATCTTAAGACTGATTACCGGCTGCTAATGGTATGTGAGAAACTCCATATTGCACCGAGACCTTAAACTGGCCACAATTTATGATGCAATCAACCAGCACTCGAGTAGGTACCACGACAGACAGAAGAGTCACAGGAACCGGCTAGCAAACATGTTGAACGCACACCGAACTCCAAAGAGTTAATAGATCTCAAATACACTTAGCAATCTCAATAATTTTTGTAAATTTGTAAATATTGTAAATAATTTAATAGGATTGTAAGCAATAGCCAACAGCTAACCTTGTTATCCGGCAAGCCCAAAATGGCAGAATTAACAGAAAACGAAGTCCACAAAGGGTCATTTAGTCACATATGATTTAATAAATAAACAGAAAAAAATTGCTTTATCGTTTTGAGGCTTTACTCGACTTTATATAATAAATATAGCATATCTAAACAAGTAAGAAAGCTCTAGTCGAGACTGCTCGACTACGAGGTACCCTGAGCCTTGCAAAAATATGATAATCTACTTCTTTACGCACGTATAAACGCGCGCTCTGCTAACTGCGCAGTTGCTGCCGTGGCTTGGGGATGGGATGGGCTGATCTTTGGCCTATAATTCTATTTCTAGATGGACTATCGTCATGAAACTTACAGAATATAGTAATAGAACTAGAATGTGCCTATTTGCCAAATTGCAAGTCTCTAGTAAATACTAATAATTAAAAAATACTAATTAATTTTTTTCAAATTTTGGGGAGGATGGGAAAATTTTGGGGAATTTGGGGCCGGTATCCAATACCTAACAAAAACCGAAATTTTATTAAATTAATATCTATATATATGCAGAAGACTTGGAGACTCTAGCTCTAAAAATGAACGAGATATAATTTTATAACTCATTCTCAAATGATGTTAAAATCGATAGCTCTGAAAGGAAAAAAGTTATCGATTTTCTGAAATAAACGTGTAAACTTATATCCTTATAGTTGCTGAGATCGACGCGTACATACATTCGGACGTACAGGGCTCTATCGACTTTTCTCGACACCCTGATCAAGAATATATATACTTTGTGGGATCTGCCACACCTCCTTCTGCCTGTTACATACTTTTAACAAAACCATTATACCCTGATATCTCATTTTCATTGGGCTCAGGGTATAAAAAGAAGAAGAAGAAAGTATTCGAACTGAAGTTGGTTGAGTGATTGAGTGACACATATAAATGGACTGAGATTCATTTTGAGTGCGCGTTCGGTGAGCAAAAATAAATTAAATATAAAACAAAATGAAAAATTTGGAAAATCCAAATTATGAAATGCATCTTAATCTCGTTTGACACGTGTCAAGCGAAGAGAACTCGCAGATACGGATGCACACTCGTTGGAATACCCCATACATTTGTATGTATACAAAAACTAACATTTAATAACACTGTATTTAAGTATTTTAATATACCACATAGTCTGGCCACACTCCTGTGCCGACTTTCTCTTCTTGAAACAGTGAGCGAGTTAGTAACGACTGGTGCAAGAAGGTACGAAATGCCTTCAGCTTACAATAGTGTTATTTCGGCATTTGAAACCATCAGACGAAAATCTAACATTAGCTTTTGTCAAGATTAAATTGTTGGAAAATTATCCATAGTGCATTGTTCAATTAGAGCTTGCTTTAAGTCGGATTTTTTGTTATACCCCATTTTGTGATGTGCCTATCCAAAGTCTGGAGATACCACTTGGGTGGTGTTTTATGCAAGCCGCATTTTGACGATATGGGCAGGATGCTTGGGGTCATTTTCTTATTGAAATATGAACGAGCTTGGTACTTAACGCTTTTTGGCACTTATAGAGTTTGCATTAAAATATTTAAATTCCAATTTTTGTCCATTATACCGACTACAAAAACCATCTCGCCTGCACCTGTCTATGCAATCTCAATCCATCGCCCCACCAACACCATGTATAACTGTTGGCGTAATATTGTTTTTGTAGCATGCAGTAGTCTCCGAACAGTTTGGCGCTGTCGGGCCTCATTGGAGCACACTTTGACTCTAGTAATCGGATGACTTTCGAATATATTCCTTAGCATAGTCCACTCGCTTTTCGTCTCGCCATAAGCGCTTTGCATTTGGCCAGAAGGCCAAAAGTAATACTCTGCAAGCCGTAATCAGGTGCAGAACATTAGTAGCTTCAGCAGCAATCTGTGTCAATTACATTTCGGGTTTCACTTGCACCTTTCGAACGATTTCTCCGAATTCAAATCTGAGCAAGGCGACTGATTGTACCTATTTGATTAATTTTTTGTTTTACCAAAAAACATTTAAAATACTTTAACCCTATAAAACTAGCTGTGCCACTATATATTAGTATGTATTTATTTTCGATCTATCTAGTTCAAGCGGTGTAGAAGTTACGCTAATAAAACGTAAAAAAAGTATACGGCGGACGGATGGACGGACGGATGGACGGACGGACAGACGGACATGGCTATATCAACTTTTCTCGTCACCCTGATCAAGGATATATATACTTTATGGGGTCTGCGACGTCTCCTTCTGCCTGTTACATACGTTTTCATAAAACCGTTATACCCTGAATTCAGATTTTCAATTGGTTCAGTTAAGCTAGCTTCGTTCTTAGTGCCAGCTCACAAATAATTAAATATCTGTAATAGCTGCGTGTGAGTCTATAAATAGACATGCTTGAGGAAATTTGTCGGGGCCTCTTAATTGTTAGTGAGGCGACAACAAGTGGCTTCTGCTCGTAGCTGCAAAGCTTCGTTGTGGCTTGGAAATCCAAGTGGAGTCATCTCAGGTCAAATGGAAGCTCTTCTGCTTCAATGAGTGCTCGGTGGGTTGATAGAAAATCGAGTGCAAAGTTTTTGTCATTAGTTATTTGCCCTAATTAAGTGCAAAGCGCATCAAAGCCAACTCAACGGGAAAGCTTGTACTTTTAGTGCGGCTACGTGCCATGCTTATGTAATTTCTAACGAGCCCAAACCCTGAAGCCGAACACGAAACCAAAACCGATAGTGAAACCGAGCCTTTTCCAATGAGCGATGGGCTCATTATAGCCTGTATCTTACTGTTGGTATTGTTTGGACACGGCATTGTCGCATAGCATTACTCATTACTCAACTTAAAGCTTTGCCCAGCTTATCAGAACATGCCTGCAGCCCCCTAGTGCTGAATGAGAAAAAGTTTGCTTTGTTTTTCTCGAAATTTAATAGCATCTCAAGAAATTCCATAGCGACCCTTTGAGCGCCTGTTTTCATCAGAAATGTTTCCCACATTGTGTTTAATAGACTACTGTATAGAGATCAATATCTGGATTAGATGAATATAAGATATATGCTGTGAACGTATTTTTGATTGGTTATTTGTAATGTTTATAAATCACTGGGAATGATTAAACTACGTAGTAGTAGTAATAGTAGTAGTAAACCCATTCAAAAGGGTCGTGGCACTCAAAATCTGAAAATTACAAAATCTGTGTATCCATAATATTTATTTATCTAAATATATAAAGTTTATGTGTTGAGCTAAAACGGTGTAGAAGTTATGCTCGAAAAACATAAAAAACCTAAATGAATTTTCGATTTTTATCGATAATTAAGAAATGTGATGAGCTATCGAAAAAAACAAAATAAACTCGTACTGCGTAACTAAGATTCATTCATGTAAAATTCCAGCTCTCTAGCTTTTGTAGTTTCCGAAATATCAACGTTCATACTGACGGACGGAGAGAAGGACAGGGCTATATCAACTTATTTTTGTGCTGATCAAGAACATATATACTTTATGGGGTCTGCGACGTCGCCTACAGCCTGTTACATACATTTTCAAGTGCAACTGAAAATTGGGAATACAGAAAAGAGTTTTAAAGGTGCGTTCTTTGGACAAACGAAAGTTCCTTTGAATATACATATGTAATTCGAACGGCAACAAAACAATGGAACCGTCCGCAAAATAGTGAGTCATGGCGGAGATTTTGGGATATTCTGGCAAATTCTTTTGGCAAATAGACAAATTTGAATGCTATTAATATATTCTGAAAGTTTCATGAAGATAGTCCATCTAGGAATGGAATTATAAGCGTTCAAAATTCAGCCCAACCAATCCCCAAACCTGGGCAGCAACTGCACGGTTAGCAGAGCACTCGCTTATACGTGCGTAAAGAAGAAGAATATTCATTTTTTTGCAGGGTTCAGGGTATCTCGTAGTCGAGCCGTCTTGACTAGAGCCTTCTTACTTGTTTTGAACAAAAATATTGCTTAATTTTGCTGCATGGTAAAACATTTGAATATATTTCCCATATGCCGCGGGCGCATTCTGTATCCCAAAAGACGACAGAAGCCTAAAAAGTGAATGCTGGCTGAGACGAGACCCCAATCAGCAAAATTACATTTTCTTTCAGACAACATACACCCACACACTCGCACATATAGATCTATGCAAATAACGCAATTTTCAGTCGGAATACATAAATTAACATTTCGTCAGCAGCAGCCGCAAATTGCAATTTTTTCTAGAGTTTCCAGCAATTCGCCAAATGAATCAAGGAGCTGCGGGCCATTCATTCAACCTCTTTCAATACATGTGCATGTGTGTGTGTGTAAAACAACAACAACAAATTTGATCTTACCGTTGATATAGCTCAATTGGAATATGTTCCACACAAGTTTAAAGCTTTTTTTTATAATTATACTACAATTTAGTAGAGCATTTACTTGAATTTAATAAAAGTAAATAGCACTACATATTTACTTATACTCATGTTAAAATATTTAAGAAAATGCAAATTTCTCCGACTGACAATTCACGTACATATTTTATAGGATTTAAATTGTTTATTCATACATATACTTCAAGCATAACAAGCGAATGTTTTATTTGAATATATTATATATTTTTAAATATTTAAACCTATGTACATATGTATATGTATCTGTTTGTCTACAATTACATACAAATTAAATCGTGTTTCCTAGAAGTTGAAAAGCAACAATGAATATATGTAGTCCTGCATTCAATTCAATAGTCTTATGAATTTCTATTTTGTGATTTATTGTGTGTGCTTGTTCAAAATGAAAATCTATAAATTATTTTCAGACGTTAAAAAAGAAATTGCCCATTAAATGTGTTTGAAAGCTGTTGACAAATGTTGCTAAATGGGAAACCAATAAAGACATGTGCACGAGCTCGCACAGATACGCGCACACAAACATAATTTATACTCGTATCAATGTCAAATTTACGTACTTTCATAGAAGACAACAAGAAGAAGTCAGAAATTATTTTAGAACTTTAGCTCCAAAGCATAGCAATATATAGTTTTTACCGCTCTTTGGTTACCGCTTTTAGATAAGACAACCTTTTGACACTTACATATGTATTTAATAAGATAACCAGAAAGAAAAGTGTAGTCAATTCTGCTAGAAAGACCCTGAAACAAACACTTAAGATATACAAATATATTTTAAAACAAGTAAGAACGTTGCTGTTGGTTGCAACCAATTGCGTGATACTCTGTTCCCGTAGGGGATTGTATTTATTTAATAAACATTTAATTAACGAAATATTTGAGAAATTAGCAAACGTACATGACAACCAACAAACTTTTTTCCTATATATACATACATACAGATTTACATGTAAACACTATACATGTATACACACGACGGACGGACCGACAGCAAGACGCACATTTCACAAAACCTATATACTCTTCTTGGGACCATAGTATAAAAAGCACTTATTGAGGAATGAAATAATAATTTTCTCAATTTTTATACTTTGTTCCTAAAAGGGGAAAAAGAGTTTATTGACTTTGTGCGATGTCCATCTTGCAGTCCGTCCGTCCATATGAACGCAATATTTTTCGGCGCTAGTAGAGCTAGACTTAAAATTTTAACTATATATATATAATATACTCATGTATGCTCCCGAATTATAAAGTGTAAAAATTTTTCCGATCCGCCCACTAGGGGCGTGGCAAATCGGAATATGCATGTGCCCGTATGCCAGCAATCGTACTAGGTGATGTGCTAGAGAGTTGCAATTTGAAATGTATACTCGGGTTGACTACCCAAGATCAATATATTTACGCCCACAGGGGCTGTGGCAAACCAAAAAAGCTTATATCTCCTACATTTTTGGAGTTAGAAGCTCCAAAATTTGATGGTTCAGTTACTAATGGGCTCCTCTATCGTTGACCAAAAAATAATTTTTCAGCCTCTATGGGGGCGTGGCACATCGAAAAATACCCTGTAATTTTCGCATTTTTAGAGTGTAAGCAATCAAATTTTGCAGTTATGTTACCCTCGGCTCTTTCTAAGAACTGGCCAAAAAACATGCGTCTTCGCCCACTTGGGGCGTGGCAAATCGGCAAAGAAGTTTGTTGTGGCCAACTGTATCATTCATGCTTACAAATAGCTTAGTAGTAATTGCTAAGATGGCAGAAACCATTTTAACATAATTATAACAATATTAATGAATTTAAAAAATAAAATTGAAAAGTTTTCAATAAAAAACAAAAAGTTTCCAGCTGGATTCGAACCCAGGTCATTTTGATAATAACATGTAATCGTTAACTAAACCTAAATGAGTTCACTGTTATGCAACACACAGTTCAATCGCAATTCTTAGAATATTATTAGTTTACTAAATATTCGTTTATTAAATATTTATTAAATAAACAAAATGAACCCATGGGAACACAGTATATCGCAGTTAGTTGCGCCTAACTGAAAGGTTCTTAGTTGTTTTAGTATAACTTCTACACCGTTTTAATTAGAGACTTTAAATTTGTATATTTAGACAGATATTATGAATACGCAGATTTGTATTTTTAAGATTTTGGATGCCACGCCTCTTTCGCCCCAAATTAAAGAAAAAAACATTTTAAATAATAGAGACTTGTAATTTGGACACATTTGACTGCTATTAATATATTCTTGTAGATCAGACATCTAGAAATGTAGTTGTAAGCGTCAAAAGTTCAGCCCAACCCGCCCCCAAGCCACGGCATCAACTGCGCAGTTAGTATAGCGCGCGTTTATACGTGCGTAGAGAAGAAGAGTATTTGGTTTTTTTTTTTATACCCTGAACCCATTGAAAATGGGAATTCAGGGTATAATGTTTTTGTGAAAATGTATGTAACAGGCAGAAGAAGACGTCGCAGACCCCATAAAGTATATATATTCTTGATCAGCACAAAAAAATAAGTTGATATAGCCCTGTCCGTCTGTCCGTCCGTCCGTCCGTCCGTCCGTCCGTCCGTCCGTCCGTCCGTCCGTCCGTCCGTCCGTATGAACGTCGAGATTTCGGAAACTACAAAAGCTAGAGAACTGAAATTTTACACGAACACTCCTATCTTAGTTACGCAGTACAAGTTTATTTTGTTTTTTCGATAACTCATCCCGTTCCTTAATTATCGATCAAAAAATCGAAAATTCGTTTACGTTTTTAGGTTTTTCGAGCATAACTTCTACACCGTTTTAGCTAGATACTTCAAATTTGTATATTTAGATAGATATTATGGATACGCAGATTTTGTAATTTTCAGATTTTGGATGCCACGCCCCCTTCGCCCCCAAATTGAAAAAAACGTATTTCAAATACTAGAGACTTGTAATTTGGCAAATGGACAAATTTGAATGCAATTAATATATTCTGAAAGTTTCATGAAGATAGTATATCTAGAAACGGAGTTATAAGCGTTCAAAGTACAGCCCATCCCACCCCCAAACGTCGGCAGCAACTGCGCGGTTAGCAGAGCGCGCGCTTATACGTGCGTAAAGAAGAAGAATATTAATTTTTTGCAGGGTTCAGGGTATCTCGTAGTCGAGCCGTCTCGACTAGAGCCTTCTTACTTGTTCAATATTATGGGACTTGAAATAGTTAATTTTTCAATATATTTCACTCACTTTTTCTCTCTCTTTCTCTCTCTTTTCACAACTTTTCATAGATTGATTAATTTAATTTTCAATAGACTGTGCTCTTTATTTTGCAAATGTGAACATGGAGTTTTATTTCCTTTTAAAGTTAATAATTCATTTGATATTTCTTATTTGATTAGGTTGACGCCGGTGTCATAGTCGTTGTGCGGAATGGACATATGCTCAAATTGTAGTAACAGGCGAAGAAAACAATCGTGGACTCAGAGATCGGCGAGTTGAGCAGCAGCAGGAACGACAGAACCATCACATAGAATATCAGCATCGACGAATTCATGTTGAGCAGTGTAAGTTTGAAGAGATATTTGCAACAAGCTTTGAAGTGCGCAATGCTGCAAATGTCAATGGTCAGTGGCTTTTATAGCCAACGGAGAGCTGGGCATATTTGCACAGTTGTCAGCTATCCCAGGTGGGCGGGCGCAGCAGGCGGGGCTGGCATTGACCCGCATAAGCCCAGATCCAAACATTGACACAGCCCAGTTGACTGACTGGAGAACAATTGAGATGCTAAATTAATTTAATGCGACAGAAAAAGTCAATTATGGACAGAAGTTCGCTCGCATTTACATCATTTGGCGAATTTTCCAATTTTATAGCAAATGAAATTAATTTAAAAGCGACAGCCGCACTTACATTTGTATTTGTATGTATGTATATATGTAAGAATGTGTGTATGTATGTATGTATGTATGTATGTATGTATGTATGTATGTTCCCACTAACTGTGCAGATAATCGCTTTACAGATTTTCGCCAATGCCAATGCCAATTTGTCTAAATTTGATATTCCATTTCAGATAAATGCGTTGCACGAATTAAATTTGGCCTGAATAGCAGCTTTTGATTTGCAGCCCAAATTGCATTAGCTTTGTACATAATGAATGTCAAATAAATTGAAATTAATAAGGCTTAGGCAGAGTTAAATTTGAAACCTTGTCCGTTAGAGTGTTACTTCATTGAATCTAAGCTTTCACATTCTATCAAAGTAACTCTCCAACAGTAATTTTTACATTTATTGCTGCATGTATTGTTTGAGAAAATTAAATATATCTGACATTTTTGTAATTTCCCAGATTAGTGTTAATAGCTAGCAAAGTTCAATTGAAAGGAAAGTTTGACAAAGCTTTGTATTTCTTTATATTTTATTATATTTTGGGTATTCAATGAAATTTAATGGAACGACAACGAAGTTTGCAACAAAGTTTCTATTGGCTGATTGATTATTCTGATATAAATAATTAGCAGGTTGAATTAATGCCAAGCAAGTTGTCTAATTTCTGCAATGCTTCACCGACTCCATTTTCGCATTAAGCCTCTTAAGCAGCATTACTGCTGTTCGCTATTAGACGCCACGCCCACTAACTGCCCGTCAATCAGGCCTAGCAGCCAATACCCGCCTCGCATGGCTACTCATTGATGGAGCATCACAGCTGCAGAAGGCTAGTAGATTCGTAGTCAGCTTATGGCCATTTGCATTCACACGCCCCCTGTGAGCGTAGATATACCATAACTTATTGATCTTGGGTAGTCAACCCGAGTATACATGCCAAATGTCAAGTCTCTAGTGTCAATAGTGTTTAAAATATAGCACAATTTGAAAAATCACTATATATTTAGGTCCGATTTGCCACGACCCCAATGGGCGTAGACATTTAACTTTCTGATCGATCTTCATAGAATCATTAACTTAGCTCACATGCGAAATTTCAGCATTCACGCCCCCAATGGACGTAGATATATCCGCCATAGCTTTTTGAACTTGAGTTGTCACCGCGAGTATACATTCCAAATTGCAACTTTCTAGCTCATCAACTAGTACAATTACTGGCATACGGACACATGTCTATTCCGATTTGCCACGCCCCTAGTAGGCGGATCGGAAAAATTTTTACACTTTATAATTCGGGAGCATACATGAGTATATGTTCAAAATTTCAAATCCCTAGCTCTAATAGCGCCGAAAAATATTGCGTTCATATGGACGGACAGACAGACGGACGGACAGCAAGACGGACATTGCACAAAGTCAATATACTCTTTTTCCTTTTGGGAACAGAGTATAAAAAGCGCAGAAAGATACCTCTAAATAGGCTACATGACCAATGCAATGTTCTAGCTATAGAACTCCTCGACAACACAAATAACAGTCGAAGGCGCTTAAAAAGATTCCACGTTCTGGATTTGCCAAATAGAGAGTAGATTTAAATTAAATATGTAAATATATGGATTGAGCTCATTGGAGCTTAAACCATCTGGTTAGTTTTAATAATTAATTGCTTGTTGTTTATAAGATTTATATATATGCAAAAAAAAAAAGAAGTGTATTTATATATGACAAGCAAAACACCCCTATCAATGACAAAGAAATCTTTAAAAAATCAAAATATATTTAAGATATCAAGTGTTTATAAATCTTATACTTACATATATTAAATATACAACAGTCTTTTAATTCTTATATATTCAGTGGAGATATATCTTATAATGACATAATAATGCACATAAGATGCATATATCTATATATATATATATATATATATATATATATATATATATATGTAGATTTAGGGAAGCAAAGCCTATAAAGGGGCTAGGGCAAGGATAAAATAAAGCTTATAGTCATGACCACTGAGTTAGTGGTTCCTCCCCCTTCTTCCCGTTCCCCTTCTACACACACTCTCTCTCTCTCTCTCTCTCTCTCTCTCTCTCTCTTTCTCCTTATATTTATATTTATCTTTTGCGGACTGTTAAAGTTCCCCAGTTAAGGTGGGGCAACTGGAAATGTTCAAATTTGACAGTAAATATATTGGCAAGTGTCGCTTACAAGGTAAACTTTTTGGGTCTGTCCGCCAACAGGCAATTAACAAGTTTTTGGCCACAATTCGCAAGTTTGCGAAGCGTTAACAATATTCCATGGCAATTTGGTAGGCGGAAACGGAAGTGCGCATAGCGTCGCCCCACCTGCCACATGGGGCAATTGCAGATTGCCATGTGATAGTACGGGAGTTGTGAAACAGTAGGCGAAATCAGTTATGTTCACTTTGGCCGCCCATTTGCATACTGCTTAAAATGTAAATAAAGATTCAACTTGATAAACATTACAATGGCAGACGATGCGTGGGCGCTGCTGTTGCTGCTGCTAATGTTGTTGTTGTTGTTGTTGTTGTTGTGTCTTGACAACTGCGTCATGTAAATGTAGCAAAGGACACAACGCAGTTTATAGTAGTTAGCACATACACTCTCTTTTTCTCCTTTCGTGACCTCCCCTCCCCTGGCCATTACACACATACATATCTGCTCTTTGTGGCATTGGACACGCGCCACAGACACTCATGAATAATGCAGCTGTATAAGAGTATAAACAAGCATCCCATATTGCGGGTGCGATGGCTGCATTACACGCGAGAATCTGGCCGACAATTAAAGCCAAATAATGTTAACGCCAAGCGACAGTTGCTGCAGCCGAATTATGTAAATTCCTAGACTTTTGATAAGGGTTCTACGTACTTCTACAGCACAAAAATCCAGCCCAGACACACACTCGCCCATTCACGCATTCATTTACGCACTCATTCACACGAATTTGCAAATGTGAATCAATTGACAACAAGAGCTTTTTGGCAGCATTTAACTCACTTGCGAAGAAATCGCGAAAATACCAAATCGTATACTTGATTCATCCATCAGCAAATGGTGATATTATTTTTTTATGACACATAGATATAACAACTAACCTGGAGCAGCGGAACCAACCCTGCTGTACAATACTCGTTCACTCGTTCACTCGGTCTAGAAACATCCGAATTTAAACTTCAAGTTTTAGTAAACATAAATACTTTCTGATTTGGCTTGCTCTAGTAGTCCTGGGTATCATATCATTTAAGATCGTTTTATAAATCCACCTGTAAAAGTTAGAGACTTCGGCCTTTCAATAGTGGAGCTAAAGGGTCTCAAAACTGGCACGCCTCAAAGGGTGCCGTCAGATGAACGCAGAGCAAGACACTAACTGCATAAAACCAATATTCCCTTTCATGTAGAGAACGAGTTGCTTTACTCACTTTTATAGGTCTATTATTATAGGTCTTTCGCTAGCTGGATGATTTAAGCCCAAAGGAAGACAATGGCAATAAATTGCTTGCAAAAGCAAATCGTAAAATTGACAAATGTCCATGCACGAAATTAAATCTCATGATATATTGCTTAGCATAAGTCTTTAACCAAACGAAGTTTTGTTCGATATACTCAAATTTTATATTTAAACTTTATCCAACTGATAATATGGTTGTCGATAGACCTCTCATATTTCAATAGATATAATCCACTATTAGATAGTATGCCATGCAATATGAGCTGCAGAATATAAGTAATATATTGAAATACCCAAATTTCTTAAAAAATACAATTTCAGCTGATACTCTGAAAAAATTATTTAAATTAAAACAAAGAATTGCACATAGAAATAAACAATAATCTAATTATATCCCAGATATAATGCGTTTTTATTAATTGCCAATAAATTGCAAAGTGCTTGAATCCGAGTATAGCTCATCAAACAAGGCATCAAAATAATTTGCCAATTAACTATGAAAATAAAGCGTAACGACCGAAATACAAAACAAAATACGTGAGCGAAGTGCTTAATAAAGAAATAAGAAATTAGACTAAATTGAATTTGCCACAAGTCGAACAAATGCAATTTTCTAGCTGCAGATAATAAATAAATATTACATTAATTAATCGAAAAAAAAATTTATATTTTCGTCAAACAGAAGAAAGATATTTTTTATAAATTTGCGCAAATAATATTTTGTATAAGCTTAAAGCTTGTCAAATGTACATACATGTATTCTAATGCAACTCGTCGCAAGCTTGTAAAACGCTTTTTATACCCTGAACCCATTGAAAATAGAAAATCAGGGTATATTGGTTTTTTGAAATGTATGTAATTGTTGGCATCGCTTGGATCTTCTAGTTGAGAAAACTCCACTAGAGCACGCATTTTTAAAAGTAATATCAAATACATTAATTGAATATGAAATAAATTATAAAATGTATGTACATATATTACATATATAATTAATACTATGTTCCTATAAAACTAAAACATAGGAACTACCTTTAAAATTTTAAAACTATTTGTTCATACATATAATTTTTTTGTTTATACCGTGAGCCCATTGAAAATGGGAAATCAGGGTAACAGGCTGAAGGAGGAATGTCAGACCCCACTAAGTATATATATTTTTGATGAGGGTGAATAGAAAAGTCGATATAGCCCTGTCCGTCTGTCCGCTTGTCCGTCCATCCGCATGTATGAACGCGTTGATCTCAGCAACTATAAGAGCTAGAGACTTCATTCTTTTTTGTTAGGTTCGTGTATTGCACGCGGTATCCGAGTTTATTTCAGAAAATCGATAACTTTTTTCGTTTCAGAGTTATCGATTTTTAACATTTATCGGGAATCAGTTAGATCAGTTAAAGTCTTAAAGACTTCTGCATATATATAGATATTAATATAATACAATTTCGGTTTTTATTAGATTTTGGATATCGGCCCCAAATTCACCACCACCCACCCCTTCACAAATTTGAAAAAATCGTAATTCAAATACTAGAGACTTGAAACTTAGTAAATAGGCACATTTCAGTGCTATTATTATATTCTGAAAGTTTCATAAAGATCATCCGTCTAGAAATGGAGTTACAGACATTCAAAGTATAGCCCAACCCAGCCCCAAGCCACGGCAGCAGGGTATCTCGTAATCGACCAGTCTCGACTTAAGCTTTCTTACTTGTTTTTTTTTTTTTTTTTGAACTTAAAAATATGTGACATATTCTATTCGAAACTAAAATGCCAGTGTTTTACCAAAGCTTTTGCCATTATCAAAGTCTAACCATTATTCAGGTTGTCGTACAATTTCATTTGATAGGCATTCAGTTTGAAAAGCATTGCAAGAAGAAAGCTTGTACAATAATAAAAGCTTTTTAACGAAAGCTTTAACTTAATTTCCGTTATTATGAAATTGGTTTATTGAAAGTGTTTATAAGGCTGCGCAGAGTGAAACATTCCAAAAGATTCTATAAATCGTTCACAGAGCGCCAATGTGGGAGCGAATTTAAATAATTCAAGTTCAATTTCGACGACAACGACTGAAAAGAAAATGGTGAAATTGTCCGTGGACGAAATACGTGGCATAATGGAGAAGAAGCGCAATATACGCAACATCTCTGTTATAGCCCATGTGGATCATGGTAAGTCGACGTTGACTGATTCGCTGGTCTCCAAGGCGGGCATTATAGCGGGCACCAAGGCCGGGGCCATGCGCTTCACGGATACCCGCAAAGACGAGCAGGAGAGGTGTATTACGATCAAGTCAACGTAAGTTCGACAAAGAATTATCTCTTTTCAATATACATAAGTAATTATCATTGAACGTCTCCTCTAGTGCCATTACCATGTACTTTGAGGTTAAGAATAAGGATTTGCGCTTCATCACGCATTCGGATCAGCGGGAAAATGACACGAATGGTTTCCTCATCAATCTGATCGATTCACCTGGGCATGTGGACTTTTCCTCGGAAGTAACTGCCGCACTTCGGGTCACCGACGGCGCCCTCGTCGTTGTGGACTGTGTTTCCGGAGTTTGTGTGCAGACCGAGACAGTGCTAAGACAGGCGATCGCTGAGCGAATTAGACCCATTCTCTTCCTCAATAAAATGGATCGAGCTTTGCTGGAGCTTCAATTAGACTCTGAAGAGCTGTACCAAACATTTCAACGTATTGTAGAGAATGTCAATATTATCATAGCCACATACAATGACGATAGCGGCCCAATGGCCGATATCTCTGTTGACCCCTCAAAAGGTTCCGTCGGTTTCGGTTCTGGGCTACACGGCTGGGCGTTCACTTTGAAACAATTTGCCGAAATGTATGCTGATAAGTTCAAGATCGATGTGGATAAGTTGATGAAGCGGTAAGTAATATGCTAATATGGATGTAATTGTGAGATAGATCTATAAAATACACAGCTTTATTTACTAAGAGATTATCTAATTTAAATTTATCTATACCTTGATTTAACGTCAACTAGTTATTTTACTTTCAATACATTGTTTCCATAGTTAAGATACTTCTAATCTATAATGACAACTTTTCTCATTTAAATGTTTGATACATTTTACTGTTTCTCTTTACATATATCATCGTAAAATTTCTTTTATAGTCTTTGGGGCAATAATTTCTTTAATGGCAAGACGAGAAAATGGCAAAAACAACAGGATTCGGATGCCAAACGATCCTTTTGCCTTTACATTCTCGATCCGATTTACAAAGTATTTGATGCCATAATGAACTACAAAACGGATGAAATTTCTGGTTTGTTAGAGAAGATCGGTGTCAAACTGCTGCCAGAACAGCGGGAACAACAGGGCAAGGTGCTCCTCAAGACGGTGATGCGCAGTTGGCTGCCAGCGGGCGAAACTCTTCTCCAGATGATCGTCATTCATCTTCCATCACCTGTTGTAGCCCAAAAGTATCGCATGGAACTGCTGTACGAGGGTCCTCGCAGTGATGAAGCGGCGGTTGCCATCAGAGATTGCGATTCAGAAGGTCCTCTAATGATGTACGTCTCGAAAATGGTGCCTACTTCAGACATAGGACGATTCTATGCGTTTGGCAGAGTGTTCGCCGGCAAGGTGGCCACCGGACAGAAGTGCCGCATCATGGGGCCAAACTATCTACCCGGCAAGAAAGAGGATCTGCACGAAAAGTCAATTCAACGTACGGTCCTGATGATGGGGCGTGCTGTGGAGGCCATTGAGGACGTGCCAGCGGGCAACATTTGTGGCCTGGTTGGCATAGATCAATTCTTAATAAAAACGGGGACAATCACAACATTCAAAGAAGCACATAATATGAAGGTAAGTCAAGATAATCATCTAAATAATCATCTTCTATCATTGACTCTTAATCATTCAAAGGTCATGAAGTTCTCCGTATCGCCCGTTGTACGTGTGGCCGTTGAGCCAAAGAATCCAGCTGATTTACCCAAGCTAGTGATTGGTCTGAAGCGTTTGGCCAAATCCGATCCAATGGTCCAGTGCATAATTGAAGATTCCGGCGAGCATATTATTGCAGGCGCAGGTGAATTGCATTTGGAGATTTGCATTAAGGATCTAGAAGAGGATCATGCCTGTATTCCGCTCAAAACCTCTGATCCATTGGTCGCGTATCGTGAAACTGTCCTTGAGTCATCTAATCAAATGTGCCTGTCCAAGTCGCGTAACAAGCACAATCGCCTGACCATGAAGGCCGAGCCAATGCCAGACGGCTTGGCCGAGGACATTGACAGTGGGATTGTCTCTGCCCGAGAGGAATTCAGGAAGCGCGCACGTTTCCTGAGTGAAAAGTTCGGTTATGATGTGAGTGAAGCACGCAAAATCTGGAGCTTTGGTCCTAATTGCTGTGGCGCCAACATCATGGTGGACTCTACCAAATCGGTTCAGTACTTGAATGAGATCAAGGACTCGGTTATCGCCGGCTTCCAATGGGCCACCAAGGAGGGCGTATTAGCCGAAGAAAACATGCGAGGCGTACGTTTTGATATACACGATGTGGTTGTCCATGCTGATGCAGTGCATCGTAGCGGTAGCCAAATTATTCCAACAACAAGACGTTGCCTATACGCTGCAGCGATTACAGCGAATCCACGTCTGCTGGAGCCAGTGTACCTGTGTGAGATCCAATGCCACAATTTGGCTGTCGGGGGCATACACAAAGTACTTAGCCGACGTCGTGGTCATGTCTTTGAGGAGTCTCCAGTACCGGGAACACCCATGTATGTGGTTAAATGTTATTTGCCGGTCAACGAATCGTTCGGTTTCACAGCAGAGCTGCGTTCCAATACACGGGGCCAAGCCTTCCCTCAATGTGTCTTCGATCATTGGCAGCTACTACCGGGTGATCCATCCGATCCCAGCACTAAGCCCTATCAAATTGTTCAGGCGACGCGTGCACGCAAAGCTCTCAAGCCAGGGTTACCCGACCTTACGCAATATTTGGACAAATTGTAAAATAGTGCAATATCTAGTCTCACACAAGTTACTAATCATAAACAGAAAACCATGAGAGCTTTCTCTTTAAGTTATCATTAAATAGACTCACTTTATATCTGTATATATATTTACATTCATAATTTATACACATATCTACATGTGTTTATTTATACTAATTATATTATACAACACATTTTTGATGTATTATTATTAAATTAAAATTTTAAATTTATTCAATTAAATACATTAATTTGCAACTAAAACCATTTATGTCATATCCACCTCTAATCAGTTAGTACCAAATAAATTCTTATTAGGCGCAAAAGGTACTCAGAGTAGGCAGCTCATTAAAGTACGATAACTATCGCAAGTGGTGGTCACCCTATGTATCGATATCTTGCATGTGCTACTGCTATTGTCATGATTGCTTTTGCCTGCAATTTGGACTAACATCGAACGTGAAATATGCCAGCTGAGGAACAGGATCCCGTTGAGTTGATGCTGAAGAAAACAGGCTGCATCGAGCTACACTACAAGATACAGGAGTGCATTGCAGAAACGGGCGACTGGCGCATGTGTCAGGACAAAGTAAAAGAGTTCAAGGCGTGCATGCAAAAATATGTGGATCAGCAGGCCAAAAAATATTCAAATGTTAAGTAAAATAATACACAAACTCCTCAGCACCTACATTGCCTCAAACCCAACTAAACTGGCGCTCATCGTGCGCGGCGACCTAAAGATGAGCAAGGGCAAAACAGCGGCACAATGCGCACACGCCGCCATCCTCTGCTATCAAAACGCATCCCATGGTAGCGAGATGCAAATTGCTTTACTCCAGCGATGGTGCCGAACGGGACAGCCTAAAATTGTGCTTCGCGTGGACAGCTACGAACAGTTAAATGGTCTACAGCTGCGGGCACAAGAGGCGGACGTGGTGGCTGCCTTGGTCAGAGATGCCGGGCGCACACAACTGGAGCCTGGAACAGCTACGGTGCTGGGAGTGGGACCTGCAGCAGCTGCTGATGTTGATAAGCTAGTGGCTCATTTAAAACTTTTATAAATAGCATTAATATATATCTACTTAGTTTTTTTTATTCAATTATATAATAATAGTGAGAGGAGTGATCTAGACGCGTCTATTCAAAAAGTACTCCAAGTCGCCTGCGAAATTGAAATTTTAGGTATTCTAGCTTAATATCTACTTGTACTCGCGAATATTTTCAACTTTGGTGAATCAAATTACTGAAGTTAATATTTAACATAATCGATTCCACTGAAGTCTTATATTATCGATTATTTGAAAGACATTTGCACTGTTTTAATGACCACTGCCAGGCCAAGTTCCAAGATAAATTTAAACAAAAATGTACAACATTTATCTGTTTTCAAAGAGTTTATAGCCCATTTGAAATAACATTCAGGCATTCCTCTTACCACCCGACATTGTGGATATGGTTAAAGACACCGCGTGTCCAAACATTTCCACCAAATCTGAAGTTACTCGTTCAGTTATCTGGCGCAGTTTTCCATTCGATTCACCGCAGATAAGACGCTCAATTCGAGGTGTTGGACACTGAACCACAACCGATGTATAAACAACATCTGTAATAGACAATATTTATAAGATTAATTTCAATAAGCTTGCATTAATCCATTACTGTTCTCCACATTATAGTACTCCAGCTCGCATTTCAGATTGTAGGGAATCTCCTGTGGCAGATAGTCGAGTAAACGTGCTCGCACACTCTCCACAATTAAAGTCTCAGGTGTTTCATCTGTATAGACGTCAGATGGGTAGAGCCAACGTCTTGGCTTTGCAAAGTCAACTAGATAATCCTGCAGCTCCTGTAGTCCACTTCCCGTGATGGAGGACACTAAGAAGACTTCACTAAAGTGATTCCAACTCGTTTCACGTTGATTCAAACGCACGCTCAATGTTTCGCCTGGCAAGGAAACTTTTTTACTAGCACCCTTACTGCGCAGAGTATCATTAGTCAAAGTTTTAATCAGGTCCAAAAGGACACGTTTTGATTTCAGAGCATCAACTTTGTTGAGCACCAGAAAACTGGGCAATTGGGCATAGGTCTTCAGAGTGTCGAGCACTGTGGGGTGCAAAGCTTTGCGCGTCCAACTGTTGGAGGCATCCTGCATAACAGCTATAATATCCGCATGTTGGATGGCATGACGATAAGCACTTTTAAAGCTCTGCTCCAAATGATGTTTCCGTATTTCGTGCTGAGTGACCAAGCCGGGGGTATCGTAGAACACCAGCTGTGTCTGTCCCGTGGTCAAAATTGCGGTGTTTGCCTTCCGTGTTGTGTGCACCTTAGCCGAAGTGGGGCAGACCTAAAATGGAGATTGGATTAGCCTTTCTTTTATAACTAATTTCCTCTCACCTTATGATTGATAATATTGTTGATAAAAGTACTTTTCCCGACATTTGGAACTCCAATGACTGCTATGTGCAGCGATCGCTGCTGTTGTTCCCTTTTAATTTTCTTGTTGTCAAGACCCTCTGTAGGTTGGAGAGGCAGCGTTGTCGATCGAGTATTTTCTTCACTAGACTGTGTTGTAGCAGATAAGCTTCGCAAATTTGTTATCCATAAAATGATTTTATTGCATTTAAGCAATTTTGAAGTACTTGTTAGCCAATATGAATGCATTTCAGCAATGTGACTGGCAAACTATCGATAGCTATCGTTGTTACAGCTGATACAACCGTTTGTTCTACTTGTCCAGACTATGTGTTGCATGTGATCACATGCAACCATACAACAGGTTAGTGATGGGATGGGATTAATACACTTATCGATATTTATTGCAAATGGTTTCGGTTAATACTCATTTTTATTTTGTTGAAACAAAACAAAAGCGGAAATTTGAAAACTTAAGTATCCAACATTAATATTAGTAATTTTGCATTGCATAGGTCTCAGCAGGTGTCACAGTTAATATATATGTGTGTAAATCAACATGTACTTTCAAATTTGCATTGTGCTTGTTTTATAGCTAAAATACCACAATTAAATACCAAATTAGGGGTAAAGAGAGTTTTGGAGGGTTTTAAAATATTCCATTAATATTCTGATTTGCACTATTCAAACAAAACTGTATCGTGCTCCTGCACTGAATAGAAATCCAACGTTTTGGCATTGTTTTCTAATTGTACCACAAGTTCCGGATGTTTGGCATCTATATAACATAGCCGCGGAATATCTCCTGCAAGACGAAAGCGCTTCATGACCAGTCCTTGCAACGTTTGCACCGTTATCATGCGGGGCACCTTCTTCTCCCAGACTTCTCCAGTTTGCCTATGCTGTATGCGGACTTTAATGAGATTGGATGGCTTGGCTTGTATGCGCGGCACAAAATCAGCAGGCGACCCATATTCTGTGCAAGGATAATACCATTTTAAATTCAAATATTTTAATTTGTTAACGATAACAACTTACTATTCACAATCAGTAGATAGCTGCGATGTTTCTTATAGAACTCGCGTAAGGCATCAGCGCCTGATTTGATCGCCTGCAACCAGTCCACGGCATATTTCTTCCATATATCGTATTCTGCACCACGTCGCTCCTCTAGTGTTACCTTTGTCTTATTGATGACTTGCAAACCGGCTATGCTGGCCACTGCTTTGGAAAACATTTCATCAAAATTTGATTTCAAATGAGGCGTCTTATTCAAGCGCTTCAATTGGGGCAGTTTGTCAAGTTCGTTGAATGCCTCAGCCTAAAAATAAATGTTTACAAATAGGAAACACTTATATTTTAGTTGTTTCTCACCTCATTCCATATGGGATTCTGCATCAGACTGAGCTGTTCCAGTGACAGAAACATATTTAATTTCGCTTGTGGCTCACAATCTGGGAGCTGCAACTGCTCAATTCCATTCTCAATGAGATTGAGCACACGCAAAGTACTAATGTTACCCAGCTTGCACACTTGATCAAAATCCATAAGTTTCGTACGATGTAAATCGAGTTCGCGCAGCTGCCGAAATATTGTTGTACAGTCGACCTCAGCCAATTGACTTAACGCATTCTCCTGAAGGCTCAATGACTCAATGTCTGGCCACAACCGCGCCGTTTGCATCACATCCTGCCAATCCGTAAAGCCACAATTGCCCAAATTAATATGCTTCAGGTGACGAAAAGAGGGAGCTAGCTCAGCGACCTGCTTATCTGTGGGCAACAGCAGACGATTGGAGCTGCCAAGGAATGAACTTGTAGAAACTGTTTACGTTTTCAGAATCTCCAAAACTCACCTCAAGTTCAAGCTACTGAGCAATGGCAGCTGCTGCGTTATGCTAGCTACAATCTCCCAGTTCCAGATGAGCGTATGGCTCACATTGAGCGTTGTTAGCTGTGAGAGATCCTTCAGGTAGCCTGCAGCATTGACGGGCGTCTCCTCAACACTCACCTCCGACAGCTGCTCGAATTTGCTTTGTTTGCGCGCGATCTTGTCCATACCCACAACCTCGAACAGCGATGCCTGCATTGAAGCCTGTGCTTCGCGTATCAGCGAAGTATCTACATTTTTGGAATCGTAATTGAGGTAACGTTCGCGTGTTTCATCTTCCAGCGTGGCACACGGCCCCACCTTTCCCGGTCGTATAAAACTGCCAGCTGTTGGCAATTGGGTTTGGAAATATCGCTTGCCATCAACCATGCCATTGTGCTTGCCCCTCAGCCCGTCGTCCCACTCGATGCCCAACCAAGTGCCACAGTGCCCGTTGATCTGCAACACAAATATTGAAAATCAGTTATACTCAGTGATATATCATTTATTAACACGCTTACCTCGCCCACATATTTAACAGTGCCATAATTATTGGCGATTTTAATGCGTGTGCCCAGCGGATAAAACAGCTGCGCCTCATCAATAACTCCAACCATTGTTTTTGTTTTCGTTTCTTACAAAGCCTACTACTTCTGTGTGTATACTTTATTTTGCGAGATATCTTCTCTAAAGCATGGAAATTACATAAATATTGTTAACAATAGTTATAAATAATTTCGCTTAAATTTTACAATTAAATATACAAATTCTTTATTTTTTATATGATTGACTCACAGTAAACAATTACAGAGTTGTTAACACTAGGGCTGCAGCGCTTTTATTAGTGCATCACTTAAATATCGCCATCAATCGATTTCAAACGATATTTGTTACAACTACTGTCATTGCAAGTATTTTAGCTTTTACCAAAAACAGTCACACAGCGATGGGTTTTTTGTGTTGTCAAATTTTTTGAAGATTATTTTATTTCTTTTTTTATTTATACAAGCTGTAAACCAATTCCAATTTGATACAAGTTTAATAAAACCCATGTAATAAAGGTAAGATCCTATCCCTCACACTTAACGTTGTGCAATCAATTTTAATAAGAAACTGGCCTGGTGTGTATCAAGTATATAAATACTTGTCGAATCAGATAGTGCTTACTGGCCGGCAAAAAACGGTACTTCCCCAAAATGCACAAATAGCCAAATGGTAACAAGAGTAGCAGACTGTCACGTCAGCATTAAAAAAAAGCTATGAAGGAACGAAACCGAAACCGAATCACTTTCATCTGTGCTTCTATCGCATTGTAGTTAATCACTTGTGCGCCCCGAAAGTGCAGAATCAGCAGAAAATCAGATTAGAAATATGTCCGCAAATAAGGACGCTGATAAATTGGAGGTAAATAAGAATTATTAAAATATAATTTCTGTGGAACATTTATGTTTATAATCTAACTCAGGCTCGAAGTTATCAACTGCGCCTCGTGGAATACATTGTTAAGCGAAATGGCATTATTTATTTGCCAACTGGTTCCGGCAAAACTTACGTGGCCATCCTGTCCCTCAAGCGATTCTCCCAAAATATGGACAAGTGAGTGCACAAAATTTGCTACATTATTGATATAATTTAAAAGAAAAATAATAATAATAATATCAAGGGAGCCTAATCGGGAGAGTTTGACTAGCTGATACCCTGGACTTCACTTTAAACTGTAGTATCAGGCATTTCATATTACTTTGTATATATTTACAAATACATTCGTACGGTTTATTCTGCGGCTGATGCTAAAGACTTGATATTTGAAATTTAAGAATGTTCCGATAGATCAATTAAAATATAAACCGTACCATATACAGGTTTGATCAAGTATTTCGTTAACTGTAAATTACATTGTCCGTCAAGGAATAGCTAGTCGCAATATATTGGCTTGTTAATAAATGTTTGCTTGAACAGCGAACAAGTATAATGTGAACAAGTTTTTAATGTACACACAAATATTCCAATTTAGTAACAGCTGTGTGTTAAAATATGCAATCTCGAATAAGAAGAAGAAGGAAAGTACAATACAAAGTGTAAACTGATGACTCATACTCAGTGCATATGCAAGCAGCTTATCTTAGTCGTGTTATGCTTCGAATGAAAGAAAGGGAAGCAAAAACAAATGCGCCTTACGTCATACGATTTTACAGCTAAAATATGATACGAGGAAAATTTTTATAAGACAACATTACAACAAACGTGGCAAGCAACAAGCGTTTTTCCTATACATACATATGTACTTATGTACGCACGCAATCATTCAGTGTTTGTTTTATGTATACAGTCAAAAATCTGCATTCTTGCATGTTTGATGAATAGCGATTGAATTGCGAATTTTTCTTTACATCGGGATAGTGACAGCTTTTTAATTGAATTTAATTTTTTATATCTAGTATAAAATGCTTCGTTCCATCTTATTATAAAGTAATATACTATTTATACGCACACGCAAATGAATTATGCAGTTGGCCACAACATACTTCTTTGCAAATTTACCAGTCCCCTAGTGAGCCGTGGGTAACTTAACTATAAAACTTGGATGAAATGCTAAAATTACAAGGTATTTTTCGATATACTACGCACCTTAACTTTTTCGATTTTCCACGCCCCCTGTGGGCGAAGATATATCTACCATATCTCTTTGATTTAGGGTTGTCAACCCAAGTAAATATACCAAATTTGAAGTCTCTAGTATCAATAGCGTCCAATATATAGCAGAATTTGAAAAATCACTGTACATTCAACTACGATTTGCCCCTAGATATGTAATTTCATCCTCATCGATCTTTATAGAATCATAACATAAACTCACATGCCAAATTTCAGCGTTCTGGCTTTAAAACTGTAGAGGATACGTTTTATCAGACTTGCCACTCCCACCAATGGGCGTAGATATCTATATAGCCTTCACACTTTTTGAATCTTACTGATCTTACTTCTATCACAATGTGAACTTCAACCTCTGTTTTCGCCTTATTGATAATTTGTGTACATTATCAATGAAGGAGTAGAACGCTATATATGTATAAGTTTAATGTTTGAAACACTCTCGGTAGTCTTTAGCAGTGAAACTTTTGAATAGCCCTTTTTGTCCATAGCACGTTTACATTAATGCTGACTTTACCCCAATTGAATCAGTTATAACAACTACGCTAAAACACTCGATCATCGAGCGAAGCGAAAGGCGTAAGCTAGCTTCCGCTTGATATATTATATTAGAATATGTATTTAAACTTTGCAGATCGATCAAAGAAGGCGGTCAGCGTGCCTTATTCATTTGCAATACCGTTGAGCTGGCTCGACAGCAAGCTAGCTGTGTGCGCAAGCTCACGAACTTCAAAGTTGGATACTATGTCGGTGAACAGGGCACCGACAGTTGGAAAAAAAACAAGTGGGACGAGGAAATACATAATAATCAAGTAAGTTTTTTTTTTTAGCTAGGGAGTATATTGATTTTGTGGATCATCCGTCTAGCTTCTGTATCAACGTAAAATGCATATACTCATTGGTATATATCTTTGTCTTATAGTAGTTTTAAAATTTTACCAATTTAACAGACAAAAATTAAGTATGCCTCACTAAGGGTGCGTCGAATCAGAAAATGCGAAGTTATTGAAACAGTTTCTTCATTTTGTTTCGAATTCTGATCAATTTTATTAATTCACAAGAACCTGAAGTTTTATATTAGTTTAGAAAAGTATAAACTTAATATATACTACCTTGTAATTGACGTAATTGTAATTGTAATTGTAATTGAAGTCAATTGTGTGAAATTAATTATTTTAGGTACTGGTAGGCACAGCTCAGGTGATACTCAATTTAATAAGCGAAAATTACATGTCACTGAGTTCGGTGAGCATAGCTATTATAGACGAATGCCACCATGGCACTGGAAAGCACCCGTATCATGAATTTATGAAGCTAGTTCAAATGCAAATGGAATCAGGTGTCACAAAGCTGCCCCGAATCGTAGGTCTGACTGGCGTCCTAGTTAAGGGTAACGAAATCAAGGATGTTGGCAAAAAGTTGAAAGAGCTGGAAACCACATATTGTGGCAACATAGTCACCGTCTCTGACACCAAGGAGTTAGAGAACGTTATGCTGTAAGCAATCATTCCCATATAGATATATAATAATAAATACTAAGTTATTCCTGCTGTGTATTCCAGTCACTCGACAAAACCGCGCGAATTGTTAATGACATATAAATCGGAAGTACAAAAATTTACAAAAGTTGAAGAAATCAGGCAACGCATCCAAAACTATTTTCATGTTCTGGATCTCCAAGATATTGGGCATCAGCCTGTGCGTATGTCGAAGGGGATGCGGCTGCAACGTGAGCCTAATAAAAAGAGCGCCGTCAAGCTAATATTGAACGACTTCCTATACCAAGTGGATAACTATGGCATCTATGCGGGATCCATAGCAATCGTCTCCGTGATAGTTGAGTTCGAAATTAAGCGACGACAGGCCGAGACGCTGAGCTTGCGGAATATGTACCGTTCAGCCATCACGCTTTGTGAGAGCGTGCGCCATACGCTGGTGGCCAAACTGCGCGACATGCTGGACGATGATCAAATGCCCGACGACATGATCAATTCGGAGGAAGTGATCATGAACTTCTCTACGCCGAAAGTGCAATTATTTTTACAATATTTGAAGCAAACCTTTGCCAACAAGCAGCCCAAGGACATTTGCTGTCTGGTCTTTGTAGAACGTCGATATACGTGCAAATGTATCTATGGACTGCTGCTTAACTATATTGCACACACTCCCGAGCTACGAAATGTTCTCTTTCCGCAATTTATGGTTGGACGCAGCAGTATTTTTCATGATTTCGAAAGCGTGCTCGAACGTCGCTGGCTGAAATCGGTAAGCAATAGTTGCCATTATTATCATTTGCTGTCATAATTTAGTATTGATCATATTTTTATGCTGTATATGTAGTTCGGTTTACAATTCCAAAATCTAAATTCTGGAATCCCTATTATCCGTTTCTACCGCTTCAGTTGTAACAAATTTGACTAATTTATTTTAATTCCTAAATTATTATCATTCCTAATTATAACGACGAGCTGAGTCGATTCAACAATGTCCCTTTCTCCGAATATGGGGCGCTAGTTCCCCTGATGAATTTATATATAGTATAAATTATAAATATTTTCCTAGTATATAAACTTTTCCAGAGCCGGTTCGGAATATTGCCTAATTTTCCAGAGTGACTTTTTTTCTCGCAGGCAATTCAAGAATTCCGTGATGGCACAGCAAATATGATGATATGTTCTAGCGTTCTAGAGGAAGGCATAGATGTGCAGGCCTGCAACTATGTGATCATACTGGATCCGATAAAGACGTTTAATATGTATGTGCAGACCAAAGGACGAGCGCGCTCAAAGGATGCAACGTTCATGATTATCTCGTCTGATTTGGAAAAGCAAAAGACGTCGTCGCAGATAATGCAGTATCGAAAGGCTCACGCCGACATCGGTGAATATCTGAAGGATCGTGTCCTGGAGCGTACAGATCCTCAAATGGACGATATCAACGAGCACTTCCAGGATGATATTCCTCCATTCATCAATGCAAGTGGTGCCGTGCTGCTGGCCAGCAGCGCCCTGACCCTAGTGCATCGCTACTGTCAGCAGATGCCATCAGATGCTTTTGGCATTGTCCTGCCTTGGTTCAAGCTGCTTGAGCCAGAGGAACGAAAGTCCTTCACCACAGAATGGCAGACAAAATTTATTGTATCCATCACTTTGCCACTTAACTCATCGTTACGCGAGACAATCTACGTAAGTTATTACATATATTTATCTTGAATCTTTAAGCCATGCGATCTATTGTGTTATTCATTTACAGGGCAATCCCATGTCTTTTGCACGTTTGGCCAAGATTTCGGCGGCATTTAATGCCTGTGTGAAACTCTACCAATTGGGCGAACTCAATGAGCGCTTTTTGCCAACAACAGCAATCGAACGCGTTGCTGAGATCGCCAATGTTCACTTCGAGCACTGGAAGAAGTACGGCGACAATGGTGTGTATTGATCTCTATTGACCTCTCCGTTGCTTTGACAATACTTCCCCATTCAAATTTAATAGTACAAGTGAAGAGCAGTTGAATCATAAAATCGCGTGAGCATGTAATTTTTGAGCAATCCTTAGAAGACCAGAGTAATGTAACTGCACAATTTTAGTGCTTACTCCCAAGTGCTGTGGAAATTAAAAATAACAAATTAGAATAATATAATTGAGAGAAGAGGTCTCAAATACCCATTTTTTATTGTGTAAGACGAGGGTATATTCCACATTCAAAGGCTCTAGCTGTATTGAATAGCGATGAAATGATTTGCGCTCATATGGACAAAATCAATATACTCATTTCACTCATACCAGTATACATATACACATTCGTGAATAAAGAATATCATTCTTATGCTCCAGAATCACATCTATTATTATATATATGAATGTATATGTATACGCTCGAACCACATTAAAATCGTATATTTTGTCTACTTGTAGTTACCTTTAAGCGTACAGATCGTGAACAGCTAATGAACAACAACATGAAAACGTATGACATCAAATATCCAGAAGAGCTGAAAGATGCGATGCCACAGGTGGGAGTGACATGCTATGCATATGAGATTAGTATGGAGCCACACTACGATCGCACTGACTACACGAGTCACATTTACGACTCGCTGCAGACGCGTCGGAACTACGCTCTGCTGCTGACGAAGCGGCTACCACGCATGGCAGAGATGCCTCTATTCAGCCATCAGGGCAAGATGCATGCGCATGTGGCTGAACAGCCTCGGGAGGTAGTCATACAAACAGAGGAGGAGCTGGAACAGCTGCAGCATTTCCATGTGATGATCTTTCGGGATATCTTACGCATTTGGCAGCCATTTTTCGTGTTCGATCGCTATAGTAATGAGAATGCTTTTCTTGTGGTGCCGCTATCAGCGACGCCTGGCATTGGCATCGATTGGCCATTGGTGCAACAATTCCAACAGTTGCCCAAGGCACAATCCAAAAGCCTAGCTGAGCGCCAGAAAATGCCGCCGCCGAAACCAGAGGACTATGTAGGTACGATTGTGACGCAATGGTATGCCAATTATGATGAGAAACGTATGCTGGTTACCAAGGTCCACACGGACCTGACGCCCCTAAGCATGATGGAGGAAAAACAGCAAGACAAGAGTTACTACGACTTCACCATGGCCAAGTATGGTAACTACATAGGCGAAGTGGTCCATAAGCAGCATTTCCTAATTGAGGTGCGCGAACTGTCCGATCAGTTGAATTTCTATGTACAGCAACGGGTTAAATCCTCGGCTCAAAGCAAAGCGCGTGCCAAGGTGATACTGATTCCTGAGTTGTGCTTTAATTTCGGCTTTCCTGGCGATCTGTGGGTGAAGTTGCTTTTCCTTCCTAGCATATTGCGACGTCTGCACTACATGCTGCATGCTGAAGCGTTACGCGTTCGCATTAATAAATATCTGGGACTAGATAAAATGCCAAAGAACGGAGTTGACTACAGGCCACGACCCTTGGAGATTGATTGGTCGTTGCGTCGGAATGTCGATCACCAGGGCAATGCGATGCATGCAGATGATTGCGAAGAGCCGCGTCCGCTACTCGAGCCCCTGCCTACCAAAGGAATCGAAATGGCGATGGAAAAGCTGGAGATAACCGATCTAGAGGTGCCTTGGCAGCAGTATATGGAACCGCGCAACATTGATCGCAACATCATGTCCACCTATCCCGTAGAGCTTTCATATTTCTACAATTTCACAAGAGGAAAGACTAAAAGCTTCGATAATATGGAGTATGTGGACAAGGAGGTTTGGACCCATCTGCAATTCAAAATGCCCGAGGGCAACATTTATGGTAGTCAAACGCGTTCAAATAAGCTGCCCGCCATAATGTCGTCCAGCACGGATGATGGAAAACCCACCGAACAGGTGCTGCTATCTGTGCTGGAGCGCAGCATTTCCAATGATCGTATAACTCCGGCAGAACAGGGCGAATTTCTGGCAGCAATCACATATGCGGGTAGTGTCGATGTCTTCGACATGGAGCGCTTTGAGCTTCTCGGCGATTGCTTTCTCAAACTCAGCGCTACTCTCTATTTAGCCAACAAGTACCCGGACTGGAATGAGGGCATTCTGACGCAGGTTAGTATATAAAGCATAATGGGTCAATAGATTATATGCATTCATATTATTTAAATGTTTCAGGTGAAGTCGACGCTGGTTTCTAATCGTAATCTACTATATTGTCTTAGCGAAACGGACATACCACAAACCATCTGCAGCACCCTCTTTACACCAAAATACACATGGATACCGCCAAGTTTGGCCATGCCACGGAATGTGAGGGCGCTATGGAAGGAGAAGCCTGGCTTAGCAGCGCTGGTAGGTCCGCACAATTTACGGAATTTATCCATCAGCGATGAGGAGCTGTTCGGGGATGGTAATTGTGGAAACCAATCGTTTAGTAATTTTGTCAAAGGTTGTCAAGCCAATAAGCTTTCTCATCATGCGGGTACTGACTTCAGCAGCGAAATCAACTTCTGCCTGGGTCAGGTGCAGATGCCCGATAAATTGATCGCGGACACATTAGAGGCGATATTGGGCGTAGTTGTGAAGAACTATGGACTGCATCACGGCTTCCGTATGCTGGAATACTTTGGCATTTGCAAGCCAGACATTGGCAAGCCGCTCACCCAGTTGCTAGACTTGCAGCTGGGTGGCGCACGCATGCGCACCAATATCTCGCAGCGTGAGGTGGATGGCTTCCTGATCAATCATCAATATTTAGAGCACAATTTGGGTTACACTTTCCGCGATCGAGCTTATCTACTGCAAGCGCTCACTCATCCCTCATATCCCACAAACCGTTTGACGGGTTGCTACCAGGAGCTTGAATTTATAGGCGATGCCATCTTGGATTTCCTCATCTCAGCTTACATATTTGAGCACGAAACTCGAATGACACCTGGTCAGTTAACAGATCTGCGCTCGGCTCTGGTTAATAATACGACTCTGGCCTGCATCTGTGTGCGACATCGATTCCATTTCTTCATTCTGGCAGAGAATGCTCTGCTCTCGGAATCCATTCAGAGTTTCGTGCAGTTTCAAGAGACGCAAAATCATCGCGTTACTAACCATGTTCGCATTCTTATGGAAGAAAGAGATGTGCAGCCAGAGCCTCTGGATTCCGATGAAGAATTGGAAATGGCCGAACTAGTCGGTAAGCAAGAAAAACCAGCAATTAGAGAAGCCATTACTCCGCAAAAAGGCGACTTTAACATTTCGAACAACGTTGATGTGCCCAAGGCCTTGGGTGATGTTCTGGAGGCACTTATAGCCGCCGTTTATTTAGACTGTCGCGATTTGAAAACTACCTGGCAGGTGGTCTACAAACTGTTTAAGCCTGAACTACTCGAATTCTCGCGTAATGTACCACTCAATCCGATTCGTCAGCTCTATGAGCACAAGCTGGCAAAGCCCACCTTTAGCCCGCCTGTCATGGACAATAACCATGTGATGGTCACCTGTCAATTCATCTGCATGGACAAGACCATAAAGGTCTATGGCTTTGGTAGCAACGGCAAACAGGCCAAGCTGTCAGCTGCGAAGCATGCACTCCAAAAACTGGCCAAGTGCGATGCATAGATCTGCTTTGTTCAATTGCCTCGGGGAATGCATTGTCCCATAAAAATATACAATGTCATTTTATCATTTAATGTTATTTAGAATATATAAAATGTTTTTTATAAATAATGTTTAGATATGCAAGAAAATGTATATTTAATTATGAAATTAAATAAAACAGGCATCTATAAATTGTGTTCCTTTTGCACTTTTTGCATATTAATACTATTATCTATGTATGGGATATGAAAACATAAAGTAAGTTATATTATCCAAATAAAGCTATAATGTTTCGCTAATTATGTAGGGAACTTGACATTATTTAGCCGTACTCTTCCAACTCGCTTCCAGGTCCAATTTGAAGATTCTTTAAACTAACATATCCAGCAGCTATCGCAATTTATAAAAATTTCATATTTTAAAACCATAAATGATGAAAACCATTAATTTAAAAACAAATCAAATCAAATTGGAATAGACCTCTATTATAAATTAGTTTTTGTTTTATTTTTTTGCATTTTTATTTACGGCGTGCATAATTTATTTCAAGTTCTTTACAATTTTTTATTTACAAAATGCTGGGCGCATTCAATGATAATTATCAATCAACTGTTTTTTTGCATTCGCAATTGATTCAGGCAAGTTATTAATGGTTGTTGTTACTATTGGGGCCAGCCACTGGTTTACAATTGAAGTGCTTACAGTTTACTCACATTAGTATACGTTAACGTTTTGAAAGAAACTTGTACAATTAATTCAGCAATTGAAGTCAATTAATAAAAAAACCCGAACGAATCAATATTTTGGAATGCTATAAATTGCACTGCGGTTAAACAATTTTTAACAATATAAGAGAAATACATTACATACACATATATTAAAACTAAGGCTAATGCGGTTTCGTATCAAGTAGTTAGAGATTAAATGAGATTAATTTGCTCACCTAAACTAATACACAGATATTGTTCAAGTGCATGCCCCACAACTTGGGTTAAGCTCTTCTCCTTTCAGAATCTATAATCTATCATCTACACCCGACAAGTGCAGTCGGGTTTGTTAATACTGCGTTGTCTTGTTTGTAGATTACGCAGCGCAGCTCCGCCGTACTGAATGCCACTACCAATGCGTTCAGGGTCCAATTCGCCAGTCTCTATCTTGGCCAGTATTGTCTTTGAGCACTTCAGAAATGCCTCCTCAACATTCTCACCCGTCTTGGCGCTCGTCTCCAGAAATATCAGTTCTGAAATATACGAATAAATTATAAATATTGCTACATTATTAGAGATTATTAACGAACCATTCTCCTGGGCAAATGTGCTTGCCTCTAGAAAAGTAACATCACGTGCCTCCTCGAGATCCTTTTTGTTGCCAACTAGCAATATAACTATGTTTGGACTGGCCAATGTCCGAGCGTCGTTTAACCAATTGGTCAAGGCATTAAACGAATCCCGCGACGTGCTATCATAAACCAGCAAAGCGCCAGCTGCGCCACGATAATACGAACGGGTTACTGAACGGAATCTCTCTTGCCCAGCTGTATCCCATATTTGAAGTTTCACCGATTTCCCACCCACATTCACAATCCTCGATCCAAACTCAACACCAATCGTATGGGAGCTGTCGTCTTTGACTGGGCAGCAAAAATAAGACATATAGAGTCCTAGCATTATTTAAACAACAATAACAAATACATACATACATATATATATTTATTTATATATATATATATATATATATATATATATATATATATATATATATATATATATATATATATATATATATATATATATATATATATATATATATATATATGTATATATATATATATATTATTATATCACATATATATGTATATATATGCACATTAAATAAAACTTAAGTTGCTAGATATGCCTGTATATGAATACGCATAAATTGTAAACATGCTCTACATTCATGAAATAAAAAAATATCTCCGTTAATCAGAAAATTGAACTGAAATTGCGTGTTTAGAGTAGAGTTTTCAATGTATATTTACCACTAAGTCTGCTCAGTTAGTACAACTTACATTTACTTTCGATGAAATGATGCAAGAGACAACTTTTGCCGCTGCCCGCGCTGCCGATTATGAGGAACTTAAATAAGTAATCTGCAAACAACCGAATACGGTTACTAATTATTAATGATTGTTAAATCTAAAAATCATCACAAACCGTATGTCTCAGACATGTTATTTGTATTTGCGTCGTTCTTTCTTTGTTGTTGATATTGTTGCGCCAAGCTTCTAAGACTGTGTGAATTTTAGCCTTGAATTACCCTTGCAATATTGCTGTAGGAAGTCTCAAATTGGAATTTGATAAGTCAAAAAATTATTGCATTGTTTTTAACTAGAAAGTGTTATTGTTCACCTGCTGTACATACCACATGCATATGAACACACACACGCACACAAGTGACTCATGAACTGCATTTGAGCTGAACTTGTTAGTTCTTGTTTTAGTTCAATGGTCAAAATATTGATCTCTTACTTTACAACATTTTTGACTAAACATTTATTAGCTTCACAATTATAAAGAAATACTCAGTATATTATTACATTGATTATTGATTAATACAGCATCCAGAAGAATTGTTTTCATAATTTTGATTGTGAATTCATTCATTTATTTATTATTTATCCTTTTTCTCTCCTGAATAGTTTTGGTAGCAATTGATTGGATCTTTTGCTGTGTACACCGAATATGCCGTCTTGCTGCTCACAAAATTCTGAAAATAAATTTATTAACATTGATCGATAGGTGGAATTCTCAGCTGATAATGGGCGATATCTTACCTTAATATCACCGGTTATCAATGTCCACAAGTAAATGAATACAGCTGGCATCAAGCTGCTGAGCACAACCATTTCAAATTGATTAAGCTCCCCGAAAATAGCAATATTCATTTTAATAAACTTAATATAAAAACAATTACAAAGCAAACACGAAATACTGCAGGCGATGACAAATTGTTGATATTCACGTAGTCCAGTTGCAAGGGTTGCCAAGGTTTGCACCTTTCAAACGTTAATACAACATTTTAAAAAATCAATGAGAGCTAATATTTTGTAAATTGCAGATTAAAATTATAATTATCTTTTTTATCATGCTAACATAATTTAAGAAAAAAATATGTCTCAGATGGTCAGGGATGCAGTAAAAGAGTTTTTCGTGTCACATTTATGTTCGATATTTTTTAGTGTATTGATTTACGGTCATACAACGAGCAATCGGTGTATATTTATTTGCGACGAAAACTTATTTAAAATATATCAAAATGGCTTTCCGCATACCTTTTGGAAAGAAGCACGCTGAAATCGCGTCATCCTTGTAAGTAGCATCAAATAAATAATCAATGCTAATGTATTTAATATTTTTTTTTGGAATGGGAGACACTTGCAATCACATTGCATAACCAATAATTGCAAAATCAGACGATTCTAGCATTAATAATATAACCATTTTTGTGTTTAGCGTACGCTCTGGCGCTGGGTTCGGTGGTGCCGCTGGACTGGCTCTGCTCTACTACACTGACTGGAAGCTGGTTCTACAGTACATGCCCATCTACGGTTCCAAGTTCGACAAGAGCGATTGATCTACTAACGATGTTTGAACTCTAGTTGAAAATATGTTTAAATAATGGTGAATAAAATAAGTTCAATTC
The DNA here is from genome assembly GCA_035047405.1 of Drosophila stalkeri. Classification (NCBI taxonomy): domain Eukaryota; kingdom Metazoa; phylum Arthropoda; class Insecta; order Diptera; family Drosophilidae; genus Drosophila; species Drosophila stalkeri. The sequence goes on from JAWNPR010000090.1 coordinate 26,864,190, forward strand.
TATGTTTGAATTTTAATTGCTTGCAATATTGCATGACAATATGTTTTATAATTAATTTGTGCATATATGAATAATCACATGTGCAAGTACAAAGACTATGCATAACAGTGGTTACTTTCAAACTTTTTTAGATTTTTGTACAAGGAAATCTACGTTTCAAATTAAGGTTTGTTCATAGATTCGCTAATTCGTATTTTGTTTTCACTATCTAGTTAAAGTTTTAGTGCCTTAAGTACAATTGTGCTTAACCTAGTTTGATTAAAAATCGTATAAAAACTACATATTCAAGGATTTGTATTCGAAGTAAAGTATGAACTATTCTTTTTCGAAAAGACAAACTGTTAAACATTTGTGGAAGCACGAGTCGACTGGCGATTAATTTTGAGACAACAAATGTTGAGGAATGCAAACTAAGCTAAATATCCGGTTCCACAAAGGAAGCAGGAAATAAACCAGTTTTGTGTGTGCGAGCATGTGTCCCCTTATACCATCCGTTCTTTTGTTTACGCTGTACGTAAATAATGTCCCCTGGCCGCAATTCCAATTCAATTTCGCTGTTCGGCGGATAGGGCACAATGCAACGAAATCGACTAAAAAAACATTGAATAATAAATATAAATAAATGAATTATAAATAAATATCCCTGTCAGATGGAAGTCAATGATCAACACACCTCTCTCTCGTGCAGTAGATCGACTTTGTCGTGGCACTCGCCTTGATGGCTGCTTCGGTTATAATGTTGCTATTAGTGTTTAGGTTACTGTTGCTATTGCTGGCACTTAGCACATGTCCCGCGTCCAGGCTCTGGCTCTTGCGGTGATTAGGCGCTATAATCATGTTGGCATGAAGCTGCGTCTGTGTATGGCTTGAAGGTGGAGGTGGTGAAGCGGCATTGTACATGCTGCGGAACGTGGCCGCATCCAAGGATTGCCTTGCACTACCGTAATAAGAATCACTCAGGATTAGCTATGTTCTACTCATATCTTATAATACAAAGACTAACCAGAGCAACTGCGGGCGCTCCTTGTTGCTTTTGATACGCTGTGAGCCGTATGAGATGTTCCTATTACCCTGAAGTAGTTGGGCACTATTTGAAGGCGTCGCTGCAGATGCTCCAGTGGTTTCATTCGGTTGTTCACTTTGCTGCAACTGACTGGGACATGAGCCAGACCTGAAAAATAATTTATATTAGTTATGCAGTTTGGTTTTGAGTTGAGGTTTGTACACACCTCACGTGTACTGGATGCAGTGGCGCGGCTTGGATCATACTTTCAGCTGCTGTGCTGCTTGACTCTTTGTTTGCCAGTTGCTGTTGTTTTGTCTGTAGTGATGCACCTGGCGATTTGGATCGTGTCTTCATATGCGTCAAACGGCGCATTAAACCTACAGCGCCAGAGCTGCTGCCCATGTTGTCCGCTTTGTTTTCCGTGTGCCCACTGGACTTGCGGCTGAATAACGCCTCGACGGGCTTGGACCACACGGAGCTACTGGTGGTTGATTGGGACTGTTGTTGCTGACGTGGCGGTAAATCCGGTGGTTGGGTAGGCAGCATATTGCTCAAACGCACGTCCAGTGTTTGCGCTGGTGTCGCACCAACATCCGTAGAGGGCGAAACATATTTCCACTGATGCATCAACTGCTGCTGATCGCGTGTGCGCAATGGTGTCAGATAGTTGCCCGGGAACACACCGCTAATATCTAGCCAGTTTTTTCCCTTGAACCAGCCATCGACACACCGTTCAGTGACGATGTAAACACAACCCTTTTTCAGTTCCAGCTCATCGGCGTGACGCGGTTTGTAGGCAAATAGTGCGAGGTAGCCCCAAGGTAGCGTAGGCGGCATCTGTTGTTGATGCATCTGCGTCTTAAGCACTCGCGACGTTTGCGATGACTGCATTATGACTGCTGTAGACGTGGATGTCGCTGAGGCTGCTGCAGCATGTGAACCGACCTCCATTCGGCTTAGCTCATGCGGCAGGCTCAATATCTCAGCTGAATGTCGATTTGTTTGCAGTAAACTAAGCGGCGCCGATTGCAGCAAAGCATTCAACGAGTGTCTCTTCTCCTTGGCGCCCTTGTCACGATAACGTACCGAGCCGCCTCCAATGGCAGATAGAGCCGCGGCTGAAGCTACATCAGCTGCATGCTGGGGCGTATTGGGAAGTGACTGATGGTTGGGACTACAATTGTTGGAGCTGCTAGTGGAACTGCTATTGCTGCTGCTATTGGTGTTAGACGAGTAACTGTTGGAAGAACCTGTGCTGGAATCATTCGTTATGTGGGTGGGATCGATGAGTGGCACAGGTGGTAATGCGCGTTGCTGCATAAGTTGTGCCGGAGCTTGTGGTAATGGATTGGTGGCGCCGCTATCCAGCAGCTTCTTAGCAGCTGTATTCAGCTCTACGAAAGCTATGGGAAAGATACCAATTGTTTGTCCGATGCGCCCCTCTGCCCAATTGTGATCGACGCGTCGAAGCACATGAATCACGGTGCTCTTTTTAAACTCCAAGCAGCCCTCCTCGTCGCTGGGTCCCATCTTAAAATCGTACATGGCAATGCACTGAGGCATGGGCAATGCGACAACCACTTTCACGTAGTTGATGGGAAATGTCCCCTCTTGTCCGTTGGCCTGGCCCACAAACCAGTTGTTGTCGATACGCTGCTTCAGCAAAATTAAGTCTCCTTTCTTAAACTTCAGATCGCTCGCTTCACCGCTTAGGAAATCGAAGAGCGCGTACGCATGTGGCAGCAGAAATCGTCGTGGCTTTTGGCGTGTTGTTTGTTGTTGTTCCGTTTGCGAGTGTGCTTGCTGTTGTTGTTGTTGTTGCTGCTGCTGCTGTTCTGGGTAATGCTGTGGCTGTTTCTTCTGTTGCAGTTGTTGCGTGGGCTGGGTCTCTTGCTGCAGTTGTGTTTTGTTTGGTAACTCTTCAATTTTACTGTCGTTTTTGCCAGCATTTTGCTTCATGCCTACAATGAGTAGCAAGTAAAAAATCAAATATTAGCTACGTGGCTGCCCACAATTATGCTGCCCACACACATGGAACACTCACCTTCTAAGATTCTCATTAGTAACACATTTGGCGGCAGCTCATCGATGCGACAATTCACCAAGACACGGCATTCCGGACATCGCAGATTCCGCTGGCTGGCCACAATGTCCTAAAAGAAAAGAAAATTTAATAAATATATCGTAAAAATAACATAAACTCGCTTATTTACCACTAAACATTTTCGACAGAAAGTGTGTTGGCATGGCAAAACTTTGGAGGTAGTGTCCAAGCGTTCCAGACACACAGAACACTCCAACAGGTCATTTAATGTGTGCTCATCCATTTAATTTAATTTGAAACGTATTATTTTGCATAATTAATAGTAAAGTCCCTCGCCGTCTCTACCCTTCACTCCATAAGTCTCAAGGATGGTCACAATTTGAATTTCGTGCAAAGCAACATTCCAAAAAGCACACTCACACACACAATAACACGGCGCACACGTATACAGGGATGAAGCGGAGCTTGTGAAATACACACAAAGCTACAATTGAATTGCCTAGCGATTTGTAACTCTGAACCATTCTTTAATATATCATTTGTACACTACATTTTCAGTTTTTTTTTTTTTTTTTTTTTTTTTTTTTATAATAAACAAAATGTGTAGGTTTATTAAATTATTGTCTTAAAAATGCAGCCAGCGTACAGATCGTAGCCATCATCAAATGTACAACTACAAATAGACATACTGCCACACGGATAAAAACCTGCTTAGGTCTGACCTACAATACGAAGCATATGAATAAAAGCAACTGCAGAATGGATACCAATTTTGCATTCAAATAGCTACTGTACTAAAATTATAGAAAAATGCCACTATATGCTACGTATATAATAACTTAACTTTTGCAAATTATATTCGAGATATTTATTTATTTTTATTAGAGAATTTTGCAATTGCTAACGTTGTTACTGTTCATATTGATATGTTCAGAGGTATAATCAAAATTGCGTGGCCAGACTGATTTTAAAAAATGGCCTACTATAAAACATTTGAAGACGGGCACACTTCTGCTCGAAATAGTTCAATATGCAACGTTATAATTTATAAACAATTATTCTATGCAGCTTCAAAATCATTGATATGAAATTAAATTACGTTTTTAATTATTAATTTTATTTTTAATCTTGTTGCTGTTCTTATTGATAAGTTGAACTACAAGTTAGTTATATCGATAAAATACGAATTTAAAATATCGATATTGACTTAAATAAAAACAATCCTTCAACCTAACCTCCCTTTTACGAACGGAACGTGTTTGTTTTTATACGTGCGTGCTGTAAGAACAGTGATTAAATTGTACTAAACCGCACGTAAATAAAATAAAATAACGATGCCGAAAGTGCGCAGCACTCCGGGCAAGCCCCGGACGCAGGGCTTTAACCATTCCAACCACTCCATGAATCCGGAGCGACCAACAAGTGGACTTAAAGGTGTAGCCCACCCGCGTACCAAGGGCACGATCAAGCGGCTGCAAATGTATCGTAATTTCAAGGCCAAACGCGATCGTACTGGAAAAATTATCACCCCAGCACCATTTCAGGTAATACTCATATGTCGCCATTGAAGATACATACGCTTAATCGAGTTCTGGTCCGTCCTCAGGGTCGTTTGCCCGCTGGGACGATGGCTCGAGTTGAGCCCACGCCGAAGTGGTTCAGCAACTCGCGTGTTATTTCGCAAACAGCGTTGCAAAAGTTTCAGGATGAGATTGGCAAGGCTGTCAAAGACCCGTATCAGGTCATTATGAAACCGTCGCAATTGCCCGTGACGCTGCTGAATGAAGCCTCGAAGTATCAACGCGTTCATTTACTAGAGACGGAGAGCTTTGACAGCGTTTTTGGACCAAAGAAACAGCGTAAGCGTGTCAGCTTAAAAATTCGTGATCTGAAGGATTTGAGTCGGGCTGCCGATGAGCAGGCCAATCAATACGATTCCACCAAAGATGTGGATCTTATACGCGAAGATACAGGCGAAAAGAAGGCTGTGCGTGACTGGGTATTCGGAGCAGGTCAAAGCAAACGTATTTGGAACGAGCTGCATAAAGTTGTGGATGCTTCTGATGTGCTGCTGCAGGTGCTCGATGCCCGCGATCCCATGGGCACCCGCTCCAAGTACATTGAGGAATTTCTACGCAAGGAGAAACCGCACAAACACCTTTTCTTTATCTTGAACAAAGTAGACTTAGTACCAGTGTGGGTGACACAGAGATGGGTGGCAATCCTAAGTGCCGAATATCCAACAATAGCTTTTCATGCCTCCATGCAGCATCCTTTTGGCAAGGGTAAGTAATATGGAGTAAGTCGTCAGTTTGGTTATAAAATACATTACATCATATTTGACAGGCGCGCTGATCAATTTGTTCCGTCAGTTGGGTAAGCTGCACATGGATAAGAAGCAAATCAGCGTTGGATTTATTGGATATCCAAATGCGGGCAAATCCTCTGTTATTAATGCATTGCGTTCCAAAAAGGTTTGCAATGTTGCTCCTATCGCGGGTGAGACCAAGGTTTGGCAATACATAACGCTAATGAAGCGCATATTTCTAATTGATTGTCCTGGTGTGGTTTATCCGTCTGCCGAAACGGACACGGAGAAGGTACTGAAAGGTGTTGTTCGTGTAGAGCTAGTTACCAATCCGGAAGATTATGTGGAAACAGTGTTACAACGTGTGCGCAAAGAGTACATTGCAAAGAACTATAAAATCGAAAGCTGGACTTCATCCACACATTTCCTCGAGCAGCTGGCCAAAAAGACCGGTAAACTATTGAAGGGAGGTGAGCCGGATATCACAGTCACCGCACGCATGGTGCTCAATGATTGGCAGCGGGGCAAGCTGCCTTATTATGTGCCACCTGAGGGCTTTGCCATACCCAAATCACAGGAGAGCAAATCCGTAGAGCAGACAACTCCTGAAGAGACTGCTGCTAAAGGAGATGATGACGATGCCAAATCGGAGGCACCTACATTTGTAAGCGAATCCGTAAAGAAGGCACGTGAGTTCAAGCAAATACAAGATTTTCGTAAGATTCGTGTGGGTCTGGAATTTGAGCAGCAGGACGAACGTGAACTGGACCACATTGATCTGGAGCTCTTGGAACTGCAGAAGGCAGAGCGTGCAGCACGCAAAAAAGCTCGTCTGGTCAATCCAGAGCAGGAGGACGATTCCAGCGACGGCGCCAGCGATTTCTACTCAGAGGACGAATACAATGAGGATTTGCAGCGAGTGGTACACAAGAAAGCGAAAGCAAAAAAGACCCAACAGCTGGCTATTACATCGTCTGGTAAATTCCGTATTGCCAAGGTACAACCAGGTGATTCCGATGAGCTGGATGACAGCGATGACGATAGTCCAACAATTGCTAAGGCGCCACGCCTCAACGCCAAACAGAAAAGGGCACTGGAACGTAGCCAAAAGCGTAAGAAAATTGGCAGCAATTTCTATGAGACGACGAATGTAAAAAATCGGAATCGCAATAAGAAAAAGGACACGTAGCCATTTCTTTCTATCGCTAGTTTATTATTAGTCGCTGCAGCAAACGCTATAATTAAGAATCCAATAAAAGTTGTTGGCCCAAAATACAAAAGAAACTGATTCACTCGGGGCATTGCTTCTTTTTTATGACCTTACGTCCACATAGGTCCGCTAGGCTATTCTTATCGTGGTCGTGCTCATCCGTGTCGCTGCTGCCATCTGAATCGCTGGACTCGGTATAGGAACCAATGCCAGGTAATATGGCAATGCACTTTAAACTGCCCACATCGTTTTTGCTTGATTTTGCGGAAACAGCCGTGGATGCTGTGTTCTCTGGGGGCGTTTCCTCCTCCGTTTTTGAAGCTTTGCTGCTGCTTGTGGGCAACTCCCCATTTTTTCGCTTGATGCCTTGTCCTAGTAATGACTTTTGTGTATTGCGCACTGTGCCCGAAGCGCCAATGGATTTGGCAGTGCTCTTTAGCTCCGCTTGCAGTTTCTGATATGATAAACAATATTGATTATTGATTATTAGAAAATTGTAAGCTCATGGCAAGTCACTTCACCTTGTCAATGCTCTCTTCCTGCAATTTCTCAACCCGATTGCGAAAATCCCTAAGTTCCAATTCCTCGTCATGCATTTGTTGACGCTCGGTGTTCATTTTGTGAGCATCGACTAGCTCCAGGAACTGCACCTCATCATCGTCTAATCCGCGAATCAGGTTCTCTATGTAAGACATTCAGAATAACTCTAGAGTTCAATATACAGCTGCTTAAACATACTCAATTTGTGGGCTTCCTCAAACTCCATTTCCTTTTTGGTTTTCTGCTCTTTCAAGCGATCGTACAGTGAGCGATCATATGGTTCCTCTGGCCTCTCCAATGGGTCCTCGGGCTGGCGCACACGTTCCCATTCCTCCTGACGACGCTGACGCGCTTCTGCAGCTTCGGATTCAGTAACAAATCCGGAACTCATTTTAATGCGAAGTAAAGCAGACTTTTATATGGAAAATGTGTTGATATTGACGATGTTGTCGTGGACAGTGTTCATAAACGGTTTTTATTGTCTTCAATTGATAAATATCGATACCTTACTAGAGAAGTGAGCGCGTACGTTAAAATTTTTCAAACGTGTAACGGCGCAACATTTTTTTATGACTTGTTATTTCAAACTAGATTCTCTATTTAGTTGCGCAATTTGATTGTAAATAGCTTTTTGAGCCTTTGTCATTTGGCGCCATTTTTTACCAGCCATATGAGCCACTGTTGTGACTTTTACATTAACCACACCGCGTGATTTCAGATTTTCACGGAATTTCGCTAGAAATAAAAAATATGGATTAATTGATAAATCCATTGATCTATCGTATACTTTTATAAACTTTTCTATCACTATTTGTAACAACTCTAAATTTATAAATTGTTTCTTAATTGTTTTTAGATCTTTTTAATATTTGATTGAATACTCAAAGCTAGACTAATTTAACAGTTTATTTTAAAATTTAAAGAATATTTTAAGATTTTTCTTTTTAAATCATTAAAATTTACCATGCTTTTTATACATACATACATATATAAATTTGTTAAAAAGTATATGTTCTCTTTATTGTTTATCATTGAACATTACAATTCAAAGAATAATGGCTTCATAAGTCTATGTAATATATAATATAATGAAAATGAAATTTTATAAAAAAAAGTTCAGTTATTTATTCATATTTATTTAGAGGCACGAGTTTTTAGATTTATTTTATTTAGATTTATTTTGGTGATACAATTAGTGTAGAAATGGGGTATATATATTTTTTAAAAAAACACACACACATACACACACAAAAAACATAATCAAACCAATATTGAGTCAATATTGAATACTGAGATATTATGGAAAACGTGAGATCTATTAGCCAAAACACGTGGCAATTCGGACATGTGCACAAGAAAATACTTTCGAATGTGCGCATTGCTTTTCCAGTTCTATAAATGGAATCGCATTTGAAATTGAATCATAAATGAAATGTCAGAATTGTCTGTTTATGATCAGCGATGTTTCACTTGACGCTGTCAAATAAGGCGTGGACTAGTTTCTGGTAGCACAAATCTTGACTGAAAATACATATGTATATTATAAGTGAGATTGCTCTAGGCGGGATTCATGACTCGGATAAATACTGAATCTTCGTACATCTGTTAATTTCGGTAAAACATGTACATACAATGAATGTAGCATACGCACACACAGTTGCTGAAGAAGAGGAAGAACTAGGTAATGGGGAATGTCGAAGGAACTTTTTAATGAAACTTATCTCGAAATCTCTTCTAGTCTTAATATCGAACATAAAAATAAAAAGACAATTTAAATAGACAAATTATAAGCAGTAAAAATAGTTTTTCGTAAAGTTTAGCCATACACATTAGAAATCGTATATTAAATAATTTATATCATGTTAGTCTATTCCAAGTATCAATCTAAATTTGTTCATTAAAGACAGAAAAACACTTATGTTTACATGTATTATATGGTATTATTTATTAATATCTCAATAGGAAACATGTTTTAGTTGGGGCAATACATTCATTGAAAATCGCTAGTACTATTTAGTTATATTTATAGACATATATATATATATTTCTTTTTTTATTATTATGCCAATATGCCATTCTCCAAAAAAGAGCTATAGGATTAGCAAAATACAAGGTATACACATATGTATGTTAAAGACGGTTTGACATGATATCTTTTTTTTTTTTCTTTCATTTTCATTTACATTTACATTTCCTCTTGGTTTTCCGTCCGCACAGTGATAAATATTTCTCTACAGTATTCATGTATTTTCAGTTTATAGACATAATTGAGGTCAGCATACATTTTCAGAAACATCAAAGGTTATACACATGCACGCATTAATAGATTCTTGTGTAGTTGTTCTAGTATATTAGAGTTCTCGAAACAAAAGTAAACAATAATAATGTGTCTACATATTATGAAATATTGCTAGGAACTTGTGTACCTATTCAAAATTGAGCTTATAAAATGCTGCATGAGTTCTTCTCACGAAATGGATTCACCTTTTGACTGGTGAACCCACTTAACAGACAATCATCCGACTCATGATCTATCATATATTTCATCATGGAATTACACGCCTCCGACACTTGGATGCGGGGTATTCCCGCCTCACGACGCAGTTGCTCATTGATGGTGCGCTGCTGTTGCAAATTCGCAGCCATAATATCTAGAACGGCAGTCTCGGCAAGACCTATGGTGAAAGTCAACACTAATTGTGGCAAGCGAATAATGTTTAGCTACAATTAGAGGTGGTTTAGGTCTAAAAAGTTACTTAAAATGAATATGATTCAAATTACCTTTAAAAGCTGTTTTTAGGCACAAAGGCTGTTGAATCGACGAAAAATCAATAGCGTTTGATTTAATTAACATGTATCGCTCTCAGTTGAATAGAAAATTATCGATAACAACGTCGCTGTAGAGACAGCTGATATCGTGCTGCCAGTATGTCGTAAAATAAAAATCGATGTGGTACTTTTTTTGTATCAGTTTTATTTGAAATTGCATGTTAACACTTATTTGAATTAAATTCCACAAATATAAATTTATGAGTATATATGTATGTTGTAAGGTACCTGAATTTATTTATTACGTAAGCATGCTAAATAAATAATATTTTAGGTGTTAATTGGGCTTTTTTCGTAGTGTTACTTACTCTGGCATTAACTCAGATTGTGCAAGTTCTTTGGTATTATTTTTATTGACTGCCTGCAGCTCCTTGTGGAGGTCCAGCTGATCATTGGGCTTTCTAAAAGCATTTGCCATTAGGAGTATATTCCTTGCAATACGTTCATTATCTATGCGCTTCTGGGCCGTATGCGTGCGCTTTTCGGCATTCTCTGACATTCGTTGTTCCAGTGGCAGGATGGCTGCTGGAATAGTCGATTCGGGATTTGTCCAAATCTCGGTGCCGGGCGTTTCCTTACCCGTAGTGGGTGAAAACGCTGGTCTTGCTGGTATCAGTGGGGAACGCACACAGACACTAATTACGGAACAGAAACAGAACTTGATTTTTATTTGCTTACACACTAGTCACACTCTAAATTCGTTTTTTAAAAACATGATTTGTCTATTAAATACTATTCAATTTGTAATAATATAGCCAATTATGCCCCTGCCCCAGCCCCTTCACCCGGCGCTGGCTCGACACACGGCTCATTGTCCTCGCTCGGTTTCAACCTATAACGAGTCAGAAAGGAGACGACAATGAGCCAGAGTGTTGTGCCCTCGATCGATGCTTCGAGTTGCGTGTGTTACTCACTTGTTCACTTCCTCCAATTTTTTGAGCAGACGCTCATTCTCCCGGCATACGATCTCTTGATCTCTTAATATGGTCTCGCGCACTGTGAACAAATGATTGTTCTCTTGTCGCAGCGATTCATTCTCCGCCATATATAGCTTCACTAGCTCGGCCAGCTCGCTGCCATCCAGTTCTGGCAAACGCTCTAAGTCCATCTTTGGCATGGGTATTCCAGCATCTCCAGTATGAACGCGGTCCAGTTGTAGTTCCAAGAGATTGTCGATTGGCTCAGCCGACTGGTGATGCAGATTCAATGCCGCCTTGAGATGCTCGTTCTCCATCTGCAGTGCATGGATGTCTCGCTTGAGACTGAGAATGAGAGCCTCTCGGGGATCCATCATGATCACAGGCTTCGTCCGTATGCGCTTCGCTCGTGATGCATAGCGTAGCGTATTCAGCGTTTCAGCATGATTGTAATGAGCTGGCGAAACGCAGGCAATCATCAGTGTAACCCCATTCCCGGCCAGACTGTCGGCCAGCAGCTTTGTCAGCTGGCTATCCCGGTACGGGATGTGTCCGGTGCGTTTCTTATTATCACTCAGCGACGAAATGCAGTAGCCTAGCACCATGAGGCTCTTGTTGATATTGTTGGCCTCCTCCAGCGTCTTGCCCTCACTCATCGTCTTCTTCGTCAGCTCGCTTCCTGCCAAATCCACAAAGTTAATCTTGCCGTGCTTGGACAGAAAGACACCGCCATCTGTTTGTTGGTCCGATAGTATATGGACCGTTAGTATCGTATGAGAGCGCGATGAATGATCATTCATCGCATGCGAGCCCACAGAACGATTTCTCATGCCTAAAGGGAAAAATTCAATTAGCTGAGAGTAAGGCGCTCCTAATTCATAGGTAAACGAAATTTCGCAATTGATTAAACATTTACACAGGTCTCTCATCCCCGCTTACCCTCTTCTAACACGGCCAGCAAGTCATCTAGTTCCTCGCAGTCCACCGTAAACAAGTTCTCCACAAAGAAGCCACCCGATTTCTTGGACCAGCGCACGGCAAGGGGCTTGCGAGCGCTCCCTGGATTGAGCAAATCGATTACCTGTTCATACAAAATCAAAATCAATTTTCAATATCAACTATGAAGTAAAAGCTTGCTCTGCGCACTTCTCCCGCTAGACAAACAATTCAAACATAGCGACAATTTGGAGATAGACGAATGCGGGGATGACATGTTGACCTCCATTAAATAGAGGTCAATGCAATGCATACTAAACTAGTCGCATGATATTTGCAAATGGCTCGAATGGAAAACCAATCACTATTAGTGCAATGCAATTGCAATTGCAATTGGATATTAAATGAAGTTGAACTACATTACGTAGGGCAAAATAACTTTAATCACTAAATTAGTTTATAGTTTGCCATCATAATTTATGCAAAACTGCAGATGTGAATGTAATTGATATATTCTTACCCGTTCATTGTAAATCTCCATAAAAGAAGCCTTAAGAACATAATTAACATCTTTGCGATTCTTAATCAATTGGAAGAGATACACAAACGAACGGAATATTAGGCCATGCCGAGTATCCTTTGGATTGGGCTTGCCCACAAACTGCACAGAGAATTATGTACAAATTATGTAATATCTAATATTTAGAATATACCCATAGAATATATTTACCAAATCCGGTGGCCCGGTTAGGGTGTGCGTCTTCCCTGAACCTGTTTGTCCATAACAAAAAGCCGTACAGCTGAAACCCTCAATGCCCATCTCAATAATGCGCTTGATCCCCGAATAGTCGAGTATATCCTCCTGTGTGGCACCTGGCTCAAAGACCACATTGTACGTGAACACTCGCACACTGTCGCGATTGTGGGATCGCTTGGCGCCCGTGTCGTTGCCCTCGATCTGTGTAAGGCATGCTTTTGTTATTGTCTATTCTAAGAGATTAACCCATTCTGGACCTACGATGACTTGTCCATTTCCGGGAAACTTCAATGTGGCACCGTGCCTGTCACGTCTCTCCTTATCGTTTAGTGGGCGGACACGCACCACCACATTGATATTGTCCTCCGGCGTTGAAGGCTCCTCGCTGCCTGTGCCCGTACCCGAGGACTTGGAGGCCACGATTTCCAATGTGTCCGCGCTACCAATTCTGAGCAAACCCAGTAAAAACTTAATTTTTTATACATTAAACTAAAAGTGTTTATGTGGCAATAGTCGATACAATATATGGATACCTATATATTTCCCATATTCTCCATGAATATAATTTTGGTCCCTAATAAATATTATGGAAACTATTTAATACTGACACCATTTCACGTTTTTTTTATACCCTGAACCCATTGAAAATGGGAATTCAGGGTATAATGTTTTTGTGAAAATGTATGTAACAGGCAGAAGGAGACGTCGCAGACCCCATAAAGTATATATATTCTTGATCAGCACAAAAAAATAAGTTGATATAGCCCTGTCCGTCTGTCCCTCCGTCCGTCCGTCCGTCCGTCCGTCCGTCCGTCCGTATGAACGTCGAGATTTCGGAAACTACAAAAGCTGGAATACTCGTATCTTAGTTACGCAGTACATGTTTATTTTGTTTTTTTCGATAACTCATCCCATTCCTTAATTATCGATAAAAAATCGAAAATTCGTTAACGTTTTTTTGAGCATAACTTCTACACCGTTTTAGCTAGAGACTTCAAATTTGTATGTTTAGATAGATATTATGGATACGCAGATTTTGTAGTTTTCAGATTTTAGATGCCACGCCCCCTTCGCCTCCAATTTGAAAACAACTTATTTTAACTACTAGAGACTTGTAATTTGGCAGATTTGAGTGCTATTTATTAATATATTCTGAAAGTTTCATGAAGGTAGTCCATCTAGAAATGGAGTTATAAGCGTTCAAAGTACAGCCCATCCCACCCCCAACCGTCGGCAGCAACTGCGCGGTTAGCAGAGCGCTCGCTTATAGGTTCAGGGTTCAGGGTATCTCGTAGTCGAGCCGTCTCGACTAGAGCCTTCTTACTTGTTTTTAATTCTCGTTGTCTGTTTATTTGTTAGTATCACAATCAATTGTTGCATCACAATTATAATAATTAATTCTGATGACATCTTTACAATTATTTAATTAAAATATTGAGTAAATTCAAACAGTATTATTATTGATTTCTGGTTAGATTTTATATTGGAACATTTAATAATAACTGACTCTGAATGGCACACTCCACCTTTTCCTCTATCTAATGGCTTGATTAAATCATTCTATTAGGCAACACGCTGACAAGGCCAGCTGAGTGCGTGGTATATTGTAGCCGTTAAAGCTATTGTTCTTTTCTAAATGGACATGGAATCTATGCGAAATAGTTACCCCAACAAATTCCATTATTGCCATGAATTATAATTTTCGTTTTGGTTTGTTGTGGCCAATGCAAAATCGCTTGTTCCAATTCCCTTGAACTTGATGACGCTCAACTGATTGAGGGTCCTATTAATAGCCAAGGTTAACGGTATAAGCAGCCAGAGCTTTTGGGGTTTCTTTCAGTTTAATTAGTTTTGGGGTATTGCGAGAAATAGCGTGGTCAACTATGATTAATAAAAATTTTCATTTCAACGGAATTTCAGAGCTGTCTCGAAATACTCGCAAATGCTAGCATTTACTTCTTTATATACATATATGTAGGCAAATATTGATTGAGAGTAGTTGATGGGATTAAAAAAAAACTCATTTAATTTAGGCAATTATAAAGCGAACAATAACTCACAAATAAATAAACAGAGTTTATTGTACGGACAACAAGGCGTCTACGTAATTGTTGGCGCTTGGAATTTGGAATTTGACATTTGACATTTGATATTTGATATTTGATATTTTCACGCAAATTACTTGTTAAATATTAATACAGTTAAGGACACAGTTTTGGTGAATGAAAAGAGTATATTAAGCACCAGGCATGTAAGTAAATATATTAATCAGACATAATCTACGCCTTGGTTTTGTATGCACTTGGTAAATATTTTAGAAGGAGGCCAACGCCACGAGGTAAACTTAGCACTCAGACACGAATCAAGGTGGGCCTACTCTCTCCCAGTGGGCTCTGCAGACAGGCCCCATGGAAAAGTTCAATCAACTTGTGTCCACTTGAAATTGATGCTAAATAGTTAATAAGCTGCAAACATTCTAATGGAGGCTTTAGTTTCTTAAAGCAAGAGCTCCTATATAAATATGTAATTTCGATGAGTTGTCTTAGGTGAGGGCTTGAACAAATACATATTTGGCCTTCGAATCAAATATGGATTCCAACAGAGTTTTTAATTAATTTCTATTCAATTATTTCAACATTTTTGAAAAAGGTCATTCTACCAGACTCGGTATAGGTTATATGAAATCGTCTTAAAATATCAGTTAATAAATATAAATAAAATTATTATTTTTATCTCTTGTATGATTTAAGTCTGTAGAAAGATTGAAATTCTTCTGAATTCCCAGCTGATGAAAGATAGCAGATGCTTTTCGTTTGATATATGATATACAACATTAATATATTAATATATGATATACAACAATTTGATTTTGCCATGCGGTCATACATATATTGCATTACAAGTTATATCCAGGAGAACTTTAACTTTAACAAATTGCTAATAAATTATAAGTTATATCTGACTATAAACTCAAATAAAGTAAGACCATTAAGGCAATGTTAATGACATCAAGCGAACACTATTAATAATAGGGCAACTGCTTTTAGCACTAAGTGCGCGTGTAAACAATAGTTGGTTTTGTTTTAATATATGACTGCACATATACTATGTCTGATGATGAAGAGCTGTAATTGGTCTACTTACTTGACCTATACTAGCTAGATATATGCTCAACTGCGATAAAAATTCTATATTAGTTCTGCATCGAAACAAATCGAACCAATCCACTTGATGAGCGGTTGCTTAGTGAAATACGGCATACGAAACTAGAATAGCCATAAAGAAGACAAATAATAATCATAGCAATGATATGTGTTTATTAGAACATATTAGCACATGCCCTGCACACACACAAGGCAAATTAACATTATTAAATGTTTGTTATGTTAATGAGATCAGCCTTATATACGCTCGCATATAGAGAGTATGCTCTATTAGTTCCCACTCTGTGATCTGTCACTATCATGGGCGTCATAATTATTGAAATGCACGCATGTTAATACATTTTGATTAATGCTTCTGTTGATAGTTACTGCCTTGGCTGTCAAATGGGCTTCCATGTTTCCCATTATGACCACAATCCGGAGGAAGAGGGATCGAATTTGTTTAAAATCCTTATGTACTTCAGTGGAACTCCATATATGGACAAGCTCTAATTTCAATATGGATTTTTCAAAGGTTTCTCCTACACAGAGGGTTAAATAATAACTATCCATGAAGCAACCGGGGCAGGGACGACAGTCGCGACTGTGGCGCAGATAATCAAAATTGACATTTCGTTGCCTAAACTTTTGCGCTGCACGAGATGGTTATTAGCCGACATACGAGTACAGGCAAACGGAATACTCTGATATATATATGTATGTGCGAATATACGAATGTGTATAGTAGATATAAAAGTGAGAGTTGCAAGCTGTTTTCGATTCCATTTATTGTTGTGCAAACAATACAGACTTTGAATGTTTCAGGCGGTCCCAAATGACTGCAGAATACTCGTTCGAAACTTGTCAATTACAAATCTCTAGTATTTGAAACACATTGCTTTTCCGTATGCATTTTTGTTTTATTTTGCGTAGTTTCAATACTACTAAAGCAAGAGTTTTCAAATTGAATATTCAAAGTGAAAAGTTCTATACTTTGGACGATTATAACTCCATTTTTAGACGAACGATCTTTATGAATATTCAGAATATATTAATAACATCCAAATGTGTCTACTTGCTAAATTGCAAGTCTGCGACGTCTCCTTCTGCATTCCCATATTCAATGGGTTCTGATCAGCTTATAAAAAAAGCGTCAGACATCCATACGAAAAGTATTCAAAATATCTCTAGCTAACTAAAGGACAGGACGTAAAAACTAATATGTACTTTAAAGATAATCATCACCTAGGCAATACTTATTTGCCACGAAATATTTGTAAAATAAACACTTGAATCACATACGTAATATCAAATAATTTGGAGGCCTTTGTAGCTGTCATGCAGCACCTATTTGCTTTATGCCGATGCGACTAAGTTAAGACCCCATGAATAAATTATTAATGTCTGTACTATTAAATTAAATTCAATTTCTATTGACAGATAATGATTTGAGTGGTCCAACAAAATTATGGGCATTGTTGAGGGGGAATAGTAAATTTAGGAACAACAAAGCGCTCCGATTCGAGGCACAAGATATTAAATAACATGAAATATTATTGAGTGGGGTGATCAACCAGATGAACGTTAAAGGGTAGGGATGAATCATGCACCCAGGGGCAGAGATAAGTAATCTATGTAAAGAAGCTATTACAATTAATGCTATTAATATTGATATATTTATTATTGTTGTATTATTGGCATAGAATGTATGTTATCTATCAAACTATCAATCTATCCTTATTTAACGGATCTGATGGAAGATGGGGACATGTTTTTAATTGATTCCCATTTCTTGGATATTCAGTACTGATTCTAAACCGCTCAATAGTTCCCCAATCTTTACTCTTCATTATTATATATATTAGGTATGTGAAATAATTATATACAATTCATGGAAGAGAACTTGACGGATACAACAAAAAGTATTGATGAAATATTCGTTTAGACAAGGATACCGGAAATAATGATTATTGTAACCTCGATTGATCTAAGACAAACCAATTAAATTACCTTTTAGCACAACTTCTGGCCATTAACGTCAGCCAGCTCAAGCTAACTGCCAGGTCCTTAACCTTCAATACGACTGACTCTGCTACAACCATACTCTATAAGAGCAAGATGTGTTGGGAGTGACTAAAGCACCAAGTCGACAATAACTATCCAAACACAAATATGTCACTTTCGCTTTCGAAGCAGGTCAGGCGGGACACACCGGGGCTGACTGGACTCACAGGACTCAGGACTTCCAGGACTCACTGGACTCGACTTGTCGATTTGATTACAAAATCGATTTATGTCGTGCTTGCTCAAACTCAAACTCCCTTGCTTAAGACCCCTAATTGTTTAAATATAAAACATGACCAATTGAGAGAAACTCGATGTTCATAGTACTTGTCAGTTTGCCTAGACTGTCTTTATGTGTTGCCACCGTTCTGTGTCCATTTATTGTGCGTGGTCATTACGCCTATGCCACCCTCTTTACGTCCTTCCATTTTTAATGACGCCTCATCAAGGGTTGCTAGTGGGCCAACTCATGCCCCGGCCGGCCCGCTGTTTTGGCCAGTTTATTAAGTAGTTTTATTACTCGCACGTCCAGCAGGCAAATGGATTCATGCAAATATATAACCAGGCAAAACTAATTACTTTGATAGACAATGCCGCCCCGTAAATATTTTAACGAATATTTTTCATTCATGTTCAGCATTTGTCAAGGAAGCAGAAAGTATTACGACTAATCTATTAAATATAAAAATAGACTTTTTCAAGTTAATAAGAAGCAAATTAAATCGAAGCTCCTTGAAAAGTTTAATTCAATTTTGAATATTTAACACGGAAGAAATTAAGTCTTAAAGCTATAATTGGCCTATGTACAAAGGTTAAAAATTAAATTTCTCTATTGACATTTTATTAGAACAAGTTAAAGGTCTTTAGATACAAGGAATTATATCTATAGAGTTTGATCTAAATAGTTATTTTTAGATATCGATATATAAGACGTTTTTCTACACGGATTCGGTCTATTTGACGGTCCTTACAAAAGACCAATATAATCTTTGACTTTTAAAGTGAGTATAAAACAAGTAAGAAACCTTTAGTCGAGACTGCTCGAGACAGCTCGACTTCGAGATCCCCTTAACCCTTCGAAGAACCAATAATATTCCAAGAATGCTTTCTGCGCGCTTAACAAACTGTACATGCTGATACGCATATGTATGCATTACAGTCATCTTGAAGTCTCCTTTGCTCTGCCACGTAGGTTGTGTTGCGAGAACTAATTTCATGAATAATTCTGTTTGTAGACGGACAATCATATATATATAAAAAAATGTAAGATTCTAGATATGTATTTAGACATATGAGTGAGATATAATTTTTAAAAATAAGTTTTTATCGATAACTTTGAAACGATTAAAGTTAACGAATTTTTAAACAGACTCGTACTGCACGTGCAATATACGGACGTAACACAAATAATGAAGTGTCTAACTCTCATATCTTCTGATCAAGAATATATGTATATACTATATGGGGTCGGAAACGCCTCCTTCTGCCTGTTACATAAATTGCACAAAACCTGATTTGCCATTTTGATTGAGTTAGTATAAATAGATTGAAATAACTTTTTATAATTAGCTAAATTGTACATTTAAGATGTTTTGTATGGCTTTCCTTACAAAGTATAATATTAGTATAGGGCTTACAATACATAATTTTATTTTTTTTAATTGACTTTCATTTTTCATATACAAAATATAATTCAGAACTTCTCTGTTACTGCAAATTAAAGAAAGAACAATTAATTTTAAGTAATTTTAAATACAAGGTTTCTTAAATTCCCATTTGAGCTTGTTATGCTTTTAGATGTATTAGTCACACGCTGGCAATCTCCACTGTAGTTAGGTGCGATATATTCAAGGTATTGATTACGGTGGGAAGCTTCGCACACCTTCACACACTCAGAAACAATTAGACACACTTACTCGTTTTCACGGGAGCGCAGATAGTACGGCGTATTGCGTGAGCTACCGCCAGTGCTGCCGCCGTCCCTTCCTCCGCCGCTGCTGCCCGCTTTTTGCGGACTTAGGCGCCGCATGCCGTTGGTCAGGCTGCGAGAGCGCGGTACCCGAGATCCACTGCTGCTGCTGGAACTTTGGCGCTGTTGCGTCGGCGTCGTTGTCTTGCTGGCGGGATTTCCGCGTCTACCGCGCCCCGTAGGATCCGCCCCAGCCGCAGCTCTGCTGCGTGCATTAAGGCTGTCGGCGCTGCTACCGCCGCTATTGTTCAAATGTGGCACGCTCGAGGCGCGACGCACCATGACTCAACTGGTTAGACACAGCTATAAAGACTTGAACTGTCGCTGGCTTACACCGAAGCAGCCACATGCCTACAGCACTCACGCACAAATGATTGAGCCAAAGGTCCGGTTAGCGAGCGAGCGTTACACGAATTATTCAAACTAATAAAAATGCGCGTAGGGACTCGACCGCGCGCCTCGCCAACTCAACACGAACTGAGCTTCAAGTTCACCAGGGCGACTTTTATTACACATATGTATATCTACAAGTATATATACATATATATATGTATGCATAGACTACAGATTTATGGTAATTTTTTTTACTCACAGACACACACACAATGCTATTTGAAATGGACGCGAGTGACCACGCGTCGACTTTGGCTATAAGGTTTGTTTAGCTCCTGTACATATTGCTGGCGCTACCTGTACCTTTCGTAATTTTGTTGTGGCTGTTGCTTCGCTACTCGCCACTCGCCACTCGCTTCGGCCTGACAATTAAATCAACGCGCTGTTTTAGTAAACAAACCCCTTTTAGCCTCCTGTGCGAGTGGCGTTCGTGCAACATTTAAATTATTGTCGTACCTTATTTACATTTACTTCAGCATAATCACACCAAACGTGAATTAGATATATACATACAAACATATATATATATATATATATTTATGCATAAATATATGTGTGTGTACATATGTATATATGCACTTTTGGAATACTTTATAGGATATTAAACCCAAGTGCACTATGATTAGCAGCTAATTAAAAGCGATTTACGTTGTCCATTTCTATTTACGTAATACTTATATACAGACGTAAAATGGAAATAGACCACGTAACTCACATTTAAGTAAAGCTTTTTTTACGAATCTTCAAATTCTATCATCAGTTATTGCACAGAATACAATTTTAATTAGAAATTAATGTAATTCTAATTATATGCAATAATACAATTTTTAGTGAAGTCAGCTGATGATAGAATTTGAAAATTCTTGAAATAGCTTTCAGCATTGCTAATTAGTAAAGCTTAGAGGCAAAGTTAGTTAGTTACACGCGAGGGTTGTCTGTTGACCTTCGATATGAAAGGTAAAAATTATAAAATTGTATTTATGTTTAATTATTTGCTTGAATTTAGTTGGTTGCGGCTCAACTCCATTTATATACGGAGTTCAATTGCAATTTACAATTAAATTGCACACCTTGTAACTATTGCGTCTGGACAAAGGAGTCTGTTGGTTTTCTACAAATCACTTAGAAGGAGACACACAAGTATGTTCAACTTGTTTTATCCAATTAAATGAAGCTAATTGCTTCAAAAAATACAAAACTTGAAATAAAATTTGAAATATCTTTCTCGCATGAACAAGTCTATAATTATACCCTGAACCCATTGAAAATGGGAATTCAGGGTATAATGTTTTTGTGAAAATGTATGTAACAGGCAGAAGGAGACGTCGCAGACCCCATAAAGTATATATATTCTTGATCAGCACAAAAAAATAAGTTGATATAGCCCTGTCCGTCTGTCCGTCCGTCCGTCCGTCCGTCCGTCCGTCCGTCCGTCCGTCCGTCCGTCTGTCCGTCCGTCCGTATGAACGTCGAGATTTCGGAAACTACAAAAGCTAGAGAGCTGAAATTTTACACGAACACTCGTATCTTAGTTACGCAGTACAAGTTTATTTTGTTTTTTCGATAACTCATCCCATTCCTTAATTATCGATAAAAAATCGAAAATTCGTTTACGTTTTTTAAGTTTTTCGAGCATAACTTCTACACCGTTTTAGCTAGAGACTTCAAATTTGTATATTTAGATAGATATTATGGATACGCAGATTTTGTAATTTTCAGATTTTGGATGCCACGCCCCCTTCGCCCCCAATTTGAAAAAAACGTATTTTAAATACTAGAGACTTGTTATTTGGCAAATGGATAAATTTGAATGCTATTAATATATTCTGAAAGTTTCATGAAGATAGTCCATCTAGAAACGGAGTTATAAGCGTTCAAAATACAGCCCATCCCACCCCCAAACGTCGGCAGCAACTGCGCGGTTAGCAGAGCGCGCGCGTAAAGAAGAAGAATATTAATTTTTTTTTGCAGGGTTCAGGGTATCTCGTAGTCGAGCCGTCTCGACTAGAGCCTTCTTACTTGTTTTATATGAATTATTTTTACTAGCATTACATTTCAACAAGAAACTAAACTTCGAAACATAGACGTCTTTCAATATACGAAATCGTTTGCTTAAAGAACATATGCGAAGATCAACTAATAATGATTATTGTGACAAACAGGGGATAGAATGCTCCCTTATTATATGTAAATATATAGGAATAGAACAAGCATTCTCTATTTTACGCCTGAATCCTGCACAGATCTGCTTTTCATGCATGATTTTCTCACATATAAGACAGTTAGTGTTATGAGATGAAATGAGTACATATATAACGACCTTTTTTAGCACACATCCAGGGTAGAAGTCATATGATTTTTTTGCAATCTCTGAGTCTAGAATAACGCAAATATAAAACTGCTTTAGGACTAGGGTGTACAGCAGTGATCATTACAGGGTAATTTGGCCCCCCTATAGCAGTAGATATTCCAGTCACATCTTTTCATCTAAACTAATAACTCAAACCCCAAGAATATATTAATTACAATAGCATCAATGAGGCTCAAAATGTAACAAAATCAATATATAGTTAAATGCGATTTCTCACGTCACGCGTCATATATTTAAACCAAACTAAATAATCGATTATTATCGATAAAGATCAAATTGGATGATTTGTCGAGAGAACAACATGCGTCGTAGTCAAGTGTCGGAACTGTCACAGGCTACATGCAGCGACCTTTAGTCCCATTCATAAATCAAGTTATTTGAACCCCATGCCGATTTGAAATCAATTGAGAAAATATTTATGGTTCACTTACTGAATGTTTATTTCTGGCATATCGATTGCAATTAGATTATGCTGTTTGTTATTGTTTTTTTTTTTTTTTTTTTTTTTTTAATTTCTTGTTTCATGTGTTTATATATAGATAGCTAACGATAGTCATTAGTATTATTTAATCATAATTATAACTACTGATGCTGGGGTAAAGTTAAGTCTAAACGTTTATATAGATCTTGAATGAGCTAAGTATTTTACAATTGCATATAAGCATTTATATGATACGCATATGCAACTCTCATATATTTACAAAAAAATATAATATATCTGAATATAGATTTCTTTACATATATACCTTTATCGTATGCACTATTATGTATTTTAGATTAGCTTAGTTTACGCAGCAGCCAAGTCGCCGGAGACGCATTTGAGCCTGGACGTCGTCTTAGATATAGTTTAATATATATATATATTTATATATATGCATACACTCTTACTCCGACATATTCCATAACATCTTCCGTTAGCATTGAATTTAACTGTTTTTTCTTTAATTAATTTCTTCCGCATTTCTTCTGGAGACATCGAATAGTATTTTTTTTTTAAACATTTAATAAGCGTAATCCATTCTGTAGTGGGTGTTCTTTTTGTTGTTGTTGCTGTTAGGGGTTTATTATATAGGTTACTTAGAATATATATAACTTAATCTAGGTTCTAGAACTATTTACAAAGTTCCACAAATTACTTGGACTTAACACCCGGATAGAGACCCTCAGAATATTTGGGTCGGCACTCGGCACAGAACCATTTTCCCTGTGGCGCGACCATGATGCCTACACACTCGAAATGGAACCACTCAATGAGACAGTTGTCACCATCGCAGGCAATCATCTCGGAGACCTCGTCGTAGGGGCAGCGACAATAGCAATACACAGATTCACCTTCGCGGGCCAATCGTGCCCCAGCTGGCGGTCGAATGGGATAGCGTATGTTGTTCGCCTTGAAGTATTGCAGCGTGGCAAAGTCCGGGTTGGGCAGCAACGCTGGCGGTATGGGTTGATTGAAAGCAGTCGTTGCAGGCGGTAGCGGTGGAGGTGGTGCAGGCAAGGGTGCAGGTAGCATCACTGGCTGCGTCATGGGCGTCGATGGTGTATGCGTAGGCAATAGGCTGGTCACATTGATCTCGGCACTCTCATCCTCGTCGGAGCTACTGTCGCTGCTGTCGCTGGCCGCAGCGCTGGCGGGAAGCAGACCGGGACGTATCTTAAGCGTGGGTATGGGCGGCAACTGTGGCTGCAGTTGCTCTACTTTAGCTGGAGGTGTTGCTGGCTGTTGCTTGGCACGCTTGGCGCCACGTCTAGCACTGCCGGAGCCAGTTCCACCAGGTGGAGCACGTCTGTTGCGCTTGCGTGTGTTGCCATTGCTATGCAAATGCGAATGCTGCTGCTGTTGCTGTTGCTGCTGCGGCTGATGGTGTGGCTGGTGATGATGGTGTGCCTGATGATGATGATGCTCGCCATGGTTGCTGCGACTACGCTGTTGCTTGGGGGGTGTCGGCAAGTCCTCCTTGGCCCAGGTTAGCTGTGGCGGCGGCTGGGGCTTAATAAGCTGCATGCCCACCTGCAGAGGCGGTGCCAGGACACTGCTCATGTTCTCGTCATCACTCGTATAGCCATAGAATTTATTCGGACGACGCGTGCGCTTCGATCGCTTCAGCTGTCCGTCGGCATCGGAGCAGCTGCTGCCCTCACTCATACGTGGCTGCCAGGGTCGATGAGTAAGGGGCGTTATTGGGGACTCGGGAAGCAGCTGTTGCTGGTGGTGCTGCAGCAGCGGTGTGACAATAGATTCTACTGCAGCGACCGTTGTCAGGCCTTGAGGCAGTAACTGGTGCGGCACCACCATTTGCTGCGAGCTGGACGTTAGCTTGGCTTGATAATTCGATTTACATGTGGATTTGCGCTCGCGTTTTTTCTTCTTATTTTTGGCCACACGCTCGCGCTTGTCTGCATAGGCCGAGGCCTCCTCAGGCAGCGAGGGCGTTGACGGACGACTGTTCTCCACTATGTCATAGTTGCCGTTACTGTCGTGAGGCTGCGCCTCTGTCGCATTCGCCGAGAGCAGGGCCAAACGCTTTTGCGCCAACATCTGGGTGGCCATCTTCTGAGGATGTGCATCGTAGAACTCCTCGTCTGTATCGGAAACGGCCGTGTCGAAGTCAGATTCGTTGTAGATCGGCGATTTGGGCGACGGCATAGCTGGGCGCACCTCCTCCTCATTGTTACTAGTCACATTCACAAACACTTCGGTTTTGTTGGATTCCTGCACCCGCTCCGCCGTCTTCTTAGTGCTCTTTTTAGAGGATTGCGATTCGTTGTCGGAGTCATCATCGCTGGAGCTGCTGCCGCTCGAACTACAGCTGCAATTCGAGCCACACGAGCAACTCGAGCTGTCCGAATCCGAATTTGAGCTGGAGCTGCTAGAGCTGTCGCTATCGCTGGACGCATTGCCGGTCTTCGCCTTGCTAGCCCTTACATTCGGCGCCTTCTTAGGCGAGAGCGCTGGCGTAGGTGGCGGAGTGCGTTGCATTTTGCAATAATCATGATCAGAAAAGGCTACGTGTAACTTAGCGGGACGCAATTCCTCTGCAGTTGGTTCCACCTCCACATCCATGACATCCGCTTCCTTTTTACTCACTGATGAAGGCTGATTTTGCAGCAGGTTCTTCCATATGTCTGGCACTTCTTGCACCTCCATGGTTTGTGCTGCTGACTCCTCAATCTTGGGCTTCGCTTGCGTATGTGATTCCATTTCCTCTTTCGGATTCTGCAGTGCGTCCAGCTGTTCTTGCTTCGGCTCTATCTCCGTCTTGATCGATTCCTTGTTTCCCTCTTGATCCTCGGTGTCGCTCTCAGATGCCGGTGACAGCATTACCCGGGGCATATCCAGATCGTCTACCGATGCGCGCATTGGTAAACAGCTAAGGGCATTGGAGTCATGTGGTTGGCCTATGCTGTGGCCGCCATCGGAATCGCTGTCATCACTGCTATCCGACTCAGATAGATTTGGAGCTATTAAATTCAAGTCCTCCAGCGATGCCTTGTTGCGCTTGGCTTTCTTGTGCCGCTTGCGCGGCGTCTGCTCCTGCTGCCCTTCCGCCTCTTGTGCTGGCAGTGGGGATTTATCTTTTTGCGCGGTTGCTGGCTTATCAACCGCTTCACCTGCTGCCTTCGACTTGGGTGAGGACAATTGCTCGCACTCGGCTTTTAACTGTGCCTGCTGTGGGTCAGCATCAAACTGATCATCGACCAGCGAATGATGCTCTTCCTCTTCTACCTTGGGCATCTGGTTGCACTTGGCATCGGCATCATCATCGTCGTCGTCTTCATCGACAGCGGACGGCTGCTTCACCTCATGCTGAGCCGCATGCTTTAGCAGCAGCTTCCGCGAGACAAACTTCTCCTCACAGTGCTCCTCCGTGCAGGGATAGCGAAAGTCGCCCAAATGCTGACGCTTGTGCACCTCTAGGTAGATAGCTTTACTAAACGTGAACTGGCATTGCTCGCACGTGAATTGCGTAGCAGGCACACAAAAGTGGTAGACATGGCGCCAGCGCTTTTGCAGACAGCGCTTGCAGCTGATGCTCTCTGTACCGTGTTTCCAGAATAAATGTTTCGATATGTCCTGCTTGTTGCGATACGCAATCCCGCATCGATAGCAGAGGTGCAGAAGCTTGTGCTTCCACACATGCGCCGAGAGCTTCGCCTGCGAGTGGCAATCCTCTAGGCAGATATCACAGGCCTGGTGCTGCTTACGCAAGTGAACCATGAGGCGAAACGCGGAGGCCAACGGCGCCGTATCACACAGACAACAGCGGAACTGCGCATCGAACGCAGTGCTTAAGGAGCGGCCCGGACAGATGTGGCACAGCAATTCGCTAAAGCTGTAGAAGTTCATGCGGCACATGGTGCACGAGATATTCGCCTTGATGTGCAGCCGGCGGTTGTGCGTGTACAGCTCCTTGTGTGTGGCCGTCACATAGCGGCATTGGAAGCACTCATATATGCGCTCGTTGAAAGGTTGGGCGAAACGGCCACCCTCCAAACTACAGCAACTTATGGAATTCATGTAATGATCGCCTTCTACGGCTGGCAAATAGCTCTTCAACTTGCCCACAATCGTTTCCGCCTGCAGCTCTTCGGCTGTGATGCTGTCCACAGTAGCGGTGAAGCGATGCATGCCAATCAGATGCAACACCAGTTGCTTGACGTTGACGGCAATGCGACGCGCGTGATTGCAGTACAAGCAATATGGATAAACGGCCTTTAGGCACAAACGGATAAAGTCTACCATTTCGAATTTATCCAAGGGTCTGTCCAGCTGTAGGTCCAATGTGTGCGTATCTTCGCCGGCAACCTGAATGCCATCTGCAGGCGGCGGCGGCAGCGGCAGCAACGGCGGCGGAGGAGTTTCAGAGCTTGCCTCATTCCGAAGATGCTCAGGATCAGGTTCGGCTTCATGCTGTTCCGTTTGCGGAGAGTGTCGGGTTACATTTAAAGTGTCATCGAGATCCATGCACTCGCTGCCTAAGGTGTTGCGACGCTCAGGGGCAGATATAGGTGATATCTTTGCTGGCGCAGGCTGCAAGTCAGCTTCCACTTGCTCCTTTGGCACAGGCGTCGTTTGATTTATGTGATTATGATTATGCGGCGATGCGGGCGGCGTCAAGGACCAGCGACCTCGCTGTTGTTTTACCTCAGCTGGCAACTGTTGCTCCATCTGATGCTGTAGCTGCAACTGTTGTTGTTGTTGTTGTTGTTGTTGTTGTTGTTGCTGCTGCTGCTGTTCTTGTTGTTGTTGCTGCTGTTGTTCTTGTTGTTGCTGTTGCTCTTCTTGCAGTTGCTGTTGTTCTTGTTGCAGTTGCTGCTGTTTCAGTTGCAGTTGCTGTTGTTGCAGTTGCAGTTGTTGTTGCTTTTTCGCGACCATCAGGGACATAGTCCGCTCAATATCCAGTTTTGTGCGCTCGAATTCTGCCAAAACATGGGGCAACCTCAGAGCAGGCGAATCCTCATCGTCTTCCTCCAGCTCGTTTAATGACACATGGGCAGGCATGGGCGCTGTCTCCTGAAACATAGATGCCGTCTCGGTGGCAGTTTCGGTGTCTTCCGACAGGGATGACATTGGCTGCAATTGCTGTTGTTGCTGCTGCACCGCGTCCACTGTGAGCAATGGCACTGCACCGCCATCACCATCGCCCGTTGTTGTCTCTCCTGCTGATGAGGGCTGTTCATCGTTGTCCTCCTCCTCGGTGTCTGTGCTGCTAAGCGCCGCATCCACTGACTTCTGAAACTCTTTGGGCACGCGCAGCATCATCTTCGGCACCACCAGCTTGGGCGGGGGATCTTCTTGTTGCGCATCTTCAATAGGCGCTGGAACTGTATAAATTAGTTTGTTATTGTTGGTAAAACTAATGCATTACAAATACTCTTTTTCTACTTACTGTTGTGGTCGGTTGATGTCATTGGCTGTGCCGGCAGCTGGGCATCAATATCCATCCAGTTCGACGGTTGCTCCTGATTCTGTTTGTTTTCTTTTAGGAGTTCCTCGAGTTGCGTGGCTGCTGGCTTCGCAGACTTCGCAGTCTTGCGTTTCCGTCGGCCAGCTGTTTTCTTACGATTATTGCTGGCGTTGTTGGTGCTGCTGCCATTACGACAGCCATTGGCATGTGCTCCTTTCTGACTGCACAGTGCACACGGCTGCATGAGCTCGGCGCAGTCGTGATCCTCGAAACGGCTGCCAATCTCAAAGCTCGCCTGGCAATTGCAACAGACCAAGAAGCGAGCACGATCTTCCTGAGTCTGTAGAGTCTGCCACGCCTCGATGCTGGCAAAGTGTCGCTGGTCCATGTCATGTTTGTTCTCCAGGTGCAGCGACAGCTTCTCCACGCTAGCAAACACGTGCGAGCAGTAGAGGCAAATGTAACGCTGATGCACCTCCCGCATGTGCAGGAAAAAGTTCCAGCATTGATGTACAGTGCTGCAGCGGGCACAGCGAAAAAAGCGTTCCTTCTTGATGGGGGGTGTTGGAGTAGAGGCTGCACGAGGCAGAGCCACTGATGCAGATGCTTCTAAAATTGTTGCTGTCGCTGACGCTGCTGCTACTACAGATGTCTCTGCCACTGCTGCTTCCGACTGTGTTCGGCATTGCATAGAATTTAGGGGCTGCAAGTTCTCAACGTTGTTTTTATTGCACTGAGTGACTTCATTGCAATTTATTGCCGGCGCCTGCAAACGCTGCAATAGCAGGGAGGACGACTGTACCAGCTGCTGGTGCTGTTGTGACTCCTCTTCCATGCAGCGGTGCTTAGTGTTGCTCTTGGCGCCGCTTTCCTTCTTGTTATCCCCGTCACTATTGCTGTTGCTGCAGCTGCGCCTGCGCTTCAATGCGAGCAACATTTCGTGATGCTGGATCAGCCCCTCCAGTTGCAGCTGCGGTTTGCTCTGCTGCTCAGTCTCGGGATGATCAATGACCAATTGCTGTGATGCAGAGCTAACGGAACTACTGGTGCTGCTTCTCCTGGTCAGTTGGTGTTGGTGCTCGTGCTCCTGCTGCTGCACTTCTTCCTCCTTCTCATTTGCTATCACAGACTGTTGCAATGCACTCTGAACTCCCTCCTTTCCCAATTCTTGTTCTCTATCCATCTGCGATTCCTCGATGGCTATATGCGCCCCATTTATTTTTACTTTAGGTGGTGCATCCATTGCTTGTCTTTCCTTAATCGACTTATCACTATCCTGAATTTCTGCCTCCATTTGGATGTCGTCTACAGTCTGACGACTACTATCGATTTCATCTACGACGTTCTCCGAATCTACCTCCACATCTTCATCCTCAGAATCGGATTCGATTTTAATGATTTCCATGGAAAATTTGCGCTCAGTTTTTGGCAACTTTGGACTGGCTTCCTCGATCTTAATTTCAGTATTAAAGTCTTGTGAAGATTCCTCATCATCAGGTATGCTGGCGGGCGAAAGATCATTGATTTTATAGACAGGCAACGTAGCCTTAGCAGGTGGACTCGTTTCCCCATCAAATTCATAAATTTTATATATAGGTGAAGGTGTTTCCCCATCCTCCGTATCCTCCTTTTCACTGTGAACTTCTCTTTCTGTGTACTCTGAATCTCGATCTTCCATTTTTATATTTTCAGAGATTTTTAACGCATTTGACGATGCTGATGATGATCGTTCCTCATCCTGCATCCTGATAGGTGAGGTTGAGGCTTTCTCAATCGCTTTCATCGTATGCGTACAATTTTCCTCTTCTTCTGATAGAATCTGCCTAGGTAATGAGATTTCCTCAACATTCAGATCACATGGCGAATTCTCAGCAAGCATTTTAATCACAGGCGGCGAGAGGACTTCTTCATCTGGTGTAACTGAAGGAAGCGGGCTTTTATCTTCAACTTTTATTTGATCTGTTAAAGATAACTCATTAAGTGAAGCTGTTTCTGCATTATCTTCAAGCTCAGGTAAATCCATTTCATTATCCCCATTTTGCTGATCATCTGCCGGAGAGCTCTTTGGCTTATCTGACAAACTGGATTCATGGGCATCGTTAACATTAATCGCTGGTATAGGACTTGCCTGCTCGACTTTGATGTCGATTGGGGAATTTGTGGCATCAAGTGATGTGGAGGGCTTCTCTATCAAATCGTCAATCTCAGTTGTTCTTTCATCAACTGAGCGTTTCTCTTTCACATCACTTTTGTCTGTCAGCTCAAACGACTCGTTAAAGCTATTTACCATTGAAAGTGCATCCTCTTTCGCCCTTTGCAGACCTTCCGGCTCCTCCGACTTTTCACTGTCTTGTCCATTCTCTTGTGGACTCTGCCGATCATTCCGTTCGGCTAGATCTTTTAGGTTTAACTCTTGCAACGGGCTGTCGCTTTTCTCCTTCTTTTCCAGGTCGCACACATTGTTGTGCTCTTCTGTTGTATCATCCTCTTCGCTGGCTGCCGGCGTCGTTTCTGTCTCGCCCGCATGGGGCTCATTGTTAAGCGTGCTCTTTGTTTGCTGTTGTTCCAATGTTTCCATCATCTTTTTGCATTTATACGCTGCCATGACAATAGCAAAAACAATAACAAAAACAGACGTTAACAAAGTTATCGATGCTCGTTCATCGATTTATTTATATTTACCTTTGCATGCCGTACAGCGTCTTTGTGCTTACTGTCTATTGGATTGCGCTTCTTTATGATGCTGAAAGAAGAAAATAAAGAAACGAAAATAAATAAAATTTCATTGCATATGTACATAACATTTGTTGTTCAATCGGTTTGATAGCTCGTCTAGCGATAAAAACAGAATGCAGGAAATGAGAACAGAAAAACAAAAGGGAAACCGAAAATGAAATTCTTTCAATTCATTCATACTCCTGCTGCTGCTTTGCCAGCCCTGGTGCAGAAAGAAGTGCGCACACAGACAAGCGCGGATAATTGAAAATACCAAAATAAATTGCGCAAAATATGCTGCGAAGGCGGAGAAAAGGAATTGAGCAGGAAAAAAGCAAAAGCAGTTGCAATAGCATAACTTCTTATCTAAAAATAAATTAGCAATTTTTACCTTAAATGTTATATGCAAAACAAATGCGAATATAAAAAAAATCAATCAACAACAAAAGGTAAATCAGTATTTTGTAAGAATTATGCACGCGTCTCTCTTACCTGCTCACAGCAGCAGCTGCCGGGGCGGACACGCAGCAGTATTTACGCGCGCAAACAAATATACATAGAGCGAGAGCAAGAGAGAGAGAGAAGAGTCACCACAACCGACGGCACGGACGCTCGCTGCACAACTGAGCAAGGCACGGCTATGGAGCGCCCAGCGGAGCGGCGACCGCGCGTTTTTTTTCTTTTTTTTTTTCTTGACAAGAACAACACCCCTTGCCCTGCGCTTTGCCCATCTACACCTTCCACTTGTGTGTGGATTGGCCAGACGTTAGCCTCGGCGCTTATACAATTTATGTTTTATTTTCTAATATATTTGCGCATTTGGCTACGTAATATGGGGCGAAAAACACGCGCTTTAATTTCACAACGATGCGTATTAGCTGACAACACACAAATTTTATTTGGCTTGCTTTAAATAATGAATATAGGAAATTTTTTTTGCACGTCTCACATTGCGTTTTGCATTTTTTCTTGTCACTATTGATGCGCTTTTTATTTCTAGCTCACTTTTTGTTTGATTTGAGGGGTTGGGCCATTGACAATTGACTGCGTTCACCAATAGTATTGTATACAAATTGTATATTTATTATTATTGTTGCTGAAATAACGCGTGAAAAGCAAATTTTTACCAATTTTATCGACGTTCGCAGTCACTGAACACGCGCAGAACCCTAGCGATGCGTAGTGAGTCGATAACAAATAATGCACGCTGTGGTGACTGTCCAATAGCAACACTAAGTTTCAGCGTCACAAAGCAACCGTGTGCTAATTTTTTGGGTTCAGTGTAAATTGGACTTTGACATCTCTTTCCGTTTCCTTTTTCGCGTGAGCCGTCATCATGAAAGCCAAGGGATTGGTTAGTATTTAAAAAAATAAACAAAAAGTAGTGCAAATTGGGATAAAAATGTGTGGAGCGATCAGTCAAGCATAGCTGAAATTCAGTGTAATTGATAAACTGTGAATATTGGCCATTACTGTGCAGTAAAAACAAACGCAGACTCGAATGCTTTACCATGGGCAATGTGGTCTTTGTGCTTCTATTTGACGGGTGCTGCTCTTCTGTAGCATTATTTAGTTATTCTTGCTAAAATGTGATTATTTGGTAAATTGATTCTATTCAAATGGGATTTGTAGGTGTTTAGAAGAACTTTTACTCTTAACCTATAAAAAAGAAAAAAAAAAAAAAAACAATTTCTATCCATGCGCTTGTTTGTGCGCGCGTCTGTGTGGACTGCCTGTTTGTCGCATTTGTTTACGTGAAAATAAATGAAAAACGTAATTTATTAAAATATTTGTTTGCTTGCAGTTGAAGGAATACGAGGTCGTTGGCCGCAAGCTGCCAAGCGAGAAGGAGCCACAGACGCCTCTGTATAAGATGCGAATCTTTGCTCCCGACAACATTGTCGCCAAATCCCGTTTTTGGTATTTTCTGCGGCAGCTGAAGAAGTTCAAGAAAACTACCGGCGAAATTGTCTCCCTGAAGCAGGTGTATGACACATCGCCAATTAAGATCAAGAACTTTGGCATCTGGCTGCGCTACGATTCGCGTTCGGGCACACACAACATGTACCGCGAGTACCGTGACCTGACCGTTGGAGGTGCCGTCACGCAGTGCTACCGTGACATGGGCGCCCGTCATCGTGCTCGTGCTCACTCAATTCAAATAATCAAGGTGGAATCTATCCCAGCTTCGAAGACACGTCGTGTGCATGTCAAGCAATTCCACGACTCCAAGATCAAGTTCCCACTGGTGCAACGTGTTCACCATAAGGGTAACAGGAAGCTGTTCTCGTACAGAAAGCCAAGGACCTACTTCCAGTAACCTGGAGTACCTCGACCGAAATCAACTGGTGTGAACGCACTGCGTGCGTTTATTAATTGGTTTTCACGTTTTTAAGGAGCAAGTCTTTCTAAGTGATTCTTTCAATAAAATGTACGTTGAAGAGTAAAATCATTTTGTTTGTTGAAAGGGGAGAGGGGTGTGTGTGTGGATATTAATGTAAAAATTGATGTAAATAATTGTTTTCCTTGCCAATCATATGTTTTGTGGGAAATGTGACCAAGTATTAAAAACACGTTAAATACACAGCTATTATAACAGTCTGCGGTCAACGGATGAAATTTAATCAATTGTAATTTTCATCTTCGATTACCAAATGTTTTTGTCAAGATTGTTATTTTATTTCGCATATAGTTGTTGTTAAATTTGTAAGATTAGCATTTTTGATTAGTTTGGCAATATAGGAATTATTACTCGAAGACTTAATTGGCCACAGGGTGACTCATCTCACTCATGCTCATCTCTATTTGAAAGGCACCTAATACGAAGCGGCCACACTGGCACGGCAACTGAATCAATAAACTTTATTTTTGCAGCTGCGTTTCAGTTTTTTTTTTTATTCATTTCATAAACTACAGCTAGCAAATTACATCATTACGTAGATAAAGTGACAGAGAAACACGCAAATTCAAAAATATGACCGAACGTCGGTTGGAATTGGAAAGCGAGCGAATCAGAACATTTGCTCAGTGGCCAACAAATGCGCCAGTTCAGGTTGACGATTTGGTGAAGAACGGATTCTTTGCCACGGGTAACTGGCTGGAAGTGGAGTGCAACTTCTGTCACACACGTATTGACCACTGGGAATATGGCGATCAGGTGGCCGAGAGACATCGCACCGCCTCGCCCATTTGTTCGATGGTCCTGGCGCCCAATCATTGTGGCAATGTGCCCATGGAGTCCGGTGCTGCTGCTGAAAACCAGAGAAGCGACTCCGAAGGCAATAGCGTGGTGGATGGCCGCACAGGACAGCAGGGACAATGCGCTTGTCCGGATCTGTTAATCGAAGCAAATCGACTTGAAACCTTCAAGGATTGGCCTGTTTGTATAGATTAATTATGTGAGCGAAATTTGCGACTAACTTGAATTATTGCAGAATCCAAATATAACTCCACAAGCCTTGGCAAAGGCGGGCTTCTATTATCTAAATCAGTCGGATCACGTGCGATGCGTGTGGTGCAAAGGCGTCATTGCCAAGTGGGAGAAGAACGACAATGCCTTTGACGAGCACAAACGCTTCTTTCCCAACTGTCCGCGTGTGCAGATGGGGCCGCTGATCGAGTTTGGAGGTAAGGATCTGGAAGAACTGGGCATTCAACCCACAACGATGCCGCAGCGTCCACAATTCTCGTGTATTGAGGCGCGTCTGCGCACCTTTGCTAACTGGCCTATTGCGAATATTCAGCCTGCTGAGCCGCTAGCTCAGGCGGGTCTATACTATCAGAAGATCGATGACCAGGTGCGCTGCTTTCACTGCAACATTGGTCTGCGCAGCTGGCAGAAGGAGGACGAGCCCTGGCACGAGCACGCTAAGTGGTCGCCAAAATGCCAGTTCGTACTGCTCGCCAAGGGACCTCAGTATGTGCGGCAGGTGCGCGAGGCAGCAGCTGCATCCCCAACAGTGGCCACAGCTCCAGAACTGCCAACCAGTATTGGCAGCGCCATGTCCGCGGCACCGGCCTGTGCGGCTCTGGCCTTGGGCATCGATGTTGGCGTTGTGCGAAGCACGATTGCCAGAAAGCTTTCCAGTTCGGGCTGCGCCTATGACACACTGGATGATCTGCTGCACGCCATATTCGATGAAGCTGGTGGCTCTGGAGCTGCACTGGAAGTGACCGACCCGACGGCCTCGACACCAGATAACACTGGCTGTGAAGCCACGACGAGCAAATCGACATTCGTGGAGCCAGCCAATCCAAAGGTGGCTGGTGCAGCAGCTACCACCACTGCGGCTGAAGTTGCAATTACTCCTGGTGCAGCAGTATCCAGGTCCAATGCCAATGGCAACTTGACCCTGGAGGAGGAGAACCGACAACTAAAAGATGCGCGCCTGTGCAAAGTGTGCCTGGACGAGGAGGTCGGTGTGGTATTCCTGCCGTGTGGGCATTTGGGTGAGTTGCAAAGTATACTCCTCTTAGAATAATTGCTAATCCTCCTCTCGTTCTTTCCACAGCAACCTGCAATCAGTGCGCGCCCAGCGTGGCGAATTGTCCGATGTGTCGGTCAGAAATCAAAGGATTTGTGCGCACCTTCCTCTCCTGAATGTTCTCTGCATATCCCTAACGGAAACACCTTAGCATAATTAATGTCTACTATGTACTTGTACCGCCTAGGCAACTAAAGAAGGGCGGTGGTGGGCGTACCTATCAGTCGTTTTTATCGTTTATCTAGCTGGTAGCTGACGCACCCTAAAATGTTACTAACTGTGAAGTGTCGTGTATTAAGTGTCGAATGTGTGTGTTGTGAGTTGTTTGTTTTTTCTAACTGTTAAATGTTTTACCAAACCCTTGTATTTATGATTTATGCCTTTTTAATAATTTTTAATTTGTGAATCGAATTGAACAGACAAGTCTATTTGTTATATTTACATGTAGATCAAATCGTTAGCTCGCCCAGTTAACTAGTTAAAATATATTTATCTTGCACTTCCTTTACGGCTGCATCTATGAGGGAATTTTTAAGAGGACGAATAACTGTTTATATCTTGTTATTAATTGGGATGAAGGGCCGATGATTTCTTGCTTTACACGAAAACCAAATGGTAATGAATAATAAATAAATATATATATGAATGTTACATGATCATTTAAATAAATAAATACATGAAATATAAATAAAATTTCTTAATTTATTTGATAAGAAATTCTATTTATGTTGGTCGCAGCCACGAAAAAGAAAGCATCCTGTGGGAGTAGAAATATAATCGATAGATTTGTTATTATCGATTTTTTTCTTTTTGAAAAAAAAAAGTAGATTATTTTATTTCTAAATTGTCCAAAGCAAATTAATTCTAACACCAAATTATTAAGTTCAAAATAACGCTATCATCTATCATATATCGTCTTAATACACTTTTAGAGTTAACAAGCGATTTATATTTTCACCGATACTATCGATAGAGCCCCTCTCGTTTGTAAAACTTCGATTGGGTCAACATAAACAGCCGAGATATTTTAATTGCCATTTAATTCTATTTCTTTTTAAAGACTACAGAGGTCACTACATTGCCCACCTTGCCGCCGAATTTGAACGTAGGCGTAGGTATTGTGCAATGCTTCACATAGAGATGTTCGAAGCTGTGCAGCAACTCCTCCTCCGTCCAATTGCAGGATGTGATGATGAACAGGCTTTGTTTATCCAGCAGCAGTTTCGAGACCGTGGCTAAGTAGTTATTGCGTTTCTGCTTGGGATCATCGGGGCACAAGCTGACGGCATCGTAGGTGCCCTTGTCATGAATGATGTCGTAGGTGCCCAGCGTCTGTGATTCGCTTTGGGTTAAGTCCGCCACGTCGTACTTGATGTTTAAAGCTTGGTCCTTGGCTATTCCCTTGGCCAGTTCGATGGCCTTTGGGGAATAATCAACTCCTGTAAGCTGGACGAAACCTTCGTTTGCCAAGGCAATGAGGAACATGCCATTACCGCAGCCCAAGTCAAGGATACGTGCCTTTTCTTTGTTGACATTTTCTTGCTTCAGTAGCCAGTCGACAATTCGTTGCTGGGAGTCTTCATCGAACCATATCTCACCCACATCGCCATGGTTTTTGTAGTTTTTAATTTCTCGTTCATAGCTTGATTCCCAGTATTCCCTGGTGCCCAATTCTGAACCTTCCAATTCCATTTTAAAATGTTCAATCAACTGCAGCTGAACAGCTGTTCGTCAACTTAGTATGTTGGTTTAATGTT
This sequence comes from Drosophila stalkeri, assembly GCA_035047405.1. Taxonomy (NCBI): domain Eukaryota; kingdom Metazoa; phylum Arthropoda; class Insecta; order Diptera; family Drosophilidae; genus Drosophila; species Drosophila stalkeri. The sequence goes on from JAWNPR010000090.1 coordinate 26,901,542, forward strand.
ATTAAAAGCAATATGTGCTATCGCTATCTAGTCGATGAAAGCATATCGATCGACCACCTGCTCTAGAACTAAAATAATTCTTTTTTTTTTGTAATATTTAGGAAATAAATAAATTATAAGTGTCCATTATTTCTAAATACATTTAGTTCATGGATTGATCAATATTAGTTAAACTATTTCAAATTTAAATATTTGCTGCATAAAAATCATTAAGGTTTATGGTCAATGGTAAATTAATCAACTAATGTATTATCGATAAGTTATCAACAGTTTGAGGGTCATTGTGTTGTGTAGTAACAGAATTTATGAAAAATGTAACTTTGCTACGAGCGCTTGCACTAACAATGTTATTATCTGTTATATGGCTGTTATAATTGTTAGTGAAACTCGTCAGTCGACTGTTTCTAGATGAAGTGGACGTGTCTCGCGCGTTCCGATCTTGAAATGAATCTGAAAAAAAGTGCTCATGATAATTATTTTGGCTAAGCTGAAGTTTCTACGTACCGGGCGCAACAAAAACGCAAAGAATTGTGGCAGTTAATTTTAGAAACAAGAAAAAACTAAATACAATATACGAAATACGCGCGTTCTTTTGCGGGTGTGTGTGAGTATGAAATTATACATACATTGTGTGCGTGTGTGCATTATGCTAACTGCTTCTACTAAGTATGCGAGAGCGAGCGCAAGTGCGAGCGAGATAGTGAGTAAGAGTTAGAGTGCAACATTGTGATTGTGTGGCAAGAAGAAGCAGAAGAAGTAGCATCAGCAGCAGCGGTAGCAACGCCAACGCGCTCCCCTTTCCATTGTATCTGTGTGTGTGCGATTGGTGGTGCCTGTTACTCTTGATATGTTTCGTAAATTGACGCCACGAAAATCTTTACAAAATTTTATACAGGCCAGAGTCTTCGTTTCGACATACATATGCACGAAAAATACACATTCTCGCATAGTCACGTATCTCTATCAGCATATGTATATTTATATGTGTTGGTCTCTCTGTGTGTGTTTCTTTATATACATACATATGTGCATATGTATATGTATCCACAACTCTTGCTTAATTGAGGATCCACCATCGTCTAGTTTCGAGTTTATTTTTGCTGTTCGGCTTTTCGTGTCAGGTCTCAGGTGGCGCTAGCCCCTATGTATGACCAATGTCCAAGGTATTCCCCCAAAAATTGCAAAACTCTTACCCAGAATTACCTGGAAAAAAATCAGAAGCTCAGCAAATTTGGTTTTGTTGTGCTTTTTCGGTTGCCATAAGAACAGTTATATTTCGTACAACTGGGACGCGCTAAGCGAGCGTGAGTGTACCTTTGTGTGTGTGTTCGTATCAGTGTTTGTTTTGTAAAAAGTATTTCAACACGCAGTAGCTGAGCTCCGATTCCCGTTATAACGTCGGTATACATATGTATGTAAATAAATAAATTCCGCGTTCCCACTTAGTAAATATTCACATTTATATATACAAACGTATGAAATGTTTGTGTGTGCGTGTGTGTATGTGTGCATTCTTCTGTTTTTCGATTGTTTAGCAATTGGCGCACATTGCCTGCGACCCGGCGCATTACTAAAATATTGATCTTAATTGCAATAACAATAAGAAAAATGTAATTGCTGCTAGCGTCGCTGCTCTATTACTCATGCATGCAGTTGATGCCAGCATCCTCTCTCTGTCTCCCTCTTCATGTCTCGTTTTATTCATCTGGTTGCATTGGTTGTTACCCATAAAAAAAGGAAATTACACATAAAAAAAACGAGCATTGCATGTATTTTGTTGCATTTTTGTTAAACATAGTAATAGACAGTCATATTGCAGTTTATACGAGTTTTGTTGTACAACAACACATTAATGCAGCGTTAAACAGTGTTAAGCATATGCGCTTTTCTGCTGTTACAGCAGTAGTCGTATCAAGTGATGTTGATGTTGATGTTTAGATGCGAGCACAAAGCCAATAAGCTGAAATTTGTTTTAAAAAAATGCTAAAAGTAGCTAAAAGCAAATAATAAAAATAGAAAGTTGTATTATGTATTCAGTGAACGTTATTTAAAATATAATTACAGATATGAGCTTCAATTTTTATCTTTTGCATTTGTTTAGATTATATTCTTATTTATTTTAACTTTGATCAATTAGGGAATCATTTCATTCAAATAAATATGTGATTTTGTTAAAAGAAATACAGGTTGAAAGAAAATAGTTTATAGTTAGTCTATATATATTATATGTGTATGTTTTCTGATGCTGTAAAGGAGCTAGTCAACATATTCGTTATAAAAACTTTTGATAGTTAGCTATAAAAAAGCCAAAATGGGAAATGATTCAGCTCATGATCGATCTCAATTGCGGCGTGTTTGCACTCTCGCTCTCTCTCTCTCTTGGTCGGTGCGTTTGCTAGCTGACCTGCATGTGTGTATGTGTTTGTGTGTGTGTGTATATGTGTATGTGTATGTGTGAGTATTAATCGCTGTGTCTCAACCCGTTGATTAACTAGTTTTGTTTGATTTTTGCTGAATGTCAATTCCATTGTAAATCGCAAGTGGCTGTGGCATTTTTGCAACACTAACAAAACAACACATAAATATAAAAATGAAAAAGAGAAAAAAAAAAAACAAGTTGCAGTTGCCGCTCGGGGTGTTTACCATTTTCGCATGAAGGTCAAGTGCCTCCGTGTTCGCGTCTCCCCTCTGCTCTCTGCTATTAACGTATTTCGTGTGGCAGCACTAATTGCTTATTGCTTGTTTACTTTTACTTCGACATTTCGGTATTCGCATGCGCATTCAAAACGGGAGCGAAATTTAACGGTAGCTGGTCATCTCAAAGGGGAGTGGATTGATATAGACGACTGCAGCTCTGTGTGTGAATTTGCGATCAATGGCATTTTTTCGCTAAATAATTTGACCTTTAAAGTCAACAATTAATATACAGCTGCTGGCTGTTTGATTCTATTACCTCAAATATGGGGTAGTTACACACCAAAGGCCTTATTGCGTGCATTTGAGAGTGTTAAAAGCTGAGATCTCTGCTGCGCTTCTGCTTACTCTGTTCATTGCTCTGTTTAGTAGTTTGAGTGTTAAGACTTTATGGTCACACTGGCAGCGACAAAAACTCTAGACAAGGTCACGGCTATATACAAAATTAACTGAAACGACAAGAAAACCAGACTTGTATTTGTTGATGGTGCTGCTGCTGCTGCTATGAGAAGACATTTGCTTTAATCGAGGTAACGTGCCAATGATCGCGATCTCGCTGCTCTAGGCATACACAACTCTATTTGTATGTATTATATATATACATACATATATACATATTTTATACGTGCATAGATTTTGGCAGACATGCCACTCCCTTTCAGTTACAATCAGTATCGAGAAACACATAAATATACCTGTGTATACCGTACGTAAAGAGTTATTAACGGAAGTACATTCACCTGATCAGTTGAATGAACACGCGCAGCGCTGCTTTATTTTACTTCTACTTTTTATTTATTTTTCTCTCGTATTTTTCGCTTTTGCTATTTGCGGCTGTCACATTTTATGGACAGCTGTTTGTTTTTTTTCTGCCTTTTTTGTTGTTGTTCGCTACCTGTCGATAGGGTCCACTCACGTGCAAACATATCATGACTGTGGGAAGCACACGCTTGTTTGCATTTGATTGCATTTGGCTATCTGGCAGAGCGAACAATTTAAATTAAAAACCGACAATCGGGCGTTCAAGTGTTATAGCTTGTGCTGCGACTGTTATTTGTCACAAGTTGCAGTTGCAGTCATATTTTGCTAGTATTTAAGGCATTATGTTTGGAAATGAATAAATTTACTTAGTTTTGTGCTATTTTTTTGGGTTGCATTTATTGGTATTTATTTTTAGTTTAAAAAAAAAATATACATAGGTTTTGGCATTTTTTAGTGTGCAGCTGTTTCAGCGTTAATAGTGACTGCTCTTCCATTGCCGCTCATCTCTAATAGAACTTGCAAAACCTGACCTGCCACAATTCGTTACTGACCAGCAGCACTACTGCTGTTTGTATGCGCACAGGATGATGACAGTCGTCTTTTTGCAACACTAATACATTTCTGTAGCAATGTAGAAAATCTATTTTGATTTATGTATAATGCATTCAATGCAATGTTAAACAGATCATTGATGTTATGTACATTACAGCTGTAATAATTCACTGCTAACTCTCAATGCACTCAGTCACGGTCATCTTTAACAGAACAAGTCTGAACTTGACCTGCAGCAATTCGGCACTGACCAACACTACTACATCCGCCTGGTTTATTTACAGGACTTTAGTTATCACTTTGCAGCACTGACCCAAAGAACAGCTGAGCGGCAATGCGAGCAATATGAACGGCAAAGACCAAGCAGCAGGCCGGGAATTCAAGCGCAATTCAAACGCCTACGCAAGTTTGCCCGCAACAACAACTAAGGTGAAACGTAAGCAACAGCAACAAGAGTCGTTACGAGAGCCAGAGAGATATGGATTGTCGCACAGCTTATCCAGCGAATCGATGAAACAGGCATGCGACTATTACGATGATGAGCCAAGTGATGAGGATCTGATTGAGATACAGCGAACGCCTCAAAGTTTTTATCCCCAACAGCATCTGCAGCATCCGCACCCCCTTTCGCATCCAATTAGCTTCAAGATGCCTTTCTCTCTGGACGATGAGCGAGATGCATTCTGTGACATAAGCCACGAACCACCCCTGAGCACGCCCATCAAACAGTCAGCCGTCGTGCCGGACGAGGCACTAAGTGTGCTAAATGAGCTAGATGCCATACTCGATGTGCATGGCGCATCGCAGCTTAATGGCAGCGTCAATTCAACCTGCGACACACCATCCTCCGATGACGAAAAGGTCGAGGACTACCTCATGGACCTGGACAACTACCTGGAGGAGCAGGACACTGAAGAACCTCTAGCTATTGCGACTGGCCAGTCAAGCTTGCCTCGCGAACCCGCACGCACACGCACCCTGCCCCTGAGTCGCAAGCGCAGGCAGCAGAAGTCTTCAATAGAGGATGTGCATCCAGTCGTGGATGCTGAGTTTCAGCGCGGGCATCTGATGAGGAAAACCTTCAGCTGTGGCCTCACGCCCACAAGCATTAAAGGTAAATGTTCAACACTGTACACAAACTCCAGCTGTGACGTAATTGCGGAATAATTTATGATTCAATCAAGAGTTTAAACAAGTTAGGATACAAAACTAATGAATCAAGGGGTAATTCGGAATTCCAAATTAGAAAAGTATTTTTTGAATTGATAACAATCATAAAACATAAGTTGGAATACTTATATCGAGATACTCAGCTTCAATCCAGCTGGAAATAAATTCGAAGCAGTTAAGATTTTTACGGCTGTGCGAAGTGGATAATCAAATTGAATATATTTTTATTATAATAAATATTATAATAAAATATATATAATTTGGATTAGAAAATTACAAAATAGAAAAATTAAAATTTATCATTTAAAGCGAATCCAGCTGAATGTCTTGGAATAAATAGCTACCTAAATTGGCAAGAGTTCTGGTTTTTAAGACAGAGAAACAAAGAAACAATTAAAAGTTAAAAAACATTTATAGAGGAATATAAACAAAAGCATTTACGGTCGAGGAAAGTTACTCTCGAAGAACCGAACAGAAATACTCTTACCTGTTGCCTCATGGTTAAAATATTTTCTTTATTTGATTACATAAGACTTCAAAGTCTATTCAACTTTTCCGAACTGAGTAATCCAGAATAAAGAGTTCGAAATTGTATGTCGCCCCTAAGCAGTATTTATTGTAATTAATATTTTCTAACTTGTTATCCATGAATACTTACATGTCCGTATCTATATCATGTCCATGCCAAATAGAATACAGAATGAAACTGAAGAGGCACAGCCGTCTATAAGATGTTTCCCTATCGACAACATATTATATATATAGCCTACTTTAAGTATGCATAAATGTCTGCCACAGATTTCGGGACTAAATTATAGAACTCTAACAAAGAGTATAAAGACGCAGAATAAAACCATTAAATTTGAATGGTAATTAAATGTCGTTATACCACTCTGAGTGAGCTACTTTTCCATACATTTATCAGAGTAAGCCGAGAATTTGAGCAGTTGGCAACCATTTTCGCGATTAGCGAAAGTCGCGCAAGACAGCAGAAGTTCGTTAAAAATTAGCATTCTCTTATTTTTCTTTGCGTGACTATGGCTAAAGTTCCACTTTTGTGCTTTCGTAGGTGGTTCAAATGCATCACTCGATGGGCCCGTTGGGACTGGTCAGGTGGACGTTTGGAGACGGCAATCGATGCGCCGCGCCATGGGCAATGTTGATGAAACCAAAGCTGTTGCGATGGACGAGAAGGAGCCAGAGGAGGAGCACGCTGAACAAGAGTTGCACTCCAGGGCGTTGCTTGTGCAGCTCTCCGACTGCGAGCCGACGACTGGCAACGTGATGCGACGCAGCTTCTCGCAGGGCGACTGCCAACCGGGCCAGGAGATGCTCACCGAGGCGCAGATCTTTCACAATCTGCTGCAGAACGAACAACGCACAGCGCGCGCTGTCAGCGAACAGCTGGAACAACGGCCACGGCAATATGGACGACGCCTCGAAGGGCATCCGTCCATGAGTCCAGTTCGTGGCATTGGGCTCGTCGTCTCGCCGCTTAGTCGGCCGCAGAGCGCGCCCGCGCAAACACAGCAGCCAGGCGAAACGCTGGATACGCCCACACATGCCATGATGTCGACCCTTTGCTCAGATTTAAGCTCAGCGCGCTCCTCACGCATACCCAGCCCCGTCTCGCTGGTGAGCAGCAACAGCAGTGGCAGCGGCAGCAGTAGCGACAGCTCGACGGTCAGTACAGCGGCCGACCAGGATCAGCTAGAGTTGGCGCAGACGCAGACAACTATGTGCAGCGGCAGCAGTGGAGGCAACAGCACAACACCACTGGAGCCGCAGCAGCTGCACGAGAAATGCGGCTTCAATAGTCATTGGCCGCATGCAACGAGTCGCACGCTCGCGCTGATGGGCTGCACCCTGGGCGTGTTTAATCTGTGTCGCTTCGCAGTACTAACCATTAATTACGGCGGCAACTTTCTGCTGCAGTTCCTGATGCTGTCTATCATATTTGGCATCCCTTTGTTCTGGCTGCAGATGTGCTTGGGCGCAAAGATCAAAGCCGGACCCGTTTCCATGTGGAAGATAAGTCCCATTTGTTCCGGTGTAGGCATTGCTCTGACCATGGTGCAGTGCTTCCTGGCCATCTACTCAACAGTCGCAGTTGCCTGGATTCTCGTCTACCTGCGCGACGTCTTTCCCTCGCCCATGTACGCACACAACGTATATCGGTGGCAAAAGCAACCGTTTCCCTACCGCTACGATGCGCTCAACGACACGGGCAATCTGACCAACACGGTTGCCGAATATTTCAATATCGTCGTGTTGCAACGCCTGCACTTGACCAAGCATCCAGACGTGGGTGGCATGCGATTCCATGTCAATGATCGGGTAGGTGTAAACCATGTTTGGTGTCCAATTCCAATTGTAATCAGCTAATGATCTCTTTCCTTCAGCAGCTGGCAGCCTGCTTGGTCCTCATCTGGGCCGCCGTCTTTCTAATACTCTGCAAGGGTCTCAAGTCCTTAGGAAAGCTGACTTACCTGATTAACACTTTACCGTTCCTGGCTCTCATCGCTGTTACCGGCAAATTTGTCAGTATTGTGGATCCATCTAGCTTACAGGTGCGCCCACTATTCTGCCATATAAGAAAGCAGGAAATGTAAAGTAAATTTAGAGCTAAAAGCTGTAGACCTAATTAGACAATACAGAATACGGAATATATAGTCAGATCAGCTTCGACACATCCTAAAAGGGGCGTCAAGATTTTTAGTTACCGATTTTTTAGTAACCTATAGAGGATAGGATAGAGGATAACTGTAACTCAACTATCTAATTTATAATTTTCTACCACAAAAATCGTAGAATATATACAATTTTATGGCTACCTCTGTAATATCTTTCTCGTCTTGAGTTGTCAACTATCTGACTGAATGTTCAAAATTTCGATCCTCTTGCACTAAGAGTGTTAAATGTTAATGGAATATGTGGAAGTCATATTATACCCTGATCCTATTTGTCACTCCACAAACGGGGACTTTTGTTTTTGTCAATGCTTGTAGAATCTTAATAGTTATTTATATACATACCAGGTTTTGTTCTAGTTTTTGAACTGTAGAAGATATAGGTTTCTCCGATTTGCCAAGCACCAGGTAGATATAACTGTCATATATTTTTTTTATCTTGACTACAGCATTTGCAATCTTCATTTCAACTCTCTAGAACGTCAAATAACAAAGTTTCTGTCATACCAATAGATAAATTTCCACGATCTTAATGGACGGATGGAAATAAACTTGACATTATCAGCCGAGTTAATATACGAGTTAACATTCTAAATATTTTAGTTATGGTGAAATGGAAATGGATCTTGCACAAATACTATATAAATCAATTTTAATTTCACTTTGTGAAAGATTATAGAGAGAAGTCTATATGATGAGAAACATGTCAATCGAATAAGGTCTCATTAGTATCAGTGAATCGTGAGCAAAATAATGCGGAAAATATAGACTGACGACTGAGGATAAATACAATTTGAGTACCCTCCTATTCTATTAGTAATTCCTTTTCCATATTGCCCCCATTCAGAACGTATTCGCAGCCAGCGATTTTGACGACTTTCTGGTCAATTCAAATACATGGACAGCGGCTACGCAGGAGACGTTTTTGACGTGGGGTCTGCTGGGCGCCTCGGTGATAGCCATCACAAGTCGCACCCATGCAAATGCCAGCAAAGCGACGCTGCGACGCGATGCAATACTCCTCGTGTTGCTCACGCTGCTCGGCTTGAGTCTGGTGGCGCTTCTGGCGATGAGCTGTGAGCAGATTCTGCGGCAACATGGCTACATTTATGTGCCTGGCTCGTTTGGTATGTTGGAAGGCGCAACTGTTGAAAAGCTAAGCTAATTGTTTAATTTGCAGAGACGCCGGAGTCGTATACGTCCGTATATTCGCTGCAGGCGCACACCAATCCGCAACTGCTGTCCTATCCGCGATCGCTGGTGCCTCACTACTCCTCGTTTCTAGGCGAGACCTATCGCAGAAACAAAACCATCTTGCACATTGAGAGCGGCTTTCAGGCACTGCGCTTCATTACTGAGCTGCTGCCTGCTGTTCTGTCGTTAGCCAGCGACGCCGTCTCCTGGGTCTGGGCGGCGGTTGCCTTTGGCATGTTCGCGGGGTTTGGTCTGGCGCAGCTTTGCGTCATGTGGAAGCCCATTTCGAGCGCGCTGGGTAACTCGACGAGCTCGGTGCTGCTGAGCTGTGTGACTGGGATGCTGCTTAGCATTCCGTTTGCCACAGAAATGGGCATATCCATACTATATTATGTGGACTTTCTGCTGGGCGGGTCGTGGTTCATTCCCATCATTTGGGCAGCGCAAATATTTGGCGTGTTTCTCATACGCGGCCGGCCCTACAATGGCGACGACCTGGTTAACGACTTGCGCATGTGCGGCTCGATGTCTGCATTCCTGGCGCTCTCGTGGAATGTACTTCTTCCGATTGGCTTGATCACACTCTCGGTGATTGATTACAAGGCCTCGCTGTCTAATCAGTTCTATTATTGGCGCGGTAAGTCCTACTTCAGCTACTGGAGCCGGAAAATGGGAAGCCTCATACAAATCGGCATTGTGCTCATCATACCCGTAACGGCCATTGTGCAGATCTACCGTTATTTGACAAACGGTCCCCCAGATATACTCGAGGTACGTCAATTTGATATCAGCTCATTCGGAGCAATGCCAACCTCATTGTTAACTCTTACACTCGCTCGTCCTTAGCGCATTCAACATTTGTATCGTCCGCCCACAGAGGGCGATACTCTGCGTCGTCCCTCCGCACGTCAGCGCTCAGCGATGGATCGACAAAATGCCTCTACCCAGCAACAGGACAATGCTCAACATGATGCACTAAATGATGCGCCGCCTAAGTACACGCCCCCGCCATCCTACACTACAGCCACGGGAGCTCGTTTGGCTAAATTGTTGCGTCAGAGCATTAGACGCAGTGTGCGCAGGTGAGAAGTCTTTTGGTAAAGTACTCTGCAAGTGTCTGTATTATTAATGATATTAATTAGGTTCAATTTATTAATCTCAAAAACCATGCGTATATGAATGCTAAAGCAACTAACGCTTACTTAAATACTTTAATTTATGAAAGCTATAAATAGATAAAGGATTTATACAATGCATTCAAAAAGTCACAACATCTCAAAAGTATAAAATATAGAAATATAGTTTTATACAATATATTATGTAAAAGTAATATGCGAGTATGTTACATATATTTATTATTTATTAATATTTGGTGAAAACCAATTTTCTTTAATCAAAACTTAGTTCTGACCTAAGAATTATGTTGAAGAGGTATGTCAGAAACAAAGCATAGCACATCAGTTGATCAGGAAGACTGTTGAGCATAATTGTCTATATTGTTGTATCATATCTAAAAGACGACCCCTGCTGGTAAAACCTATATGTAGATCTTTAAGATCTGAATCTTTGTGACGTTTTCTATTTTATTTTTTTTTTAAGAATAACTTTCAATAGATTTAAATGCCTTCTATGACACAGTAAATTCAAAATACAAGGTCTTTCACATTTTTGGTAGTTAATCATAGTTAATCAAGGATTAATTGATCAATTTATGTTATCTTGCCCTCTTTCAGAGTCCTCGGGGATTCATCTAGTCGTACACGCCCTATACTCTCCTTGGATGCCGAGTCACCCTCGCCCGTTGCACCGCCAGATTACCTGACAATATTGACAAATCCTTCGGGATCGGGAGTCACTGTCGCTGCTCCCACTGATGGCAACAGCAGTCCGGAGTCTATCGAGATTGGCCAGCGGCCAAGTGGCTATGCGCAGCGATCACAGTCGCTGAGCCGGAAAACCCAGAGGGCTGCGTCCGCCTCCGCTTCGGCCTCGGCGACGGCCACGTTGGAGCGTGCCAGCAGCAATACCCACGGAATTCAACGTCCCTACACGGCCGAAGATGTGGTGACTATTTTGCGCTCTTCGGTGCGCCATCGACCGCCGTCACGGCAAATAACTGGTCCGTTGCCCTCGACACTGCCTCGCCCACCTACCATGTCCACGCACCTGGAGGATGCTTCGTTTCGTTCAATTGAGAATCTGGTGCTCAATGCAGAGCCGCCGGATCAAACGCCCGGGGTGGGCGTGGGCGTGGGCGATGCGGAACAACATAATAATGATACATCTGTGATTTAATGACTAATATATAACGTATCGTACCGTGCCGTACAGCGCCGTACATATAATATATACACATTTAGAGATATATATATATATACTATATACACATATATATAGACTATTCTACTGAGGATCACATATCTGCTTGCTTTCTTAGACTTGATTAGCGCCTAGTTCAATACGAATATTAATTTTTAGTTATGTCAAATAATTATGTAATAATAACGAACTAATTAGCATTTGACGACAACAACCACAACAATAACAATAAACGAAATCATAAATCAAAATGTGATTTTCATTCATAAATCAGAATTGGAATTGGCCAAGGCAGTTCCAGTGCGGGAAAGCCGTCTAAGTGTTCTTATTCTATTCCTTTAATGGTTCCCCCCAATCGTGTTGTCATAAACAATTTTCTAGTGAAATCTGGCGTAATTCGCATTATCCCTTCATTTATGAGTTTTCCAACGTATTCGTAAGCTGCTAAGAATTCATAGTATCTAATTATACCCTGAACCCATTGAAAATGGGAATTCATGGTATAATGGTTTTGTGAAAATGTAAATGAAACAGTCAGAAGGAAACGTCGCAGACCACATAAAGTATATATATTCTTGATCAGCACAAAAAATAAGTTTATATAGCCCTGTCCGTCTGTCCGTTCGTCCGTCTGTCTGTCCGTGTATTGCACGCGGTATACGAGTTGTTTCCGAAAATCGATAACTTTTTTCGTTTCAGAGCGATAGCTCTTTTAACATTTATCGAGAATCAGTTTTAAAATTATTTCTCGTTCATCTTTAGAGTTAGACTCTCCAAGTTTTCTGCATATATATAGATATTAATTTAATGCAATTTTGGTTTTTGTTAGATTTTGGAAACTGGCGCAAAATTCGCCCCCATCCCCCCAAATTTGAAAAAAAAAACGTAATACAAATGCTAGAGACTTGCAACTTATCAAATAGACACATTAGTGCTATTATTATATTCTGAAAGTTTCATAAAGATCATACGCTTAGAAATGGAGTTATAAGCGTTTAAAGTATACCGTAACCCACCCCAAGTCATGTCAGCAACTGCGTAGTTAGCAGAGCGCGCGCTTATATGAGCGGTCCCGACTTTAGTTTTCTTACTTGTTTTGGAAAATTATCTTAAAATTTGTAAGTTGTAAGCTTTGTATATATATATATATATATATATATATATATATATATATATATATATATATATACAAGCACTACAAAGCTTACAACTTAGATTTACAATTGACAATTGTGAACTTTAGCTGCTATTCTTCTGCAATGATACATTCTAATTGGATTTCCAAACTACCCTCTCCGTAACAATAACTCATGATTAGAGAGAACCAGAACCCCGATCTGATGACAATAGGTGCAGGCTACGTGCCCGGCGGCTCAGGGCGACGATTTTGCGCAGCCCGAAAAGTAAATTTAAGCCGATTAATAACCCTGACCACGCATATTAAAAAAAAATTGTTTTGTAACGGAAACGCTTCAATCAAGAGGAAGTGGTAGAGTGAAAGTTTCGTGAATTATAGTTCAAGAGGAATATATTTTGTTTGCATATATGCATCTGTAGCTGCACAATTTGCCTACATTTTTTCTTTGTTAAATGACACATTTTTTTATTTATATTTTTTTGATAGCAAATGCTCAATACATTTGAAAAGTCACGAGCGCGCCAATTAGATGATGGCAAACGGTTGGAGTTGCCAGTGCGTCGATTAGAAAAACAGAGAACTAGATTTCAAAATACATATGTAATAAATAAAATACATATGTAAATAATAAATAAATAATGTAAAATTTTTAAATATATGATTTAGGTCTGTTACTTTAATTTTATTGAATTACTTTTTATTATTTGTGCATTGACAGATTGTCAACAGTGTGGTAGCACTGTGCTCTAGTATTGTGAGCATCAGAAATATATGTTAACAGTGGAGTTCAGTTCTTAACAGTTACTTGAATTCAGTAGCTTATATGTTGCTAGAGGAATACAGGGTGACCAAATGTTGTTGTATGTAAAAACTCCGTATCGCGTTGCGCTTTGCGTTCATATTTTTTATAGCGCGCGCGTTTTTGCGCTCTCAGCAACGCATTTCTCTCTCCAACTTTAACAGTATCTGTTAAACGTAAAGTACACTGGTAACAGCAGCGGTAAACATCTTGTTATTGTGGAATTTGTCGTCGAAGCGTGCGGACGGTTAATCGGTTTCGCGCGAGTTTAAACCACATACGAGGTTTATATGCAGAGAATCGAAATAAAATGAAATTGAAAACGAAAAATTAAAACTTTTAAACGCGCCAAAGAGCAAACTTTTGTGAATGAAAACTTGCTTGTATTGAATGCATTCAATTGAGGCGCGCACTCGTTTTTAAAGCAACTATATTGAACACTAAATTCTAACTATTATTTGTTGTGCAAAGTGTTAAAAAAGGTTTTTTAGCTTTGCCGCTAACAACAACGCAGACGCCGACGCCGCAGTCGCAGTCGTAGTCGCAGGTCGACGTCGTCGTCAAAAAAGTGCTCAAACAAGATTTCCACTTGAAATTCCTGAATTTCGTACGCGACGCGCACCAAACAAAAAATAAAAGAAGCGAAATATAAATCGAAATAAAGAAGCGCAATACATATACAAATAAATACCAAAAGTTTCTGCAAGTGCAGACAGCATTTTGAATGTGTTTATAACGGTATCTGCCTGCTATTTATGTGTATGCGTGTGTGTCATAATTTTGTGCAGTTTGGAAACACTTTTGGATTAGCGGTGCTTTTACTTACATGCCTGTGTACGACTAAACGGTAAGTGTGGCCATTTTTGTGTTTTTCTCCAAACTCAATTTGTAGGTGTTAAAGCAGAGCAAATGCAGTAGAGAGAAGCAGACACAATAATAACAACAACAGCAATTTGTAGTAGTTTTTGTATTAGCATTTTTATGTCGCCGTTTGGCCAGTTGACAAACAAACTTACGCACAACCAGTGAGAACAGGAGAGACAGAGAGAGAGAGAGAGACAGAAAGAGAGAGAGAGAGAGAGAGAGAGAGACACACACACAATACACAAAGGATTTCAGACGTTTGGGTGGGACGCTAAACTAACCCTCTGCCGCGACCGCTGCTGCGCTCTGTACGCTGTACGCTCTCTCGCTCTATCTTATACTGATGTTGATTTGCTCACACTCTCACACCCAGCGCCAAATGCTGTGCTACTGAATTTCGCAGCTTTTGCGTAGCTGTATGTGTGTGCGTTGTTTTTATTTATTTTGATGGCGTATTTCGGCATTTCGCTTTGTCAGAGAGCGTATTTGTGCGTTTGTATATGTGCGTGTGCTTATGTGTGCATGTGCTTGTCTGCGTTTAGTTTTCTTCTTCTACATTAAAATGAATTCGCAATAAATATTGCCTATGTCAAATAAAAGGACGATGAGCCAGCCTTTTTGCTCTATCTCTCTCTAATCTCGGGGGACACTAATGTTTTACGACAATTTGTGTGCCCACCAATACAAATACAAAACTTAATGCACACATCAACGGCAAATTAGATGTACATACTCCAAGGCAAATGTACTAATAACAATCATTGAGTGTCTTTCAGCCTCTCTATTCGAGTGTATGTGTGTGTGAGTGTGTGATTGTGACATTCGTTGATTTGGCCGTTTCTTCCAATACATTTAAGCAGAAGGGGCCTCTGCCCACTTAAGCATGCTTCGTATGTCTCATTTCTTTGAATTCGTTTTGTTTTGTTTCTGTTCTTGTCAACTGACAAATTTTTTTTATTGTTTCTCCCACACCATTCCATTCCATTTGACGCATTAATCGCTTAGTTAAAACTACACTCAAAAACGTAGACGGCGACGTAAGACGGAAACAAGTGTAAATAAACAAAACTACTTATGCTCACAAATACATATGTAATACACACACACACACACACACACACAGATAAACATAAAGATAGAGTACAATATATTTGCGGTTGTTACAGAGCCTGTAATTTCAAAAACATTTAATAAAAAAAAAGATTTATATTTGTAAAATCTATATCTATATTATTAAATTATATTTTTATATGATTGTACTTAAATATCTTTAACTACAAGCAATTGTTCACATATCGCTCGTCTCCAGTAGTTAAATTCTGTCGCCTGAGCGGTGCTTTGTCGTTAATTTCCAACACGTTTGCCGGAAAAACCAATTTGCTGGCTCGCAACCTTGATTGGAGCCTGGGCAGTTGCTGTGTATTTATGGCGTTAGGGGCTCGATCTTATCTATGCGCGTCCATTGAATTACGTCTCTATTTGGAATGTAGTGCAATCGATTGAATTGCGTAGTTGTCTAATCAAAGTGAATGCAAAGGGGAAAGGCAGAACAATAAACCCATCGATTCTTTGGCCAGTCTCCCTTTGGGCTATAGCCCACTTTTCTTTGCCTTTCCTCATTTGGATAGTAACTAAATAAACAATCGAAATCGCATCGCATCGCATCGCATCGCATCGCAATCGGCTCAGTTGTGTTTTTCAACGCGCCTTTTAATGCCGTCGTTAATTGTGAACGCTTCGACTTTGCTTGTAATTAGTTGTGAATTGGATTTGGATCACATAAAAGTGTTGGTTATACACTCACATACACACTCACACATTATCATGGATGTTGATGCTAATGTTAATGTTAATGTTAATGCTAAGTCTCCAATTGACTGACTGCCCGGCAGGGTGTGAAGTGTTTTTCTTTTGTGGAATTAAGGTTAGCCTTCTCTTTCTTTTCTTTTTAGATGTAGCTGTAGTTGGTGTAGTGAAAGTCTTGACTCTGTCTCTCAGGTGCCGAAACCTGCTCAGCAAATGAGCCCTGAGACTGACCCCGTGTGAAAGAAAAGCCCCTTAAGTACTTTTTGCTCTGCAATTTCTTCTTCTATTTTATCATCAAGAAACAACCTACAATCATAGTGCCCTGACATACAAAACTCAGCTTTGTTCTACATAAAATTAGAATAAAATATAAATGTACGTGATTATTTAAAAAAGTAAATAAATAAAGAATTATAGAATAGTCGAAATATTTATGTTCTTGCTCTTAAGATTGAAGATTTTAATATTTCAGCTTATATATCTATGTATATAAAAAGTTCAGATGTAACTTTTTACTTGTTATCTATAGTCATTGTTAACTATTTGTATCCTTTCATAAGACAATCTCAAGTTCCTCTATAGATCAGGCATTTATATAGTGACTTTGTTGACAAGAAATATTGAGTTTTTGGAAAAGCTGAAGAGAATGTAAAACTCAACATAATAAAAGTGTGCAAAGCTCTTAGACAATTTGATTTGTCATATTTGTAGTTAAATATTTATTACTAAAGTTTATTAATATAACTGGTATTAGTAAAAAAATTAAAATATTTTTCTTTATATTTATAATATGTTATATATACATGTTACATGTTGTATATATTATTTGAATATAAAGTTATTTATTATTGTTTCGTTTAGCCAGCGATTACTGTATACGATATTAGTGTCAAACTTAGCATTAAGTGACTCCTCTTTAGAGAGTTGAATCTTCAGGCTCTGAGTCAGCTTCACAAGATATTCTACCTACCATTCTTCTTAAGGGGTTTGGCGCAAAACTCGAAAACTTCAACTTGAAAGACAATTATCAAGTTATCTACAATTCAATCATTTCCGTGTCGTTTCATTTTGTTTACCTTATTTTAAGCAATAACAAATTGCCACATATATATTATATACATACTTATCTTTCTCTGGGCTTTTGCAAGTCATGAAAGAAGAAGGGAAAAAGAGATGAGGAGATAGACAGAGGCTCTCTATGAAGAGCCAACGACTAACTCTAGTGC
Source organism: Drosophila stalkeri (assembly GCA_035047405.1). Classification (NCBI taxonomy): domain Eukaryota; kingdom Metazoa; phylum Arthropoda; class Insecta; order Diptera; family Drosophilidae; genus Drosophila; species Drosophila stalkeri. Next base: position 26,918,756 of record JAWNPR010000090.1, read on the forward strand.
AGCAGCTAAACATCAAAGTCATTTCATGTCTTCATAAATTGTTGCGCTACTTAAATTGCGGAGCTGCGGCGATAGCGACTTGGACCTTTCTTTCTTATCCCTCACTTTTTGACTAAGTGAAATGACCTGCCATTTTGTAGAAAAGAGAGGGAGATGACAGAGAGAGAGAGAGAGAGAGAGAGAAAGAGACATAGAGAAAGAGAGAGAGAGGCAGAAAAGAAACGAAATGCTTCAGCCGTGGGGAAGGTTAATGCCTTATCGACATACCGCAATCTATGTATTTAATTGACTCAACTGCAATTATAGTGTACACAACATATATATATACATATATATATATATATATATATATATATATATATATATATATATATATATATAATATTGTTGTGGTTGGCTGTGAAGTGTCTTCTTCCTTGGGCCGCAGATAAAAGTCGCGTCGTAAATACTAAAAACTCGCCTATAATGATTTCGCATAAATCGTGACTACTCGCCAAAATGAAAGGCGAGAATTTATACTAACAGCACGTTACATTGTTGTTGTTGTTGTTATTGTTGTTGCTGCAACGTCTCGTGGTGTCGGTGTCAGAGGCTAGTCCCGAGACTCCCGTTGAATCCATCGCTTTGGTCAGTCCCAGCACAAGCTAAAGTTAATGCCAAAAAAAAAAAAAACGAGAAGTAGAGAGTGAGAGAGATATATAGAGAGAGAGACAGAGATGAGAAGAGTAGAGTAGAGTTGAGTGGAGTAGCAAACCTGTAGCCACAATTCACCATTACCAACTAGAGATGGGCGCGTGACGTACTAATCTGCGGTGAGCTGTCCGCACGAAAATCTTGTTGTAAAATAATTGATATTTATGTTAACAAATTTATTGCGTGTGCCTTAATTGTTAATATAACTCTGCTGTTTCGATGTTCGCAGTTGACATCATAATGAGTAAAAGCTTTAATATTAAAATATTATTTTAGATATAAGTAACGTGCTTTGGCATAAAATATTAATAGTATTAATTATAATAATAGTAATAGTGCTATCGTGTACAGGGGTACATTTTAACGTAAATGAATATGTAAATATAAATATATATGATAAAGGCAATAGATCTTAGTTAAAAGCAAAGAAATAATGGCTTCATATAAATGATAAAACATTATAATATTATATAGTTTAATAAGAAAATCCCGTAAATATATAACAAATAATCAAGTTGACTTTTATTTATGCTTGCTTGCAACTAAGGTAAATTAACTGATGGATAAAATTGTTTCAAACTATTTTCTGCTTCAATTCCTTTAGCTGAGTGCTATTCATTTGAGATCACGATCTCGATCACTCGCCCATCTCCAATTAGTGCAACTTTTCCAGGCATACATATATGTATGTAAATACATATTGAAGCATATATATATGTATGTGCATATAGAAAAATATATTTAGTGTGGCTTCGACGCTTTGTTGGGTTAGGGATTTCCTTGTTGTTGTTGTTGTTGTTATTGCTCGCAACAGACATCGTCGTGGCCATTGCCAAATCGTTAGCACTTGGCTTGGCCGCAGACTCGAGACTCGAGACTCGAGACTCGAGACTTGAGACTCGCGACTCGCGTGTCGAGACTGAGCTTCAGTGCCAGTCGTCGTTTAAGCTGTGGCTGTCGTAGTCGCATCATTCTCCCTACCATCACCATCACCAACACCATCATCATCATCATCTTCATCATCATCATCATCATCATCATCATCATCATCATCATTATTATCATCATCTTTATTATCAGCATGGTCTGTTGAAAATCTCTCAAGACAGTTTCCAACAATGGGCAAAGCTCTCTCTGCCTCCTGCCTTCAGTTTCGGCTATGGCTCTTCAAGTGTGTAATGAAATAAAAATATGTATTTAAACTTTATTTGATTGTCGTTGATTTGGGCGACGTCAACAGCGACGATAGCGTCACGCTCTTCCGCACCCGCACCCACTCTCCAATCTTTTTTTTTCTCTCCAGTCTTATATGCCTCATTATACCCTGTTGCCCATGGGTGTGAGAGATGTACATATGTAGTAACCGATATAGAATATACATATGTACATATCAATTTTAATATATATTGCTTATTCGTAGCTTTGTTGTTAACATACCGATTTTTATCGACATTTGTCGACTTGCCAGTAGAAAGAGCTGATTCCCTATTCTATTCCCTGCTCCCAAATTCTAAATCGAAATTCACACGATATTATTCATAATAATATTAGCGGATCTAAATAAATGAAATAATAAATGACTGCTTTGGCATTGGTTACAGGGTATCTGTTAGTATAGAAGTTTCGCCTTAGTCACTTCGACTTGTTTTCTCAAGCTTTTCTAGCCTAATGAAAAAATGTAATAAACCAATTTACGTTCCGTTTTTATTCCCTTCTTCTTCTTGTACATATTTATACTTCCTCCACCATTTGCATTCTTCTGGGGTTCAACCCACCCTGGCGAGGTTGCTCTATAAATTTGGTAGCTAACCAAGCATTGCAGAGCACCATTGAGGCGCTGCCCATCATTAGGCTGACAAAAAGTTCCTCAACTCATTTGTACGTTAAAATCTTCCCATAATTAACGTCGGCGTTGGACGATTGGACGCTTGGACGCTTGGACGCGTGGTGAATGCTGTGTGCCTCTGAGTGAATGTGAATGAATCTATAGAATGTGCTGGACGGATGGACGGATGGATGGATGGTTAGCTGTTGCTGGCGGGAGAGACTGAGAAATTACGGAAATTTCTATGCCCCGCTGCACACAAATGACACAAACTCTGACTGGCAGTTGCAGAGACGATGCCCAGACAAAGTGTCCACCGATTGCAGTTACCTAGAGGCGAAGGCGGATAGGGGCAGGGGCAGCGGTAGAGGACGAGCTGAATACCCTATTGTTATTGTTGTCATTTGTTGTGTTTGTGTGTAGGTGAATGTCCATCCGTCTGAGCTTAGGCCATTGGCGGAATTATTAAAATGTAGTCTGAGAGCCATGCCCAATTCCCAATCCTCACTCTGCCGAGTTTCTGATTCAGTTCCAAGTCTTGAACTCGCACTCGGACTGGGTCTGGGAGTCCGACTCGAGCTCTTTGGTTTTGATATATTACAGGCATCCGGTAGACGTGATGCTGCAATAAAACGCCCGACTATTTTCTCAGCCGATATTATTGCTGTTGTTGTTGTTGCTGCTGCTGCTGCCGCTGTCATTGTTGTTGTTGTCACATTGTCGCCATCCGAGCTGCTCTTGTTGCTATTGTTGTTGTTGCTCTTGTCTCCAGCTGCCTCATCATTGCCTACACAGAAAAAGTCCAATCACAATAAAAGCAAATGATAAAATAATGCAGCTGGAATACTCTAACACGCGCATACCTTGGGAAATTTGTTGAAGGCAGATTATTTATTTACTGTATAAAATAATAATTTGATCAGACTCTATTTTTTATATTAAACTTAATTGAATTTATTAGATACTTTGTGTGCCATTTTTCATGATGATTTATTTATTATTTTGAATCAAACTTGATTTCAAATTCGATTCGATTTCGAATTTATATATATTTATTGAAAAATCTGGGTTGCGAAGCAGTAGAAAAATGGCTCGAATCGTCGAAAATTATGTTTGGTTTTTCATATTCCCACAGATATATTAAGTAAATAGGTTTCAACGACGTAATTGAAATTATTCGTGTAGAGTATTTGAAAAGACGCAGCCAGCTGAATAAATTACTTGATGAAAGAAGGGCTTTGTAGCCAAATATTTAAGGCTGTAAGCAGTTCGCTACACAGAAGAAATGAAGCATAACAAAATAGAAGAAGAACAACAACAATAACAAAGGCGAATAAGATGAAAAAACGACGGCCCACGTCTTGAACTGGAGGCCTCAAATGAAAGCGAGGAAAGTCCGACAAGATTTTCGAGAACTTGTGCCTAATTTTTGAAAATGTCGCGGCGTTTTAATTAAATATTTTCAATTTTACGGGCTTGTTTGATTTGCATTTTAATACATTGGCCCACAAAATGTTTCTATTTAAGAGAGGGAGACAGCGAGAAAGAGAGAGTGAGAGAGAGAGCAGAGAGTTGAGAATTGAGAGGAGGAGGAGGAAAGCGGGAGTGGGAGATAGAGGCAGATGAGGTGACTCTACAGTTGTTGGAGCCAAATCAGAGGCACCGTGAGACACTCGACACCTGGTGGTCGATGTTGAGGCTTTGCATTTGCATTTCTATGGAAGATTTTGTATTTTGTGTCGGTTCATTAGTTAGGATTACAGCACAATTATGTCGCATTTTGCTGCCACTAATAGTTGTTTATTTACACAATTAAAATTGAAAGCGCACATAAATTGTTAACCAAAAGCTGCTTTCAATGCACAATTGAGAAAATATTCTTCAATGGCTCACAAGTTTCCACACACATTTCCTTCAGTCAACAGTGAAAGTTCTAGTGGTTTAGCAGTGGAAAGTTGCTCAGAACTCTTTGGATGCCATCAGTCCAGATCAGCGAACTATATCATGTGGGCTTACGACATCGTATCCGACATAACTGTCATGTTTTACTCTGTTTTGCTCAGATCAAATATCATAAATATTTTGTCAAATAGATTTTCATGTTTTGTGTTTGTCCGCGAAGTAAAGGAGTATATTGGTTTTGTGTAATGTCTGTCTGTCTCCCGTCCATCGGCCTTTAACGTCTAGACCTAGCAATGTTTTGGAGCTGAACGAGAAAAATGCAGTCGATAGCACTCGGCTTCACGATTCCTACTTTTTTATATTTTATGTTGTGATGTTCCGCTTTTTATTATCTTTGATTATTTTTATTGCATTTTTCAAAAATATTATTCCTATTTTTATGCATAATCTCAACACCTATCTAGAAAATGTTTAGCTTTCACAAATACTTGTTGAGTTCCATGCCTCGACTTTCCTCTCATGAATTTAACTACTCTATTTATAACCTGAAACCATTGGAAATGGGAAATCAGGGCATAATGTTTTTGGTAGAAATGTATGTAACAGATAGAAGTAGGCGTGGCAAGTCTTCATCTGTATATAAATTGATTTACACCCTTTAACTTAACAAAACTGACGAATTCATTCATATTAAAAACATATTATTATCACTTGATTTCAGACAATGCATATCTATATAATGCCACATATTCAACTGCATGCGTAATCAAATTGTTGCCATAGTTTTGTCGACAATTCTCAGAGTGTTCTGTCAAGTACTTACCTAGATATTTACCTACATATAAATACATTTATAAGGAAATACATATATATATTTCTATTTGCCCAGATGGGTAAGTCTAATCATAGCTGCAAGCTTATCAAAAAAGTACAAAAATATATATACATATATATATTTTCCCAGGGCAATGTCGACATAATTCGAATTGTCGAAACTATCCCAAAAATTAAAAAAAAAAAAAGAAAAATAAATAAATATACCGGAAACAACGTGAGCAATATGTATGAGGTTCTCCATGGGGTATAATTTCTATGCACTTTATCGAATAGTTCCCCGCCTGAAATCAATAATAATAATTTATGTATGTGTGTATAGACATGAATATATGTGTGTGTGTGCGTGCGTGCGTGCGTCTATGTGTAAGTGTTAGTAGAGCAAAGAATAAAAGCTCGCAGCTTATCTTTAACACGGTCTTTTGGAGCTCTGATAAGGTGGAAAAACTATGAAAAACCGCAGCGACTTGAACCAATCAACCTTAAAATAGAAGTATATTATTGCCTAACTTGTAAATACCCTGTGTGTTAGAGCAACATAAAGAGAAAGAGCAATCTACAAAAACTACATTATATTCTTTTAATGCATTTCATTATTAATACATTAATTTTGTTTTCTAAATTTATTTTCTTTTGAATATTCAATTTTCGAAATTTTCAGATTTCCGCTATTTCGCTCTATTTCGCCTAATTAAATTATTCCAGGGTATACGGCACTGGAGGTGCTCATAAACAGTTGAAGCTAAAGGGCGCATTGCCCTCCAGCACCGGATCTCAGTGTCACGCGGTGGTTGTTTATATATATTTGGGTCTAGGGTTCTATGTTTCAATCCAGCGCCCGTTGCCCGTTGCCCGATGCCCAGTGCCCAATGCCCAATGCCCAATGCCCAATGCCCGGTGCAATAAAAGGCAAAAACAAATAGGTGGAGGCACAACCTAGATATTTATGAGTGTGAATGAGTGTGCGTATGTGCCCCTGGGTGAATGAATGACCCTGCTGATGTTTCCGGTTCACTTTGCAATAGTTATTAAAAATGTCGGATGCGCCTAGCCAAAGTAACCGTAATTGCAACGCTAAATCGTGTCTCATTAGACTATGTCGCGACGGCGCAATTGTTACTCAATCAGAGTTGGCCAGAGCTAGGGACATAGGGTTGGCGAAAGTAAGTAAAATCAGGGTTTTTTTCATCGTCTTCCGTTTTTCGATTTTGGTTTTTTGAATTCCCAACTTAAAATTGCAAGTGAAGTGTCGTTTAAATTAAATTACAGCCGGCACGGCACGCCCCAATGGATTCAGCGCAATTATTGCGGCCGCACGCACTGCAGCCACTGCCTCTCTCTCTCTGCCTCAGCCATCGCCCAGCCTCCGTTCCACCACCATCCAACCTGGACTTAAGCATACATATATGTATGAAAGCTGGATCAGATGCAACAACCCCAGACGTGTTACGGGGCAAATACAATCTGTTTGCTGCCTGTCAGAAGACAAACATTGTCAGGGGAAAGGGCATAAGGAATTTATCAGGGAAGGGCAGGGCAGGGCCGGGGTTTGATGAGCGGGTGAAGGTTGGGTTGAGGGAACTCATTAAAATCCACAACGATTTGTTGTCGCTACGATGCTCTCGGCGAGAGGTGGAGAACCGTTATGTGGTGGGCTAACTGGGATAGTCTTTTCGGTTTCCTTTCATGCCCTAAACATGCGTTTGTTGCAAAGGGTATGCTGAATTGATGCGGGCACCGCGAAGAGCTATCGCTGTAATGTGCAATCTTCGATTGCCCTCATAAAAGTATGGCTAACTTGGCTAACAGATTTATAAATGTAGCGCAAATGTTAACAATTTAAAATACAAATCAGATATTGTATGCTAGCAAAGGATTAAATATCCCATATTATACTTCAATATCCCAGTCGAAGTTAAAAAACTTCTAACCACGTTCTTAACTTGCAAATATCTATTCGATATTCACAAATCTACAAAACAGAGATTAGCTTCATTTATGCATATACATACATATATATGCATATATTGAGCAAATTAATTTTCGTAATCGATTTGAGCTCGATGTTGTCACTTGGTATCTTGCTGTTGATCAGATCAAATCGCACCATTTATATAGGTTGTTTTTATCGGACAAGGTTATTGCAGCGGCAACACCTTAACGCACACCGCTCTTGCCGTGCCCTAAGCCCGTGTCGTTGCCGTCGTCCACACTTGCTCAATTTTACCTCTTGCCCGTGCCTTGGGCATTTTTAATGCTTTTAATTTTTGCTGCGCTGTCGAAGCGAGCCTCAGCGTGGGGTTCGGCTAAGATGCCCGCTGACTGCGTTAGGGGTTGAAATACGTCGCATGTGTGTGTGTGTGTGTGTGTGTGTGTGTGTGTACATTTCTGACTGACTGTGAGGGTGTGCATTGGCCTTTGAATACATCAAGGCAACCAAAAATGTGCAAAAAATGGGCGTCACTCGGTGCGATATATCTAATGGCATTGTTTCCGAGAGTCGTTGCTGCTGTTGCTGCTACTACTCCTGGTGCTGCTGTTTAATGAATGTTGGCAAATGTCGAAATGATGTACATGACTTGACACCCAACCCCGTGCACTTCCCCGTCCGCCTGGGCTGTGGCATATGCCAGCCCGGCTTGCTAAATATGCAGCTGTTAATGGCTTAAAATTAAAACATTAAGCACGACGCGACAGTCCCCATCAACAAGAACTTTGATTGGAAATGCGATGCGTCTATCGCTTCCCCCTTCTCCTCTCCTCTCCCACCTCCCCGCACTTCCATGTACTCCCTTGGAAAAGCGCTGAGTAATATGTAAAGTGCTTGGGCCACATCATGCCACAACCTTTACACCTCGCACTCTGCTAGATATGTTGTGTGCGACTGATTTCGGGCTCGGATTCGGGATTCGTGTCCCCAAATGCATGTATAATTACATGGTTTACCTCTTTGCGGGCTAAAAGGATTGGGTCTATGTTTTCAAGTATTGCATTCCATATCTCTGTGTGGGTTTCCGTGCAGCTCTACAAATCAGAGATATGAATGGTGACAGTACGTTAATCTGGTGTGGAAAGTATAGTTTGGATCTCGAATCTGATAAATAGAGGTACACAACTAGGTATATGTTGGGCGTTGAGCATATAAGTACACAGTCGTATGTCGTATCTGCAATAACTTTTTTTTTTTAAGTAATTTAATAATCGCTTATTATCCATTGCTATTTCTGAATTCCTCCTATGCTGCCTTATTTAATATTCATTAAACTTACATTGTTACATTGTTGGTCCTTAAAGTCTAACTCCTCCTCTTAACTACTCATTAAATATTCCACCCTTTACTCCCAACGAAAATCCTTTCAACTCTTTGCATTTCTTGCAGCGTTTGCCATGCTCTGTTAACTTCAATAGCTGTGGCAAGTCAAGTTAACTCAATTCCATAATTCTTTTTTTTACAATTCCCTGGGCAAACATTTTCCAAGAAATATCAGCAGGAGCTGCAACCACCCCCCACTCTCCATTGCTGGCAACGCCATTCTACCTCAGTGGACACAATAACAACATTAACATTAACAGTAACAGCAACAACCAACAACAACAATAACAACAACTAGAACAACAAGAACAGCAACAACAACAACGATAACATGGGACAGCATAAAGGTAAGCTACTTACAAGCCGCATGCCACCGTCGATTGGAGTCACCCGAAAGCCAAAAGCCGACGACAACAAAGTTGCTGATGAGACTGGCCCGCCCCGCACCGCCCCGCTCCGCCTTTGTGGCACATCTTATCTTATCGCGCAGGTGCATGCCGCACACTGAATCAGAAGACGGGAAAAAAGTAAAAATTAAACGTTGACAACTTGTCGGCTGAGCGAACTGAAGCGCATGAAGCCAATGAAACCGCCTCAACGACTCAAAAGGCTGCGTCTGCGCAGCGACATGGCTGGCAAGTTGATTGCGAGTCAGGCAACAAATTTATGACACTGACACATAACCTGGCCCATAACGAACCTGGGCCGTCTTCTCTGTTCTTACAACACCTTGCCAGGCAATTGTTGTTGTTGTTGTTGTTGTTGTTGTTGTTGCTGCTAGTGGTCGGGGGCGTATGCAAATCACTCGAATTGAAAATGAAAACGAGGCAAACTCGCATAATCAATCAGCTGCCCCACGACTAACATCAAAGCGCGCCCAGTCTAAAGAGCAATATGCATATCTCCACTCTGTTGATCCCTGGGCAAGCTCTCTCTGTTCGACTGTTTTTTAAATGAGTCCAACACATGTTGGCCCCAGCGACCCCTGTGGGAGATGGCTAACAGCAAGTCAAAAGCAGAATATTTCGAATATGTATATAGACACACATACCTACATATGTACTATATAGATTTATAAATACATATATGCATTTATATCAGTATATTTCAACATCAGTTGAAATGTGCTTTTGATGGCTACGACCAGTTCCTCCAGTTCATTCCTCAGTCAGTCCGTCAGCGGCGGGTCGGGTGGCTAATTAAATGGCTTATAATTTCCTGATTTACACTTGGATCTAAACATGCTCATAATGAAATGGCTGCTCTTGTCAGGCCCAAGCACATTGCGCATACGACGCGTGGGCCAAACGCAACTGATGATTTGTTGGTAATTTTCTTTTATGAACTTATAAATTGTAAAATTTAAAGATGAGCGTGTGAAACGATTGATGAACGAAATTAGGCCTTAAAATCGGGCTACAACTGTAAATTCTATTGGACTGCTTGGAAAATATATTGTGCTGAACTGTGTATAATTGAAATGAAAAGCGAATAAGTAAACTGTATTGTGTTGCGAAATGTATTGAAACTCTATTTAGAAGAAAGAAAAGTAAACTCTTGTGCATTTTACAGATTCTTATTTCAGTTTGAATCTGTTATTTAATTCATTCGAGTTATACCCTATATGGGTAATGGTGTATCTCTAATGACATTATGTTGACTCAAATAGAGATAGTCCAGCAAATTAGCTGCAATCCGTTGCTGTCTAGACAGCTAAGAAACAGATTGTTTGTTTTTAAAATCGATTGATTATGTTTTGTTAAGATTAATGATTTAATTAAAAATCTTAAGAAAATTGAATACATATTTATGAACACGTCATTAAGTTTTTTAAGCAGAAGTAGCAAGATTCAAATATCTGGCAAAACTTTGTTTTCTGATTGAAATTAGTTTTAGTTGTTTTTTTATTGAATCTTCAGCATTAAGTTTCAATGACATTTTTTGTCGCATAATTTATACCTAGATTAAATAGTAAATATTTTATCTCGACCCTCCCATCTCGAATAAGTCTAAAAAAATCGCTTTTTACGGAATCTGAACAAATTTGTATAATTAAGCTCAGCACAGGCAAAAGGCAAAGGAAGTTTATTATTTAACTTTTCCTTCCTTCCTTTATTGCAGCGCGTGGTGCAAACTTTTGTGCCATCATCTTCGTGATTAACGTGGCATGATTAATTTGTCACGTGCTCATCGCTAAGCCCAGAGCTTCTTGATTGTGCAAAGGCAAAAAGTAGAAAAAGAAAACAAAAATAACAAAACTTCAAGATGGGTGAAGGGAGGAGGGGACGGACGCGCACATTTGATTTTTATGCTATCCTCTGCACAAAATATAATTCAATCAACGCCAAGAGCCACGCCTCCATCGCCCATTGCCCAGCGCCCTGCAGAACCAAAGTAGCAAGCGAAAGGCGCATAGCACAAAATTTATTTCTCTTTTTTCCTTCACTTATTTAGTTTTTTTTTTTCGTCTCAGTTATTTTTGACTTTGCATGCGGCACGTCAACGTTCAGCGCATCGTTGTTGAAGTGCGAGTACGAGTAGTGAGTAGTATATATATATATATATATATATGCATATATATATATATATATATATATATATATATATATATATATATATATATATATATATATATATATATGAGAAATATGGCATATGAGCTGCCGGTGCCGCTGCACAGGGCCTAGCCAGATGGATGGATGGTTTTTTTCTGCAGGTCTGGGCCTTTGCTTCTGCTTTTGGCTCTCGCTCTGCTCTGTTCTCTGCTGTTCTGGGATGTCAGCTCACGGCGCGCGCAGCAGCATAAATCAACTTATTTCATTGGAATTTATGTTTTGTTGTGGCGTCGCCCTGCGCTGACGCCTTAGCCACTTGCTCCAAACATGTGCCTCTTGCCCCATGCCCCATGCCCCATGCGTCCCATTTCCCACTTTGTTCACTTCAGATGCACACAACCCGACACATTCACCCAGATGAAGTTATATGCTCCCTCTCTCTCTCTCTATAACTTCCTCTGCTATGGTGTTGTAGAGAATATTCAAATCCAGGTAGCCTTAAAGGAGGCGCAAATACGCAACTATCGATATAACTAAGTCTAAGTCTATTTTATTCGAGTTTCATTCAAGTAAAGCTCAGAAAAATATTGATTTTGAATATAATGATAAGTTAAAAATGCAGCGAAAAGCCAATAAGCACGTGCCATAGTATTAGGTTTTTCTAAATGAGAGAAATTGTTACTTATAATATAATAATATATCATATAATATATATGTACATCTTAATACAGTTTTAGCCTTTGCTAATAATTTGTTCGCGTTCTTGTAAATTGCAATGTGAAGAAGTTCAAGTGAATTGCACTTAAATATGACTATCACTGCTCGAGGCTATTAGTTTCTAGGGTATTCTATAGTCTTCTACAGAGCTAATCTTCAAATTGTTTGTTGCCTCGCATATTACTTCATTTTTATAGTTCTTGCTGCCTCCACGCCTCCACGCCTCGTTGCTGGCTGCTGGTTGCTGGTTGGTTTGCTGCAATTGCTTCATTTGTGGCAATGTCTTGGCCGTCTTGTTTGTGGGTAAGGGAGTAGGGAGTGGTTGAGAGAGAGAGAGAGAGAGAGAGAGAGAGAAAGTGAGGGGTAGGGTGTTTTGGGGGCTGTTTGTCATTGGCAGCCAGCCGCGTGTTAAAATGTACACTTTGCATTTAAATCATTCCGGGAAGTCGCTGCGCTGCTTCGTTATATTTATCTGCTGCCATTTTACCTGATGCCGCAGTAGAAGCCATTACCAGCTCATGCACGGCGGATAGGCGGGCGGACGTACTCTAAGCAAATTGAAAACGCTAAGCAACTACTTCTTTTTTTTTTTTTGCATACTGAGGTGCATTACTGAAAGTGCCACATTATGTGGCAGAAAATGAAGTGAGCGTCATGTTTAACTGAATTTCCGATTTTAATTTTGTTTCTGTTAGTTTTTTTTTTTTTTTTTTGGCAATTCAAAAAGAGAGAAAGACCTAAAAACGAATGCCGCCTGAGGCTGTGGCTAGCATCGCCCTGTGTCTATGACTAGACAAGTTTATGACGCATTTTGAGTTTTTCAGAATCTTTTAATTTAGCTGAGAGGCAAGTGATCTTCCGAAAAGAATCACAGAGAAGCGGAGTTTCTGAGCCAACCATTGTTCTGGCAAACATTAAAAACTCATGTCTATTACAAAGCGTCTACAGTGTTTGAGGCAGTGTAAAACTCTTTGTATACCAAAACACAAATGGGTTGGGGCATTGTAGTATTATAATCAGACTTGCTTCAAACTTTGTACATAATATTGAAGTCTACGGATTATTTGATTGTGGATCTAAATGTATTTTTTATTCAATATATTTTTCAATGATATGTTAGTTCTGATGATTTATATTTTAATAATTATAAATAGTATATACATATAATAATATAATGATGATAATATAATGATGATGATAATAAGGTCCTCTCTAGCATTTCTGGCTCTTAATTCTTGTCTTGTCGATCACTGAATTAGGATTCTTGAACTTGCCATGCCTATAAAAAAAAAATCATATAAATTCTGTCATATTGGTATAAGGTATTTTTCCAACTGAATTTCACACTTTTCCTACAGACAGCTTTGATTAATGATACCTGATATATGATAAATGAGTCGAGGTACTAAATGCAGTTATTATTGACTTTGCCCCAATTTGTTGCTGAAAAGAATTTAATCGTATCTTGGCTTCAAATATGAAAGTAGACAACCTAATTACCAAAATGAAAAGGAGAAACTCAATTTCAAAGAAATATAAATTTGTTTTCCATTCAAAATACATTTTTAAACAGCACGGAATTGGAATGAAAAACTCATTAGAATTTTAATACATCTGATCTCTCAGAAATGAAAAATATTTTTGAAAATCAAATTTTATTTAGTTCATTTATGATTTATTAATAGCACACACTTTTAAGAGTCATGCTAATTTGAGAATTCAGCGTAAGCTGGCAAAAGTGTGTGAAACTCTATTTGGATTCCTTGTTGTTGGAGTTGCAGTTTGTTTTTCCGGGAATGCTCATAAATAATTGTGGTACAAACTAAAACTAAATACTGCAAGGTTTTTTGTTTGTGACTAAATGATGATGATAATTACTCTGTGTATGTGTCTATAAATAGGTGTGTGTGTGTGTGTGTGTGCATGTGTGCGTGAGAGTGAGTGTGTAAATGTGAGAGTGGATGCCGCCCACTACTCTAACCAATCACAGAAAATTTAGTCACATAGTTGAGTTGCTGAGCTCGCAATTAGACGCAATTTCCATTAGGTTTGGTCAGTTGAGCCGTGTTTTGCCTTTTTCACGTCTTACACTTACACCTGCCCACGACTCTGACAAATATTTGAATAATTGCAAAAAAAAAAACCTTGTCACTTGCTGCCAATTAAGAAGCCACAGAAAATAAATGCAGACGGCAACATATCGAGATCGGGAGATGTGCGCGTGACACGGCCATAAATCGACGGACTTGAAGCACAACGTTATACTGTTTCACTTTCAGTAGTAGCTTTCTATCATGAACTGGCCATCAATTTAATCAATTCGAAACATAAAATGCCGCAAAGCTTTACCGAATGTTTTAAAACAATTTCCGTCACAGCTCCATAAAAATGTAATAAAATAATTTAATTTCAGTGGTTAATTGGCTATAAACTTGAAAAAGAGACAATATTAATGATATCTGCCGAATGTCTCGTGATATCCGCTGAGTAGCTAATTTAACAAATAACTTTAAAAAAGCTTAAAATTAGCTAGTTAGTCATTGACTGAATGTAACAATATATTTTTCAAAAATATTAATAATATTTGTGTTCTTCTTAGTAAAGTTTTGTATGCGCGTGAGTTTTTATTTGATTCATATGAAAATAATATTTAATATAATAATTAACAGGTAAATAATAATATGCTCATGCTCATAATTTTGCTATACTACAGTTTAGATCGTGTCACGCGCTCATCCTTACCATAGCAGGCACTCTCAGTCAGTCACTCAGTTCATCAGACATTCAGTTAGCTATAACAACGGTCAACAGCCGCAACTCCAATTGCGGGTCTCCATCGGCAGCTGCATCGCTGTCGCAGCTGGCGTCGCTGTCAGCGTCGCTATTTCTGCAGTCGCGTCAATTAGCGCCGCGTTGCTGAAGTCTTGTTTATTTGCATGCAGCAGCAGCAGCAGCAACAATTGCAGATTTTCCTTTTCATTATACACTCGTTTGAGATGCTATGAATAACGGACTCTGTACGTGTCTCAAGATGTCAGCAGAATGTCTTAATATACCATGTACTTTATATTATACATCAGTTTTTGATATATTTTTCAATAATTCTTGAAATGAATGCCATTATAGAAGTACTTCAAAGTATTATGGGCAAATTACCCGAAGTTTAATTTTAGTTTAGTTTGCATACTCTCTTATCTTATTGGCCAAAATTAAGAATGAAATAGCATCCGAAATTTATGCTCATATTATTGGACCATTGGCCTTAAGTCTATCAAAAATGAGCATAGAAATAATAACTTTTACTATATGTAAAGTTGATTTTATTTGGAGATTTTCTGATACAATTAAATATATAAATCTCTTCAAATTCAACATTCTAGAATAGAATAAACGAATGCCTGAACTGTTTTATATGTTCTAAATAAGACTTAAACCAAGTTCGACCTTATCGAATGCAAGAGTATTCAATATTCGGCATTCGGAAGTTTTTGCCATCAATTTTACGCCTTTGCGCCGTTTGCTTGCGTTTGGGGCACATGTGATGTGATATAAAGCAGAGATGGATCCGTTTCGGTTAGCCAAACAAAAAATCATTTTCTGAACTCTTTAATTGCGTTTGGCTACTCCTTGTTCTTATTGTTTTTGTTATTGTTGTCGTCGATGTTGTTGTTGTTGCTGTTGTTGACTGCCTGGCTTTTGCATTTAATTACTTTGTTTATGGCCAGTAGCAGCAGCAACAATAAAACTTCAATTTATGTGCATGCAGCCGGGCAGCACGAGCACTGAATGTTGTTAAATTCCAATGCACAAATTGACAGGCCACCCAAACGAAATCCCCTCTCCGCCCCTGCCATCCTCACCCCTAGTTCGCTGCCTCACCCATCCTCCCGCATAGCTGCTTTTGTTATGTAAACAACGCGAAAACTTTTTATTTTGTCGACGCTGCAACGCCTTCGCAGCCCCAACCATTTCGCAGAACAAAACTCGTACAATTCGAAATCCGAATGCCAAACTCCTGGGGTAGCAAAAAACTTTTCCTCTCTCTTCTCCCCTCCCACATCCCGTACTTCCGACCAGCCGCCCACTGTACGCAGTCGTACAAATAACTCAACTCGCTGAATGCTTTGCAATTTCCGCTCTTCTAAATTTGTTGAAAATTTGCGAGGCGAACGCACAAAATACAAAAATGTTCCCCAAGAACTTGTCAGTCAATAACTCCCAACTTGACAATACCCTGTTCAAGATGAAACGAGCAGCAGAAAGAAATAAATGTGCGGAATGTAGTTCAGAAAATTATATTTTTAATCGCCTATAAATTTGAAGCACCAGAGTATATAAAATTTTAGAATCATTGAATTTTTAATTTATAAAGAAAGTTAACAATTAGCAAAATAGATATATGAATTCTGTTGCTTAAATTTTAGTCCTAAAAAAATACACGAAATTGCAGAAAAAAATGTAATGATCTAAACTGAAATCCTTCTATATAATAAATATGTGAAATGAGTATGTCTGTCAATATACCCGTTAATCAAATTTGAACAGAGTATTCAAAAAGGAGCAATGTGCTGTCGGATTGTCGGTTTGACAAGGGAAAAGCTAAGTTTTGTTTGGCAAAAAGTTTTATGCAAACACAACGCAAGTTCATCTACCTCTCCCTCGCTCCCTCACTTCGGGTCCCACTTTCAGAGCGGACAAACTGACTGCCCAGCCTTGCGTAATATTTTAATAAATTTTTGTCGCTAGGCTTGGTGACCAACAATGGCTTACCGTTAGCCTTTGCCCAGGTTCTGGCCAGGACTTGCTTGACAACCTAAAGCGCTTGCGTCGCAATTAGTAAAGTGCGTGACGAAAGCTTTTCGATCTTCATCAGAACATCAGGAATTGGTCGGGAACGAACGAATGCGCACTTTCAATGAATTGTTCTTTAGGTGGCTTCTCATTTGATGTTTGCAGCGCAACGCAATTTCCATGTCAAAGCTGATTTTCTAACTGATTTCATGTTCACAAACGGACGTACACACACACACACACACACACACACACACACGTAGCCATGCACAAAGAGCTAGCCAGCAAATTTCTAGTTTCAATCATGTTGTATGTCGCTTGGCTAGCTTGGCTCGTGTCCTGGTGGTGGCGCTGGCGGCGCCACTGATGTGGTAATAAACACCCCTTGTGCAGTCTAATGGACCGTAATTAACTCGTGCGCCAACTGCGGCAGCGCTGTCAACGCCAGCTGCGGCGACATCGTCGTCATCGTCGTCGTCGTTGTCGTCGTGTGGTCGTTCCCAACAAGCGATGAATAATAATTTCACCAGGACAGCTAACCGCAGCGGGCACAGTGGACAATAATGGCAGTTAAATGGCCAAAATAATTCGTTGGCCAATTCAATTTGCATATTTTATCCATATAAATGTATATAGAGTAACATATATGCCATATGTTGCGTGGCATGAGTTGGCTCATAATCTTCTCCAGATTGCATCAATTTAATTGCGCTTTTCGATGTCGTCCATAGTTAACGCCACTCCATAAAATGCCGATTTATTGTAGCGTAGCAATTAATGAGACTTTTCATGGCTAAGTTATCGATAATTAATCCACAGCAGTTGAGTTATGATACATCCATTACGTCATATAAATCTGATATAAAACGAGTAACGCCCTCTAGTCTATTCTCTCGACATTTAGGGTACCAAAAGTCCGGATATGTAGATAAGATAAGCAGCGACTCCTTGATCTAGATACCATACCTAGAAAACAAAGAAAAAAAAATCTAGCGAAACAATTCCGTTCTCGAATAACCCTAGAAAATTATATTCGTGCTGACAACAACAATTGCAACAATTCTGAGAAACATTATTGGAAGCATATGGCAGATATTGTACATTTAATTTTCAGAATGAGGCCTTTGTGATATATATGATTACCAATTAAAGTTTATATAATATATTTATGTTTATATATATTTTTTTATGATTTCCAGATACTTTCCAATCACAACGTTTATCCTTGTTTTCTGTGTTTATCTCAGCGGGTAAGTTCATTTATCTGTATGTATATATTATTTAATTTTTTTTATTAAATAGGAAATGGGAAAAATAATTCTCTAATGTCCGTTTTCGAATAATTATAATCGAGAATATGAAATATATTTTTATTCTATTGAATCTTCGATGCTTTAACAATGCAATGCAAATAATGCATAAATTAAGATATAACCACTGTATATGCATGTATACATACATATTTTAACGTAAAAAAGTTGAAAAATTAACTCTTGCAAAATTGGTCATTGATTTCTTACCATTGTGCTTGGCTGCTGTTGTTATCGTTGCTGCTGTTGCTGGCAGGGTGTTGCTGCTGCTGCTGTTGCTGCTGCTGCTTCGGTTGCTGTTGCTGCCGTTTGCGTGACGGATATTGCCTTGTCACTTGCATGTACGAGAAATGTTAAAGCATGGAGTGGGTTAGCCTACCTACCGCCTACCGCCTACCGCCTGCCTTCGTTTTTTTTTTATTTTTATTTTTCAACTCTTTGCCGCGCAAACCGCTGTCCACTCTATGGGTAAACCGAAAGACCGAACGAACGGCGACCACTAACCACAGCGCGCCAATCAACGCACTGAAGTTATCCAACAAAGTCGGCTAAAGCAACAACAAGGAATCATTTGTTATGCCGTTCGAAAGTTATGCAAAAATTTAATTAATTTTGCAATTTGGCTAGTCAAGGAACATCAACATCAGCAGCAGCAGCAGCAGCAACAGCAGCAGCAGCAGCAGCAGCAACTACGACAACAACAGCCCGCGACACTTTCCTATCTGCTATCGAAAAATGACGACGATTACCATTATTGCTCCTAAGCACGGGCGTAGCCAAAGTAAGGCGATTTAGCTTGCGACTATTATAAATACAAATTTAATGAGCATGACATATGCAGCAGCAGCGGCAGCGACTGGTCTTTAATGCGATTATATGGCAGCGGCACATTTGTCATTTAGTAGGGGTCCATTCGACTGTGCCTGTGTGTGTGTATTTGTATGTGTGTGTGTGTGTGTGTGTGTGGCAGCTTAAACAAATCAAGTCAAATTACTGCAATGCTAAAGAAGAATCTGTAGCAGTCAGCCAACTGGCAACTGTCGACCTCGCCGGTCGGTCGACCGGCGACTCTTGTACCAGTTACAATGAACGGTTGTGCGCATCCGTAAGATACATTTTGCTGCAGCCAGGCAATTGCATGGCCAGCGTGCATGCGGGCCACTGCAGCAGAGTAGCTGCCACAGCAACAACAGCAACAGCAGCAGCCGTTGCTCATTAAGTGCCACTCTACGACAGTTGTTGCTAATGCCGCTGGCATGCCAACCGCACCCCGGACTGTACTGCCCCATCCCCCTGCGCCTCCAGTTAGTGCCAGCGGGGTCGTCGTCACGGGCCAAGCTGCGGTGGGGTTACACACAGTCAACGTAAATTTGCAAATATTTGCTGAAATCAGACTACGACAAATGCAGCAGCAGCAACAGCAGCAGCAGTTGCATGTGCAGCAGCCGCAAGGGTTTAGGAGCTACTAGTCACTGATGAGGGGTAGGTGCCGAGGGGGTTGCAAGTCCGCATAGGCATGCCTAGCATGGTAGTTAAGTTTGTGTTGTTGTAGTTGTGCTATTTTTTTTTTTTTTGTCTCGAAGCAGAGTTTTTGGCGCCCCGCTTGCAGTCAGCTAACTGTGGCTAAAACGAGTGTTAGTGGAATGTACTAGACTGAAGAGTCAAGAAGTGGGCAGCAGAAATGGCAAGTGGGTTAGGGGTTAAGAGTTAAGGTTTAATGTGGAACCCATCCTTATCGTAACAACTACAAATAGATTTAACGCTTGAGCGACAGGCTAAGGAAGCCTCAAGAAGCTGAAGATATTGCGAAAATGAATTTAAGTAAAGTCTTAGTCCAGGCTGTTTGCTAAATGAACGTACAACAGCAGGATCAACAAATATATATAACGCAGTGTATATATATATACATATATATATATATATATAATATATATATATATATATAATATATATATATATATATATATATATATATATATATATATATATATATATATATATATATATATATCCATATATTGTGTTAACTCTGCAGCAAAATGAGTGAAAATGTTTCGGCTCAACTGAGCATGAATATTAAAAGCGGGTACAAAACTCAGTGAGATTTTTTTCGTTCACCTATTTCTTGGCAGTTGGTTAACATAAAGCCGAAGCTTGAGCTAAATGGAATTGAAAGGAATTTCATTTTGCTTGGCAAAAACACATAACTCGAATAATAAAACACAAGTTTTGAGTATTTCTTTGACTTTTGAGCACTTTAAAAACATTGCAATTGTTCAGTGTATTAAAATCTGTGCGATTTTAAAATAATCTGGAAATGTATTTTCCGAGTGCAATATGTACATATATGAATATGAATGAATATATCCTATTTATATAGTTATAATTGCGCTGTCATTACATTACTTTAATGAACTGTGGCCAATATGATTATTCACTTTTAATAATTTACCTGACAAATTGTGTGGCATTTATATGCAATTAACAAATTATTTTGTCACAATTTTCCTCTAATTACATAACTCGGTTCATAAATATAGTTTTATATATTTTTAGATGTCTCTCGGAAATAAAGGTCATATAATAATCATGTTTAAATATAAGTATTATAAAGGTTTATGTTTGGGTAATTTTTTCTATATCATATTCTATATATATTCGTGTTCCATAATTCATTAAAATTTAATTTGATCCTTTAAGTCAAATATTGATTTAACGCCGGAAACACTTGTCAACTCTGCGTTTGTTCGTCGCATGTGAGATGATAAATAATAAACAATCATCGGGACTTTTCTATACTTTGTAGCATTGCAGCTCCGGAATCGTTTCGAACCCATAATTAACCACTTTCGCAGACACAACTGTAAAGTGTCTTCTTCTGAAGGTTGCGTGCGTGAATCGCAGAGTCAAAGAACCGAAGAAGAAAAGAAAATGCCTTTCTTTAGAAATATTTGTACAATAAGCAAATGGGAACCGTTTAATAAGCACTCATTGTGTCTTACCTGTCCTGACCCACTTGCTTTATGAGTCTGTGTATGCGTATGAGTCAGAACGCATATATATATATATATACATATACCCATAAGTATCGTGTAATTTGTATTTTAAACACAACAAACCATAATTTAAAATGTGAGCGCAACTCAAACTTCTGAATTCAGCGATTGGCAGGGAGGGAGTCGACGTAGGAGAAAGAGAGGTCGCTCTCCGTCCCTGTGCGTGCAGTTTATCAAAGGAGCGATGTCTGGGATCGGGGCAATGAAAATGAATTACAAGACGGTATGGTAACCTGCAGAGTTTGCGGCAGTTGTTAAAAATTATTATTAAGTATTTGCCGTGGCGCGCTGGCTGAAACAAAGGCCAAGCTTTTAAATATTTAATAAGTACACAAACAGACCCCAAAGGAGAAGCCAGCTGTTGAGCGAGTAGCGGGGCAAGAAGAGTATGCCATTTATATATACATATATATATATATATATATTTGACTTTTTATATTATATATATACATATGTATTGGACACGACTGTTGTTGAGTCATGTCAATTGGGCTTTGGGCTGACTGACTGACTGGGCGTCCCGCGGCGACTCGGGAAGTGGAATCAATACCCAGGCCCTGACTCTGACTCTGGCTGCCCGCCGTGTATGTACTTGTAAGGATACGCACACATTGACAGTTACACACACACACACACACACACACACACACTTGTGCGCCCACTAACGGTGACAATAAATGAGTAAAAATGACTTTCAACGAAACGAAAATCGACGCCCCGGCGGACAGAAAATCTGTCATCAACACGCACTCGACTGTGGGCTCATTGTGAAAGCCATGAAATTTGATACCAATGTGCATGGAGGACCATCCAACAGCAACAACAACAACAACAATGCAGATACAACAGAGACAAGTTAAAGTGCCCTATTGAAGAGTGCTTGACTAGAAGATGCCCAGCACCTGTTTGAAGCGCTTAAAAAGTATAGCGTTTTATTAGAAGCAAAAGCTTTCAAAATATATCTACTTATTTGAAACCATTAAGAAAATAACAACTTCCGTAGCTCATATAAATAATATTCTCAAAAAAATAGTTCTCTTATAGATCTCGAGATACCTTAAGAGACACCTAATGGAGATTTTTGTTTAGTTTAATGTAGGTTCAATATTAACTGACATTTCATCAACTTTTGTCGAACTTACATCGAAAATAATATATATATATATATATATATATATATATGAAGAAAAGGATTGCTTCGCTCGCTCCATATGATACCCTCTTTCTGCATCATAACAGAATAGAGAACAGGAGCCCTTCTCATTCGAAGTCATTTAAAAATTTCAATACTTTGGGCACACATCGTGAGGCCGTGAATTGCGTTTTTTTGCGGTCTAAAAATATTTGTTACTTCTTAACATTTCCCATTTCGTTGAATTATTAAAGTTCTTCTTAGCTGTCACATCAATCGATATATATATTTAGCAAACTGTAGCACTTGCCGCAATGTCAGTTTCATCGGTATTAATTTATGAAGCGGGTTTCGGGGGATGAAATCGAGTTATGGAGACATCATAAAATTAATATGGGCGGGCGACATTTTTATTATTTCTTTTCGAACATGGCAAATGGGTAAATGTATTTTTATTATTAGCCTAGATTTATTAGCTATCGAGTGGGATAGCACACAAATTTTGATATTAAACATGTTTTTCGCAAGGCGAAATAAAAGAGTAGTTGAAAAGCGAAGCAAGATGAGGCAGGGCGAGTGTTTCCTTAATATAAATTGATATGGATGGGAAAATTCAAATTTGGGTTTTAATGAGGGACTTCAGAATAATTCGTAAATTCAATAACGCAGTATTCCTTTAGCTTTGCTGAAGACGTTAAACCATTGCTAAATTGGTTTTAAGGTTTCAAAATATATTTCTTTCTGTATCGAGTCGTTTATCTTTAACCTTAAATTAAAAAAATCAGTAATATTAGATAAGCATACTGTATGAAAAAGATTAATAATTTCTTTAAAAAAATCTCTACTGGGCAGAAGATTTATTTTGATTTTCTAACAAACCAATAAGCATATGATTATAAAGAGTTTGGTATTTTGTGAAATTTGAATTGAAATGCTGTTGAGTGAGGTTGGGAAACAGTTTGAATATTCGCTGCTCGTAATTTATCTACGAAAATATTATTTTTTCAATGTCATCCGAAATAACTGTCCCTTCCAAATAAGTATTCTGTTATTATAGTAGATTATTGCTCATATTGAAAACTTTGTTCAATTAAATTGTTAAAACAGAGGTATTTACATTAAAATTTTTCAATTTCTCTCGCTCTTGCTCTCTCTCTCTCTCTCTCTCTCTCTCTCTCTCTCTCTCTCTCTCTCTCTCTCTCTCTGTCGGTCTCTCTCTCTCACACA
Source organism: Drosophila stalkeri (assembly GCA_035047405.1). Lineage (NCBI taxonomy): Eukaryota > Metazoa > Arthropoda > Insecta > Diptera > Drosophilidae > Drosophila > Drosophila stalkeri. The sequence continues at coordinate 26,942,111 of JAWNPR010000090.1, forward strand.
CACACACACACACATTTCCAGTTTTAGTATTGCGATATGGAATATTCCAAAATATACTCGTTTTCCGTATATTTATGACAGCAAGTACAATTTTATTCTGGCTTCTCTGCTTGCCTCTGACTTCTTTTAGCTCTGCGGAGACTCTCGTGTTTGGAAAATTTACTACCTGCACAAGTCCTAATCCCTGTGACGCATGCAGCAGTGAGTAGCGCTGAGACGGTCTGGCTGGCGAATGTAGTTAGAATCTTTGTTGTTGTTCCCGCTGTTGTTAGTGTGGTTCTATGTTGCTGAATTCCCTGTAGCGGGATGGAAAACAATGCTCGGGCATTCAGTCGAATCTACCTGACCCCGTAAACCCCGACGAAAACAAAGCGGCCCTCAACAGCAATGCATTGCACCTGGTGCTGCGCCATGGATGGGATTGGGACTGGGCTCGGGCGGGGACTTGGGCCTGAGCGTGAGCATGTAACGGAGCGCTGCTGTGAGGCCTAGTCCAAGTTGAATTTGTTCGTCTCTCTGTCTTCTCTGTTTTATGCATTTGTGAAATAGCACGAAACATTTTATAACCTAACATGGAAATTCGGGTTTATGTTTGGTTTATTTTTTTTCAGCCTCGTAATAAGTTGGGGGCCCCAGCTGATGTTTATGCTATAACCCCACATACAAAGAAACAACAAATGAGCAGCAGAGAGGAAGAGGAAAACTTAAATAATTTTAAGCTTTTTTTGGATGAACCCACACAACTGCAGGCAAATACAGACTCAAACAGAAACACAAACAAAAGATAAGCACCGCAGCGGCACTTGAGGCGCCATTGTCATAATAAATCCAAATCAAGTCTAAATCAAATAGAGCAGCATAATCTGCCATAATACTCCAACGCACCCCCTCCCCAACCTCTGCCCGCGCTGCTCTGCCCCACTGTAGCGCCTAATTTTGAGGTGCGAGCGACACTTGATCGCCCATCGTCAGCGTCACTTGTGTTGATCAAGAAACGAAAACTGAATATGAAATTATAAATGAAAATGAAAATGAAAATGAATGTGTGGCTGTTGGCATAAATTGAATTTGATTGTTCAAGTAGTCAGTCAACTTGTCTCGCTCACTGTCTGTAGCAGTGAATCGCTGCTGCTGTTGCTGCTGTTGCTGCTGCTGCTGTATCTAATGTAAATCGTAACAAGCTGCACAGTGTAACGAGCGATTTATTTAACGCTGACTTTTAATATTTTGATTTTCATCACTCTATCTACATACATATGCTATACAATCGAACATTCAATTCAGTTGATATTTATGTGAATTGAAACTGAAGTAAAATCCTGTGATCCACATGATATGCATATATATATAAAATATTTTTTGTTTAATATATTTAATATTCAACAAAATTAAGTTTCCAGTGCAGATTTAGTCATTTTATTCGTTAGCAATCAATGAGAAATAATATTCTCAAATATAGTATTTTTTTTTTTTTCAACTTTAATAAAAAGGGGTAACACTACATGGAATTATATTTTTCCAATAGGAGATTAAGTAGAGTGAGTATTCGTCATTTTGCCAAGTAATATGAATTACATCTATTTGTCATCATTCAACTTTAATATTAACTGCAGAAATATTTAAATAATGCTAAAGTGCAACTAGAAAAGGAATGGAACAAAACATTATTTACACCTTTAATCACGGAGTCGAAACTAAATTTCCCTTTTTAATTTTACACACACCTTGTCCCACTGTGCAATGACTTGTATTCAAATTCAGTTCTCGAAAACAGCTGCTTCACTTCATTACCATAAGGTTTGCATCCGAAGGGCAGACCTTGAGTCGTATAGTATTATATCTGGCATATAAAGCACTGTTATCCTCAATTCCTACTCTCTCCCTTTCTCTCTCGTCTCTCGATCGGCTTCGCCCTTGCCATCGTGCTCGCCCTTACAGCCCCGCATGCAATTTGATGTGTTATTATGCTTTTTGTTGCTTATCAAAATTGAAAATTCAAATTCAACTAGCGGCAGCACATTGTTTACATCGCCCCCACCTAAAGTAAAGGCAAAGAGACAACACACAAACACTTGAAGAGCTGCAAAAGTGACACTTCTAAGAGATTAAAGTGACATGTAGTGTCTGGAGCTAGAGCTCGAGCTGGACCTGGACCTGGATTCAGCATTACCAGCCAGTGCCATAGAAAGTTGAGCGGCATGAAATGGAATTATTTGTTGTTGTTCTTGTTGTTGTTGAGCAGCTCCCAGATGTTGTATAGAGTGTATGTGCATATATATATATATATATATATATATATATATATATATATATATATATATATATATATGCATAGATTAATAAATTATAAGCCTGGTTGGCTTTGTCGAGACCTTTGCGCTTTCTTTCTTTTCACCCTGCATCTCCTGGGGGACGGACACTCATTGCTCTCTAGCGCAACTCTGGCTGACTCCGTCTCCAACAGTATGAATGTGGAGCAATTAATGTACGTGTTTTGTCATTTCATGCCACGACACTGTCTAGGGATTGTATAACAAACATTTTTACAGGCATTCAGATATATGTATGTATATATGGGTGTACATACGTATGTACGTAGTATGTTATGCACATAATTAAGCCGGTGTATCCGTTAAAGTATGCGACACTTCCGGCTCTGAAGATGGGCTCACAAATAATAATAATGAAATGAAGAGAGAAAAACCCTGAGACTTTCAGTCTCAGTCAGTCACTTACTCATTCAGTCTCCATCTGTGGCATTGCCTTAATACAATTCATTGAGCGCTGACCACGCTTCATACCATGCTATGCTATACTCGTATACTATATACTATACAGAAAAGGGGTTATTTTCATTTCCTTTTGTGCAGCATTTGTAATGCCAACTGGCAATGCTTTCGCAGGAGTTGCGGGGGAGCACGCACGCACAGTGTGTCGCATTGTGGATGCTGATGGAAGCGGCTGCGGAAATGCCAGAGCACGAGTGAAGAAATGCAGCTGGACATTGTACGTGGTCCAGATGAATAGATATAATGTTACATGGAAAAGGAAGGCTTTTAATTAGTCTTAAGCATTGACATACTTGGCAGCGGTTCCCGCTGAATGGCATTGCTAGCCATAGAATTTTAAGTTAGCTGAACGGGATAGGCGAAAGGGTTTAGATATGCAATGGAAAGCGTATTCTTGCATATCTAATCCCTTTCGCCTATTCTGTTCAGCTAACTTAAAATTATAAGAGATAATTTGAATTTGGGTTAAACATGCATTTTTTATTTATAATAATGATGTAATGATGTTAGTAAATTTTTTTTACTTATTTTCAATTTACATATTTTAATTTTTTCCCAACATGAATTCGTCATATTTATATTTTCAATTCAGATGCAATTTAAATAAAAAAACTCCCCATTGGAATCAAAAATGCAATTGAAAACATGCATCGGCTGCTGTTTTGTTTCATGATGTTAAGTGTTTTATTTTCGAGTTGAATGAATTGAAGCTGATGCTTTCCAAATACATTTATTTTTATAAATGCGCACAAATTCTGCTTTGTGGATAATTTGTTGTAGTTCATGAACTTACGAATCCGAAACCTTTGGCTGCTTCCACGTTTGAGTTATCTTGTTTACCTTGTCAATATTTTTTGGGAAACTCTTTTGCTTTTGTTTGATATTTGTTTAAGTGCTAATAAATCTCGATATGATTGATACTCCTATAGCATATACAAGATAAAGCGACGGACGCCTTGGGTCTTTGGGTTTGCCTGTGACCTGCGAACAACAGCTCTTTTCGTAATGCTCTTGATGAAGCTACAACTCGTGCAGTTTTTCACTTTGCTGACTACAGCTTAATCCCTTTGACTGGGTGTTTATAAAAAATATCAACACATTCATAAAGTTCACCCTGAGCCCCGACTCTGATGCAGCTTATCTGGACAGCTGAGCCAGACAAGTTGAGAGGAGCACAACACGAATTTGACACATGTCATAAGCAATGGCAAACAAACACACACATACACACACATACACACACATACACACACACACATCTACTCTCCTGGATGGAGGGCCCAACTTGTATAAGCCACACAAAAACAAATCACTTGAGGGCAGCACACGACAAGTATAGACCCTGCGCCTCCTGCCCTAGTCGGCCCGTGGTCCCGTGATCCCGTGATCCCGCGATCCCGTCCCCTGCTAGATGAAGGCGTGCAACTTGGCATTATTTGAATTAAGTACATACTTAAGCGTAATTTATTGGAAAATCCACAAGAGCCCGTGGCCCGAGGGGCAGCCATTTCGCCAAACAACAGATTGTGGGCATAACTATATACATAGATGTAAAGAGCGCCAGTGGGTCCACATAAATCTATTGTTTCAAGGCAATTCCTAGTTGCTGTTGCTCATTAATCTACGAGTCCAACCCGTCTCCTGGCACTCCAGCTATGCCTCTCTAGCAGCTCTATTTGAATAGTGCGCTTCACTGTTTGCCCAAATGTCACTCGCTTTTTCACGCGTTATCTTAATAAACCCGTACAGACAGTGTGGGATGTGGGTGGGATTGTGGTGCTGATTGTGGTTGAGTTGAGTTGTTGTTGCCCGCCTGCCACCGCCGTCGTCTTTTCATTAGAGTTGTATACAAGTCCCCGGGCAGTGGCATCTGCTTTCTGGCCTTTTGGTTTATGCTACGAGTAACGAGTTATTGGCATGCATTGAATTTTGCTGTTGGAATTTTTGTGTGTGTGCTGAAGCCAAAGAGTAGACAATCATTGGCATGTATAGAATTTCACTGATTTATGTTTCATATGAAACTCAAGAGAGCCGAGTGCTCCTGCCTCCATCACTGCCGTCCCCCACCCACACACACACACAATGTCTCCCAGCCAAAAGTCTGAAACTGAATCTGAGTTTTGAGACCGAGGCCCGTCTCCGGTTGGTGACAATGCAGTGATTACATCTTTTGAACATTTTACCCCACACTTCCGATTTCTCTTCATAATGATCATCATCAGCATTGGCAACGTCATCATCATCATTATAGGAAGAAAGGCATGCCTTTGCAGCAAAAATATTTTTGTGCTAGAGAAATGATAAATTTTTGATTAAAGGCTCGACGAATGGATGCTGGGTGGCTGTTTGCCTGCCTGTCTTTGGCATGCCTTTGATAGGCAGCTCCATGCGAATATACAACAGCTCCAGCTCCAGCACATAAGTGGGAGGTGTTTCTTAAAAACGATGTGCTCAACTCTAAGATACTCTTTGATTGAGTGCGCGCTAAGACTGACAACTAATAGGAATCTAATTCATTTTATTTGCAAAAGACTTACTCTATATATAATCGATGTATCCTTGGAAGTATATTGCTGCTTCGCAGCTCTGAAATTTGAGACTCTGTGGAGAGATCTCAATTATTTAATGTATTCGATAGCCCCTTGAGTCAATCAAGTCTCCCGCATATTATGTTCTCATAGAGAGCATATAAATACTTTCCCAAGCTTGTTAAATTACATTTGCCAAGCAATGTTCATTGAGTTTCGTTGATTGCCTGTTAACAATATTTGACAGGTGGCTCCCTCAGCCTCCCAGTTCCGTCTTGCTCTCAATGATTACTCCAGTTAGAGCTATGTCTCGTTATCATTCATATTCTCAATCAAATTTCAAGTCAATCGCTGCTGTCAGCTATCCGAATGTTAATTTAAACAATTAATTTCAATATATGGTATCGAGAGTGCACGAGCGAGCGAGTGATAGAGAGGGACAGAGTGTATATTTAACATGTCAATTTGCAAATTAAATACATAACATGACAGACAAACAGGAGACAGCGGGAAGTGTGCCACACTCTCGGAGGCATGAGACACAGATAGAAATGGAAATGTTGGAATTGGAAATGTAGAGAGAGAGATGGAAGCAAGACCACACAGTGCACAAGTGTACTAAAGATAGATTTGATTTGGGCAGCCGTAGAGCATAGAGTTTGTGACTGATTTCGAGTGGAAGAGCTTAAGAACTAACAGATTGAAGACCACTACTTATAAGAAGACGACGACAAACGCAATTTCTATACACATTTAATTGAGCAAAAGTGCTCACTTAAGGTCTTAAATCTGATTGTTTGATGCCCAGCTAGCTTTTAAATGAGGGTAAAGTAGTTCAGGTTAGTTCAGAATCGAGCGTAGGCTTTTAAGATTCCAAAGAAAAATTGTGAATCCAATTAACAAATGAATAGTTTAAGTGAATGAATACGGAATTGCCTAATCAGCATACATTCTAATTCTGAGTAATTTCGCTGGGGCATAGTTGGAAAGTTATCAAAACACATGTTCTCTTTTATTATACAGACCGCGAGCCCCTAACTTGCTTGAGTCATTAGTTGTTTTGTTTGCCTCCTCTGAGCTCTCTGCTTGTTAGCTACAGGTTCTCCGGGTACTTAGGGAAACATATGTTGCCTATGCAAGATTCTATAATAATAGTTCTACGACTGGGGTGATTAGTCTTCTTGCCTTTGGCGCTGTCAGCTACTGCTACTGACAGGTGGTTCGATAAAAGCAAGATTGAGGGAAAACTAACCCTCGAGAATGGTCGGCAGACTTATTCCCATTTGATGAATATGAAGCAGGACTCTAATGACCGTTGCTCATGCTTGAAGATGCGAGTTTTCTTAGGTCATTCGAAAGTGAAATTAAAAAAAGAAAATAACTTAAAATGTAAAAAATTAAGAAATTATTATATAGAAAACTTGTTTGATACATAAAAATAATTTGGTCTTATTAAAATAATGGTGTATTTCAAGAAATATAATCGTGTGTGAATAATATAGTAAAATTAATTGATATTTTAATTGTATCACATTTTATAAAAAGAAAAACCTGCATCAAAACTTTTTCTTCTCTAAATTAGTTATATTAAATCGATCAAAATTATAATCATTCATTAAATTAATATTAACTTAATTTTTCTTTTTACCAAAAACCAATTTAAGAACTCTATCCACAGCCCATCAAATAGCAACTGTCACATTAGTTCCAGTTTTATTTTATTTTATATTTAAGTGATATAAACTGTGGCATTCGTGTTATGGACACATATCTATATATTTATAAATACATACATATTTATATATATATATATATATATATTTTATATACATATATATTTGTCCATGTATGTGTATTTATATCGCAGTCGGTAACAATTTCCTGCCATTGCATTGACATAGTCACGCTTGCCGAATTTATAGATAATTTTTCATGATTTTTCCTGACATTTCGCTCAACGCTCTCGCTCTCGCTCTTGCTCTCACGCTCGCTACATCCTCACTCTCATTCTCTCTTTTTATTTCGTTGCAGATGCGCGCAGCAGGTCACAGACGAGCGGACCTCATGATGAAGTTGCCGATGAGGCGTCTCTGAACTGCTGACAGCCAAGTGCCAGCGCCAGTGCGTGCCTATCTCAAAGCGAGCAGCAGCAGCAGCAACAACAAGACTAAGTCGCAGCGCATTTCCGGCTGGACGCACCTACCTAACTAAGTGGACGGCTGCGGCTACCTACGCGTTCGCTCGTTACTCGTTACTTCATTGGGCACTCGTTACTCGCCGTTGCTATTGCTGCCATTGGCATTGCAACTGGCCAGCTGCTATCAGTTCTGCCGAAGCGCGCGGTCGCGACGGGCTGCAGAAAATCCAAGTAAATAAAGTGAGCGCCGGCAGCGCACAATAGAAAAACAATAACAACGAAATCATCAACGTATATCGAACAACGAAATGCAACAAACCAATGCTCCGTCGTGAGCAATCAAATACACACACACAAATATATATATATATAAATATATATAGATAAATACAAAGTGCGGGAAAATACGTGAAAAACAGGGAAAATACGGTAAACGGTCGCCAACAATCCTTTTTCCTTGCGCAAATATTTGTGGAAACGTGATTGCTGTTGACAAAGTGGCGTCCGCACACGCACTCGATACTTTCAATTAGGCACGTTGCTTATAAATGTGCCACAATGGCGCCGCCGTCCAGGACGACGACGACACCGTCAACGCTGCAACCACCGACGCGTTGTAAAGCCACTGGCATAGCCAGGGCGTCAGCTAAGGCTCTAATCCTGCCCCCTCCCCTGCTCCTTTCCCGGTCCCTGCCCCTGCCATTGTTTCTGCTGCTGATACTCGCTGCTGTCACGGTTCATGCTGAACCGTATTCGAGCGTTTTCGGCAGCTCAGCCATCGCCAGCGGTGGCTTGGGCTCCGTGGGCATTCACATACCCGGCGGTGGAGTCGGCGTCATCACTGAAGCGCGCTGTCCGCGGGTTTGCTCCTGCAGCGGTTTAACCGTCGACTGTTCGCATCGTGGATTAACGCAGGTGCCGCGAAAAATATCAGCGGATGTCGAAAGACTGTAAGTATTATTATAGTTACCCATAGTACTTACAACACGTATATGAGCAATCAAAAGACAATCAAACAGCAACAACAGCAAAAGCAACAGGATGAAGTATGCAATATTGATGCAGAGAAGTTTTAATGCCCTTACTTCACATAAAATACCTATAAACGTGCTTCTGCGCAGACTAACAGTATGTGCGAACAGTCTATTAACTGCTTCAATCAAACTATTGACAGGCTATATAAGGGTTAACAGTAATACCTGTTTTAAGTTAAGAAACTGAATAAAAGAAAACAAATAGGAGTCAACCGAATTTCTTGATAATTATATAAATGCGAAAAACTAATTTATAGAATATGTATATTTCATTTTGATAGGTTATCATCTGACATGATCAAAATCAATAGACCTGTCATTTGTCTCTATATGTCCACCAGGCTAACTCATGCCCGACAACTGTTTGTTGTCTTCGTAGACCAGTTGGTCTCTACCAAAACAAAAATAATGTTATTATCAACTTTTGAACAAAGAAATTTGAATATATTTGTAAATTTGAATTTTTTCTGTTTAAAAACACAATGCTTGCGTATTTTGGAAGTTTTACAACATGATAATCTATGGAGCGGAAAGCATTCCGAAATGATGATATAAACTAGCCATACTTAATTAAGAACGATTGTGACAGAGTAATTTATTTTACTATGCAAAACTGCTCAAACTGCTCAGCAAGCAATTTGTAGAATTTATTTAACTATTCAATAATTCACTCAAATCGTGGGAAAAGTAAATATTTGCGTAAAAACTCAAATATATTTTTAAGGCGCAAATGTTTGTGAACTGGATAACTATCAACTAGAGCACTCATAAAATTAGCAAATATAGGTCGTTAAGAGCTTCAATTTGTTGTTCAAGAGTGAAACAGTTAGACAAGAAATATATTGATATGCTTTTCAGACATAATAGTTGTTAAAGTAAATAAAATATGTGCATATTTATCTGGTTAAATAAATATTATAACGGCTCGTCGAAATATATTTTCGCTTTTTACCATTCAGATGGAGCGAAATGAAATTGTGTTTCAGTTACAAAGATAGATGGGTAGGGCCTGATATGATAATCCAGCACACAGATAGTAATTACACACACAGAGACACTGGGCCCCATATGGCCCTTATCTGTGTATCTATTTGCATTGCGAACTGCATGAGCTCGTTTTAGCCTTGACAATGATCTATATGGCAGCATTCGATATGTTATATAATATACATGTATATATATATATAAATGTATATGTATATAAATACATGCATATATATTTACATAACACCAGGCGAGCACAGCTGAGCACTTCTGGAATAGACGCTTAAAAATAAAAAAAAAAAATATATATATATAAATCAGCATAAACAAGCGACAACAACGAAAGCAAATAAAGCCGTGACCATTTCGTGTCGATAACAACGAAGCAAATGGGCAAATGGATGAATGAATGAATTGTTGGAATGGTTGGAGGCAGCGGCACAGGCAAATCTGTCGTCTTGTGCTGTGTCTCCGGCGTCGTACATTAAATTGCCATTAAGTTTATTAATTGTCGTCGAAGGAGGCAGCATAAGCGCATCAGGCGAGCCAAGCAGCGCGCCAACTGGCGGCCACTTTGGCAATTGTTGCATGCAACTGGCAACTGGCAAAGTGGCAAAGTGGCAAGCTGGCAAGCTGGCAAGCTGGCGAGCTGGCAAACGGGCAAATGCATTAAGCCGACGTCTGCGTACGCGGACGCCACATAAATTAACGCGCCGGCAATTAGCAAGTGTATGCAAAATACCACAGAGCAGCGCCCCAACGCCAAGCAGTGCCAGGCCATGCAATGCCACGCCCTCTGCCGAGCCACCTCTATCAAGCCCCAGCAGACCTGTAGACCGCTGCGCAGCGACCTCAAAAGCTGCAGTTGCAAGCGCTGCCGCTGCAGCAATTGTTGTTGCCTTTTCTCTACATAAATTAATAACAGATATCAACGTTGAGCAACAACAACATACCCCAGTTATAAGCAGTCAAATAGCGCTCAGGGACACATTTGTTTTATGCAAAAAGCAAAAACGACCAGAACAGAAACAGAAAAAACAATATGTGACAAAAAAATGAAGAAAAATGAAAAGCAAAAGCAAAATGCGAAACAGAAACAGAAAACATATCAACATGCACGGCATATTTGCATTTTAAAATACCAGGCGCCTGCCCAGCACAGGGTGTTTCAGGCCACGGAAAACTTATTACGGAAAAAGTTGACTGGCTGACTGACAACCTGGTTACGGAGCCATGGGAGTACTTACTTACTGAAAGGTAAATTGAAAACCCTGATAGAACTCATATATAAACATATTTATTCTTACATAAAAGGTAACAGATTCGTGCAGTCAGTCAATAGGAAATATGAGCACTACTTAGATGGAAATTAATTGAAAGATGAAACATGAGCTGTACGACTGCAAGAGGGGAGATATTTAAAAATATGATTGACAGTTTTATTTAAAATCCATGAGGAGAAAATCCTCAGAGCTCAAGTGATTTCATGAATATTTATAGCTCTAGGGAGAGGAAAAAGCGGAGATTTTTGTTGTAATTGAAAAAAAAAATGTATGCTTAAGCGGTTTCAAAAGGCAGAGATGAATAATTAAATTTTGCTTGTGTTTATATGTGGTAAGACAATATTGATTAATGCGCAATTAAAAATATTCGAAACTCTAAGTATCCTAAAGAAATAATGGCAGAAATTGTTTAAGAATATCCAAATTTGATATACAACTAGAATTAAAGCTTTATAAAATCTTTAGATAATTCTTAGTTAAAGAACTCTGCACTGTAAATCCGAAAGCTATAATTTATTTTGGGCTTTGACATACTTTATTCAGTGCTTCGCACATTTTTGCATGCTAATTCATTAGCTTCAATTTAATTATAGGGAGGTACTAAAACCACACAGAAATTGGGCGAACACAGTAACCCTTTTATTAAAATACATATAAAATGTAATAAAAGCTGTAGAAGGGCTTTGCCGAACTAGGAAATAGTCAGCTGGCCTTAATTAAAGGATTCTTTGTGACACTTTAATTGATGTTACGTTAATGACTGAATACATACATAATAAGAAGTGTTTATATTAGCTGTGATAATCATCAGTTTAGTTGAGTCACCCTAATGCTAGCATAGATTCTACATGGCACTCACACTTGGTAGAGGCGCAATTGTATGTGTGTGTGTGTGTGTGTGTGTGTGTGCTGTGCACATCAAATATTGAACATGCCCACAACTATTGGCAGGCAAAGCACACTGGAATAGCAAAAACAATGCCCAATGCAAAACTGGGGCTGTGGCTGGGACTGGAACTGGTACAGAGGCTGGGGCTGGGGCTGGGGCTGGGGCTAGGGCTGAGGCTGGAGTTGGGGTTGGGGTCTAAGCAATGTGGACTCAGACCCAGGCCAAGCCGATTCTTGCCATTTAATTACACAGCAGAGCGACAGGCATAGTTACTGAGGAAAGAGACAGATGATGAGAGGGAGAGCTAGCAATAGAATGTTAACCAACTGCCAGGCTGCCTGTCAGTCAGCTAGTCGCCCACCCACACGTTTTCAACAATCGACACGAAAACAGTTTTGCATACAATTTTGGCCGGTAACCTCACACAACCCTGGTGAACTCAGACCCCAATTTGTGCTCGAAAGCCCTTTCACACCTTTAGAATAAAAGCAAAATAAAATCAAGCTGAGGTGAATTCAAAAAAGGTGAGCCTAATTTATAGCTGCCAAAATCTTCAAAGACAACCAAAATAATAAGAAACACGAATGAACAAAAATGAAAAAAAAAAAAATAATGAAACGAGCGACTCGAGCTAAATTCTAATTGGGACCCTAAAAACCTGCAAAGTTTTTTCTTGGCCAATTTGTGAACGCTCCAAAAGATTTAATGAACTTAAATGCCAAATGCTATATGTTAAATGTTTAATTATAACACAGCGCTCGAAGGGAAAGAAAAAGTAAAGTTGGAAACTGAAAAACAACTTGCGATTATTTAAATTATTTTAAAAAATATTTTGAAAAATGTCTAGCAATTAGAAGAGACTATTGTATATGTATGTATATATTTTTTTTTTTTGTTCATTTATATTTATTTTTGTCTTTTGTTTTAAGTCTCAGGCGTATCTCTATGGGTCGCCATAATCAGTTGAATCTAACTAAGCAAGAGATGCCCACATCTTGCCAAGATATTAAGCTCATTAAAATCTCTGCTTGTGTGCGTGTGTGTAGCAGCTTGGATCTGGTCATAATGCTACACTGAGATTGAACATATGTTTGATATATTTCTTTTCATTGGTATATAAATTTTGAAAAGGTTATCGATAACTGCTTATCTTTTATTTTATCGGTCAATTGGATGCAGTGGAGATTGAAATGAAAACTTATTCGAATTATATACTCAACTGTCGACTCAATTTTTCGCATGTAGTCTTGATATGAGGCATTTGCCTTAGCATTTCTTTCAGTGTACGCTCTCATCGGCCACTTGATGCGAGTTTCATTAAGGCTTATGCTGAAAAATATTTCTCGTTTGTAGCTATGGCTGTGGCTGTGGCTGTGGCTGTAGCTGTGGATGTGGCTCTGGCTCTGGGCCCAGACTGAAGGTCTTACTACCTGTTGTAGCTTAACTCTGGCTGCCAACCTTACTCAAAAAGCAGCTGAGCTGAGCTGAGGCACCGGGCACAGCGAGTTGTTGTTGCTGCTGACTGCGCATGCGCACACGGTCTGTGGCTCTGTTCAGGTATTTTGTATCTCTTAGGTTGCATTTCATTGTTATGACATCTACAGGTAACAAATTTTCTGTTTCTCTGTCCGTTTGTCTGTCTGTGCCATCATAAAACTAAAAACAAGTTTTCTTCCTGCGTATGTTAAATGATTAAATATCATATTTTTTGTTATCAGACAAAAGGCTGAGTTTTCAACAATCAGCCACAAGAAGAACGTCCCCCTTTCGGTGCTCTCCTTCTCTCTTCCTCTCCTTGCTCTGAGTGCATCTGCATCTTCTCCAGCTGCTGGATTTCATATCTCAGATTGCTGGTGTTGCTTCTGCTGCCGTTGTTGTTGTTGTTGTTGCTGCTGTTGTTGTTGTTGCTGCTGCTGTTGTTGTTCATGTGCCTTGTCTTACAAGCAATTAAAAATTATTATCGGCGCGCACATGGTTCAGCATTTGTCCAGCTGATTCCGATTAGCGAGCTACTTGGGTTGCAACATAATTAAAGACAAACCCATTCGAAAGTTAAGATCTCGTAATTGTGTTTTCTCTTTTTATTTTCCAGCGATTTGCAGGGCAACAATTTGACCGTGATATATGAGACGGATTTCCAGCGCTTGACCAAACTGCGAATGCTGTAAGTATTGGTATATCGTATGTCTTGTTAATTACTTCAATTATTTTGCATGTATTATAGACGTTTCTATATATATTTAGAGAAAAAGATAATCGTTAATAAGTCGTATAATAATTAGTCTACGATAATAACTGAAAATATAATTGTTTATCATTTCCTCAATCACTTTTAGTCAGTCCCAGCCAGTTTTTTTTTTATATATTTGGGGAATGAACAAGTTATATTGGAGTTCTTTTAAGCCTCGTAGAACAAGTACACAAGTTTCAGGTCAATATTTTTGTTTGCAGAGTCAGTCTAAAATTGATCATTACGAAATACGAAATACAAAATGTTGCTTGCAAAGTGACACAAAATGTCGTGATAACGTTACTATAAATATCAGCTGTAAATTGAAATTGAAAGTATGCGCAAAACTGGTCTCACAACATGTGTATTTACTGTATTCAACGACTGATAGTCAAAAAAATATTTGCATTTTGCAATAGCGTTGGCTCCAAAAAAAAATATATATATAAATTTTGAAAAAAATCATAAAATAATAAGAATCTCATATAATATTTGTTTAGCTCATGAAGATTGAAACGCTAAGAGTTCATTTCAAAGAGACAATCATATTTATTGTGCAACTAATGTTGTAGGTTACGCTAGATATTTGGGATCTTCTACTGATCCTAATATTGAGGATAGTCAAGCCTCGATGGTGGGCTTATTTGATCTGAATTATTTTATAGGCAGATATCTTATATATTTTACATGAAATAATTTAATGAAATAACCTTTACTATAATCGTATACTCATTTTATAGACAACTGACGGATAATCAAATCCATACCGTGGAGAAGAATGCACTGCAAGATTTGGTTTCACTGGAGCGACTGTAAGTAGTGAGCTGCATCGATTCGAAAGTTGGGATAGTAAACCAATCGATGAATTGCCGATTCAGTGCTAGTGCATGAAACTTTTACGACTAATTCACCTTTTTGACTAATCAAAAATTTGCCGCTCTTTATAGACCTAGATGCACATAGCGCATAGCTATATCAAAACTTAATAAATTAATAATATTATACTTATATTGTGCAAAATTCGATTTTGGTTGAGTTTTGAGTTTAACTTTTTGTATCTTTTTCTCGTTTCGTTTTATGCATATCTCTCTACTTTCGTTGCGTTTCGTTTTGCGTATCTAATATGCTCGTACACCAAACAAAAATACAAATACACAAAAAAAAAACATAAACAAAATACCAAAAATATACCAAACACTTCAATTTATAAATCAGACGCCTAAACAACAATCGACTTAAGGCAATACCTGAAAACTTTGTGACAAGTTCAGCGAGTCTTTTGCGATTGTAAGTAATCAACGTAGACTTGTAGCAACTACATCTATATAGAATCTACCTACATATACTGTGTAGCAGTAGCCCCATAGATTTCAAACACTTACTGACTTTTAAATCATTCCTCTGCCCGCTTGCCCACCTGCCTGCTGCCTGATGCCTGATGCCTGATGCCTGCTGCCTGCTAACCTCGACTCACCTCGACAGGGACATCTCGCACAATGTCATCACAACGATCGGCCGAAGAGTGTTTAAGGGCGCCCAGTCGCTGCGGAGCCTACAGCTAGACAACAATCAAATCACATGTATGGATGAGCATGCCTTCAAGGGATTGCTGGAGCTGGAAATACTGTGAGTACTGGCCATTGCAATAAGGGATGGGCAAATACAATGCAACACTCTGCTTCTTTAACGACCTTAATCACACAGTCACCATAGGCTCGTTGGAATACAGGAATGTTAATACAATTGTAGGAAAATAGTAGCAAGAACTAAAAAATAAAATCCTAGAGTTTAAAACTTTCATAAAAAAGGTTGGTAAAAAAAAAACCAGAAGAATATCAGAAAATGTGTAAATATCAGCTGGAAAATGAAAATGAAAATGAAATTCAAGTTTCATACACGTAAATGTTAGTTAAATTTGAAGTCAACCAGAAAGTATATTCAAAATGTTATATGCAATAAAACCAATGATGTTGAGCAAAAAAATCAATAATAAATAGATGAGAGCGGGCTGAGAATCGATCGATCAGTACTCATAAAATATGGTTCAGAGAAAGAGTAATGTGAAACATGATATGCCGTAAAGCAGCAATCACTAAATAATGAATAAATGAATGAATTATATATTCTAACAGTAAAATAAAAATATTTGCACACACGCGATTGTGTTTTGCCCATCCCTAAGTGTGGCTTAGCAAAGAGCCAAAGATGCATTCACTTGATAATGCAATAATGCGGCTTATTTTCTCCCAAGTCCCACCTCTTAACCTAGCTGGCTCTCTCGCTCATTCTCGATTCTGCCTCTCTCTTTCTTTCTCTCTCTGTCTCTTTTCTCCCGCACAGCACACTGAATAACAATAACTTGACCGCCCTGCCGCACAATGCCTTCGGGGGATTGGGAAAATTGCGGGCGCTGCGCCTCTCGGATAACCCGTTCGCCTGCGATTGCCATTTATCCTGGCTGTCGCGCTACCTACGCAGTGCGCCGCGACTCGCCCCCTACACGCGGTGCCAATCGCCGTCGCAACTGAAGGGCCAAAACGTGGCGGACCTGCACGATCAGGAGTTCAAATGCTCAGGTATGGACCACATGACATCGCTTCGGGGGCTGAGGCCCTCCAAAAATGGACAAATGTCGTGGGGCCTCAGAGAGCGATGCCAAATTAATTAGTTTTATATGCCAGTATTGACTGGAACAAAGCATTGTAAATCATAAGCAGTCATATGGGCACGCCCCACTGTGCCGCCCACTCAAGCCAATAGCAACAACAACAACAGCAAAGACAGCGACAGCAGCAGCAGCAGTGGCAGCAGCAGCAGGAGCAGGCAGTAGCAAGGGGTAGAAAAGAGAACAGAAGGGGAGTTCCAGCAGGGGAGGGTCGGCATCATCATCATCATCGTGTTTGCCAAAACGTTTAACGCCGTCATCGCTGACTTGATTGGGATGCAGATGCTGCGGGCTACAGCAGCATTTGGAAAGCCTCCCAATGGATCGACTCGACACGACGCGACTCGACTTGACTCCGAAGCAAAGTGAACAACTCCAAACTCTGGCGTTCAATGAAGCGGAAAATGTGCGCCAAACGATGCCATGAAACAAGTTTTTCATCCATCGTTATATTGTACTTGTTATGCTCTATGTAATAAAGAGTTACACACTTCCATCAGGCACTTGGATACTTAAGCTAGCCAATAAAGTAATGTTAAATGAGGCGTTAATTTGATTTGATTTGATTTGATTTGAGTTGAGTTGATCTTTGTTGCCTGCCTAATGGCATATTTCATTTTTGATTGAATTCAGTTCGAGCTCTGGGTTTTGATGTGCTCTTAATGGATGAACATTGACTGGAATGTATCTGGGAAGTTGTTGTCCGAGGAGAGTCTCATCGACATCGATGGGAAAAATTGAATTTAGTAAAATTGAATTTTAAACAATTTGTTTCAGTTATTACTCTAGCAGGAAAATAAGAGTATCTAACATTCGCCAGCTTAGTTAAAGTTTTGTTTCTTAACGTGTGTTTGACTTTCGTTTTGTATACAAAATGCTATGGAATTATGTGGGTAAACATTCATGACCAGCGGCAGCTATGGCTCCAGTTGGAGCTTAAGTTGTAGCTGGAGCAGCCATCAGCTGCATCTTGGCGCGCTGCAGTAGCATTCATAATTATGTATTTGCTGCTGTTGAAGTTGCCTCGGCTACTGCTGTGGCTGTGGATCAAATCAAAGTCGAGTGGCTCGCTGAATGAATCGCTGTAACCAGCTCAAGATGCAGTTTGCTTTACACTTGCCACACTTGCAGGTCTCACCGAGCATGCGCCAATGGAATGCGGCGTGGAGAACAGCTGCCCCCACCCGTGTCGCTGTGCCGATGGCATTGTCGATTGCCGTGAGAAGAGTCTGACGAGTGTACCCATTACACTGCCGGATGATACCACCGAGCTGTAAGTTTAAGCACATGGATAACAAATTTGACCGCATTGTAACTATTTTGTATTTCCCATTTTCGTTAACAGGCGCTTGGAGCAGAATTTCATCACCGAACTGCCTGCTAAATCTTTCTCCAGCTTCCGGCGACTACGACGCATTGATCTGTCCAACAACAACATCTCGCGCATTGCACACGACGCGCTAAGTGGCCTAAAGCAGCTAACCACACTGTAAGTAGATGCACATTAGCAACAAGTAGCGCATGTATATGCCAACAAAATGTGCAGTCGCTTCGCCGAGTGTGTGGAGTGTGTCAGTCAGTCAGTTCGTCTGTCCGTTCGTCCGTCACACACTCATGACAGCGACTGGGCCTAAGGGTCTCAGCTGAGGCTTGAGGGGCTAATCGGCCTATGCTAAGCGTTGCCAACACCGCAAGGCATCAGATTACCCATGCTTGCCACAATGTGCTGCCCCACCCACTGCCCCCCTTTACCAGAGTGTGAGGTTGTTTATGTGTGTGTGTGTGTGTGTGTGCGAAACCAGTTGCCGCCCGCAATGACAACAACATAAGTCCACCTCAGTCAGCAACAACATGAAGCTGCACAGGTTCTGTCTGCGACTATATACACTTTAGAAGGGTATTCTGATTTTGTCTGACACTTTAACTATATTAAGGATGGATATTCCAGATAGAATTTACAGGTGTCTATGCTATCAGGTATATATTTATTGGTATATACATCTGCAACTAGTTTACCTTTATCATAACAGACCTTTCTCGTATATCATAATACTCTAGAAATACAATATTCACATTCAGTCTCAGAAAAAAGATCATTCGGAAGTGTATTCAAGCATCGGCTTGTAGCTAGCTCCTTTCGCGTTTTATTCATTTGCTTTGTCTGTTTTCAACTCTATTTTTTATTTTTATTTTGCTTACAGCGTGTTGTATGGCAATAAAATAAAGGATTTGCCCTCGGGCGTATTCAAAGGACTTGGCTCGTTGCAGCTGCTGCTGTTGAATGCCAACGAGATCTCCTGCATACGCAAGGATGCCTTCCGCGACCTGCACAGCCTCAGTTTGCTCTCACTTTACGACAACAACATACAGTCGCTGGCTAATGGCACATTCGACGCCATGAAGAGCATCAAAACGGTGTAAGTACCACGCCCTTGCCTCGCACCGCCTCCCCCGCTCGCAGCTACCACAAGAACTTCCACGCCCCACCGCCGCCCCCATTGAGAGGCTGGCTTTGGCTTGGCTTGGCTGGCGAGTGCATGTTGCAAGTGGAGAGGCAGCTCCTTTGCTGCTTTGCCTTTTGAATGGAGGAGCACCCAGGCACTTGGTGTTAAACCGCTGAAGTGCATTTAGTAATTCCTTTGACTTGGCAGCAACAGCGGCTCGCGTTGACATTTGTTTAGCAGCCAAACAACATCATCACCGCCTCTTCTATGACTCCCATGGCCCCCAGGGCCCCATCCACAAATATCGCCTGTGAACCGTAAAGATGTTCCACGAACAAAAGACGGAGGTTTTTGTATAGGCCACCAGATGGCGGGAAGTGGGCACGTTGGAGTATCGATAAATGCGCTGAGCTTAAGTGCAGTGCGGTTCTTAAGATTGCCTACGTCTCTCTTGAGTGGGTTAAGTATTTGCCAGGGTTGTCAACTGGAAAGCAAATAACTGGCACTATTGCCATCCAATAGTAGGTCGAATCGGTATTTTCCCAATAATAAGTATTTCAAATTATAAAACAGTGGAATACCAAGTACAAGTAGCTACATAGAGCTAGCTAGCTATGTATGGATATGCATTTTTACCGTATTATCAGAATAAAATATAAATATGCACACAGAACGATTTCAATCCGTACCATATATTAGTAAACGATTTTACCTCCAATGATGTCGAACCATTATTATTCATTCAATATTGATGAATTTATCAAAATATAATTCATATTAATTTATACATTGCATTAAATATTAATTGATACAAAATTATAGGCATGATATTGAAACAGAAAATGAACACGATAAAAGATATATAATCCAAACTGAATTTATTTTGAATCAATTCTATTAATTTATATCACATATTGAAAATAGAAGTGGGTAGATATTATCTACTCTAATTACCATTCAAATGAATTCTAGTAAGCCATTTAACCAAATTAACTAACTAGCTCTATTGAAAATATAGAGAGGAGAGCTAAGGAATACTTTATCAACTCTTCAGTTTGTTTAGAAAGTTTTATTTTATAGTTGCAAAATGATTTAAGATGACTTTAGTTGCTAGCTATTTTATTGCCACTCTGTCTCACGGCATTACCAGGGCGCACTCATGGGCAAGGATTGCTGTTGAAAATAGTTTTCAAAACGTTGGCGACAACACCAACAAACAACGGAAACGTTGCAGCCGCAGGGCTCGTGCACTTTTAAGACGTCTCAAGCCTCCATCCACAACAGCCAACAACAGTTTTGCCTTTCCTTACGCCATCCGCTGGTGCTGCTCTCCCTTGCTGCTCCCCTCGCTCCATTCAGTACAAATGCTCAATGCTACTTTTCTTCTTTCTTTCCATTTGCAACACAACAAAAAAATACTTGTATATATATGTATACAAATAAATATGTATGTATATAATCTGTGTGTGTGTGTGTATGTATATAGACATTTGGCCAAGAATCCTTTCATTTGTGACTGCAATCTGCGCTGGCTGGCCGACTATTTGCACAAAAATCCCATAGAGACAAGTGGAGCACGCTGTGAGTCACCGAAGCGGATGCATCGCCGGCGCATTGAATCTTTGCGCGAGGAGAAATTCAAATGTAAGTGCGCCCGACGGGCAAAACAAGACAAGTAAAAGAAAATGTCTTAACTTTGTGTTGTACCACCCTTACTAACCCACACTTACACCCACACCCACACCCACACACACACCTACTTGACAATTGTGCAGGTTCCTGGGATGAATTGCGAATGAAGCTATCCGGCGAGTGTCGCATGGACTCGGACTGCCCATCCATGTGCCAGTGCGAGGGCACAACTGTCGACTGTGCGGGACGTGGTCTCAAGGAAATTCCACGCGACATTCCATTGCATACCACAGAGCTGTAAGTTACCAACAAGACCAAACTCCTAGAATACTTATCACAATACATTTTATATATGTGTTATCCCTCCTTAAATGGTCGCCTCTTCAGGCAGTTCATAAATTATTCGCTAACCGCTTTTTATAGAAAAGTTCTTCTTCTTCACTTCTACTTGAAGTTATGTCTGATGGCTTAATGAACTGAATTGTTTAGTTGAGTCTAATAGAATATATAATATATACATATGTATATATAGACAAATTTAAATTCTTCAATTCAAGTTTTATATATATGTATGTACATATATTACAACATATTGAATTTATTCTTTACTTAAATTCAAGGACTCAAAATTGTTTCCATTTCAATTTTCATTCACTTGAAATTGGCATCAAAACATTGTTCTTTAATAATTAGTTGAAATCATTTATTTCAAATAATGAGATTTATGTAGACATATCGAATCCGTTCATTAAATATCAGTTCGGCTCGTATTTGTGTGTCCTTTTTGTATTGCAAATAAGCAGCTTACGTTTAAGATCGACTTATGTATATGTGTGTTCGATATATTTGTTTCCACAGTTTACTCAACGACAACGAATTGGGGCACATTAATTCGGATGGCCTGTTTGGACGATTGCCGCATCTGGTTAAATTGGAGCTGAAGCGCAATCAGCTGACTGGCATTGAGCCGAATGCCTTTGAGGGAGCATCGCGCATTCAGGATTTGCAGTTGGGCGAGAATAAGATAAAGGAAATTTCGAATAAAATGTTCCTTGGCCTGCATCAGCTGAAAACTCTGTAAGTACATGTACATATATGTACATATACATATATATGCGTATTTGGAATACATTTTACAAAACTTGCGATTTAACATTTAAATAAATTCTGCATTATTTTCTTTTGAATATTATTATTATTTTTCTTTTCAATTGCAGCAATCTTTATGACAATCAAATTTCATGCGTCATGCCTGGTTCATTCGATCATCTCAACTCGCTGACGTCTTTGTAAGTACTGACATGCCCCTGCATGACCCAATAGCTCTGCCCCTGGCACATGGAACAGTCAGAAATCTTTGGCATTTGATGCGTCTGCTGGCTATGCATAGCTATTAAAACTGTGCCAAGTGGCCAACTGGCCAAGCGGTGCGCTGCACGCACTTCAATAGATAAATGATTTAGCTTTGGCATTAATTGCTCCGTTCTTAGTTTACATGACCCCGCCCCCACTCACAGCACCACGTTCCCATCCACCATCCATTCGCTCACAGGGCACAGGCACATAAAATGAGGTTAATGGTTTTGATTGTTCCCCAGTTGAACTTCATCTGATTGCCAGCATTTCACATCAAAACAGAAGCTGCTGCTGCTGCTGCTGCTGTTCGGTTGCTAATGGCAATGTTGCTGCTGCTGCTGCTGCTTTAACAAATCAGTTTTTCTTCATTGCATGCCAACAACTATTGTATATAATTCAATTGAACTTCAATTTATAGCAGTGCTGCCTATGATAAGAACTACATACACACTCACACACAAACCACATACATGGTTATATCTCACCCGCTGTCTTCGTGTATCCCAACTGAGTGTGTGTGTGTGTGTGTGTTGCTCCACATTGTTGTGCACGTCTGTTGTAAATCAACCCTCACTACACACACACACACATACACACACATACATACACAGTTGCGAGTGTGCGCTGCCTTCGATGATTTAATTAATTAAAATTGAGTTCAATAAAGAGCGCTAAAGAATATACAGTGCAACCTCGCTGAGTTGAACAAAGAGTAAATTTAAAAGAAAACTGTTTTGCTCCTGCATATTTAAATTTTTCAATTGAGATTTATTGCGAATGCTTGTAAGAAATTGAGATAGCTAATTGAAAATGAATTTAAATCATTTTTCACGTACAGGCATCATTGACTAAAACTAACTGGTACACCTTAAAGTGTACATGTATGTAAATATTTATTTAAAGTATTTACAATCCATATCTATGGTATAAATTTGTAGCTAACTATTTCTATTTCTTCCATGACTATTATTTTGTAACTACATTCTAATGGTTCAATGGCTTGATTATCCAAATCTGTAATTTTCATTATACTTGTAATCATATTTATAATTATATATTTCTATATTTAAAGTTCAACTTCATGAGGTTTCACTGTACTCACTTTGTGTGCGTGTGCTTGATTGGGACGAGGTGCTGTGGTTCCTTGGCCGCATCTAAAATTATTGTAAAATTCATTTAACTAGCTAATAAATAGCATCAATGAAAGTCATTAAGTGCTGTGCACCACACGACATCCACATGCTCCATCATTCAGGTGGATGGGCGGAGGACCTGTAGGTGCCAGCCAAAGTGTTAGTTAGTTGCCTGCGGCTGCTCGCACACCCTGCACACCCTGCACACCCTACACACACTACACACACTCCCACATGCAGACCCAGCTGCTAGCCAATGTTGATGGCATGACAAAGCAGCATTGCTTATTAAATTAGTCTGGACTTGGTGTAACGTTTGGAATTGCCAATGTAATTTGGGAGCCATTGTTTCGCCTGCTTTCAGCCGAGCGCATAATTAAAGGTCTTACAGCACTTATGTTGCTCTATATGCTGCTGCTCTACATAGCCAAGCTGCAGAGTGAGCAATGAAACATATGCCATACATACGCCAACAATTTGCATGCTAAAAGTGCGAAATGGGAAATAATTAATGAAACCATTCAAAGCTGTGCGGAGCCGAGGCGAGATATTAAATATCATTGGAGTCATAATACAATTACGGCTAGTGTCAATCAAATATGCAATTAACTTACACAGAAAAGTAAATGAAAAGCTTTAACAAAATTACAAATGCAAATGTGCAAAGGATACTAGAATTACATTATCTATAGCCTATAAGGCTATAGGCCCTATAAATCTACGGTTAAGTAGAAGGTATTAATCATGAATATTAATTTGCTTAAGATATAGCTAGAGCTAGTTGAGTTGCATTAAATGTAATTTATAGTACTTACTGAAGCTTTAGCTTTAGTCAGCTTGTCTTGAATGAGATAGAGAGAATAATGTCTTGGCTCCATTGCAAAAGGTGATTCATATGAGGACAGTTTGCTTTTCTCATATTTATGTTTTGGACACGTATTTGGAACTAATTGAAATAAGAGCTGTGCATTTATCTATCCATTTCGTAGGAATCTAGCATCGAATCCATTCAATTGCAATTGTCATTTGGCCTGGTTCGCCGAGTGGTTGCGTAAAAAATCGCTCAACGGCGGCGCGGCACGTTGCGCTGCCCCAGCCAAGGTACGTGATGTGCAAATCAAGGATCTGCCGCACAACGAATTCAAATGCAGCAACGACAACAACGAGGGCTGCCTCGGCGATGGCTATTGTCCGCCGGCCTGCACGTGCACCGGCACTGTGGTGCGCTGCTCTCGCAATCAATTGAAGGAAATACCGCGTGGCATACCGCCGGAGACGTCCGAGTTGTACCTAGAGTCCAATGAGATCGAGCAGATACATTATGAGCGCATCAGGCATTTGCGTGCCCTCACACGACTGTAAGTAACAGCTTGCCACAAATTGCTGCAGGCCCGACTAACCGAGAGCACAAATTGTTTTTCTCTGCTTCATTTGCAGCGATCTCAGCAACAATCAAATCACCATACTATCCAATTACACCTTCGCCAATCTAACCAAACTATCCACGCTGTAAGTACTGGGCCCATTTCTAATGACTTTTTAATTGCCACAATGCGGCTCGTACTAGGCATTATAAGGCAACACGAATCGAAACGAAACGTTTCAGCTTCAAGAGAGCTTGACACAATTTTTTCTTTGCTTTCTGCTTTTTTGCGGCAATTGCATTTTGCGGTTTGCTGTGGCTGTGGCTGAGTCCGCCACCCTTGGCCTGGGCTCGTCTCGACCGGCCACGAAATTCATTCGAGACATTAAGTCGTGACTCGTGCTTAAGCATTAGTTGTCGTAGTCCACCCTGCCACTACCGCTCCAGTCCGTCGAACTTCTGCCGCCTGCCGCAATCATAGCTGTGACGTCTTCTATACCCTGTACGCATTTCATTTGCGAATATGTGATATATTATTACATATATCCAATTACAAGCTAAACATAACCATATTCTAGCAAGGTTACCTTTGAACTCTTGTCCGACCGAGCTATTTGTGAGGGATATTTCATTTTGGACCTTACACGGTATCTGAGAGTCAGGCAACTGTGAATTTCGCATGCTCAATGCATTTCTTTTCAATTTGCTGTGGCTGGCTTAAAACGTTTCGCAATTACTTTCATTTCTTCATCATCGATGTGTGTGCCGCATGTGTCCGCAATTTGGTAAACGCTTCATTTTCCACATCTTCTGCTTTTCATTCGTTTGGACCAAATCTTTATTGTGTTGCTGTTTTTTTCTTTCTTTGCTTGCCGTGTGCTGCAGCATCATTTCGTACAATAAGCTGCAATGTCTGCAACGTCATGCGTTGTCTGGTCTAAATAATCTGCGCGTGCTCTCGCTGCACGGCAATCGGATATCCATGCTACCGGAGGGTTCGTTCGAGGATCTCAAGTCGTTGACACACATGTGAGTAACGGTTGCAATTTTCCTCTTCCTCTTTTCATGTTCTTCCTCCTAACTTTGTTAACCTCTATTGACCCTTCACCCACTTGTGACCCTTGCAGTGCCTTGGGCAGCAACCCCCTGTATTGCGATTGCTCTCTGAAGTGGTTTTCGGACTGGATCAAGCTGGACTATGTGGAGCCAGGTATTGCACGCTGCGCCGAGCCGGAGCACATGAAAGACAAGCTAATACTGTCCACGCCCTCCTCAAACTTCGTGTGCCGCGGGAAGATGCGCAACGAGATCCTGGCGAAGTGCAACGCCTGCTACGAGCAGCCCTGCCAGAACAAGGCCCAGTGCCTGGCATTGCCCCAGCGGGACTACCAGTGCCTCTGCCAGCCGGGCTATCACGGCAAGCATTGTGAGTTCATGATCGACGCCTGTTACGGTAATCCCTGCCGTAATAATGCTACATGCACGGTGCTGGAAGAGGGACGCTTCAGCTGCCAGTGCGCGCCGGGCTACACAGGCGCACGGTGCGAGACGAACATCGACGATTGTCTTGGCGAGGACATACGCTGTCAGAACAATGCCACCTGCATCGACGGCGTTCAGTCTTATCGCTGCGAATGTCAGCCTGGATTCAGCGGCGAGTGGTGCGACACGAAAATCCAATTCTGCAGTCAGGAATTCAATCCCTGTGCCAATGGGGCAAAGTGCCTGGATCACTTCACCCACTACAGCTGTGAGTGCATGGCCGGCTTCCACGGTATCAACTGCACGGATAACATCGATGATTGCCAGAACCACATGTGTCAAAATGGCGGCACCTGCATCGACGGCATCAATGATTACGTCTGCAAGTGCCCGGATGACTTCACGGGCAAGTACTGTGAGGGTCACAACCTGATCTCCATGATGTACCCACAGACTTCGCCCTGCCAGAATCACGAATGCAAGCACGGCGTTTGCTTCCAGCCAAATGCCGCCGGCTCTGATTACCTGTGCAAATGTCATCCGGGCTACACGGGCAAGTGGTGCGAGTATTTGACCAGCATCAGCTTCGTTCACAACAATTCGTTTGTTGAGCTGGAGCCGCTACGCACCAGGCCCGAGGCGAATGTCACCATTGTCTTTAGCAGCGCCGAGCAGAACGGGATCCTCATGTACGATGGACAGGATGCGCACTTGGCGGTGGAGCTGTTCAATGGTCGCATTCGCGTTAGCTATGACGTTGGCAACTATCCGGTGTCGACTATGTACAGCTTCGAAATGGTCGCCGATGGCAAATACCATGCCGTCGAGTTGTTGGCCATCAAAAAGAACTTTACGCTGCGCGTGGATCGAGGCCTGGCCCGGTCCATCATCAATGAGGGCTCCAACGATTATCTGAAGCTCAGCACGCCCATGTTCCTTGGCGGTCTGCCCGTGGAGCCCGCCCAGCAGGCCTACAAAAACTGGCAGATACGCAACTTGACCAGCTTCAAGGGATGCATGAAGGAGGTCTGGATTAATCACAAGCTCGTCGACTTTGGCAATGCGCAGCGGCAGCAGAAAATCACGCCGGGCTGTGCGTTGTTAGAGGGCGATTCCACTGAGGGAGAGGATGATGACGAGCAGGACTTCATGGACGAGACTCCGCACATTAAAGAGGTAAGTTAAAGAGAGGCTACCCTCAAACATTTACTTAATATTTGTCTTAATCTACTCAGGAGCCCGTCGACCCCTGCGCGGAGCATAAATGCCGTCGTGGTAGTCGCTGTGTGCCCAACGCCAATTCCAAGGATGGCTATCAGTGCAAATGCAAGCACGGCCAGCGCGGACGCTACTGCGATCAAGGTGAGGGCATCACAGAGCCCCCAACAATCACGGGTACATATTGCGATCTCTCATTCTAACATACATTCGATCAGGTCAAGCGGTTTGCGTGCAGCGATTCAAGAAACGTTAGGATCTCATTGTGAATTCAACGTGAATTATGATTATGATATTCAGAATTTTAGATATATTAGTTTAAGTAGGGTAGTGTTTATCCATAGGGAAATTGAAGGTAGTTAGCAGAAATGTAAGTAATACGGTAAAAAGAGGCCTGGCAGCCGTATACTCGTATATGCTTATCAGGACGACGAGCTGAGTTAATCTACCTTTGTCAGCTTTGAGGATTTCAGCATGAATCGAAAGCTGGGTACTTCAAAGAATATGTGGAAATTAAGGCATTTGGAACTTTTTGAACATTAAGAGATTTGCTTCGTTGATATTTTAGTTGCTTCGGCTCTACATTTCTTGCATTTAAACATAGTTCTCTTGCCGCAAGTTGTCCTATACATTGGTATAGCTTCCATTACGCCGAACAAATTGAGTGTAAATGTATGTGCATTATAAAGTTGCCGTAAAGTTTTACCGGTTCGCCGGCAGCTCGGAGCTCGGAGCTAGAGGCAGTTATAATTTACATGCAGGCATTCACACTGATGCCACGCCTTGTGCCTTCAAAGGAACTGTATTGTATGCCAGCCGACCAACTTTCTGACAACCTAGACAGCCTTTCACCCAGGTGCCCCGAATCGCAACGCATCCGCTAGTCCATGCTGCATAACTTCATTTGCTTACTAACACACACACACACACACACGCACACGCACACACATACATACATACACATAGATACATAACCTTCATCAAACACACATCAAACATTACACGCCCATTTCATCTCTCATATATCTAGAGTAGAGTAAAGAGGGGCAGGTGTTCCAGGTGTGTCTGTGCCTATGTGTGTGTGAGTGTGTGGGTATGCGTGTGTGTGTGTGCGTAATCTCATTAGCCGGCCGCCGCCACCGCCGCCGCCGTCTTCTTGTCAAAGGTGGTTCACTAATTGCATTTCCACGTTCGGTTCCACTTTTTACTGCAGCCGCCGCGACGTGTCGCAAGGAGCAGGTGCGTGAGTATTACACGGAGAACGATTGCCGCTCCAGGCAGCCGCTGAAGTACGCCAAATGCGTCGGAGGCTGTGGCAATCAATGCTGCGCGGCCAAAATTGTGCGAAGACGCAAGGTAAGTGCGAAATATGATTCCATTAGCAATATGCCACTTATAAATCCTACCACAAATTAAACGACTAATTGAAGAGCGCAAGTCTGTGTTAAAAGATGCTTTCGCATATCAATGATCCTTATTATTATGTTCTCTAGTAAATGTTAATAATATTGATTGAAAAATAATAAGTTATTATATTGATGGCATATCGAATAGGCCAATATTTGCAAGTTCTGTAAATAAACCTTATCACTTGAACTATTTGATTTGACATCAATTGAGAGAGTTCCCCGATAACTGTTTGTGAGACAGAAATTACTTCGGATCAGATATATGGATATCTTTATAAATGTACAATGGATTATGAAGAAGACAGTATAAACTAAAGCAATAATTAAATTAAATACAAAGCTTCAAATTAAATACAGCCTAATATGAATGTTATTCTCTCAATACAACATTTCTCTCTCTCTCTCCCTCTCTTTCTCTCTCTCTTGTTTCTTTTGTACAGGTGCGCATGGTATGCAGCAACAATCGCAAATATATCAAGAACCTGGATATTGTGCGCAAGTGTGGGTGCACCAAGAAATGCTACTGACTGAAAGATGCGACTACCCAATTGCTTATAGAAAGCAATAGCAGCTTAGATGTTAGTTTAGGAACACAATTAAACTTAACTTATAATATGAGTAACAACAATAATAACAGTAACTATAATAATGATGATAATAGTAGTAGAAATAGTAGCAGTAGCAGTAGCAGTAGTATTAACCTTAGTCTTAAGCCGCATAGCAGTAGATTTAATGGCACGGGTCAGGAGCAGCAGCTGGGCGTGGCTGCTGTTGACGGGAGGCAGGAGGAGGCTTCGGATGCGATGGATGGCAAGGATGACTATGCCATGGAGGAAGTTGAAGCGGACACAGAACGCATGCAAGCGGACCTCTATGACGACTACGTAGACGATGATGATGATGCTGATGATGATGATGATGATGATGATGATGATGATGATGATGATAATGATGATGCCGAGGCGACGAGCTTATTTGCAGATAATGACGATGAAGATGATGATTACAAAGATGATGATGAGGAGCCGGAGCAGCTGCCAGATCCCAAGAGTCTTGTCTCAGCAGCTGCCGAACAGCTGCCGCTGCCGAATGAAGAAGAAGACATGGGCTATGACGAGGACGATGAGCGTCTGGCATTGGAGCGACCCCGCACAACACGCCCGCGTGCCGATGAGGAGCATTTCGTGAATGAGGAGGGCAGTGGCGCCGGCTCTGGCGGCTACAAGGCGCGCTTCAGACCAAACAACAGTTACAGGCAACTGCACCTGGAGAATATTCGCAAGAAACTGCTTACGGAGAGTCAGCAGCAACAGCAGCAGCAGCAGCAGGAGCCGTCTGTGGCGGTGGCCGTGCCGAGCACTGCGATTGATCTGCGCGAGAGCAGCGGCCATTTTGCTAACGATGATGAGGATGGCGAGGATAACGATGACGGTGTCGATGATGAATACCCTGACAATGGCGACAGTACTGGCTTCTTTGGGTCGCAGCGCTCGAAGAGCAACTCTGGCTCGAATCATTATTTCCGCAAGAACGGCAATGATGCGATTAAAATTATATCCACGCCTCTGGGCAAGGTGGGCATTGTCTATCAGCAGACGCCTACCGACGCCGATGGGGAGCATCAGCAGCATCAGCTGCATGCCAACAAGCAGCTGGAGCAGCAGGCGCAGCAGAAGCCAGCGACGCAATTCACAGACTTCGATGCCTTGTCACCGGATCCGGAGAGCAGTCATCGTTTTCCATCGCCACATCCGAAAATAACGCCCGTACTAACACCCGATGGCAAGGTGGCGCTGCTCTATCGCGGTGATTCAGAGAGCTCCAAGTACGAGCCCATACGCAATTTGACGCACAAGTTCACCAGCTCCAATGCTAAATCAACATCTGAGCAGGCCAAAACGAGAAGCGACGACTCCTCAGATGACTCCTCTGACGATTCGGTCTATACGGATAGTGAGGATGAAAGCGCGGGCGACAGACCAGTTCCGGCATCGGCCTCAGCTGTCACGCCCAAACCGCTGCAGCCGGAGATTCTGGAACCACCAGCCCATGCTCCAAACGGTGGCAGCTTTATCATACGACCCACGTCTGATTCGCTGCTGCCCATGATTAATCGGCCATTGTCCGAGGTGCTGGGCATCAAGAAAAATCAGTTCCAAGAGACGCGCGTGCGCGATCAACTGCCCATGTTAGGCGTCACGGAAGCAACGCCTCGTTCGCTACTTGCTCAGCCCGCGCAGCAGGCTGAGCACAAGCCGAGCAGCAGCCTGCATTTCGTCACCAAGGTCAATCTGGCCGAGTACCCCACATCCAAGCAGCAGTCGCCGCCTTCACTGCCCACAGGGCGTGACTTTGACTTCAGCTTGGATAACACCATGCTGGATGAGAGATCACGCGTGCGTGAGCTGGAGCGGCAGCGAGAGCGTGAGCGGGAGCACAATGAAGCCACCAGCAAAGGCGGCACCGAAGCTCACACAATAGCCAACGAACAGTTGTTGTCCAAAACAGAGGTCATTAACTTGGCCATAATACCCCAGTTCGATGAAGACATGGAGAGTTTGCAGCGCCTACATGAGAACAGTGGGCTGGGCAGTCGCCGTCACCATCGAACGCGGCATCGTCACAAGCAAACGGACGAAGAGCTGTCCGGCATTCATTGCGTCATGCAGGTCATGATGGGCATTGCGGCCGTATCCACAGTCTTCGGAATGCTGGGCACCTTCTTTAAGCAGCGTATTCTGGATCAACTGCGTCTGATGCACTGGTAGTACAACAATGGGTATTCGATCTCCTTCGAATACCTTCCCGATCCCAACCCGAATTCAAATCCTCGAGAAACACAAGGCTCATCAGTAACACGAACAACTTCGTCATCATCATCATTGCCGACACTATTATCATCATGTCTGACTGCTAGCACAGGAGGCAACACTTTTCCCCTTTAATACTACTACTACTGCGCTCACTCTCTATGGCCTCCACAAGCATACATATTCATATATACTCATATATCATATGCCATATTTATATACATATATGCACATATATACTCTATTAGGTAGAGCTGGAAAACTGTCATCCGTTTTAGACAAAGATTCGCCAAACTTCCTTTGAACGAACTCCAAATCTAATTGTTGACAAACTGTTAACAGCCGTTAATGCTTAGAAAGTGTCAATAACATCAAGTATTATTTCCCTTTGGCTTAAAACGGTTAACGTCACCATTTACAGTTAAATGAGTGTTTCTGTTAATACCACAATGTTAACTACATGTTAACAGTGGAGTCTTCTACTGAAGACTTCTCGTCGTCACATTATAAATTGTGTTACAATTATTTATAAAATATTCTTTTCAAGTTTTCCACTTCTACTATCTATATACACACATACATACATATATCAATCGAATATTTATACAAACTCTATTTTATGTCACTAGGAGCGTCCCTGCTTTTGCATTTCCCATACTTCTAGTATACTTCCTGCTTCTTTATATATAAAATATATATACATACATATATATACAATATTTATATACTTACTAGCAAGCTACCCAGGCGATGTACATATAAAAGCACACATTAACTGAACCATACGACTATATGTATGTATATGAACGCAACTGTAGCCCCTGCCAAAAAAGGAATACTTTAACTTTTTCCTCTCCTTTTCCCCACTTTGTTTTCGTATTTCCAAATCTTATTCTCCTTTATAACAATTTCAAACACATTCACACACACTCACTCACATGGTTGGGTGTACAAGCTTTAAGCAAGTCATTGCATGTGCCACGTCCACATCGCCATCGCACGCCCCCCAAACAGACAAAAGCCCGCCCAAGAAAACAAAATAACTTAGAAGAAAGCAAGAAATGAAATCGAAGATGATATATAAGAACATTCCCCTGCCTGCGTCCTGTCAAAGAGAATTGAATTGTAGTAACAGTTTCCTTTTGTAGATAGAATACAGTTGTTTAAAGATTTAAAACGATAACGATAACGATAACGATGACCGATATAAACAATGAATCGATAATACAAACACTTGAAATTCAGCTACACACCACAATATGTAACGGTCGTTTTAAACGCGCCGTACACTCAAAGAAACGAGTAAAAACGGTAATACTAATGATAAGCGTGTTTAACGAAATTCTGTTTAAGTTAGTAAGTTGCTCAACAACAAAAACACAAACAAAAGAAAAAAAAAACAACAGCAGCAATAAGCAAGCAAAATGAAACGAAAACAAAACCAAGAACAAAAAGCTAACGAATTTTCAACAATTGTTGCAAAGTGTTTTTCTAGCATTAGTTTAAACATAATATAAATTAAAAATTAATAATAATAATGATAATAATAACACAAATAATATTAACAGTAACTAAATGTGTGCTAAACGTAACTAACGTAAATAACAAACGAAAAGCAAACAAACTAAAACATAGTGAAGAAAATCCTAAACATAAATCGGATAACAAACATCTAAGCTGGGTAGTCGCATGTAAATCTCTAACAATTAACAATTACCAACCTAAGTTAGACCTAATTAACTATTATAAAGGATAAAAAGAAAAAAAAAAAAACAAATTACGAATTGCATTTAAAGAATCTACACCTAAACCTAAACCTATACCTATATATATATATATATATATATATATATATATATATATATTTATACTAATCTATATATATATGTATGCTATATGTATGTAAAACTCTATGTATGTAAAATGTTTTTGTCTATTTTTCTCTATTTATACATAATCTATATACGGCATATACTATTTGTAAACGTTCGCGTTCGCCTTTATTTCGTCTACGTTTTTGTTTAGTCTGTCTTTACATGCTATATATGCATATATCCATGTATGAATTTGTACTACATATATTTTTATGCGCACTAATTATATGCATATTATTGTATATGTGTAACCGAATTGAAAATTAAATGTGTAATAGCTGTTGCTAAACGTTAACTTCAGTTCCGTTTTTACTATTAAAAACTATGATTGCCATTATTATTGTTTTTCTGGTTTGGCCTAGAAGCGGAAGTTCGAGACTAAATCCAACAACTCAAAGAAAGCTCAAAAAGAAAATCTAACACTCGACATTACATTATAAGCATAAAGAATGCTTTGATTTCTCTGTGTGTAATATTTATTTAATAATAAAAATGATAAATATGTTCAACAAGAGCGTGCAGTTTTTCTCGAATATTTATGTTTTAAATAAAACTTTGGAGTTGACCTAAAGCATTTTAATTGTAAACTAGAAAAGCACGCAAATGAGCTCATATGAGCCATATAATACTGTTATATTTTGGATTCCGGTCGTGAGGCCAAGGATGGTGGGTAATAGGTCTAAAAAACTTGGGTTCTATCTTCGCCAACAAACTTTTCAGGTAATAAAAAATTTTCGAGATTGTTTCAAGTATTGACAAATTGTACCGACCTTCTGGTCAATCCTGGCGACAAGAGATTTCAATTTTAACTTATAACAAGTCTGGACTAAATCCAGACTGCTTAACTGGGATTCCCTGAACCCTGTACTTAGAATGTAGTATGAGAAAGATTTTGGACGCTATAAATACATTTCTAGATCGACGATATTCACAAAACTTTTAGAACCTTGTGAGAGCAGTCAAATGTGTCTATTTGCCAAATTTCATGTCTCGTATTTGAATACGTTATTTTCAAGTTTTGGGCAAAGGGGGCATCGCACCCAAATTCTAAAAATTACAAAACCTTCATATCCAAAATATCTACCCATGAATATAAATTGAAGTCTCGTAAGTTAATCGGTGTGCAATCTATGCGTTAAAAAACAAATGGGATGAGTTATAGAACAAATAAAAAGAACTCGTACTGCGTATCTAACGCACGAGTGTTCATGTAAAATTGAGATCTCTAGATTTTGTAGCTACGAAATCTCTGCATTCATACGGACGGACAGGCAGACGGATATGTTTATCGACTCAGTGATCAATAATATATGTATATAGTTTATGGGGTTTGCCACGCCACCTTCTTACTGTTTTGCTTACACTTAACAAAACCAAATCAGTGTATAGATTTCCCATTTTCAATGGGTTCAGGGTATAAAAATCAACCATCGTCAGCGAATATACATATAAAGCGCGTCATTTATACTTATGCTTATAGATAGATAATAAATTTTATTCAACTCAATTCATACTTAAGTCATTTTACACGGACGAACAATTTAAACACAATAAATTCATCGATAGGTCATAAAAGAGGAGCTGTGGAATATTTTTAAAAATGATTAGTCCGATACCGAAATCGGGGAAGGGAATTTACTTACCCGCCATAACTGGGCTTCTGGTTGTTCGGGTTGCTTGTTTGGGCCAAGTTGCCAAAAGATAGCCCTGTGTCGGAGCCGCCGAGCGTATCGAATATGTTACCCTCTGGCGGCTTAGTTGGAGCACCGAAAGCCGGCGGAGATACGATTCCCTGGCTGGCTCCGAACGAGCCAAAACCCTTGGGACTTCCAAAAGTGGGTGCGCCACCAAATGTGGGACTGGCGCCAAAAGCAGGACTACCACCAAAAACAGGCTTCGCGCCAAAGGCACCAGCCGGAGGTTGGGTTTGCTGTTGCGGCGACCCGAATCCGGATTGGGCCACTGAGCCGCCGCCGCTTTGGCCAAAGACGCCGCCGCCAAAAGCACCAGTTGCGGGCGCTGTTTGTGTAAAGCTGCCAAAGCCACCAGAGCTGCTGCCACCTCCAAAGATGGACGTTCCAGAGGAAACTGGCGATGAAGCATTGGCTGCGCCGCCGAAAATTGATCCACCTCCACCAAATGCCGATGGCTGAGTCTGAGCAGGGCTGGCATTGCCAAACAGATTGCCTCCACTAGAGGCAGCAGGTTGACCAAACACACTTTGGCCAAAAATTGGGCCAGAGGGCGCAGCAACCGGAGGGCTTTGTGCGTTATTACCACCACCAAAAATTGAGGAGCCACCGGCAGCAGCGCCGCCAAAGACCGAAGGACTGGCGGCGTTGCTACCACCACCAAAAATGGAGCCGCCACTGGCAGCAGGAGAACCAAATCCGGTCGGCTTAATAGCCGCAGCTTGCCCAAAGATGCTACTACCGGAGCCGGCAGCAGTGGCAGCTGGTGCGGCAGCAGGACTACCGAACGGCAAGGGGTTGCTCGTAGCTGCTGCTGCCGCAAAAAGACCAGTAGGTGGTGCAGCTGCGCTGGGAGCAAACACGCTTGCCTCCGGCTTAGGTACATTCCCAAAAATATTGCCCGTCGGTGGTTGGGGAACAACAGCTGCAGCAGAAGTAGTTACTCCAAACGGACTGCTGGCCGTTGTGGCGGGGCCGAAGGCGTTCGATGTACCGAAAATTGAGCCAGGTGTACTGCTTGTCCCGGGTGTGGCTGAGGTCGTTGCTACTGTAGACCCACCAGGTGCACCGCTTGCCGCGCTCAAGCTGCTGAAAGAATTTGTGAATGAAAAGCTGCTGCCTGGCGTAGTGGCTGCATTAACATTGCTGACTCCCAGGACTGTGGAAGGGACTGCGAAAGGGGTTGCTGTCGTGGCAGCAGCAACTGTTGGAGCTGCACCTGCAGCTGTAATTGCTGGTGTTCCAGGCACTGCTAGCGGTAGCGATGAAACTGTTGATGTAGCTGCTGTTGCTGCTGCCGATGATGCTACTGCTATTGATGCTGCTGTTGTTGTTGCTGCTGTTGTTGCTGTTGTTGTTGCTGTTGTTGTTGTTGCTGTTGTTGCTGCTGTTGTTGCTGATGTTGTTGGTGTTGTTGCTGCTGCTGTTACTACGGCTGCTGTTGCTACACATGTTGTTGTTGCTGCTGATATGTTGCCATCTGCAACGGTAGCACTGACTGATCCACCAAATAAATTCTTGC
Organism: Drosophila stalkeri; assembly: GCA_035047405.1. NCBI lineage: Eukaryota > Metazoa > Arthropoda > Insecta > Diptera > Drosophilidae > Drosophila > Drosophila stalkeri. Next base: position 26,978,584 of record JAWNPR010000090.1, read on the forward strand.
TGCTATCACCACCAGTGGTGAAAGATGGAAAACTGCTTGTTGTGCCTTGTCGGAAGCCACTGAAGATGTTGGCCGGTGTAGAGACTGTGATTGGAATAAGGAAAAATTGTTGTTAGCCAAAAATCTTGGTTAGGGAAGAAGTGAGAAATGTCCACCAATTACTGACCTGCTGGGCTGTCTTTGGCCTGGGGCTTACATATGTTCACCGAGCCAAATAAACTGTCAATGGGTGGGGCACTGCTAGTGACAATAGATGGAGTCGATGAAGCAGTGCTGGCCGTGCTGCTAGAACTGGTTGCATCGCTGACTGTAGCAGGAGTAGCCACAGTAGGTGCCTTGCTACTGCTGCTGGCTATAGTCGCGACACTGTTTGCAGCTCTCGTGGCGGCGGGAATAGCTGCGGGCGCAGCAGTAGTAACAGCAAAGGATGAGCCACCAAAGCCGCCAAAGCTGAAGGTCGAACTACCGCCACCAATACTACTGCCTGTATTACTACCAAAGCCTGCAAAACTGAAGGGCTTGATAGCTGGTTCCGCTTTTGGTGCGCCACTACTTGGTGCTTGAGTTTTTGCAGACTCGGGGCCAGCAGTCGCTGGAGCTGCTAGATCCACAGGCGGAGGCATATCCTTTTTGGCCTCTACAGGCTTTATAGCTACCTCTTTGGGAGGTGTTGCTGATGGCTTCGACTTGGCTGGTTCTACACCGACACTGACATTGCCAAAGCCCGCAAATGGAGAGGAGGAAGAGGCAGTTGCACTCTGGGACTTAGTGGTTCCACTCTGTTCCCCGAAGGGTGTCATGGGCTTAGCACTGCCGAAGCTAAATGGCGTGCCACCACTGCCAGCACCACCGAAAAGTGACTGTGCAGCCTCGCCAGTGCTCACCGTAGTTGTGGTCACCGTAGGCGCCGTGGTCTTCACAAACGGACTGCTCTGGCTGAAGCTGAAGGGCGACGGCACATGTGTTAATGCAGGTGCCACAGCAGCCATGTTCTGCGACTTCTCTCCGGGAGCAACAGTTGCTGGCTTGGATGCAGTGGGTTTGGCAAGCTGTGAAGGCGCTTTGACTGCTGCCTGAGTTGCCTTGTGAGCCACGGCTGGCTTCGTACGCACACCAGCAGTTGCTGCGGCTGCTTCCGCCTCTGTCTTTTTCTTAAGATCTGCTTTGCGCTTTGTTTCCAGAATCACTTCAGATTTGAGACCCACACGATCTGGCCTCTGTGGGCTGATAATGTGCACTGGATGTTGCTGCAGAAGCTGTCGAATGCTCTGCAGCTTCTGCTGTGACAGCTTGGCGCGGTTCGTATCCACCACATGGTTTAGTGTCATTGAGAGTATGGAGTCCGTTAAAGTATCGACGCTGTGGCGAAAGCAATGGGTCAGTTAAATTCATTCACATCCTGTATATTATATGCTTACGCTTCATTGGTACGGTTGCGACTGCACTCCTGGTTGAGCAGCGCGGACTGCAGCAATCCACGTTCCTTTAACTTCGCTTTGATGTTATTTTGCAGAATACGCTGATCCGAGGCCAAATTTTGCAGCCGCGTCAAACGCTGATAGATGCCCTCCAAGCAGGGCATATGCATTTTAGATTTGGAGTTGCGACGCAGCACGTCCTGGTGCTGTTCCCACTGGGTGTCAATTTGCTGCTGAACCAGCTTCAGCTGCGCCTGGTTGGCCGCCATATAGCTCTGCAAGCGGGATAATAGACGACGTCCAGCTGCGTCAAAGTTTGTGGAAGTCATCAATCGCGTTATACTGAAAAAGTCGGGTTTTGGGAGTACTATGTTGGTTATCAATAGTTACATAAGTATTTATACTACGTACTCTGGTTTTTTGTAAACCTCCAGCTTGGCACGACAATCGGCGGTCATGACATAGGCTTCGCTCAGTGCGTGACGCAAACCCTGAACATCCAACTCAAAGTCTACATCGTTGGCCTGATCGTTTAGCTCTTGTAGATCCTCCAGACGCTTGGCATAGGATTTGATCGAGGAGGGCGACTCGATCTATAATTAATTTCTGAATATTGCAATAAATATAAAATAGAGATGCATTAGACTAACCTTCGCAAGTAGAGCTAGGGTCTGTTGCTTTTCCTGTTCAATCTGCTCACTGAACGCACTGATCTGCACATTCATGATCTCAACTATCACGTCGTCCACTTCACCAGTGCTGAAATCGGAACCCTTGCTCGCAGAGAGCGGCAGTTTCGGGGTAGCAATTGAAGCAGGCGCAGCGGGAGCAGGCGTGAACGTTGGAGGCACCGTGTAAAGCGGTTTGCTAATGCTGTTGCCCTTATTGGAAGCAGCTGCAGCCATTGACATGGTCGGGAGTGGCTGCTGTGGCTGTACAGGAGCAGCTGTCGTCATGTTGCTAAAGCTTGGTGCACTATTGCCCACTGGTAGGCTAAACATAGGTGTCGAAGCCGGGGCTGCAGCATTGCCAGCTCCAAAGCCGCCAAAGCTAGGCGTAGGCAACGGATTGGCGGCAGGAGCGCCGAAGTTGAGCGACCCACTGGGACCACTACTGAAAGAGGGCGGCATCTTGTTCGCCTCGTTGCTGAAACCTGCGAAAATCGACTGCGGCTTGTCCTTCATGGGCGCTGGAGTGGACGTGACAGTGTTGGGCGTAAATGCGAAAGATATGTCTTGAAGGGCGGGTGTAGTAGCTTTCAATGGAGTTGCAAGCGTTGCAGACCTAGCTGCTGCTGGATCGATTGATGCTGGTTGCTGCTCAGCGTCCAATAGCGTGTCCAGAGCACAAAATTTCCCTGAAGTGTCCGCCAGGGGCGGCGGCGGAGAGCAAACGGAAGCGGCGCCCGGCTGTAGATTGAGAAAGTTAAAAGTGAGCAAGGTGCCGTCGGAGCCTAGGACGTGGGCCATGGGCATGGTGGGCAGCTGTTTCTCATTGATGCTGAGCTGATGTGTGCTGGAGATGTCGAAGGCGAACCCCAATGGAAAGGTCTCTTCCTGTGTGGCTTCGCTCAGTGGTAACTCAATACGTGCCTCGTCTAGCAGCGTCAACTGCTGCCAACTGGGCGTGTCGCCCGCCTCCGCGGTGCTTAACACTCCAACCTCCACGCCGTTTGCAGAACTGACCAGCAGCAGATTCCACTGGGGCACATGCGTGAAGTGAAACTGGTGATTGCGTGGTCCATTCAGACTGTAGCATATATCGTAGTAGTTTATGTAGGTGGGCGTGCCCGCCTTGGGTGCATTTACGATGTACAGAGCGGGATTGCAGTCGGCGCCCTGCTGCAAAAATACGACAGCAAACTGGAAAGTGGACAACCAGTGCACGGCGATCGTATCGAAGGGTCCATCGTGCACATTGGGTGGGCAAGGTAGAGTCTTGGCGGGTGTTAGATCCGGCTTGAACTGCTGCAAGCGACCACTTGGAAACCCGAGCACCAACTGTTTACCCTTGGGTGACCAGCAGCCGCACTTAACCTGATGGCTCTTATCCAGGGTGTGCATCTCGAAGTTACCGCCATCCTTAAGGGCATACATTGCCAGTCCTCCATTGCTAAGCACCACGGCCAAGCTGTTGGGCAGCACGGGGTTCCAGAGCAGCTGTAGGCTGTGGACATTATCATCGGGAGCTAATCTTAAATTGTAGACAATGCGCAGCTCAGGGTTCATAAAGGACTGTACGGCATATATAGGCAGCATGCTGGTGCCATTCGACTGCGTATAGTTAATGGCCAGTAAGTTTCCATCGGCGCTGCAGGATATGATGTTGGGTTTATTAGGCAGATGCACGAGACGGGCCAAAGGCTGCTTGCCGCTCGTCTTAGAGCTAGCTATGTCCTTAATGATTATGACTATGAAAACGAGAGTGAGATTGGTGTCTTTCAAGAATTAAGAAGTAATGATGGACATACCCTTTAGTTCCGGCGCATTGGGATTGCCGGCAAAAAGCAATCCTCGGCTGCTAGAGACAGCTAATAAGCTCACATTGCTGCGTGGCTCGCCGCAATTCCGAAATGCCACAAACTTGTCATGCAATTTGAACTGAATATCCTGCAAATAACACCCAGCGAAGTCGGTAAAAAGGCAGTTATATATGTATGTATATTTATAACAAGCAATCGGCATACCTGCGTATCTCTACAATTGGGAGCATTTTGCGCCATTTTTTTTTTAGAAATGTGTTGCTGCTTAAACACGTGTTTTAATGGACACGCTGTAAATAGTTTCCAGTAAACAAAATATTTTTAAATCACTTAAACAGTAAATACAATTATGACATCCCATTCATCACATATGAATTAAATAGAAATAAAAACTAACCAATTAAATCCGCAAACAGCGCGTTGCTGATGCAACAACTGATGACACTTGAATTAATATCGGCAACCATAAGTACTATCGATAACTATGAGCAACAAATTTTCACTTCGTCATTTACGGACATATGTGTTGACACTAAACATAAAACATATTGTTAGTGGTATTTATTAGGTTTCAAATCTCGTTGTGAATGTTTTTTATCTGATATGAGCAGTGATATCGATGATGACGATAGAACAGAAAATAACAACTTTTTAAGTTTATAAATTTGTGGCTGTTGGCAATACCGTGGAACAGCTGTTGCTCATTGCATATCGAAAATCGATAGTACATAGATGTATTTTTTGCAACTTACACACATCTCCAGCTGTGTTGTTGTTTGTCTATCTCTGTCTGCGTTTTGTTTAACAAAAGCATTGTTCGCGCGCGCAATGCTGAAAAAAAGAACTGCAATAAATAGTCGAGACGGAAATCAACAAAAAATGTAGTTAAAACGATAGGGCAATTATTTATAGGAGTGCTGCGCAACACGGTGCTACAGTGTTGTTGTTATCGTTGTAATTAGCAAACACAGAATCAAAGCAGGCAAAAGGAAAAACGTATAAAGCATCGCAACTGTCAAAATTTGTATGTCTTGAAACTTGTACACATTAAAACAGAAACTAGATTAAGTATAACGACTGCAAATTAGGCGAGTTATTGTGCAAGCCAACATAAGCAGTAAGGTAAGCCCCAGTAACAGAACGCTGCTAATTGACCTAGAGTTCGAGTTCCTTCACATGTAATTGAATTTTCATTTTTATTTTCTTCGCTACAGCAACGGAAGAGAGCAGAGCCGAGCAGACGCCGTGCCATCTACAGCAACACGAAAGTATAACAAAGGACGCGCAGAAACCTTCAATATGATCAGCAGCTTGTTTTCACGGCTAATAATGTGAGTAAGAAGCTACAAAAAGAATCAGTTTCTAATTCGCCAATGCGCTTTGGCCAGCCGAAGATTTTATACTCTTGCAGAAGTGTATGTTTATAACTAAAGCCAAATAAAGTAAAATAAATAGTCTCAAAAATTATCTCCTAATTTGTGAATTGCGAAATACAAAATCCAAAAAGTTTTAATTATTTTGAACTTATTATTAGAAGGCATGAATTTGTAAAGTGGCAAAATAATTTAATCAATAATAGTTCAATTATTTCATTATTAATTTAATTCAATTTATTCACTCACTAATCTCTATCATGACTTTGTGAACATACTGCCTTGCCTGCAAGAGTATGTGCATATAAAGACTATATATATATATATATATATATATATATATATATATATATATATATATATATATATATATATATATATGAGGCCAGCAACTACTCCAACACGCACACACGGATGCGTTGTCACTGTCTACGTTGTTGTTGTTGTTGTTGTTGTTGCTGACCCCCAAAAAAGAAAAACTGGTGAGCGAGCAAAACTCTTTTCTTTTTATTGTTTTTTATTTTTATCGAATCGAGGTATTGCCTCCGTAGTTCGCTTAATTTGTTTGATTCTGCTTCCTAATTGTGTAGGCGTTACGCTGTGATTCTTCGAGCGTTACATTTCAGTATTTTTTTTTATTGTGGATCGCTGTTGCTAGCGAATCAATTGTTTGTTTATTAATCAGCGTAAGAAGTTACCGTTAGCCGTTGTGCAGCGTCAAAGTCAATTTGAGCGGATACCTTATAAGGCATTCAAAATGAGTGTGATTGTGTGTGTGCGAGTGCGAGGTTGACGCACTCGTCTGCCGTGCAAACGTATATATAGACACATCAATGGAGGCCAGTCTAATGTTCCACTTGCCACACAGCGCTGCTCGGCCGAAGCTTTATGCAAACTCTCTATGCAAACTCTGCTGCCTTTATTCATATTTTTAGCGCCTCCAAGCGCCGATCAACGAATAGATTCCGATTCGGATTCGGATTCGGATTCATGTTCTGAATTCAGATTCACTTTTTCACTACTTGAATTTTTCTCATTTCTCACTTTTTGGGGCAGTTTGTGCTGCAATAGAGCGCAGCAGCTGGCCGTTGCCAGGCTATTAATAGTCGAGCATTCTGTGTTACGGGGAGCATTAGACGCTCTCTGGCAGTCGCTGGCTGACTAGTCGTTGCGCGTCGTCTTAGTAGCTAGGAACGAGGCATTGTCTGCTCTGGGCTGGGCAATGCGTGAGCGATGAGCCTGCCTAGCTATCTGCAGGAGCAGCTGCTCTATCAACAGCAACAGATACGCCAGCGTCCGGCTAATATTAAACGCCTACGTCAGCAAGCGCTGCCCGTGTATGGACGCAGCTACTCGCTAGAGGAGCAGCAGGCAGCTGCTGGCCATTATGTGCCCGTGTACTCCAAATGCATCTATCCAGCTCCGCAGCTAGAGCGGCTGGAGTTGCAGCACCAGCTCGGCCTACACGATTCGGTCAATTCCTTGGGCAGCGAGTTCACAGACTACGACTATGAGGGGCCCTACATTGTGGAACAGTCAATGACAGCAGATGCAGCTGAGGCTGCAGCTGCTCCAGGCTCCAACGTAGTGCAGAATCTGAATGCCCTGGGTCGTTTCCTAGAGCTTCTACAGCGCTGGCCACTGCCGCGTCTTTCTTTCAATACGGCCTGCATTTGCTCGCTCATCATTATATTTTTAGCGCCGCGTACTTGTGCCCAGAGTTTACTGTTTCCCGCTTTCAGATTGTTCTTCGGCACTCTATATCCGGCCTATGCCTCCTACAAAGCGGTGCGCACAAAGAATGTTAAGGAATATGTGAGTATGACAATAAATAAATAAATAACTAAAACATTGGAACTATAATGAAATATGCAATTTTTTATATATTTATATATTTCATCCATTGCCATCTAACAACCATATATTAGATAATAAAATAGCTTATAAATGAATATCTGAATGACACAAACAATGTAAAATCAGCTCGAACGACTCCAATCGAAGTGGCATTCGCAATTAATATCTCTGGGGCATTGAGAACAGTTTACATATTTGAGAATTTCCACTTTTCATTTTCGACTTTGACTCTTTAGAAATAAGTAGCGTCAGAGCAAGTGATTAGCAAAATCTCGCTCTTTTAGACGATTCACACACATTTCATGCTTTATTTATAGTGTCACGTACTTATATGATATGTTTGTATGTAGGTGAAATGGATGATGTACTGGATTGTCTTTGCATTTTTCACATGCATTGAAACATTTACGGACATATTCCTATCCTGGTTTCCCTTTTACTACGAGGTTAAGGTGGTGATTGTCTTGTGGCTGCTGTCGCCAGCCACAAAGGGCAGTTCCACCTTGTATCGCAAATTCGTGCATCCCATGCTGACACGCCGTGAACAGGTGCGTTTCTCTCCCCCTCTCTCTCTCTCTCTCTTTCTCTTTCTTTCTCCCTCTCTCAATCCGTTATTAATAATACTCTCGCTTTGTTTTCGTTTGGTGCAGGAGATCGATGAGTATTTGAATCAAGCACGAGAACGTGGCTACTCAGCGGTTCTGCAGCTGGGATCGAAGGGAGTTAACTATGCTACAAATGTCATCATGCAGACTGCCATAAAGGTAACTCGAACAAATGCAGCATCACACAAATAATACAGGCACACTTACACTCACACACACACACCCATTACACACATGCAAAAGTAACACTAATTCATCTGGCACATTTCTCAATTGCTTCTACAACAATTTGCCACCAGCGTCGTTGCATAAAATGAAATGAAATGAGCAACAGACAATATTCGCCTCCTCAGTCGCCGCCTCAGCAGCAGACTTTGCCGGTTGAGAAACGCCTCAATTTCTATATAGAAAATGCTTGCGCAATGTTTCTCTTTTTTGCTCAGCGAGCCCCTCTTTCGGTGCTCATCTCTCACCATCATCAAGAACAACAACAACAACAACGATAACAACAGATCTTCATCAGCAGCTGCCGCGTGCCAGCATCGCGTCGAAATCGTCAACTTCATCATCGTCATCATTTGTTTCATTGTTTTCATTAACTTTAAATATCATTTAAACAAACAAATAGAAAATACTACTATGTATGGTTGCCTCTCTGTGCCTTGTGTTTGCCTGTTTCGCTTTAGTTTTAAGTTTTTAGTTTAGTTTGTCAATAAATGTAGTAAGCGCCAGATAGAAATAGTTGTTCAATAGTTAGCCAGATTGGAAGCCATGCAGATATACAGATTTGAATAAACAAGACCAACATTTATATACACATATGTAATTATAGTTTATATATAGATTATCTAAATGTGGCACGTAATCGGGTCTCGATAACAGAATCAAGTAAGTTGTTTCCCTAGGCTAATACCCAAGTATGTAAACAAAATTTCAGATTGTAATAAACTTTGTTTAGACCTTGTTTGTTGCTTGCGTTGTTGATGTTGTTCCTCGAAGATGTTTACAAAACTACATATAACAAGTGGGCTTCAATATTTCTATAAGGAAACTGATTAAGATCACTTCGTGTGCCTCCTTCAATACAAAGCGCATTAATCATCAACTTGAGCGTCATGTGCATATGTCTCGTATGTCTTTGTGAGCACACATAGAACGCCCTTATTTCTATATATATATATATAGGTCTCATGATTCTGTTGCTTTGTATTACAGAAATTCTCTTTGTTGAAAGGCATTTTGCGTGTTTCATTGGGTCAAGTAGCAATGAATTTCAAGTATCCACAGTATATGTACGAATGTTCAATTTCCAATAGCTTGTTACCGCAACTCAATATATATATATATATATATATATATATATATATATATATATATATATATATATATATATATATATATATATATATATATATATATATATATATATATATATATATATATATATATATATATATATATATATATATACATGTGCATTCAATAGTTAGTTACCGCAACTTAATTTATATTTTACCGTCGTATATCACAGATATATCGCATTGCTTATTTATGTGAAGAAAAGTTTTTCACTGTGTTAAATAATTTCTAATTACTTTCTTACTAAAATATATATCATCACACTAATATTTTTTAACTAACTATGATCACAAACGGATAATACTTATATAATCTTTTTATAACTATATTCATAATTCAATTTCTTTAGTTTAGTCTGCTATCTAGAATTTTCTAATTTAGTTCATCAGAATGAATATTTCATCCAGACTTAAAAATTTCATAGTCATAGTCTGAGAGCGTATTTAAAAAAAAAGTGTTTCATTCAACTTGCTTGTAAATTTTAAGATTCAGCTTGGACAGCTATAGTACTATGAAAGGGAATCGATCGTATGGGTACTATTAAATTATCTTACTCTCCTTGGCCTTGTTTTACATTCCAACTATTTTTTCTACAATTGCAAACCCATTCAGTTGTAACAATTAGGTATTCTATTTCAATCTCCATATATATATATATATATATATATATATATATATATATATATATATATATATATATATATATATATATATATATATATATATATATATATACTGCAATTATTGCAGTGCCTCTGGGTAGGGCTTATAAATAGCTGAGGGATTGGCATGCGTCCGACAAATTCAGACTGTGACAACTCGTGTTAGCCAGGCTAGGAGAGAATGAGTGTGTGTGTGTGTTGCTCTTCTTTTTTTCTTTTTTTTGCACTTTGTTTTCATATACATATTTAATTTAAATCACACTGCATTCGCCTTTTTTTATTAACTATAATTTTTTTCCTATTTTGGGTTCCTCACTTACGTTTCTTTGCATTTGACTTACAAACAATTAAAACGAACAACACCTGCAACGCCTGCAAAATACTAACAAACCCGCCACGCCTAGACTATACAGTTGGCCTCGCCTACAGCGGCCGATGTGCACCGCCTGCAGAGCTCCCAGTCGGCCAGCAATCTGTCGCGGGATCAGGATATGCTGGATGCCAGCGAATTGCTGCTGCAGCGATCCAGCTCGCTAAATGGCATTGAGAGCTATGCGGAGCAGCGCATGGTCATCACAGAACTGCGCGAGGAGGAGCTGAATGCCAATGATGCGGGCGCCGCCCGTCTGCGTGATCTGCCCGCCCGCAAGACCCGTACGAGTCGCACAGTCATTGCCAACGGCACAGGCTCTGCGGCTCCGGCTGTGTCGAGGCGCACAACACGTGGCGGCTCAAAAAGCAAAGCCACCGATTTGCAATCGGGAGACGGGGCTGTGCGTGGACGCCGCAAGCTGCGCGAAGCCACACCCGATGTGGACGTCGAGGGAGACTAGGAGCTGTTTGCCTATAAATATATATAAAGCCAATCGCATGATACTCAACAAAGAAAAGCAAAGAGCAAAAAGCACAGCTAAAAGCACAAAACTAAGCGAATTTCCAGTTTTTTTTTTTTTTGCATATTCTGAGCCCAGCGACAGTTGAAAATGTCGTCAGCCGCAGTCACCAGATACACTTAGATATATTTATTATTTAAAGCATCTATATTATGCATATTTGTAGTCGGTTTAGTTTGTAACTAATTGAACAATTGATAAACACGCAAATGATGCCAAGCCACACGTCTCTTTCGCTTTGCTTTCTTCACTTCCTCTTTCTCCGTCAAGGGCGGCGGCAATCTGGTGCAGACCATCAAGCGCAGCTACAGCCTTAGCGATCTTAGTGAACCCGATGTTCATCGGACCCAGGACGAACTAGACGAAGTCATGATGACATCAGCGTCGTCGGTAATGATGCGGCCACAGCAAACGCGTCTCTTGCGGCAGCGCCACCAGACGCCAGTGGGCCGTTCCGCCAGCGGCACACGCCACTCGACGGGCATGTACTTCACTGAGGTGGACGTTAGCTCCGGCTCAGCGGCGTCAGGCAAGCATCCCGGCGACTTCAAGTGAGTTTTTGAATAGCGCACAATTCTGGTCTAATGCGCCCACTTAACACGCTTCCATGCACATCCATTCAGCTACAATATACGCAGTACGGATGACATCAGCTCAGGCTACTCCAGCGCCGAGCCGGTTAGCGCTCCACTCGGCACCGGACTGAGTCGCACCTCATCCATGACAAATGCTTCCAAGGCGCGTGTGAAGTCGAAACGCAATGAGGTAAGAATTTAATGCAATTTGCTTTTGAAGCAAATTCGTTCGGAGGATTTCTATCAAGATTCGTTTTAAAAGGAAAATGTTGGGAAATTTTTTAAAAATATTTTTACTGAATTATGGAATTTACATTTTTATTAATTTATTATATTTAGAGGTATATACAAAAAATACTTCGATACATGTCCCTTTTAGTTAACTTTAGAATTAATATCAATTTTAGTTGTTGGTTTTATAACTTGTCTATATTAGCTTCTATCCTATGACTAGTAATTTTCATTTATAACTTTTATTCAAATAAATATCTATCAAAAAGATGAGATAAGGAAGTAAGTTGAAGTAAGCAGTAGATATGATCCTTATATTATTGAGTCACATCTAAGAATTTTAGTTGAATCAAATTATATTATAAATTGATAGACAGACTTCATATTTATTTCTGGCATTGGTATGGAATAATAGATTTTTGGAAAACAGTATCAATTCTGAACTGAACTGAAACAATTTAAAATGCAGATTTTATATTTTTAGTTACAAATTAAAATATGTATTTTGTAATTATTTTTTATTCACATTACATTTTTCAAATTACAGTTCAGATTTTATTGTCTATTCTATTATGATATGATACATTTTTAGATATACCGTCTTCTGGTAAAAGTTAGAAATTGGAACAAATTTTAATGTAAAAATATTCCTAAATTGAAATACATTTTCTTTCGTATAAGAAACCTTTGTGACAGTTGAAAGCAAGCAAGGGCCGCTTTAACCTGATCTATCGAGTTGCTTAATAGTTATTATTATAATTTGATTAGCAAATGCTGGAAGAAATGCGATCTGAGGAGTATTTGGAAAAAGAGCGTTACTTTGAACTGATGAGAGCGCAGAAATCCAAAGAAGATCAGAGACAGATGCAATTAAAGATTGTGGAGAGCGATGAAGAGAATGACAAATGTAATGAGGAGGAGAAGCAGGAAACGGAAGTAGAAGTTGATGAAGACAGATTCTACGAGGCCATGGATGTTATGGAGAGCACAGAAAGATCTGATGAGAAACTGTCAAAAGCTATGAATAACGATGTGGCAGAAGAAAAGCGAACACTGAAAGCCCAGCTTAGCGATAGTGAAGAGTCCTTTAGGGAAGCTTCTAATGAAGCGTCCTTTGAAAGTGAATCCATTGAACCAGAAGACCACAAAGCACTTGTGGATCCCTTTTTATTGGTAGTTACCGAATCCAGCTTTGATGCAGGCGCCGTTGCAGGAGACTCAAGTAGAGCGAATCCTGTTTCTCCACGTGAGTTGCTGGCCACGTTGGAGGAGATCAAGCACAGTTTTCGCGCCCAACTGGAGCCAGAGACAACGCCGTTGCGCCCCAAAGCTCAACATGCCAAGGGGCGTGCTCCAGCGCCGCCTTTACCGCCACGCAAGGATTCCCGAGCAGCGGACAGCGTGAGCCTCCACTCAATGCAGTCGCAATCTCAATTGGAGCGCAGCAAGTCCGCAGGTATCGGCCATCTATTCAAAAGTATCAAAGATAATGTGCTGCGCAAAGCTAACCAGCAAGCTGATGAGGAGCCCAGCATCAGTCGCGGCTCTGCTAAAGAAACGTCCATTTGATGTAAGCCGTAGGCCTAGAGAAAAACCCGAACTCATCCGCTCGTCTCAGCTACCCATTTACTACTCAAACTCCCCTCGCCGCGCACTGTACAGAGTCTTGTTTGTGTGTTTTGCGTTTACTAACAAATCTTTTGCATTTCAGCATGTGCTAAACTACAATATGATAATGACAATATATTATCTATATGCCCGATCTGGTTTCTTTCCAGGACAAGTCCATGTCCGCTAGCTGCACGACTTTGCCACGCAGCAGCAGCCGTAAGGCGGATAAATCTCAGCCAACGAATGCCTCAAGCCAGGCCAAAGTGCGCAAGTCGGAGAAGTGAGGCACGATCTACCAAATCTAAATATAAATATATCTAATATATATATATATATATACATATATATAATTCCTTATTGCAATGTGTTTTAGTTGCTCGGTGCTCAAATTTAGCCAATGCGAAAGTTCAGCAAAAGAAACAATTGAAGCAAATGAAACTAATGTAAACCTCATCTCTTAGTTGAAATTTTATTGAATAATGATCGAACTAGCGGTTGGCATTATTATAACTATAATAATTACGATAATGTGTTTTGAATCCTTACCCATTTCCTTACCCCATTGCTCCACGGCAGACTCACCTAGCCGACATACTCGTGCATGTATATTCATTTATGTGATTGCCCAATGTGTCCTACGGCCAGCTATCACTAAACAATTAGAAGGAATATAATATAATCTATCTTTCTAGTTTTCAATGCATTGTAATTGATAATTCAATAAAACTTAAAATACATATGTAAATTACAGAAAATCTGTTTTATTTATGTATTTTGTAAAATATATTGTGGAATAGAAATATTTGACTAGAGCCCCCAGATGGACATTGCCGACGGCTTGATATTCTTTTGAATCTTCCATACGCGGTTCATTGAATGTAGTTCAATCGATGTAATATATGTTTTAACAGATAAATTGTATTCCGTGTTTGTCACGCCTTTTGCGACCATACTAGGAAGATTAAGTTATATATGGAAAAAATTGCTCAGAATTAAATTAAAACAAGTAAGAAGGCTCTAGTCGAGACGGCTCGACTACAAGATACCCTGAACCCTTAAAAAAAAAATTAATATGCTTCTTCTTTACGCACGTATAAGAGCGCGCTATGCTAACCGCGCAGTTGCTGCCGACTAGTAGTTGAAATACGTTTTTTTTAATTGGGGGCGAAGAGGGCGTGGCATCCAAAATCTGAAAATCTGCGTATCCATAATATCTATCTAAATATACAAATTTGAAGTCTCTAGCTAAAACGGTGTAGAAGTTATGCTCGAAAAACGAAAAAATTTATTCATACGGACGGACGGACAGGGCTATATCAACTTATTTTTTTTTGTGCTGATCAAGAATATATATACTTTATGGGGTCTGCGACGTCTCCTTCTGCCTGTTACATACATTTTCACAAAACCATTATACCCTAAATTCCCATTTTCAATGGGTTCAGGGTATAATTAATGATACTCTCAAAAAACAAGCATATTCAAACTGGATTATGCTTCGACATGAGAAAATTGTAGGTGTGGTAAATGAAAATATATGTACATATATTTATACTAATATAAATCTTTTGATCTACTAAACTTCAAGTGCTGAAAATATATATATTTATATACATACATACATATGTACGCTATGGGGTGTGAGATATGTACGTATGTAGTATCAAATAATTATAATTGCAATCATTTGTTCTAACATTAATTCGTAAGTAAAATATTCACGATTGTATAATTAACAGTTTGTTGCACTTGTGGTTAGGTACGCTCGTACGTACATATACATATATTATATGTAGACATTACAAATATATTTACATGTACATATTTAACAAACATATGTTTTGTTCTTATGTGCAATACATTCATAAGTGTTTGTATGCATGCATACATGTTACTTATCACGGCGGCTCTTTAAAACGTGTACATACATACATATATGTACATATGTATATAGTCTACAAAGAGCTGCTCCTTAAGGTATTGTATAAAAAACTGATAGCAAATAAATAATATTTACATAAACTGATGCAAATCAATTTGTATTGATTATTGCTCTGTTAATACTTACCTTATTACTTACCTTATTATATATTTATATATATATATATATATATATATATATATATATATATATATTTTCATCAATCCATACATACGTATGTACACATCTACATACATACAGTTCAGTTTTTCCAATTTCGTTTGCAGTCTCTTCCACTTCCAATCGTGACTTCACTCTTGCTTTGGCAACAGATTCGCATGTATATAAATACATACACACACGTATACATAAGCATAGAGAAGTACAGTGAATATAAATCCAGTCTGCAGTTTGGGAGCCCATCAGCAGCTTTGTTCAACTCCACATAAAGCTCGTAGCAAGAGTTGCACATGCGCAGCAGCTGATGCGAATGCTCGCTGACCTTGACCCTCAATCAGCAGCGAGAGAGCGCAGACAGAACGATTGAATACGATGCGCATGCAGGCTGCCGGTTGTAACTTGTTGCCAAGTGCAGCAGCGAAGACCACGCAGTCAAGTTGAAGTTATGCCCTCTCCCCAACAGCCCTTCGCCGTAAGCGCTGCCAACTCACTGTCCCCATGCACACATATGTACATACTTACATACACACATACATATATATATGCCAGAGTATGAGTCGCTTGCAAGTTTTCACCATTAGCAGCGCATGGCGACGACTGTACTTTGTTTATATATATATATATATATATATATATATATATATATATATATATATATATATATATATATATATATATATATATATATATATATATATATATATATATATACATATATACACATACTTATACATACCCATACACATATATATATATATATATCTATATATTTGTATACGTATATTCGTACGCAAGTATATGGTTTATACCCACGTGTGTTGTGCCTCGATATACGTATGTACCTACATACATACATACTTGTAGGTCTCGGCGCACAAGGAAGCAAAGAAAGCATCGCAAAAACACATACATACGGACATATACACGGTAATACGCTAGAAACAATGGCAGAATTTTTGCTTTATGTGGCGGCACCTCCACCAAGCTAACTCAGTGACAAAGAGACTGAGAGCGAGAAAGAGAACAAGACAAGGCGGCCGGTCTGGCTATCAGCTGCCGTGCCATGTGTTCGCTCAAAAATCAGGGGGGCAGCTGTCTTGCTTCGCGGCTGCATTTGCCGGCTTAAAGAACAAGAACTGGTAGCAAAACTGTTTCGCAGGGGGAACGCGGGAACAAGAGAACGGATGAAACAGCGGGCGATCTGTAAAAAAGAAAGAAGTTTCGATTCAAGTGAAACACGCATTTGTATTATGGGGTTATTATTATTATTTCTTTTGTCTCAAATCAGCAGCTCCAGCATTTTAATTTACAATTAAAAAA
This sequence comes from Drosophila stalkeri, assembly GCA_035047405.1. Lineage (NCBI taxonomy): Eukaryota > Metazoa > Arthropoda > Insecta > Diptera > Drosophilidae > Drosophila > Drosophila stalkeri. The sequence goes on from JAWNPR010000090.1 coordinate 26,995,071, forward strand.
CAATCACAGTGATATTTGAATTTTTATCATAATCATTATCTTCGTAGTTCGCCTTGTTTTTTGTCTTGCTCAAGTGAAAAGGTTCGTTTGTTAGCTCATCTTCCTCATCCTCGTATAGCTTTTTGCCTATTTTCTTCTTCTGCCATCTACTATCTGCCATTGTCAAGTTGTTCTGTTTCTGCTATTGTTCTGTTCTTGTTGCCAGCTAGTTTAGCTAACCCGCTAGAGATCTTACTTGTTGATGTGATAGGTGAAGTGCAAAAGCTCGTCGGCCGCAGCTTTGTGTGGTAACATGCCTCTCTTCTCTTTTCTATCATTCTTCGCTCCTACTTTAATTTGTTTTTATTTATCTTCTGCGTGTTGGAGCTTCTAATAGGATACTTTGTAACATATATATATATATATAAATATATATACATATATGTTTACATATATTTATTTTTCGAGTTTTTTTTAAGGTAAATTATATATTATATAGTTTTCTTTTCATTCGTTATAATTGTAATTAGTAAATTCAAACACGTTTGCAGCATAATAATAATAATATAGTTGTTGATATTGTGGTAGTAGCTACTAAAATACAACGGCGTCTGTTTCTTCTTCTTCATCTATTACTGCTTTCCAGCGCCACTAGCGCCATCGTTGTCTTCTCCTCTATCGTCCATCGTACTTTCTCCTAGTTGTTGCTTGTGTATACTCTTTACTGTTCTTCTACGACTGCAGGCTCGGAGCTTTGGAATTAGAGATGTGCTGCTTAGATGATGGTTAGATATATGTATGTGTGGGTATGGATGTGATTATGTGTGGGTGCGTGTATGGGTATGTGTGTGTGTGTGTTTGGGGTTGATTTCGTGTCTGTTGATCTTGACTTGGTTTTGCTGATTGGTCGCTTCTTCTTCTGTTTTGCGTTTTGCTGTTTTTGTTGTCGGCTGGCAATTGATTTTTTCATTAAATATTTTTTCTTTTCATTTTTTTTTTTTTATTTGACAAAACATTTTCGTTGATTTCTCAGAGAGCGCTCACGACGCTCTCTTCTAGTTCCGTCCACCCTTCTCGTCGCATTCACGTCTCAGATGTCCGCTCTTGCCGCAGCCGTAGCAAGTTTTTGACGTCTCCGGGCAGTTCTTAGAGATGTGTCCGGTGCGGTTGCACTTATAGCATGAAACGTTTGCAGGCCCGGTGCCGCGCTCGTTGACCGCATCGGGACAGTTGCGCACCCAATGACCGGGCTTGTTGCACCTGTAGCACGTCGGATTGTCGGCTTGGGTGCAGTCCTTGGAGATGTGGCCTACGCCGTTGCAGCGATAGCAGCGCTCCGCCTCCTCTGGGCACGCGCGTGCAAAGTGCCCAAATTGATTGCATTTGTAGCACTTTTCGCGATTGCGGCGCATGCCGCCGCCACCGCCTCCATCCCGCATACCACCGCCACCACCGGGTCCGCCTCCTGGTCCACCGCCGAGACTGCAATCCCGGGCAAAGTGGCCCGGCCGGTTGCACTTGTAGCACGTGGCAGACATCGACATTGTACTGTACTTGAGTTAATTAGAGAATCGGTGCAAAACTGTTTTAACCACACGTTTCGTATCGTCCGACACTCACACACGAGCTGAGCTACTTCTGCCTCCACGAGCAAAACTGGCTTGCGTTAAATGCAATTAAATAAAACTACAGGATATGCGAAAATCGCTCGCCGTAGTTTTTTCGACGCCAAAAATTAAAATGGCTACCACACAAAACTAGTACAATGGTATCGCCAGTAATTTGGGTATCGAGTATAGAAAAACGCCGCTGAACAGTCACAGAAGAACGTGCACACACAGGGATGCTTTGATTACAAAATTGCAACACTGCAATTCCACGCGGTATACATTGGTACAAAATCGTGATAAAATGCTTCCAAATTTATATTTGCACGCACAAGTTCGCACGGAGTTAAGAGGCGGTAGAACCAACTATATCGAATTAAAACAAACATGCAACTACGTTTCTTCTTTTTTAACTAACTTACATTTCAGTTTATTTTGATCGTTCAGCTTACTGAACAACTTACGTCGGTCAGCTTCGTTGATAACCCAGGTCGTATCTAGTAAAAATCCCATCGGTAATGCTTCGGCCCTCTTTTCGTGCATACCCGAAAGCAGTTCGTCCGACATTTCTAAAAATACATAGCCTGAAGTCTTCGTTCTCAATCAAGTTTATTTTATGCGTACGCTCGCACCACTGTTCACAATTCAGTGTGCTGCCAGACCTGTAGCCGGTAGCCTTGCCACATTCACGCTTGCGACAATAAGTTGGCAGCCCATAAAATCTCTAGCAATATTTTGCAGCAGTGCAATGTGTTTTTATGTGTTTTTACTAACAATAAATTAGCGCTAGTTATGTATGCAAAATGTTATTTGTTCTGGTAGCTATTGCCATACTGAGCCAATGCACAGCCACGTCCACAATCCACATGCCAGTCACCACACAGGACATCATTGCAGGTGACGTGTTCTTCGAAATTATTTCGCCTCAAGATCTGGAATACACCTACCGTCTGCGGCCGGCCAAGGACTTTGGAGTCCCGTTCAACCAAAAACTAGAAGCTGTGCCCTTGGTTCTGGCCGACCCTCCCCAGGCCTGCCAACTACTTCGCAATGGGAGAGAGATGCACGGCAGCATTGCTCTTATGTACAGGGGGCAAGTACTCTCATTTATTATCAATTTGTCGAACTATTTTTAACCAATCTGCTGTTATCTGTGCGACAGGGAGTGCTCGTTCCTTACTAAAACACTTCACGCCGAAGCCGCCGGCGCTATCGGTGCCATTATCACCGAATATAATTCAAATTCACGTGAATTCGAACTATACATTGAGATGATTCACGATAAGACGAATCGAGATACCAAGATTCCAGCTGGCTTTTTGCTGGGAAAGAACGGCATGATCATACGCAGCACGCTGCAGCGGCTGAAACGTGCCCATGCGCTGATCAACATACCTGTTAACCTGACCTTTACCCCGCCCTCCAAAATTAATCATCCGCCCTGGCTGGGCTGGTGAATCCGAGATGAAGGCAGCAACCAAAAACTAAAACGAAAACAAAAATAAAACAAAACAAATCTGAAACCAAAGTGCATAACTTAGTCAACACATATAGAATATGCATTAAACTATTTCGCTGGGCTGCAAACCGATGGAATTTATTCCTAAACATGTTCGAACTTTGGTCTGGTATTTTAACCACAGTATTTCAAGCATGGCTGCAAAACTTTTAGTCTATTTACACGTTGTCTAGTGAATGAATAAAATAAAATGAAATGTTCAACTGAATTTATATAACTAAACGGGAATTCATATTGTAATGAAATTTACTTAAAACATATAATTTGTTTGAAGCTCGACAAAAGTTTTTATTTTTTTTTTTTCAAAATAATTTTAATTTAAAATATAATATTGTATGGCAAATATTTGTTTACTCCTAAATGTTAAATGCAATTTTTGCAATTCAAATTTAGCTAAAAATATTTAAAATATTAAAAATTTTTAGTAGAATTTTCAGATTTATTTTGTCTTTTAAATATCGACTACAAAAGTTAAAATACAAATTGTGTTTATTGTGACGATTTCAAAAATAATTTCAAACATTTTGTTATTAGTTTATTAAAAACGATTATAAAACAATTGACTATATTGTACATCAATTTACTTTAAGCTAAAACTCTAATATTCATATATCAATTTCTAAGAAAATTGATTCATGAAGAAGTCATTTGTTTGCCTTTAAGAAAAATTGTTATTCTGTAATTATTATTTTTATATAGACCACTTATAAAGTGTTTAAACTTTTGCACAAACATATGATGCAGTCTTTTGTTTGAAATTTATAATCACGAAATGTAAAAACTTGTGCGACAATTTCTGACCAGTTAGAAAGCACAGCCATAACTTTTAGAAGATTGAATTAAAGATACATACAGTTATTTAATAGCTGTTAAATTATATATTATACATTATTTTTGTATTGCTTACATTTATAAATGTATATTTAGATTTGTGAAACGTGGTTTGCAGCCTAGACTAAAACAAATAGAAAATGAAATCAATGAGGAATAACTGAAAATGAACTGAACCTAAGTAGTTAAATTTCTAACAAAGGCAATCGCATAACAGGAATAAGAATCAAGGCGAGAAGAGCCCAATCGTAATTTGTAAATAAAGTCAATGACTAAGTTAAAGACAGTTTAGGCTTAATATATCTATCTTTACTGTGCGTAAATCTTGACAAAAGCTAAGTTCAATTACAGATATTAATATATTAAATATATTTATATATGTAATAATATATATTACATATATTGAGTCCAACTAAGAGGAGAGTTCACTGTGTCAGAACTTTCCCAATGCGCTTAGGTTGAGGCACATACCCAAGGTAAGGACCACTATGGTAACCACGAGTATTGCGAAGCAGATATAGTTCGACTGGATGGGCATGCGGAAGAGCTTCGCGGACATGTCTAGCGAGGAGGCGAACAACAACGTGGAGTTGAGGTCCTCGGCAGAGGTGTTATGGTATACGAAGGGACGGACTCGGATTTGGTGTCCGTTGGCTTGGGCGTTCTGGCAGACGCGCGTCACAGACCCGGCCACAAAGAATGGTAGCAGACCTAGGAACAGCCACAACATGACATTGGCGATGTTCAGGAGCACCAACTTCAGGGCACAGTAATGGAAATCGAAGTCCTTGAACAGATAAACGAGTCCCGCAAAGGCGTAGGCCAGATTCATGACGATCAGGAAGCAAACGGGTATGGAGACGTGCTGATTGACGCGCTCGAGCAGCTTGCGGAATTCGAGGATCTCGCGCATCCAGTCCAACGAATCGATGGAGTGCATCAGCAGCTTGTGCGACAGCGTCTCTAGGTGCACGCGCAGCAAGTAACACTCAATGTAGTAGCTGCTCAGGACGATGATCTCCACGAGATCCTGCAGCAAGATGGTGCTTAGGAGACCAATGCGCAACCAGAGCTCCCAGTCGCGCAGCGCCTCGGCCAACCAGGCCACTTTAATGATCTGCGCTTGCTGCATAAATACCACGCAGCAGGCGTAGCCGAAAAGCAGCAGCAGCAGAGCTAGAGCAACACCCAAATAGAGCCAGAGCATGCGGCACAGTCGCTTGGGCTTGGCAGACAGCAAGAAGACTCGTTCGATGAGATTCTGGAGCTGCTCGTGCTCGAGCACCTTGCACACAAGCACTGCTGAGATGAAGCTCAGCAGGTTGAGAACACTGGGTACCACATAGCCAAAGAGCAGTTCGCCAATTGTGTTTGGTGCATTGTTAGCGGAGGCGGAGCCGCAGACATCGCTTCCGTTTCCATAGCCACCGGGTCGAATGTCCCGATATGTGCTGAAGCCGCGATCCCCACTGTAAGCAACATACAATGTTGGATTGAATTTAGATCACTATCTCTATCTGTCTCACTCACCGATAGCCACACAAGTAGCGCAGGACGTAACCCGCCAGGAGGACAAAGAACACCATCAACGCCTGGACGTAGCTGCTGCAGGCGCGCACATTGCTCATGTCCGTGGAGATGGGATTGAGGCCAACCAAGGTCAGGATGGCCACATAAGGGCGCAGGAACTGTAATGTTTCAATGACTCCAATGAGGTGCAGCTATATAAGGGTGCTTGGGGGATGAACTTTAATTGAGGATACAGTATATTCTCGACCATCCTCTTATTTACCTACCGGATCAGTAGTCATATGATTGAAATTATTCGAGTAAAAAATGCAGAAGTGGCATACATATATATAAAACGTAAATAAAAAGTTATTTACTTTTTGGATAACAACGTTTTTCCTCTTTCAACATGATATATTTAAATGTGAATACCAAATTAATTGGGATTTGTAAATATGATTTAGTTAGATCTTTTAAATACGTTTATTTGTTTATGCGATTACGTATGCGATTACGTATCGTAAACGTAAACACTACAATTTGTCGCGGTGTACTTTTGCAATTAAATAACAGAAATGAGCTTCGTACACAAAAACATATACATATATATGTATATATATATATATATATATATATATATATATATATATATATATATATATATATATATATATATATATATATATATATATATATATATAATATTTTGTTCACTTAATGTTTCTAGCATATTTTCTTGCACTATATCCAAGAAACGTACCTTGCGCTTGCAGTAGTTGAGGATCGCCGATGTTGGCTCGTGCTCGCCCGGCTGTTGCGTTTCATCGTGGGTGATGCCGTTTAAGCGGTTGATGAAACAGAAAGAACTGTCCGCATTATTACGATACATGGCAGACGAAGACACAAAAGAGGTTTACACGAAACAACAACAACGAACAAAGCTGCGACGACAACAACAATAACAGAAGCGCGCACACACGCACACACACATAACGGACACTGGTTGCTGATGAGAGTGGCAATGACTGAAAGTGGAGCGACTGAGACGACGATCGCCGGCGATGGCGGCACAGCAACAACTGAAACGGCAAACAAACGGCGAGAAAGAGAGTACGAGCGAATTTGAAAAACTTACGGCGAGCTCGTGCAGCCAGGATGAGGTGGCGGATGTGGCGCGGCTGCACCGTAAAGCCGAGGCCGTCTCACTGAGCTCACTTGTTGCTCTTTCTGCTTCTGTTTCTGTCGTTGTCGTTGTCGTTGTCACTGTTGTGGCTGCTGCTGGCGTCGACGTCGTTGTCGGCGATTTCATCAATTGCTGCTATAACGGTAAATTGAATAAATTGAAACTCGAGCCGCGCACAGCGAGCCGAGCGCGAGCGACACAGAAACCGACGCCTATGCCGACGTCGCCGTCGACAACGACGTCGAAGCTTTCCTGATATCACGTTGAAGCTCTCTTCGAGCTTTGCTCACTGCGTGCTCACCGTGCACGCTCTCCCGAGGGCCCCTTATCAATGGAATATATCTCGGTAACAGAACGTGACGTCTGCTCTGCGCTGCTGAGCACCTGTTACAGTTTAGATAGGAATCAGCTTGTTATCGTGGCCGCTATCTATCCAAATTGAATGTGCACATATGCAAATGCACACACGAATACATGTGGATATATATATGTACATGTATGTGTGTGTGTGACTGCTATATAGTATTGCTTTTATGTATTTTATGTTTATCTTGAAAAGTTCTCGCAATCCGTTTATTGTTCTTGATTCGTCGTGAATCAACACAGATTTTGTTTGTATTATCTATATGAATGCCCGCCGGCGAATGTAATGTAATGTCACCAACAGCCTAACGGCAGTTGTTCACTGCGGTCTCAGCTTCTGCCCGTAGATGTGTGTGTCTGAGTATACAGCTAGCTTTCCGATAACCCAGAGGATCATGTACTGCTCGCGCTACACCTAAAAGGGACGGCTTTCAAATTGGGTTTGAAAAACAGAAATAGGAAGTTAAGAAATTCAAGGTTCGTTATAATATTGGATAGTAGTATTGTATTAAATTCGGACTAGATTACATATAATATTAAATTGTAGTTGATTGTTTGATTTTTAATTAACTTAAGATTGCGATCGACACATATCTCTCTTATAAATGAGTTCAAGTTTTGCCAACTAACTTTAAGGAGTAAGTCCTATTCGAATCGATCAGCTCGGCATACATATATAAAAAATATATAAACTCAATTTGTAAATTTCATATATGATTTTCCAAAATAGCATGCCAGCATAAAGGGCTGAAACAATGCCTTACAAGAGAAATATGGACAAACGCAGTGGCTGCCTCGTTCGCCCTGGCCGCACCGAAACTGAGTCTTGTTATTTTAAATGAAATGCGAATAACAATAACAAGCTAGACGTACAAAATATAAATAAATAAGAAAAATAAAATGCACAAAGTGAGACTCAAATTTGTTTCTCTCGTTTCTCCATTTAGCTGAGATTCGTGTCGAGCCGCCCTTCATCTGCGATTACTGGAAATTCTCCAGCTGCGCTGCTGCTGATGCTGTCGTCATCTGTGTGCGCCCTCCTTTCTGCTTTCAGTGCACGGGCAGTTGCGGTTGAGTGCGATGCCCGTACACGCAAGGCAATAAAGTATCGAAATTTACGTTGAGAAGTAATTAAATTAAATTAAAGTCAAGTCACAAGTTGTTTGAGTTTTTTGTTTTTGCGATGACGCCTTGACTGGAATTTGTTGTTGTTGCTCGACTTCGATTTGCATGATGGGCAGCCGCAGTCGATGCCGCAGTTGACGTTGACATTTTTCGTTGGCTCTGGCAATTTCCACTTTCCACCCGCAAAACCATCTGGCATTTCCAGCAGCAGCAGCTGCAGCAATGGGCCGCTGCAAGGAGGCTGGGCGGGAGCTCTGCTGGTCAATGCTGTCATTGCCTGAGCTCTGGTCACTCATGTAAATTAGCTGCGTTGTCAAATAATGCTGATTTGTTGTTGGTTCGTTGGCAGACTAATAAAAGCAAAGTTCCCCATATACCACAGTAGCTCCCCCACATCCCACATTCCACATCCCACATCCCATACTTAAACACGCCCCTTCCCAGCAAACTTGACAGACCAAAAACTGTCCAGTGGCCATCACTTGACGCATATCTCGATCCATCCCATAGCCAGTTTACAGTGTTCAACATGCAGCTTTTTGTTTAAAAATCAAATCAAATATTACGAGAAAATTTCAATGCGGTTAAATGCATAGCAAATTTTGTCATCCCCCTATCGCCCTTCCTTCTCTCTCACTCTCACTCGATCTCTCTCTCTCTCTCTCTCTCTCTCTCTTTCACCCTCTTTCCGATGGGGCGGACTGACGGACTGGCGGATTGAGTTTCAGCCGCAACCGCAAAAACGCAAATGTTGTCTCGACACACGTCGCAGTCGGAACATTTGGGTTGTTCCCGTTTTGACAAATTTTGAATGACTGTTTCATTCCAGAGTTCTACATCAAAGCAAGTTCACAGGCTCACTGTAGTAATGGGAATTTTAAAAGCAATGCAGGGGAGTTATGTTCAGCAGAAATAAACTATAATATTTCATTAAATTATGTTTTATTATTATATATATTACAAAGTTGATTCAAAATCGACAAAGCAATCTGTAAGTCGATTCTCGCTGATATATGAAATGTATTTATGTATGTATATTTATGTATTATTATATACGATATCAAATATGTACTCTTAAATTTCAGTTCCATTTCATGAGTTATACAAATACGCAAAATACTTGAATAATTAAAAGGAAATGTTGGAAAATTGAAAACACACTTTATAATGAGGTTAATTAACTTTGATTAATGTTGGCTGCATTTCAATTGTAATTTTTATATATATTATGATAATATTGCTAAAAGCTAAGATTATATAGTTGAAATTTGACGATGGAGCTTTTAGGTTGTTATAGTGCCAATGGGCGCATGGAATATAATATTTATATATCTGACATGCGCTAAGCCTAAAATTCACACTTAACATGAACTTTGCTCTGATGTTAAATAGGAAACCTGTGTTAGATTTCTGTTCTTAATACTAGGTTTTGCTGGCAATTTGGCATAATTTTCTCTGACATTTTGATATCTTTATCTCTCTTGTTTATTCTAGATTCTCTACAATTCGCTGTCGAAATCGAAAGTAAGAATATTTCAAAGTAAGCTCATAATTTTATCTATAACCTTTGCAAATGAATACGCATACGGGCGTATTTATGCTTTGTCTTAAAGGCTTTAAATTCTGGATGCCACGCCCACTATGCACGCCTTTGGACGCCTCTGAAAAGATCAGATTGTGCGACGTGTCAAGTGTCCAAAATTCAATTAGACTTCATTAGCATTAGCAGCCGGTGGCCCCTTGCTGTTGTTGTTGTTGTTGTTGTTGTTGTTGTTGTTGTTGTTGTTGCTGCTGCTCTGTCTGGAGCCACCGTGTGGCTGTGGCGTGCACAGATTTAACCGTTTGCAGATTAGCATAAATGAGATCATTAAAATGCGCTTACGTTTGTGTGGGCGGGTTGAGTGGTCTTCGTAACGTACTGTTTGAGTGTTTAAGGTATAGTCGATGGGGAGTGTTGAGAGGGGGGGATGGAACTTATTCGAGTAGAAGCTGTTGGTGGGATGGTTGAAAGGTGCCATTTCCTTTAGCACGTAGCAGACGCAGCCTGTAAATTGCTTGCCAGTAAGAGTCGCTGCTGTCAAGGTTCGTGTCTTCGCTGTTTCACACACCCACAACACACACACACATACATACATCTATGTGAAATTTGCATAATTATTGTTGGCATCTTTGTCATTAATGTTTAATATAGCAACTAGTTTAGCTTTTTTTTATTATCTACTACGGCTTAATTGGGCATTACATTTCGTGTAACGAGAACGTAAACATGAAACAGCTTACACTCTCCTACAAGGTTGGGCGGGCGAACTTATTGGCCTCGAATATGGGCCAATAAAATGGCTGGATGTATTGTGAGTTGTGTTTGCTTTGTAGGAGTAGAATCCTGAGTCCTTTTAAGGTTTCGGGGTTTGCTTTATATCTGTTCTGTATCAACCAAAACTTTAATTTTTTATTAAATCACATATTAAATGACTTTAGCCAAGCTATTAAATAAAAATTTAGCAATTAATATATATGTTTAGTAAAATGATTTCCTACAAATATATTCACAAATATCAATTCTAATTTTTGTAAACATCTAGTGAGCGGAAAATTAATTCATTCTGTTAACTAACGAAAGACCTTATTTTTTATATCCTGAACCCATTGAAAATGGGAATTCAGGCTATAATGGTTTTGTGAAAATGTAAGTAACAGGCAGAGGCAGACGTCGCAGACCCTATAAAGTAAATTATATTATTGATGAGCACAAAAATGGAAGTCGATAAAGTAAGTCCGTCTGTCCGTCTATGAGATTTCCTGAACTCTTCGAAGAACTGATATTCCAAGACAACTAAGCTTCTTTTCAGAATGCATAACGAACAATACAAGTAAATTATAAATTTCCGTTCTCATAACTAGAGATGCCGTGTCAGAGCACTGAGAGAGCTAGTAAACAAAATTCATCAACTGCATTATATTTAGGATATAAATCAACTACTTCACAAGTTTTTAAAATGCCTGCCAATCAACTGACGTCTGTTCATAAACACAAATATTTACGTTCATGTATCGAAATATACATATATGTGTCTATATATGTATGTATGTACATATGTATGTATACAAATATCGAGTCTAGTTAATTGGCTTGTCATAAACCTGTTGCTATTGCAAGTTTTTCGCTGAAGCGTAGTTGTGGTTAGATGCTAGCTTTCAATGGGGCATGCAGCAGCCCGTATACATATGTGGCCCACACACCATTAGTGTGTTTGTGTGTGTGTGTATGTATGTGCGTTGCAGCAGCTTTTCACTGTGCAGTAAAACCCTTCCTGCCCGCCAAACGAGCTAATTTTGATGATATCCACAGACATTCGTTGAGTTTTGGTCCATTTTGACAGGGAGATGCGCTGTGGTGTAGCTGTTGCTGTTGCTGTAGCTGTTGCTGTTGCTGTTGCTGCTTCTGCTGGTGCTGGTGCTGGGGCTACCGCTGCTGTTGCTGCTGTGTGGGTGAAGCGTGCACTAAAAGCCTGTCGCAGCCTGCAAATTGAATCAGTGTATGTGAGTATGTCTGCGCCCAGAGGGCGACGTGCGCGCTCTCATGAAATGTGACCGCAATTGCGGTTCGTTAGCTGCATTTCAGTTAGTCCACACGGTCCACACGGCATGGCAATGGAGCCACACATACTCACACACACACACACACACACACGCATATAAGAGAGCGAGACTGAGCTGAGGCTATGTTGCACGAGCAGGTGGCAAACGTGCATGGCCCGCCGAAAATAAACCCGAAATGGGCGCGCCAGGTACAATGCAAAAGCATTGTGCTTAAGTGGTCAACTGACCAAAAGCACTTTGACCATGCGGTCCTCGTGGCCGCCGCGCTCAGTTAGCTCTTTAAATTGTCGCTGCCGGTCTTTATTATTTATGACAAAATGCCGAGTATCAAAATGGCAATGGCCAAGGATTTCAATGGCACTTAGCGGCAATTAGAAGCAGATATAACTCACACACACACACACACACACACACGAGCGCACACACACCTGTTGTAGCCGCAATCACAGCGAACGTGTGTATGTGTGTGTGTGTGGACGCTCTTTGTCAGCGTCTGGGATTTGCGCGCCAGCGAACGGCATCAAATGTGGCAGCCGAGTCAAGGTAATTACGACAAAGACGCATATCCTCCTAGGCACATCCGGCCAGGCACGCACAAAAGCACACAAAAACTTGTAGCTGCCCGCCCTTCCCTTCCCTTCCCTTTCTCACAATCTGCCCTCTTCATTCTGGCCTGACTTTTCAACGCCGGCTAAAACGTGACAAGCATTGCGATTGGCGGACAATTTAAAGGCTCGCAGGATATGTCGCCAAATGTATATGTACTGGGCCTTAACGGCCTGACCTACTCATGAGTGCCAAATGAGTTGTTAGACCAAAACTACAGACGGCTCTCCAGAGGAGTTTGGCCCAAGGCAAGAAGTTCGCCTGCCTCATCCGCAGACTGTTGCGTGCAGTGTGGCCGTGGGTGTGGGTGTGGGTGTGGGTGTGTGCCCGGCTTTTGTTGGCTAACTAAATATTGTTAGGCAAAGTAAACGACATTGTAGACATTGGCAAGCGACCGACAGGGCCCCAATCTGAGGCCAGAGGCGTAGTTGGACATGTGTTGAGCGGTTTGCTGGGTGTAGGCTCTGCTAAATGAAGTTTAAACTTTTCGAAAACTATTTGCTGCTGCTATTGATACTAGTACAAAAATTAAATTGGGATATGAGTACAGATCTTAGTAGAGAGTCCTTAAGCATTCCTGACATGCTGACATGATTACATCTTTCGATAACCTGATTCTTTATTGTAGTAATATACAAAAATTGTATTATAGATTATAATATATAATTATATTCTGAATATAATTATAGAATTTTACAACCTATCTAGCCTAGTTTGAGTTTTAGTATTTTATGGTTTTATGGCAAAACGTGTGACATATTGTTATATATATTTGTTCTTGTAGTTGTTACTATTTAATTTTTAACAAAGTAATAAATTAATATTATATATTATTTACATTAGATTATGAATATGTTACTTAAATATATAAAAACAATATATGTCTTATTATACAGTAATTTATTTATTATTCATTTTATTTCATCTCTCTATATTTGATATATTTTCTATTAAAGCATATTTTAATGTTATACATTTTATCTCTCTATATTTGATATATTTTCTATTAAAGCATATTTTCAATATTTTTGCATCCTAAGTATTACTAAATATTATAAATATATCTTTTTGTTTTACAGTGATTAACTAGTACTTTAAATATTTATTTACATATATACGTTTACTATTTCATTTTTATATTTCTCTGTTATTTTATTTTAATTATTTTCGTTGACTTGTTAGGCTCACAATATATTGTTGATTTTGGTTAAATGTCAATCTCTGATAATAGAACTGTCAGCAGAGTATTTAATCTTCTATAGTTCGCAAGACGAACCGTTTCTCAATTCATTTTCCGTTGGCATTCTCTGATCCCCCCAATAATCGATTTCTATGGAACGCCCATGTGTTCCGCCGTGGCATATCCCATACAGAGCCCTATTAGCGTGCCTGAAACGCGACGGCGACTCCATTGAAGTCGTCATCCTGCAGCTACCGTTTATTACGAATTTCCTTTTTTACCGCTATCTCGGGTCTTTTTTGCAATTCACTTCAGCCCGAGCACAGGAGCCAATGTCTTAGACGCTCCGCTGCAGCTTGGTCGCACTGCAGCTGCGGTATAGACAAACACTCTTTCACCCCCACACACACATACACACACACACACATACACACACACACACACATACACACACAGAGGCATGTATAAAATACATAGCTGAAGGTATTTTTGGCTCATATCCTGATATCCTGACTGACTGCTGGCTGCCTTTGCGCTGTTGACACAGGCTGCTCATTAATTTTTTACGCTTAATGTGTTTTTCTAATGATTTTTAAATTGCGTCTCCGATTTCAAATTTTTTGGCTTCAGCATTGTGCAATATTTGGACGCGCCTCCTCGTTTGCTATCTCCAGCGAGTGGATGAGTGGGTGAGTGGGCGACTGGGACCTTACCTGAATACCTGGGCATAAACCAAATTCCAGCCAAGTGGACGCCAGTGATAAAAAGCGGCTCATTAGCGACGCATGTGCAGCTGTTTGTCTACCAGCCTCTGTCTATGTGTGTGTATTTTGGGTATTTGAGTGTATCCATATTAATTTTCAGCTAGAACAACAGCAAAAAGGACGAACAAAATCCAGAATGCAATAATTAAAGTTCAATAACAACAAAAAGCGGGAGCAACAGTCGGTTAGCCAGTATTCAACTTGGCCCCCATCTTGTATTTATATCTATATACCTCTGAAAATAGACCGATGGGGTATGTTGGATATTCAAGTACTTATTTTTGGATAATGAATATTATCATCAAGGCCATGCGTATCTGTTAAGATAGTTAATATATATCGAAACTTTCAAATAATAAAAGTAATTTTTTTTGTTTAAATATTGATTGTTAAGTTCTATAGAATATTTTATTTATTCATAATTCAATTTTTAAGATTCTTATCATATTATCCATATTACATCTATATTTCTTAAACATTATTTGGCTCACGGCTATCAACAGATTTTTGAGTTTTGTATCGAAAGTCTTCAATGGGTGTGCGATATTCTTAGTTCAATAAGCTTTTAACTTGCACTTATGGCTTGGTTACTTATCAAACTCTGTTGGAGGCAGACTGGCATGCATTGTTTGCTACAGAATCCCTCTCACACTCACACTCCCACTCACACTCACATTCACACTCACACTCACACACAGAGCATCGCATGCAATCGCATCACGCATACGAGGCGTTGTACACTTTGCCACATCTTTGGGCGCTGCAGCAACGTTTTGTGTGACTGACAAATTTAATTACTGCCGGCTTCATGTCTGCTGTGTGTGAGCAACAGAGCCACGTGCGTGAGTGTGGCTATGGAGGAGTGATGTTTGCGCTGCTACTGATATGGCAACAGGGTCAGGATCAGGGACAGTAGCAGACGCTGACTGAGTACTCGGACCAGACCCCGGGCTCAGGCCCCCACCCGAACTCGAACCCTGAAGTCACTTCATTTGATGCGTCAATCAGCACAATCAAAAACTGCAGCCCATGAAAACCAATTAAAAAGCCGTTGACATTCTGCCCAGGCTCTGGCCAATGGGCTGCTCATCGGATTGTGTGCACTAAAGGGTGTTGGGCGCCGCATATTGTCCGGGACGATGCTGTCAACAGCGCTGAACGTTTTGCAATCGACGCTGCCTGGATTAACATTTATATTTCAGCAGGCACAGCTCCTGTTCACAACATGATTCCACTTGTTATTTTCCCGCTCTTTGTTGCCTTTGGTTTGATATTTCTCCGGGGCGTAGTAATTCATTTGAAATGCAAATTCCTTTGTAGCGGATATAACAACAACACACTTGCAAAACAAATCAAAGGCGTCATTCAGCGGCAACATGATGCGGCATTTTCGATTCCGGCGGTCCGTGGATTGGGCTCTGACACAATCACAAGGTGCTCGATTCGGAGTCGGAGTTGGAGTTGGAGTTGCAGCTGGTGAGGTCAGCGTATTGCATAGTTAATTGCTGGCCGCGCTGAGTTGACGAAATACTCATATATGGTAAAAGTAAAAGAGAAATAAACAAGAAACGGAGGCAGCGCCACTTAATAAATGAAATGTCATTGAGGCGTGCGGCAATCAACAAAACAAAAATCCAAACGGATTTAACACCACCCGGCACAAATGACGCATGAGTAGGCTATGAAATTGTTGATGGTGCGAAGCAAACTGTAAATCAACGCACTTGCAGACTGACCAACTGACTAACTGACAGACGGACAGACGGACTGACTGACTGACTGACTGACTGACTGGAGAGACTCACTGTCTGACTGACCAGTCCAGGCTAACTGACAGCGTCTGAGTGAGCGCTGAGCGTAGCTTTATCTGCCATTGAGGCACACACGCACACCCACACAGTTGAATACACACACATATGTATGTCAGTGCCACCCGCTGCTCTGCAATGAGCTTAAGCTCGGTTGTTAACGACATTTGTTTACTCTTAATCAACTTTAAAGAAGCTGTTACAAGTTCCCATTCGATTTATGAGAAATTTTTAAAATATATTCAGATATTCGCACAGTAATTTAAAGTAATTAAAATATTCAATTAAAAAAAAAGCCGTACAAAATGCAACTGAGGAATGTTTTTAATATTACCAAATGCTGATACATAGAGCGATATTTCTATTTCTCATTTTTATTTAAAAATTTGTATTTTTATTAAATAAGTTTTCTGCTACCTTTCGTGGCAACTTAATATACTTTTACATTTAAGATAGACATTGTCATTGGGCCAATAGCTGCAAATAACCTGCCATTCGAAAGACAAACGAAAAAAAACAAAAAAAAAAAAAAAACGAAAAGAACAACTAGAGCTGCAACTGGCACAGCTTCGGTTGCTGCACTGCTCCAGCTATAGCTACAACTATTGGGCTTGGCCAGGGGCAGAAGTTGCTGTGGCATTCGCCTGTGTTGGAGGCAGTATCACTGTTGCTGCAGCTACGGCTGCTGCGTCAGCTGCAACTGATGACATTGTCAGACAGCAAGGCGCACCCCGGGCTATAAAGGGACTAACAAGCCTGACAGTCACTCAGCGTCAGTCAGGCTCTGGGACCGGGACGTTGTGCAAATTAAAAGTTTGGCCCACACTTGACACGTGCTTAGAACTTGCAGCGTCGCCCCTTTTCATCCCCCACCTCTCTCCCGCACCACTCAACCAGCAGCAACGCACATTGCTGCAATGTCCAGTGGCTGTTTTTTTTTTCAGCATGTTTGCGGCTTGCGGCAGCGTTTTGTGCTCTCTGTTTTTCAGTTTTCAGTTTTTATCTGTCGAGGCGATGGGTCGGTCGAGGCGGTAGCATGACGGCTTTTAGGAGCTGCCAGATGAAATTTATGAGGCCGAGCCGAAATGTCAACTTGCGTGTAGCTGCATAAACTTGTTGCATACATGCAGGAGCCACAGCCTGGCAAAAGGTGCACACACTGCGGACTGCATAACTGGCTAAGCTGCCGCTACTAACCGCTAGATGGCGCCCTCGACTGCCCAAATGCTAAAAGACTCTACCAACTGACGAAAGTTTTCTGTTTACCTATTGAAAAAATAGTTCAGCAAATTCTGTTTCGAGCACTCAAAGCATGGTACAGAGCTACACAATTCTTGATAGAACTATATGTACATATGTGTAAAATCTTATTTCAATAAATTTGAATCGGCTATGCTGATGGTGAAAGGTACCTCAATTAAGGATGGTCGATTTCAATTTAAACCTTTTCTTAAGTTCTTGGAATGTCAACGAAAAGTAATCCCAATATGGCAATAAACTAGGGAGTGGATGCAACCCGCGATAATCAAGCTCTATCAATAACAATACTTAGGAGAATGTGGATTAGAAAAATTGCTTAAATAGCCTGGCGATAACATAAGAGAGTTTAAAGAGATTTTAATGCTTCTCAAAAATTTTATACAAATACAATCAAATGATCATCTTCACATTTGATTATGCTTCTTCTGTCTTGAGGTCCCATATGGCAATGTAAATATAATTCGCCGGCTGAAACGCTCCACTCCATTTGTGACAAAAATTCCAATTGTTTAAATGCTATCTTCAGACAAACAACTTAATTAGATTATAACTTCAAAAAATTATGCCAGTTTTCTGTAATAGAAAAATCGGAAAAACATATGGATTTTTATCTTAAATACAACACGTAAGAGTGCTCTAGTCGAGACTGCTCGACTAGGAGATCCCCTGAACCGTGTAAAGAACGCAACGCACACATAAGCACACGCTGCGTAGTTGATGCAGTGGGTTTGGGTGCAGCTGGGCTAAATTTTTGATGGTTACAAATCCATTTCTGGATGAATTAGGTTCATGAACCTTTCAGAACGTAATAATAGCATTAAACTGTGTGTAATGGTCTCTAGTAGTTGAAAAACGATTTTTTCAATTTTGTGTCGAAGGGTTATCAAAATTAAAACAAGTAAGAAGGCTCTAGTCGAGACGGCTCGACTACGAGATACCCTGAACCTGAAATAATTAATTTTCTTCTTCTTTACGCACGTATAAGTGCGCGCTCTGCTAACCGCCCAGTTGAGGGGTGGGTTGGGCTGAACTTTGAACGCTTTTATCTCCATTTCTAGATTGATTATCTTCATGAAACTTTCAGAATATATTAATAGCATTCAATAGCATTTGTCCATTTGCCAAATACGTTTTTTTCAAATTGGGTGCGAAGGGGGCGTGGCATCCAATATCTGAAAATTACAATTACAATATCTGCGCATCCATAATATCTATCTAAATACAAAGTTCAAGTGTCTAGCTAAAACGGTGTAGAAGTTATGCTCAAAAAACGTAAAAAACGTAAACGATTTTTCGTAAACTCGTGCTGCGTAACTAAGATACGAGTATTCATGTAAAATTTCAGCTATCTAGCTTTTGTAGTTTCCGAAATCTCGACGTTCATACGGACGGGCGGACGGACAGACGGACAGGGCTATATCAACTTATTTTTTTGTGTTGATCTGCGACGTCTCCTTCTGCCTGTTACATACATTTTCACAAAACGATTATACCCTGAATTCCCATTTTCAATGGATTCAGGGTATAATAAGTATGTAAAACGCGAGTATTTATGAACATACAAAATTTCAACTCTCTAGCTTATGTAAATCTCTACGTTCATACGGACGAACATACGGACAGTGCTCGTCGTACTGATTAAGAATATATAAACTTGCTGTTACATACATTTTCAATGGAGGTATAAGGAAATTCATTAGGCCTGGAAGAAGTACGCAGCAAAACTTACCTTAATATTAGTCTTCACGCTTGGTTAAGTCGATATACTCTAAAGGATCTCGTGAATTCGATACGAAAATCACAGAGTCCTCACTTTCACTTTTGTAATCCTCGTGGCCGTGTTCATCCACCTTCATGCTAAAGCATTCATTATTGACTTTCATTTTCTCATCTGTCTGAGCTTGACTTTGAGTTATGAAGTCGATTTTCTCCTTTTCAATTCTTCTATGTGGACTTAATGGTACAACTCGACTTCTTAACCTCATATAGGTCGGTGTTTCCATTATCAATTATATGTTTCGTAGTTGTCGTTATTGTATTATGATATATGGTGATTGGTGTTTCAAAACTCAATAGACACATTTAAATATCTATGAAAAGGCTAAGCACCTTAATTTTTGCAAGTTATTTGCTGGTAGTAGTAGTATTTTTAGTCGTAGTTGTGGAATAATAATATAAAATATTTATTTGCGATGAGCATTGGAATTTTTAAGCTAGTTCAATTTTATATATATATAAACTGAATGCATATTTCAGAATTGACAGTATTGTGAAGACGTTATTGAATTGAATACACAAATACAAATAAATAACCGTGGAATACTTACGCTTTAAGCAGACAATTTTAATATTAAATCGATGCTTTCCGATCTGGCTGACTATATAATGACTATAGAGGAAGCTCTCAGTGATTTCTGTTTGTCACACGCCTGCAATAATACTGTAGTATAATATGAATGCCGAGACCTCGCACACCACTAAAGATAAATACTGAAATTATACATCTATATACCATACGCAGTACGAAATAATTTAATTTTTGTCGATAACTCATTTAATTACTTTTTTATTGATATTAAACGAAAATTCGAGTTTGATTTTTAGGCGTAATTTGAATACTGTTAAACCGAGTCGATCTCAGACACTATAAAAAGTAGAGACTTCATTCTTTTTTTGGTAGATCCGTGTATTGCACGCGGTATACAATTTTTTATTAGGAAATCGATATCTTTTTCCATTTCAGTGTTAACGATTTAAGCATTTATCAAAAATCAGTTATAAAATTCTATCTCGTTCATCTTTAGAGCTAGAGTTTTCAAGCATATATATATAGAACCTAATTTAATACAATTTCGATAGATATTCGCCCCCATCCCACCAAATTAAAAAAAAAGAGAGACGTGCAATTTGGCAAATATACACATTTTAGTTCAATTAATATATTGTGAAAGTTTCATGAAGATTCTTCTAGAAATGGAAGCCACGGCAGCAACTGCGCGGTTAGCAGAGCACGCGCTTAAACGTGGGTAAGAGTATTAGTTTTTTTTTTTTGCAGGGTTCAGGGCATCTCGTAATCGAACCGAACTAGAGCCTTCTTACTTGGTTTATTTATGATTTTTTAGAGTGTCGGTAATTGCATATCGCTTAGTATGATATTGTGCTCCCTAAAGTAATAGATTAGTTTGTTCAGAGAAAGTGTCATCGTCTGAGAGAGTACATTGAGGGTTTTGCATGGGCTTTGTTTTCGCAGACATAGCACCTTGAGAAGAGCAGAGATCTGTTTTTGCAGGCCGGTGAGGGTATTGAAGATCATTTCTAAATCCTGTTGCAGCAAACCATGTCTATCCTCTTCCAATGTGCGTATGCTTATACAAACGAGTCCTGGTATCAGCCAGACCAAAGGGCGGCCCACGCACAGCTCGCAATCTTCCTTATCCGATCTCATAAACTGTGTGGCTTCGTCAGGTAAAAAGTTGCAAGAACATATCAGCTGACAGCTGTGCAGCTGGAGCTTTAATTGTTCCAAGAGCGATTTGAGCCAGGGCTTTGGCGGTGCTGGCTTAAGGCTGCTGCAACGCCGACTCCAAAACTTTGTTTCTACTGCAGGTGCTCCCAGGCGTCGCATGCCCGGATGGCAACTCCTATTCACTTGCTTGGGCTTCGCTTCAGGCGTAGCTAGGAATTCGTTCAGCGATTGGGAAAACTGCGCTATGTTTCCGAGGAGCACACTGCGCAATGCTTCCCAGTTCAGGGCCTTCTTGCGCAAAACGCCGTGTAGTTGAAATAGATTGCGTACCTCGCCGCTTGGCCTTGTCGCGATCATATAAAAGTCCCTAGCTGCCTGTAGTTTGATGCCATGGAGCTGGAAGTCCACACTTAGCACCGAGCACATTGATAGTAGTCGATCCTGTGAATATTGCGGCTTTAGTAGCGACAGACCTTGCTTCTGCTGAATCTGAAAAGTTAGCGGCAACTCTTGATGCATTATTGCGCCAAAGACACGCTTGATAGCATGCAGCTTGATAGTGATCAGCGCGGTTATGCAGCTGGATAGGTAAAGTAGCTGGCAGCCGGAGAGGCTGTCGCCGCTCATGTTGGGCCAGTAGAAGGCCGCAAAGCCAATCGTGTAGATCGCAGATCGAGAAAGATTGCGACGTAAGTCGAAATGACGCCAGCGTAGGCATTGCCATGTGGTACTCTCTATTCGTATCAAGGGCAGCGGCCACACCTCGTTTCCAAGGCGTAAGTGTTCAGTTAGAAAATAGACGAGGCCACAGAAGGCGCCATTCGCCGGCAGATAGTATCCTATATAGCTGACGTCCACATCAACGTGTTGGTCAACCATATACTGCAGATATACCCAGCTGCTCCAGTAGCCCAAGCTGATCAGGATAACCAGCAGACTGAGCTTAACCGGCAGCTCCTTCTGCAGACGCTGCAACCGCCAGCTGTGACAAGTGGGAATCTGCTCGTGTAGGCGGCAGAGCAGCAGGCTATAGGCTACCAAGTGGATACCCACCAGCTGCATTCTTGCTATGGTAGCAAAGGAGAATACAATCTGGTTCAGCAACTCGAAGAGCCCATCTATTGGATTGGTGAGATCCATTCGTTGATATAGCATAAAAACACCCAACAGCTGATACTCGGTCAGGAAACAGAGCCAGATGGCGAACAGATAGCGATTCAAAAAGAGTCTGCTCAGCAATGGATTAAGTGCATTTAGCTGACACGGAAGAATATTGGGCATCCTTGGATTGGAAAATGGCTTTTGTAAAGTCTAAAATTCGAAGTAAATTTATGCTGTGCCTGCTTGACAATATTATTAAAATGATTTCGATTCTATTTCAATGTAATTGAGCCATTGTCAAATATGACAAGTTATATATAAGCAAGCATTGGATATTTATTGGGAGGGCAAATAATAATTGTCATTAATTGTACGATTTCACTAAGCTCACAAAGCATTTTTATTCGACTGTAAGAACTTATTCTTAAAATCAGACTAAAGCTATACGCAAATATCTAATATCACCCTGAGATTTCTATCTATCTAACATTTTCGTACTTCGGATTTCTGCGGGAAGATCTTGCGCAAAATTGTAATCTGTTGTCTGCATAACCGACTGATCGTTCAACCATGATTGGGTAGATTTACGAATTAGATTCAGGAAAATAACTACTTGTCCACGGATCTGACAAACATTTTACAGTTACTGTTCAAGAATGAACATGCCATAGACATAAATACATTAAAAATAGGCAATAGTCAATAGCCTGCAGGTTGTCTAACTCCAAGTAATAAATGTAATAAAAAATGTCTTCCCATAGTTGCAGCGACAAACGAGTAATAACAAGTAAAAAGGCTCTAGCTGATCAAGAATATTTATACTTTATGGGGTCTGCGACGTCTACTTTTGCCTGTTACGTACATTTTCACAAATACTATATATGAATGTCCATTTAGAAACAGAGTTATTAATCATAGAAGTTCTCGCAACGCAATCCACGTGGCAGAGCAAGCTAGGCAGCGCGTCAGCAAGACGCCTGCAATGCGTACATACATACATATACATATGAATGTATGTATACGTACAAGCGTAGATCATCGTGTGGCTGCGTGCGCATTTGTACATTTGTATGTAAAGCTAATTGTAAAAGAGTTGGGATTTAAAAAAATCGTAAAATGTTCAATAGAATATGTAGATCATATGCTGAAACTTTCAATACTTTTCATTAAATACTTTTATATTTATTAAACAAAATAAAGCAATTAAAATAGCTATGCAAATGCAAGCAACGTTGGCAACGCAAAGCGTTTGCACATATACACACAAAGCAACTTGGGCTGTTTGCAATGTTGCCATCCATGCAGATTCTTAGAATCAGAATTGTCTTTGAATTGTGTTTAGCATTGTGTTTGAATTGTAGCCTCTGCTTTAGTTTTTTGTTTTTATATACCTTGAAAATGGGAATTCAGGGTATAATAGTTTTTTTTAGTGAAAATGTATGTAACAGGCAGAAGGATATGTCGCAGACCCCATAAAGTATATAGAATATATATCTTGATCAGCACAAAAAAATAAGTTGATATAGCCCTGTCCGTCCGTCCGTATGAACGTCGAGATTTCGGAAACTACAAAAGCTAGAGAGCTGAAATTTTACATGAACACTCGTATCTTAGTTACGCAGTACAAGTTTATTTTGTTTTTTCGATAACTCATCCCATTCCTTAATTATCGATAAAAAATAGAAAATTCGTTTACCTATTTTACGTTTTTCGAGCATAACTTCTACACCGTTTTAGCACGAGACTTCAAATATCTATATTTAGATAGATATTATGGATACGCAGATTTTGTAATTTTCAGATTTTATATGTCACTCCCCCTTCGCCCGCAATTAAAAAAAAAGGTATTTTAAATACTAGAGACTTGTAATTTAGCAAATATACAAATTTGAATGCAATTAATATATTCTGAAAGTTTCATGAAGATAGTCCATCTAGAAATGGAGTTATAAGCGTTCAAAGTACAGCCCATCCCACCCCCAACCGTCGGCATCAACTGGGCGGTTAGCAGAGCGCGCACTTATACGTGCGTAAAGAAGAAGAAAATTAATTATTTTGTAGGGTTCAGGGTATCTCGTAGTCGAGCCGTCTCGACTAGAGCCTTACTTGTTTTGTTTTGTTTCGTATATGACGCCTAACAGTGAATTTAATTCGTTTTCGCTATTGCGACTTTAAGTTGTGTCGTAGTGCAGATGGCTAGACAGATGCATGTGATGTTAGATCATCGCGAGTTCTACTCCCGCCGATGTTAATTGTTATGCCCATTGAAAAATTCTAAGTATTTCATAATTTTTGTTTTTATATAGATATACATAGATACTAATTTGATACAATTTCGGTTTTTGTTAGATTTTGGATACCGATCCCCAATTCACCCCCACATCCCCAAATGTGCAAAAATGTATTATAAATTCTAGAGTCATACAGTTTGGTGTGGCATATAGATCTGCAAATTTTGATTACGAAACAGAATTATTAATCAAATAAGTTCTCGCAGCATAACACACGTGACAGAGCAAGCGAGACAGCAAGTCAGCAAGGCGCCTGCAATGCATACACACATGCATGCGTACAAGCGTAGATCAGCGTGTGTGTGCATGTGTACTTTGTTATGCGTGCAGAAACGAATCGAAAAATTCTTGGAATATTATTCGTTCTAAGAGGGGTTCCGGGGATTTCGTAGTCGAGCAGTCTCGACTAGAGCTTTCTTACTTGTTGTACCCTGTTCCCAAAGGGAAAAAGAGTATATTGATTTTGTGCAATGTCCGTCTTGCTGTCCGTCCGCCTAGCACGTAATTGTTAGCTAAACCTAAATATGTTCACTGCTACACAACACACAATTCAATCGCAATTCTTAGAATATTATAGCATGCAGCCTTTGTATGTATGCATAAAAAACCATCTATAGAGTTAGAGTCTCTAAGTTTTCTGCATATATGTGGATAATAATTTAATACAATTTCGGTTTTTGTTAGATTTTTGATACCGGCCCCAAATTCGTCTCATCCCCCAACTTTAGAAAAAAAAACCGTAATTCAAATATTAGAGATTTGCAACTAGGCAAATCAACACATTTGAATACTATTATTGTATTCTGAAAGTTTCATAAAGATGGATAAATGGAGTTATAAGCGTCCAAAGTATACCCCTACCCACCCCAAGCCACGGCAGCAACTGCGCAGTTAGCAGAGTAAAGAACTAAAAAAATATTTTTTTTGCAGGGTGCAGGGTATCTCGTAGTCGAGCAGTCTCGAATAGAGCTTTCTTACTTATTTTTACTTGGGAGTTAAGTTACATTTGTTATACTTATTCTCTTCAATTCTGTTAATATCCAATTGCGGTAGTATGCCACGTCAGTATACACTCCAGGATACTCCCTTCTAGCACATCCGATACCCCATGAAACAATACCAGCAAGTTTACCATTCCTAACCAACGGGCCGCCAGAGTCCCCTTGACATGCATCTTTTTTATCGCCGAGAGCACAGATCATGCCTTTAGTAACTTGCTTAGATTGTTGAGCGTATCCGGATGATCTGCAAGCCTTGAGACTAATCATTTGGAGATTCACATATTGTAAATAAGGTGAACGTTCTAGAGTGTCTTCTTTCATATAACCCCAGCCGGAAACAAGCACATTCTCTCCTTCAGCGGGTGTTTCACTTGCAAGTTGAATCGAATTTGTATACCGATTAAATATAAGTGGCGTACTTAAATGCAAAATGGCCACGTCATTTAGGTAAGGGATCACATTATACTTTGGATGCCACGTAATATTTTGAACCTGTACGACCTGTCCTCCTTTATCCCAATATTGCGATCCTGCACGAACAGTTAATACGTTTGCTTTTAAATGACTCACACAATGTGCGGCAGTTAAAATTGCAGAAGGGGTCAAAATAGAGCCGCCACAAAAATGACGATTCAGTTTTAGTAACGAAATCTGCCAGGGAGCCTTCTCAATAGCAATAGGCTCTCCGTTTACAATGCGAAATTTAAAATTATTGTAGCAGGACACATCTATTCCACGTGCAGTAGAGAGAATGAGGATGATGCTTAAGCTCCAGTTGATTGTCATATTGTGATAACTTTTTGTAGACTCCGTGGAATAAATTTAAAAATTTGTTTAAATAATAACCTTTTTAAATTTTAAACATCTTTATTTCTGGTACATTAGTTATGGTAGCTTACATCATCAGCATATCCGATTTAAATTATTTTAATTTGGATTCTACACATACATATAATGCTATCAATAATTGTGTAGTTCTGTACACTGCTTTGGGAGTTCGAAGCTTCATTAAAAATGCGATATACCGATATCTTCGCTATATCAGATCGCATCCATTATGTTGTGAATAAATTTGTGATGATCGAAAAGTGTCTGCGGGCATTATCAACATACACGAAAACGAGTGTATGAATTTTTGGCTCATTGATAAAGGATTTTATCAGAAACTCAAGAGGGCTTGAGCTTGGGTGGTAAACGCACTCGTGTACATTCAACTGCAACTCTCTCTCTCACGTTCTGACATGTCAAATATTAATTTACGGATGGCAAAATTTAACAGTTTCTCAGAAGAGGGTATCACAAATATATGTTTTTAGTATAAAGTCTCTGGCTTCAATAAAGTTGGAGTAAACTGGATTCGTAAGGAAACTGAAAGACGGACATTGCACATAACTAATATAAAATGTTTGGTTCTCTTTGGAACAATGTCCAAAGAATAATTTTGGTTTTGTGTCATTCTCGTCTGTGTGTCTATTCGTCCAGCCGTCCGCACGTCTCAAACGATTGTGGCTTTGTTAGAATAAGAGATTTGAGATTGATTTCCTTTGGACATTGATAATTAATTTAATAATCACGTCAACTGGTAGAGTGGCAAATGGAAAATCCAGCATCCATTCCTGAATATTTAAGTAATCATCACAACGCAAAATGAAAATCTCCTTTAGAGAAAGATCTATAAGTTATATGGCCTAAGCTTTCAGCATTTACTGTTTTTGGACCGTGCACGCGGCGGCCAACTGCAACATTCGCACTTGTTTCTATTTGGCCTATGTAACCAGTGCGGGAATTTCATTACATTTTTAGAAAACTGCAACGTCTGTAATATGATTTAACTATAGCAAACGCTAGCTATTATTTCTTTTTACACCCTGAAAGCATTGAAAATGGCAAAACAGGGTATAATGGGTTTGTCAAAATGTACGTAACAGGCAGAAAGAGGCGCAGCTTCTGACCGTATTATTGAACGTTTTGAGTTCAGAACCTATTATAAGATTGAAATATTTTTAAAAAATGTCAAAAATCAGTTATAAAATGATTCATCCCACATCTTTAAAGCGAGAGATTTTTCATATAGATCCATGAGTATTTTATATATAATTTTATGTTTGGATACCTGATTTTAAATATTAGATAAGTGCGGTTTAGTTTAGCATATACATATGAATGTCATTATCATATTCTCAAAGTATTGTGAAGATAGTCCATCTACAAGATGATATATTTATCTAATTATGTGTATGTATGTGTGTGTGGGTGTGTGTGCATGTGTTGTTTGTCATGTATGCAAAAAATAAACAACGAATTTTTGGAATATCAATTCTTTAAAGGTTCAGGGGATCTTGTAGTCGGACAGTCTACACTAGAGCTTTCTTACTTGTTAATTTTTGCAACACTCGAAACTGAATTTAATATTATTTATGGCCGTGCAATTTTGCAAGCATCGCAAAACAAATTTTTTGTTAGGCAAAGTTGCATACATGGAATTGCATAATTTCGAGGTATAATTTGAAAATCCAACTAGCGGCATTTTAAGCGTGCCTGCCATTTGAAGAGAGATGAGAGAAAGAGAGAGAGAGAGAGAGAGAGAGCGAGAGAGAGCGAGAGAAAGAGAGGGGAAGACAGACACAGAGAGAGATTTAGAGGAGCGTGGGGCTTAGCTGGGGACTTACGCTGCCTTTTAGTGACACAGGGTGGTTTACCAGGATTGTGAGGAAGGGAAGAGAGCATTGAGAGGGAGAGGGGCATCCGTTGACACTTAACCCGTTCACAAGTCACATTTGTTTTTGTTGTCTTCGCGTCGCATCGCATTGCGTTGCGTTTTTTCAGAGCATGTTGAGCGTAAATTCTTGCACCCTGTTATCTCGGTATGCTGGGTATAAGCGACTAGTGCTGAAGTATTCAATCTATTCATAACTAAATTGATACCACTGTAAATCTATATTGCTCAAGAAAAAAAACTAATAATATAGATTATATTCTTTTTATCACCCAACAATAAATTATTTGTTGATTATTTTCATATATACGTAGTAGGCGGTGGGACCAAATCTCTAAACTAATTTAAATAAATAAAAACAATTCAAATATTATTATTATTCAGATACAGATACAGATATATTACAATTGTTATTGATAGATGATTCTGATTGTGCTCTAAAATCTTTATGAAACAATGATTATATGTATTTTAATTGGTTTGGTGATCAAATAATTTAATTATTAAATAGTTTTTAATGGATAACTCTTGCATTGTCATGGACTTCAGCTTCCAATGTTTCTGCCTATTTGTTTGCTGGCTCTGTTGGGGTTTTTAGTTGTCAACAAAAATATCACTTGTTTGCATGAAAATCTCAGCCGGTGGTGGTGGTGGTGATGGTGGTGGTGGTGGTGGTGGCGGTGTTGTTTGAATGGGGGAGGGAGGTGGGTTACTTTTAACCTAGTGAATTGTGGATGCTGAGTGGTGCCTGTGGCGCCCACATCTGTTTGGTGTCATTCACGATGTCGCAGTGGAGCGTTGATAAAGGGAAACAAAACCTTGCAACAAAAATAGCAAACGCGTGCGGAATTGAGCAATTTTTATGAATAGCAATAGTCACAAATGGAGTGGGCGGCAAGTTAACAACCATGCCTCCCAAACGCACACACACAGACTGTTAGTGTGGCCAGGCCGTTAGTTCATCTGTCAAGCGCTGGACTGGGAGCGTGCTTGACAGTTTGACGCCCCGTAATTCATGGCAGGATGAACGCCAACTGTAAAGCCCATTTTTTGTAGCCATATTTTTGTTGTGCTCTTGTTGTTCTTTTGCTGACATTTTACATATGACAAGGAGGGCCTAGAGCATGTGTTGGCATTTAACAAGAGGTTGAGAAGTTTTTCAGCGCTGTAGGCAATTAAATTAAACATATTAAAAATGTTGCTAATTTCATTTCGCTTGTACATCAAATTCAATTTTACCAAATGAGCCGCGCCTGACAAAAAAGGTTGAAAAATTAAAAATAATATACGAAAACGGTTACATAAATATTGGCAAAGGGCTTTCCTGCTCATAATTTATTACCTGCAGTCGGACAACTTAATTATGCGCTTAACGTAATTATACGAAGCGAAAAATCGAAGCACAAATTGCGCAAATGCCAAACGCAGTCAGAAAAACGAACAGAATTACGTATGATCTAGACACATTTGGGGAATACCCTTACTCTTTTCTATTTTGAATTCATGTATACAACATTTAAATCGAATGCCAAAATGAAACTGTTATACGCAGGCTAAACCAACAGTTTAATATGAAAATACTGTAGATTATGATTTAAATGAAGAAGAACTCATATATTGCTGTTGATTAATTCAGTTGCCAGGGATTAGCATGGCTTTACTCTACCTGTTGCAAACCCGCCATTAAAAGCATTATACCGATATTACAGTAGGAAAATCGAAAAGTTCCGTCAAGGCAGACGACGCGTTGGTGGCGCTTTGCAAAATTTGCTGCCCATTCATAAAAGCGATAATTGAGTCGACAGCGCCGCCGACTGCACCGCACAGCATTGACCGCAGCGCGCAATTTTTATTCAGCTGCGTAATGGCCGCGTCGACAACTGTCCCAAGTTCCAAACACCCCATTCTCTTCCTATACCTAGGTCCGTCCATTTCCCTTATCCGATCTGTGTGCTCCATTGCAAGCGAAAAGCGGCTGCAGCTGCGAGTTGAACTAATTTAATTAATTGAATTCATTTGGTGACGCTGCCCGAGACCAAAACTGTTGGTGTGTGTATGTGTGTGTGAGAAATAGAGAAAGAGTGTGTGTGAGAGAGAGAGAGAGAGGGAGAGAGAGCGTGTGTGCGTGTATAACACCAAATTAACGGTGCAGTTGCCGGCTACCGCTCTAACCCTGCCTAGTTACTGACCCATTTCCAGGCGTTTGTAATACGCGTGAAAGAGTGCATTTTTGGTTTTCCGGTTCGGTTTTTGAGGTTGCAGCTACCATTTTGATCCACCATTAGCTGGTAATACCAGGTAAAATCGGTTGCAGCAGCAGTAGACTAAAGTGCGGCTGTGCAGAGCAACATCTGCACCGTATTCAAAACACGAACAGTGATCAGGGAAGCTTAAATGAAGCTTCCTTTAATTGTTTGATGTGTTACATATATCTTATATGCAACCTTAAATATCGATTGTTATACCCTGAACTCACGGAAATTACAACATAATGATTTTGTTAGATGTATGGCAGAAAGAGGCATGGCAGACCCCATAAAGTATATATCTTCTTAATCAGGGTGACGAGAAAATTCGATATAGCCATGTCCGTCTGTCCGTCTGCCCGTATGTTTGAACTCGTCGATTTCCGAAGATATAGTTATAGATGTGCGGTGACAACCCAAGCTCAAAAAGCTATGGCGGATATATCTACGCCCATTGGGGCGTGGCAAATTGGACCTGAATATATGGTGATTTTTCAAATTGTGCTATTTTTTGAACACTATTGACACTAGAGACTTGAAATTTAGGATCTATACTCGGGTTGACTACCCAAGATCAATAAGCTATGGTAGATATATTTACGCCCACAGGGGCGTCTCAAACCGCAAAAGTTTATATCTCCTGCATTTGTAGAGCTAGAAGCTCCAAATTTGGATGGTTCAGTTAATAATGGCCTAACAGTTATTTGCGCCTAACTGCAACGTTCTTACTTGTTTTTGTGTTAGGTAAGTATATATACGAATGTCATGATCATAAGCTGAAAGGTTGGTTACGAAAGTCCATGTGAACGAAATCAAAAATACTGTTTATTGGCAAAAATATATATAAAAATCCATTAATTTCAATCAAAGTATAAAGTATTTAATAATTCGCATTAAATAGGTTTAAACATTCTCACTCCATTACTGTTGACTGTTCCCGATTAATGCCATCGAGTTACTCGAATTGCGTCTGCAGCCATCATTCCAAACTGAAAATAATTGCAATCAGTAGCCAGACGGCTACTATACCTTTGTGGCTATTCCAAATTAGCGAACTGCTGCCCACCTGCAGCTCGAATTATGCGGGTCGAGATCTGGAATTGTACTCATCTATCAAAAGAGTTGCCCAGTTTACATTTTAACTTTTACCAGTCATTAGCAGTAGCTTTAATGGATTCTTGTTCGGGCGTGCATTGAGCCGTAAAACTTGTTGGATGTGTCTTCTTTAAACAAGTTAAACGAATAAATCTTTGTTTTGATGTTGTCCAAATACGCTGTTTTTAACTGAGGTGGACAATACTTTATAGATATATAGCATTATTAAACAAAACACTTTTTAAAACAAAGCTACAAAACTTGATATCTATTTAAAAAAAAATGAGTCTTTTTTTTCTTTATAAAGAGTTTGTGATCTTCATCTAAAATATAAAAATTGTTTGATTCCCCAGGATTTGAGCATTTTACAGGGTAGTCAAATTACAGCGCTATTATTGCTGAACGTCATTTTGTTATATTTAGCAGCAGCTGGAACTGTGCACGCAGTTTTAATTATCATATTCCCCTAACGTCAACTTGATTAAAATTCAATACGAACATTGATGGCATTGTTCTAAACATTGATGATGCAAGCGGCCTGACTATTGGATGGATGGTTGAATGAAAGGATGCGAGAATGGCTGAAATGCAACTGCCAGCGGCAATCTGAGCACCGCGAGTCATAATGACACCCACGCGCTGTCATGTCTACACCCGCATCCCATTCGCATCCGCATCCGCATCCACATCCACATCCGCATCCGTTTTGGTTGTTAGTGTTCGTCTGTCCGCATCTGTATCGCTGGCTCTTTCAATGGCAATGCAATTGGCGCTGCGACTGGCAGACAGTGCGATTCTCAATTTCAGTTTCAGCTAAAATGATTTCAATGGCCAAGCAACAACAAAAGCAGCCGCGGAAATGTTGTCAATTATGCGTGTGCGTTTGGCAATTCTTCTCCGACTGCCGTCAGACATGTGCCGGATGAGTTCCCTCATGTCGATTGACTCAACAGACAGACAGACAGAGCAACCGCCAGACGGACAGATAGCTAGACAGATACCTCAATCGACTGCAACTGCTTTTTAGCTGTCAAAGCGCACAAAGACACCAATTTCGTTCCAGTGGAGAATTCTCAAGTGCTTTTCGATTGCAAGAGCAGCGCTTGAGATTGGATACAAGCAGCCATTGTTAAGCTGTTGAAGTCAACAATAAATTGCCAAAGATACCCAAAATCCCCTTCTTTAGAATGCCGTGCTATAATTAAAGAGTAAGGCTTCTGCAAGCATTCATTAGCTGATACCGACCCCACATCATTTGCAAATTGTTTTTATTCCGTGAGTATTATTGACTTGCTTTGGCTTCTTAATTAACAACAGGTGAGTTGGAAAATTGTCAGCAGATAAACAAAATTAAATAAATGTAAAGTGTGACACATACAAGCACAGCTAATAAATAAAATTTTTCATAAGCCCTGACAATTTAGCTTTTATACCCAAAAACAGATCGTTGCTGTCTGAGTACGAATGAGTTCGTTGCGAAAATGGGAAATCAGGGTAAAATGGCTTTGTTAAAAGTACATATGTAACAGACAGAAGGAGGCGTGGCAGACCTCATAAAGTATATATATTCTTGAAGAGGGTGACGAGAAAAGTTGATATAGCCATGTCCGTCTGTCCGTCCGCCCGTCCGTCCATATGTATGCTCACGTCGACTTCCTTTTTTTGTTAGGTCCGTATATTGCACGCGGTATACGAGTTTATTTCAGAAAATTGATAACTTTTTCCGATTCACAGTTAACGATTAAATCATTTATGGAGAATCAGTTATAAAATTATATCTCGTTCAACTTTACAGTTAGAGTGACCCACTTTTCTGCATATATGTATATAGATTCTATTTCAATACAATTTCGGTTTTTGTAAGATTTTGTATTCCGGCTCACAATTTTCCCTCACACCCCCAAATGTGTAAAATAAATTATTTCAAATACTAAACGCATACAATTTGGTTTGGCATATATGTACATATGAATGTCAAAATGATATTCTGAAAGTTCGATTGCGAATGTCCGTCTAGAAGCAGAATTTTTAATCAAATAACTTCTCGCAACGTAATCCACGTGTCAGAGCAAGCGGGACAGCGACAAAGTACAACGCCTGCAATGCATACAGACATTCATACATACATACAAGCGTAGATCAGTGTGTGGCTGCGTGCTTGTTTGTGCAAGTATACTTTGTTACGCGTATAGAAACGAATCGAATAAGTCTTGGAATATTATTCATTTGAAGAAGGGTTCAGGGCATCTTGTAGTCGAACAGTCTCGACTAGAGCTTTCTTACTTTATTTTTTTCAAAGTTTGGGTGAAAGTCACTTATTTTGAAGAAATGCTCAACAGTAATCAACCTTTTGAAATAAAATTCCTAAAATAATCAAATAGCTTAGTAGTAATTGCTAAGATGGTAGAAAGCATTTTAACATAATTATAAATATATTAATGAATTTAAAAAATAAAATTGATAAGTTTTCGATTAAAAAACAAAAAGTTTCCAGCGGGATTTGAACCCAGGTCATTTTAAAATAGCACGTAATCGTTAGGTAAACCTAATTATGTTTTTCTGCTACACAACACACAATTCAATCGCAATTCTTAGAATATTATAGCATGCAGCCTTTGTATGTATGCATAGAAAACCAATTAATTTGCGCGCACAACAGTTTGTTGCTTGCCGAAATATTTCGTTTATTAAATGTTTATTAAATAAATAAAGTGCACCTACGGGAACGGAGTACCTCGCAGTTAGTTGCGCCTAACTGCAACATTCTTACTTGTTCATTATGCACTGCTTTTGGATTGATAAAAAATTAATCCGTCAGTTTCCGTTTCGATCTGTCTTTGGCAGTGCATTTCAAATCATATATTACAGTCTAATGAGCTTTGTGCTCTGTCCTTTTGTCGTTCGAAATGCATTTAGTTGCATTTGGTGCGATGCAACAGTTTTTTGAACGAAAGTGCGGTAGGAATGAGTGGGGGAATAGGATTCACATTTTGGGCTTGTAAACGAAGTCGAGTGGGGATAGGATTCGGGTTCTGTCTGGGCATGCTTAACCAACTGCTTGGCATGTAAACATTGTTGCCGCTGCTTCTGCGGTTTTTGCCTGCTGCTTGGCTTTACGTCCGCAATTTATGAAGTTGCAGCCGTAATGCGCTTTTAACCTGCAGCAACCGAGTGCGCGGTAGACGCGGTCGGCTGACGGTAACTGGCAGCTCTTATTATGCCAGGCACGTGGCCCAAAACTAAACAGAGATGCACACATACAAATATACACCAGGGGCATAAATAGCGCCACCCC
Source organism: Drosophila stalkeri (assembly GCA_035047405.1). NCBI lineage: Eukaryota > Metazoa > Arthropoda > Insecta > Diptera > Drosophilidae > Drosophila > Drosophila stalkeri. Next base: position 27,029,616 of record JAWNPR010000090.1, read on the forward strand.
GCTCCTTTCGCTGGTTGGTCTCGGGGGGCGCGAGAAGCATAAAATGTTACATGAGCTCTGCATGTGCCGTGTGCAATAAATACGCGATGGCGTCAGTCTGGAAGGGAGCGTGGCTGAGGAGGTGCGGCTGATGGGGGCTCTGTCAAATCACATGGTCAAGTAGTTGGCCCTGTTTAAAATTGCGAATGCACAAGAACGCTCACACGCAGGGACACACACATACAGTCCCACATAAATAACAAACATGAGTTTGCTTGTTTTGTTTGGGTGTAGGAATTCGGTTTTAAGGTTTGGTTTTCGCCTCAAATTTGGTTTTGGCTTTCCTTGAAGAGTGTCCAAAATCTTACATAGTTTGTGAAGTCGAATCGCTTAAGTTTCATGTCCACAATTACAATAAGCCAAGATAATAAGGGAATAAAAGAAGTTATTTCTCTGCTTGCGACTCAATCAGACACATGCCTTCAACTAGTTACAAAACACAGTGATCAGCGAACAATTCAGTGAGCATTGACTGAACAGAAGACTAGGCGAAACTGCTCAACTATTAAATCCAATGAATCCTTTGAAGAACTGATAATCTAATAATTATTGATTTTTTGTTGTTTTCTGTATACACAAGAAACCCCACACACGCTCTGCTAACTATGCAGTGTGTTTGATTTGCATTTTGGGCTTTACTTGTTTGTTGAATAAATTCTCTTGAAGACAGATTGTTTCTATCAAACTATTAGAATGCAATATTGATATTCAGATGTGTGAATATATTGTAGTATTTGATATACTTTTATTCCAAATTTTAGGGAGCGTGGTATCGAAATATAAAAATCTTTGTAATTATACCCTGAACCCATTGAAATGGGAAATCACGGTATAATGGTTTTGTTGAATGAATGTTTTGCCTATTATATACATACAACAAAACCATTATACCATTATAAGAGGCATGGTGGAGGCTATAATGTATATATATATTCTTGATCTGCACAAAAAATAAGTTGTTATAGCCCTGTCCTTCTGTCCGTCCGTCTACAAAAGTTAGAAAATTGAAGTTTTACATCGTATGTTAGTTACGCAGTTTATATTGTTTTTTTTTCTTTTTTTTCGATAACTCATCTTATTTCATTATTATCGATAAAAAATCGAAAATTCGTTTACTTTTTTTTTTAACGTTTTTAGGCGTAACTTCTATCCCGTTGAGCTAGAGACTTCAAATTTGTATATTTATGTAGATATTATTGATATGCAGATTCTGGAATTTTCAGATTTTTGATGCCACGCCCTTTTCCTTCCAATTTGAAAAAAAAAACAAATAAGAAAGCTCTAGTCCAGAGTGCCCGACTACGAGATACCCTGAGCCCTGCAAAAAATATAATACTCTTCTTCTTTACGCACGTATAAGTGCGCGCTCTGCTAACTGAGCAGTTGCTGCCGTGGCTTGGGGGTGGGATGGGCTGAACTTTCTCCACTTCTAGATGAACTATTGGCATAAAACTTGCAGAATATAATAATAGCACTAAAATGTGCCTATTTGCCAAATTGCAAGTCTCTAGTATTTGAATTACGTTTTTTCTAAATTTGGGGGATGGGGGCGAATTTGGGGCAGGTATCCAAAATCTAACAAAAACCGAAATTGCATTAAATTAATATCTATATATATGCAGAATACTTGGACTCTATCTCTAAAGATGAACGAGATATAATTTTATAAGTGATTCTCGATAAATGTTAAAACCGATAACTCTGAAACGAAAAAGTTATCGATTTTCTAAAAATAAACTTGTATACCGCGTGCAATACATGGACCTAACAAAAAAAGAATGAAGTCTTTAGCTCATATAGTTGTTGAGATCGACGCGTTCATACATACGGACGGACGGACAGAGCGATATCGACTTTTCTCGTCACCCTGATCAAGAATATATATACTTTGCGGGGTCTGCCTTCTTCTGCCTGTTATAAACTTTTAACAAAACCATAATACCATGATTTCCCATTTTCAATGGGGTCAGGGTATAAAAAAACAAAAACGAATTTTAACAAGTAAGAAGGCTCTAGTCGAGACGGCTCGACTACGAGAAACCCTGAACCCTGCAAAAAAATTAATATTCTTCTTCTTTACGCATGTATAAGCGCGGGCTCTGCTAACCGCGGAGTTGCTGCCGACGGTTGGGGGTGGGATGGGCTGTACTTTGAACGCTTATAACTCCATTTCTAGATGGACTATCTTCATGAAACTTTCAGAATATATTAATAGCATTCAAATTTACCCATTTGCCAAATTACAAGTCTCTAGTATTTAAAATACGTTTTTTCAAATTGAGGGCGAAGGGGGCGTGGCATCGAAAATCTGAAAATTACAAAATCTGCGTATCCATAATATCTATCTAAATATACAAATTTGAAGTCTCTAGCTAAAACGGTGTAGAAGTTATGCTCGAAAAACTTAAAAAACGTAAACGAATTTTCGATTTGTTATCGATAATTAAGGAATGGGATGAGTTATCGAAAAAACAAAATAAACTTGTACTGCGTAACTAAGATACGAGTATTCATGTAAAATTTCAGCTCTCTAGCTTTTGTAGTTTCCGAAATCTCGACGTTCATGCGGACGGACGGACGGACGGACGGACAGACGGACAGGGCTATATCAACTTATTTTTTTGTGCTGATCAAGAATATATATGCTTTATGGGGTCGGCGACGTCTCCTTCTGCCTGTTACATACATTTTCACAAAAACATTATACCCTGAATTCCCATTTTCAATGGGTTCAGGGTATAAAAAGTAGAGACTTTTATTTTGGAAAATAGACACATTTGGATGCTATTAATATATTCCGAAAGATTTCGGAAACTACAAAAGCTAGAGAGCTGAAATTTTACATGAATACTCGTATCTTAGTTACGCAGTACAAGTTTATTTTGTTTTTTTTTTCGATAACTCATCCCATTTCTTAATTATCGATCAACAAATTCGTTTACTTTTTTACGTTTTTCGATTATGACTTCTACACCGTTTTAGCTAGACACTTCAACGTTATATATTTAGATAGATATTATGGATACGCCGATTTTGTAATTTTTAGATTTTGGATATTTCAAATACTAGAGACTTGTAATTTGGCAAATAGCAAATGTAAAATTTTGCAAATTTGAATGCTATTAATATATTCTGAAAGTCTCATGAAGATAGTCCATCTAGAAATGGAATTAGAAGCGTTTAAAGTTGAGCCTAATCCACTGCCAAGCCACGGCAGCAACTGCGCGGTTCGCAGTGCGCTCGCTTATACGTGCGTAAAGAAGAAGAAAATCAATTTTTTTGCAGGGTTCAGGGTATCTCGTAGTCGAGCCGTCTCGACTACAGCCTTCTTACTTGTTTTTGTTGTAACTTGGTGAGATCTCTTTTTCATGTTAAAGCCACGGTTTTCAAATTCAATATGTATGTAGGTATAATAAATGCGAAGATGTTATTGAGAAGTTTTAAGTTTTGGATACTCCTGACAAATTAGCCTAAATTAAAAAAAAACGTATTCCGAATTCAAGAGATCTGTGATTTTCCAAATGAACATATTTGAACGCTACTCTCATTATGTTATATTTTAAAAAGTATTGAATTTCTTGCTGTTGTGCTGTATATATAAAAGAAGATCTGTTTTTTACAGGATTCAAAGAATCTCCCAATCGAACAGTCTCCACTAGAGCACTCTTACTTCTTTTTTTTTTAATGACATTTGGATGTGAATGTCCAAGTTATAAAATTATATTCCATGTCGTGTATGTATGAGCTATATACAAGCTATGAAGATGATCTAAAAATTCAGATCGGGTTTCATTCAGGGGTTCTCCAAGTCGTTCACCCTTCACTAGAGATTTTTTATTATTATTATTATTATTTTTTGTTTTGTACATTTCCTCTGTTCACTTTTAATTCATTTCAATAATATCCATTTCCGGTAGTATGCCACGTCAGTATACACTCCTGGATACTCCCTTCTAGCACATCCGATGCCCCATGAAACAATACCAACAAGTTGTCCATTTCTAACCAACGGGCCGCCAGAATCCCCTTGACATGCATCTCCTTTATGGCCGAGAGCACAGATCATGCCTTTTCTAATTGGACGTTTTTTTTTACCGTATCCGGATTTTCTGCAAGCTTGGGTAGTAATCATTTTCACTTTCACATTTTTCAAATTAGGTGAATAGAGTCCACTGCCTTGTTTCAAATAACCCCAGCCGGAAACAGACACACGGTCTCCTTTTGCGGGCGTTTTTCTTGCAATTGGAATCGAATTTGTGTGTCGATTAAATCTAAGTGGCGTACTTAAATGTAAAATGGCCACGTCATTTAGGTAATTAGATCTATTAAACCTTGGGTGCTCCGTAATTTTTTGAACCTGTACGAGCTGTCCTCCTTTATTCCAATATTTCGATCCTGCACGAATATGAAATTGATTTGCTTTAAACGTGGTCACACAATGTGCGGCAGTTAAAATTGCAGAAGAGGTCAAAATAGAGCCGCCACAAAAATGACGATTCAATAATTGTAACGAAATCTGCCATGGAGCCTTCTCAATAGGAATGGACTCTCCGTTCACAATTCCACCTACAGCAGAAAGGTGAAAGATGATAATTAAAACCCATTTGAATGTCATATTGTGATTACAGTTGTGTTGTGTGGCCTAGCCTCTTTTTGTAGACTTCTTGGAATGATTTTAAAAATAAGTAATAATTGATCTCAGACATCTTTAGTTGTGGATTATTAGCTGTGGTACCTTACATAATCAGCATAGCCAATTTTAATTGAGTTGATTATGATTTTACACATACTAATATATTATGCTTCCATATTTCGTCGCTTTCTACTTCAAATAAAATCGTTCTCTTTATCTGGTCTCTTTCCGTCGATCGCAGTATCGTCAACAATTGACCGCCTGACATTTATCGATATGGATAAGATACGAATGATTTATATACAACAACTAAGCATACAGTACATCGAGTGGACAACTTTAACAACATTTTTTATATTTTCGATATGGGAAAGCATTACAATTTCGATTCAAGCGATTACAACAGACTTAGAAACTGCAGATCTAAAGATGTACGAGACATCAAAATCAATAACCCTGAAACGGGAATTGTTATCGATTTTCTGAAACAAACTCGTACTGCGCGTGCAATACACGGTTCTAGCTGTGTTACATACATTTGACAGTACCATTATACCCTGATTTCCCATTTCAGAGTAGAAAATTTTGTATCTGCATTGAGCGCAACAAAAACGTCATTGAATGACGATCTGAGCGTTATTCTTCGAGTTTTTTTTTTTCAATCTGAGTTTAAGTGACTTATTTTCGGACTTGAGAAATGCTCAACGGATACTTACGAGGTCTGACATAGACTGTTCGGCGCAGCAGCTAAATTTAATTCTCTTCAGTTAAACTTTGATTTGTCATTTTCATTCTTTCTTAGTGCGCTTACGCACCTAACTAACACTCATACATATGTATAATTGACTTTTTTCTTATTTGCTTCTACTTGCATTCTTTCTATTTTTTTAAACTTTTTAATTCTGTCATCAAGTGCGCAACACCTATCTCGTTCGTTTTCGCATATAATTAACCTTCGTTTTAGTGCATTAAAGGTTAATAATCTATTTTGTCGTCACTCAATAGTAAAACTCATAAACATTTGTGCAAAAATAGTGCATTCAAATTAAAAATCAACTCGTCGTAACAGAACAACGTAAAACATTAAATTATTTCGTTAAAAGTGCAATTAACAGTGTATGCAATTGTGCGTGCATTATCTTGAGTATTTCTATTATATTTTAATCGTTTGCTTTGTTCGTACGTCCATACATAAATACTCAGCAGCCGCGCTTGCGTTGTGTTTATCTTTAGCATTCCCTGTTCGTGGATTGCTTTATTCTTCGCTGTTAGCGTCTTCTTTGCGGCATCTACATAGAAATCCTGAAATATATTTCAAATTCTAGAGACATACAGTTTGGTTTGGCATAAGATATCAATGTCATGAAAGCTTGATTATGATTGTTCGTCTAGAGACAGATTTATTAATCAAATAAATTAATCGACTAGAGCTTTCTTATTTGTATACCAATATGAGCTTATCATATTTTTTCGAAAACCAATCCCATTTCTATTTATCGATTATAATCGATTATTTGACTACGTTTTATAAGAGAGACTTGTTCACTTTTATTGTAAAATGAGACCATTGCAAAACTCAGGATTTCCAAGTCGAGAAGTCTCGACTAGAGCACTCTTACATCTTGTTTTTCACAGATTTATTTATTTTTTGACAAACATGTTATTTAATTGTTAAAGTGGAAGACAGAATATTAACTAATATGCTAGATAAGCAATGGAGTATAAACTAACGCAGATTGGAGTGGGTTCAGGTGATCTCCTAGTTGAGCACAAGAGTAGAGTTTTCTTATTTTCTGTAACTCAGCCTTTATTTATCTCTGCTAATAACCATTGTCGGTAGTGTGCTACATCGGTATAAACTCCAGGAAAGTTCTTAAGAGCACAGCCGATGCCCCATGAAACAATACCAACCAGTTGCCCATTCTTAACCAACGGGCCGCCAGAATCACCTTGACATGCATCTTTTTTATGGGCCCAAGCACAGATCATGCCTATTCTAATTGGTTTTTTGCTTTTAGCGTATCCGGATGTACGGCAAGACTGGCGACTAATCATATGCAATTTCACGTATTGCAAATAAGGTGAACGATTGACACTGCCGAATGAAGAAATACCCCAGCCTGAAACAGACACAGAAGCTCCTCTTCCGGGTGTTCTGTGTGCGAGTTGAATCGGCTGTATGGCGCGGTTAAATTTAAGTTTCTCATGTAAATACAAAATGGCAATGTCATTTGCGTAGGGAAGCACATTGAACTTTGGATGGCTCGTAATCTTTCGTACCTGAAAGAGGTGGCCTCCATAGTTCCAATACGTGGATCCTGCACGAACACGAAAGTGTATTGCATTATTCGCCTTTATACAATGTGCGGCAGTTACAATTGCAGAAGAGGTCAAAATGGAGCCGCCACAAATATGATTCCCATATACTTGTATCGAAATCTGCCAGGGAGCCTTCTCAATAGGAATAGACTTTCCATTCACAATTCGAAATGAATCTCGCTCATGGCGTGACGCATCCATTCTACCTGTAGCAGAAAGGTTGAGGATGATAATTAAGCCCCACTTGATTGTCATATTGTGATTATAATTTGTTGTGTGTTCAGCAACTTTTTGTAGACTTCTTGGAATGACCTTAAAAATAGGTTTAAATTAAATAGGTTTCAGTTTCAAACATCTTTAGTTTTGGCACATTAGCTGTGGAACCCTATATCATCAGCATAGCCGATTCAAATTGACTGAATTAAGATTCTACACATACTTATAAGTCTAAAGAATCAGTTACAAAGTCAATGCGACATTCAGACAGCAGTGATAGTTTCGTTTATGAACCTTTGTTCTGTGGTACTTCTCCAAGTGGAATTTCTTAAAAAGTGGAACTGCATTATACAGTCAAGGATAAGCTCAAATATGAACGAGATATAACTTAATAATAGATTTTCTCAATAATTTTGGAACGGCAATAGTTATCGATCGTCTGAAACAAACTCGATATACGCGTGCAATATACACGCTCTGATCAAGATTATTTATATATATATATATATATATATATATATTGCCTCGCCTCCTTCTGCCTATTACATACATTTTCACAAAACCATTATACTGATTTCCCATTTTCAATGGGTTCAGAGTATAAACAGTAGAAATGTTGGAGTTAGCATATTAAAGTAAAAGACAAAAGAGTTAGCAGATTAAAGTTAAGCAAATAATTTAACAAAAATCTTTGTAGTTATACATTGGTAATACAATGATCTGTCGCGTTGCTTTGTATAGAAATAATGAAAGTTCTGTGAAAACCCCAGATAAAGGCAATGAAACTGATGAAAGTAAATGGGAAAATTTGTTACTATTGAGACAATGTAAGAATATTTTGGCATAAGCAAATATTTATCAACTTGATGTTGACCTTTGCATGCGATTGAGTGATAGACGCATACACTCACACAATCACACATTTGGACTAGGAGCAGACTAGGGGCGGAGGGTCTTAGTGACGTCTAAAGTGCAGGGTGAAGGCAGAGCTAAAAAGTCAAAGTCAAAGTTGTTTGTTTGCTTGTTTGCAGCCGTTTCTGTGCCTCGCTCACACACAAACATGCGGGCATATGAGTTTAGAAGACATCAGAAAATTACATCTTTTCTGCTTAGCAAAAGTTATTCTTCTTGTTGGTAACATTAGTTAAACTTGTATACTTAAAATAATCATTTTAGTTATAAAAGTATTAGACCCATTGCAACATTTAACGGTATTATGTATTGTTAATAGGGCATTTAGATATTTCAAAATTAACTGATAATATAATACACGTAAATATATTTAATAATATATGATATTAAAGAGTAGGAATGATAATAAGTTTATAGAGAGGTAGCTGTATATATTAAATAAAATTTCTATATTTGAAGAATTGCCATGAATATTTCACAATTCTTCAAAGAAAGAAAAAAAAAATACTAAATATTAAATATAAAAGAAAAACAAGAAAATATTGACATCAAATATTAAAATTTTTGTAGAATATTTGAAATTCTTTGTGATCCAACTAGATTGGGATGTTGCTGCTGCTGTTGTTATTGCTGCTGCTGCTGTTTTCACACCGAGATCGAGTGAAGTGCACGGCACACGCTTGGACGAGTGTGCAAAACCCAATAACCCAAAGCTCAAGGTGACAATGATGAAGACGACGACGAGGACGACGTTGAGGAGGTTAAGGATGAGCATGCTGTGCAAAAAACGATGCAAGGTACTGTCTGCCAGTATGCCAGTCAGTCAGTCAGTCAGTCAGTCAGTCAGTGCGTCAGAGGTAACATGGCTTGGGTGTGTGCTTCTGCTTGTTTGTTTGCCCTTGTTGCTGTTGCCTTATTATATTTCTGAGGCATGAGTCGCATGTGGCACAAAGCGCTCTGTGGCAGCCTTTTCATTGTTAGACAATGGGACGAGTCTGGGCAAATGAAAGGTTGGGCTAGGGTGTGAGGCACAGTATGCTATTCATTTTTGATATAGTTACTTGTTTGCCAAGCCCTTTGGCGGCATGAGTGCATAAGTCCAGGTCCTTGTTGCAACACTTTAACATCCTTTTATTTTTATTTTTGTACCCTAACCTATTGAAAGAGTGGATTCTGTAATATGTGTATAGCAGCAGAATATTCTTGATGGGCAGTTGATCTAGTCCTGATTATCTGTGTTATTGAACTTCGGTTATTACACCATATATCGGAGTTCCCAAAGTTTGCGAATCGATTCTAAATGGAAGACTTTAATTTTGGTGGGTAATCAATTTTATTTTATATCCCCAAACATATATAAGTGTGCTTATGTACGTATTTGTCTATGTATGCATAGATAAAAACAGTGAACCTCGTTTTAGCACGCATGCTGCAGCCTAAGGTATTTCCTAGTCGAGCACATCATTCAAGAGTTTTCTTACTTATTTTTCCTCGTTTGCTTTATTTTTTATGCTTTTCTCATTTTGTTATATGTAGAGGTCACATTGTGCTCACATGCCCGCATGCAGTTGAATAAATTTGTACAATGTCACGGCAATTATGTAAAACAGCGCCATTAGTGCAAAGATTTTCACCTCGAGCGATTTTTCCTGTGTCGAAACAGTGCGGCTGGACAGCAGAAGTCACGACCCAAACACGCTAGCGGGACAGCAGCTAGTAGGCACTCTTTGCTGAATGACTGACTGACTGAGTGACTGAGTGACTGAGTGACTGAGTGTCTGACTGACTAGCTGGCTGACATGGCTGCATTTGTTCAAATTTATGAGGCATGATGTTGCATGCAAGGACAATGCATATGCACGAGTGCATGTGTGTGCGCGTGTGTTTGTATATGTTGATGATGTTGCCATAGCTGTTGAAGCTGTGATGCTGGTGAATTATTTATGCCAGGCTTGACATTTACTTAGGCAACGATGTCGCCCGCCCAGGCAACGCAATTTACTGTTGCATGTTTTTAGTGCATACTTTTGGGCGCATTTACTATTTATTAATTGCACTAGTGTCGCAAATTGTTTCGACACCATCGCTTCGGTTGACATATGGAATAGTATATGGGCTATATTAAAGGTAGTATCTGTATTGGATTTTCATAAATGTTAAGAGCAGCTTTTGCGTCAGCAGCACTGCTTAAATTTCATTTTAAATATTCATAATTCAATTTTGACTTGGTTTTTCATAGAAGTTTTGTGGCCAGTCAACGCTGTAAGGTTTTGTTGTTGTTGTTGTTGTTGTTGTTATTATTACTTCGAAGTTGTTGCAACTTGTGTTGCATTGCTCTTGGTTTACGTTATTAATGAGCAGTAGAAGAGTAGAAATCCATGCCTCGCAGCCTCGCAGCCAAACAGCCAAACAGAGACGGCAACGCCATTGAAATAGAGCAGCAGTTAAGTACTAACCGAGAGGCAGCTTAATAGATATATTTAGCAAACCGTATACGGACAACAAGATGAGCTACACTATGACATTAATAATATATTTGATTAACGATTATGTTTAAAGGCAGTGGCAAATCTTAAAGCGCTTAAATATTCTGAAGCTGAATCTGTTTAACTAACTAAATGAAAGTTGAGTAAAAATATAAATTCGACTAAAACATAAAACTTAAGTTGAAATACACAAAATCTAAGCACTGAACATAAATTTAAATAGTGCTAACAAAAAGGATGATGAAGCATTATTTTAGATTGGATTTAAGGATCTAAGAACTTCATTGGCGGCAATTAGATTAAATGCCCCTAAGCGGTGCACTTTCTTTGCTATCAAATTATTATTTTTAAAGATTAACCTGACGAAGGTCTTGTGAAACTTTATTTCGAAATTTGCAGGTGCTCCGAGACTTAACCACAATCAGCCTGCAGCTACTAGCAGCTAGAAGTCGGGAATCTGGTTTACGGATAGTCCAGTTCTGGAGCAAGCCGCCGGCTTGGATGCAGCTACATCATCAGCGGCGGTGGCAGCGGCAGCGGCAGCGAATTTCTTGAATGCAATGAAAACAAAGCAAAGTAATAATTTTCAAAGTTCTGACGGTGCCTTCACTATCTGCAAAACAAGCAACGTCCAGGAGTTTTTCCGCCCGCCCCTCCATTGCATCTTCACGCTGTTGCACTTTGGCTTTGGTCGGCTGTGATGCACTTAAATATGTATACTGTGTATTTTTAATATGGCCGCGCAGCCATTACTTTGTGCTAAATAAGAAACGCAAAAATATGGTAAATTGAAAGGCCGACTGGAGCAAAGAATTAAATAATACTTTGCCAGCACAGCACGAAAAGGAGGAAGAAGAAGAAACTTAAGACTGGAAATGATTTTGTCGTTTGGCAAAGTGAACTTTGACTCTGCTCAAAGATGCTGAATTATATGTTAAGTGAGCAGAGCTCAGCAGGAACAGGAACAGGAGCTGCTGTGCCATAAGCCAAGAGGAGCTGGGGCTGCTCCTTAAGCCTTTAGCTGTCAGACGGGCCAGCAAATAATAATAATAATACGAAGTGAGCATAATGCATGGATTCAGATTCCTTTACAGTTTTTACTTGACAAAAGTCGCTTGCAAAGCCGCGCGGTTATCTAAATAAATAGCTCAGCGTTTTACATTTCTGCTCAACAGCTCAGTGAAGTTTGTCTAACTTGCTGCTAAGTAAGCAGCTGTATCTTTGTATCTGCGTATCTGCGTATCTGTATCTAGGAGCTGGCATGTTAGTTGACTACCTGCAGCACTTTGGCTGAGTCTGCGGCTACGGCTGCTTGGGGGATTTATGTTGTGAAAAGTGAAACATAAGCACACTGGATTGCACCGACTTTGCCGAGCTAACAACAAGCGCACAAAAAAAGATGTGAACGAAATTTATATACACCCGTATCTATCTATATATATGTATGTATATGTATACATAGGTACGCGCAGCAACGACACGTGCCATTTCATGAGGCAGGAGCATAAACGCTTCCCCTTTAATCCCTGCCCCCTACTGCAGATAGCAGATAGCTGGCAGATATGTGAAGTTGAAATGAGTTCAAAAATGTTTATATCCGTTGCAATTGCCGGCAGGGAGCGCGCACGGATCATAAATCGCAAAAAATGCGCTGGCAAATATTGCGGAAAGTGCGCAAAAATAAGTAAGAAATCGACAATAAGCGCAGGAAATAAGCTGAGCACTTGCACATAAATAAAAGTATGTATCCCACATATAAATACTCATACACATACATACACGCGTATATACATAGATGTACTATATATGTATGTAGTTGTAGTTTGGGCTTAGTTGGATGCTTGGCATGACAGGCCTGCGGTTGACCCATTGCACCTGGCTACTCGCTTTACTCATCTGTTTAAACACATATCAACTACATTTTTAATTGACTTCAAAATTAGTTTTGCTGTGCATGAAATACAGACACAAATACAGATACACGTACACATATCTACTGGGAGGGGTGAGCTAACAAAAACCAAATCGCTCGGAGCAGAGCAGCTCCAACTGTTTTAGTTTAATTTTCAATTCAACTGATTTTTATTTTACATATTGAATACAAAATGCTAAGTTACGAATGTAAACTGAAAAATTATTAATTATAGGCAATATAATCATATTAATTATTTTGTTGTAACAAATTCTAAAGTGCAAAACTGCTATGATTTTAAAACAAATCTATTTATTTATAAATATATTTATTATTTATCACTTTGTTTACTTTAGAGTGTCCTAAAAAGGTATATAAATGAATTACTTATTTTTGTTGCACTATAATTAAAGCTAAACAAAAACTGATTTAAGATAAAAAAAACTAATCCAACATCGAATGAAATTTATTGTTATATGTGGGCGGCTTAATGTTTTTTATGTATATTTATGTAATAGTTGAATACGATATATTTTATTTCACTACTAAATTATAAATTTGTTGTACACGATTTATCACAAACTCTTCGAGCCACCCCTGTGCTAGAGAATTGTGTACACCTAAATGCACAACAAATGTAATAAAAATACAACTAAACACAATAGCAAATAACATTTAAAGTTTTTCTTTTGTATGCCATGGTCAGCGGGATAGTGGGATAAGAACGAGGTTAAAGGGGGCATAATGCGGGACAGGGTTTTCGGGTGTCAGCCACAAAGTCAGCGAATTGGAAAAAGTGTGTTGCCATTTGTCTGAGCACTGCAACCCACTGCTCCGCCCATTTGTTGAACATTGTGCACAGTTATGAAAGTTTTTTAGTTGATATTTTGTGCTAACGGCTGGCACATAATTATAAGCTTGAGGTGCCACGCGCTTTGGATCAACCCCATTGGTTTGGCAGTGCCCTTTGAGTGGGGCATGCTTTGATAACTAAACAGGTAAATGGCAAAGCTCGTGTAGCATAGTGTCATTTGGTTGCAACTTCTGATCAATGTACTTTATCGTTAATTAACTGTGTAAGGAATAGAAATAATAATAAACATGTAAGAAGGCTCTAGTCGAGACTACTCGACTACGAGATACCCTAAACCCTGCAAGAAAACTGAAACTAATACTCTTCCTTTTTACGCACGTATAAACGCGCACTCTTCTAACTGGGCGGGTTGGGCTATACTTTAGATGCTTATAACTTCATTGCTAGATGGATGATCTTCTTTTCGGAATATATCAAACAGTGTAGAAGTCACGCTTAAAAGACGTAAAAAAAATTATACAAATTTTCGATTTTGTATCGATAATAAGGAAATGGAATGAGTTATCGAAAAGACTTTTAGTTGGCGCCATTTAAACTGATTAGCTGTCCACAGCAAAGGTTAAGGCGATGATTATATGAAGAAATAATAATATTCATTCTTAAAGTTTCTTATTATTGTCATAGCTTCCATTTTTCACTCTGTTTGTTTCATGGTGAATAAGAGTGGCAAAGACTCAGAGAATTTTATATGTTTTTAATATCGAGAATGTTGGTTCATCTAGTTCATGTCCTCCAGCCCATTTTCCCTTCAAGCAAGAAGTAAAAGTCCTTTAAGCTGTTGACTTTGGATTTTCATTTCGAAAATCAACACCTTTGCTTACCATTGACGCAGTTTTACTAATTGAAAAGTTAAATATATAAATAATTATCTATATAATACTTGAAAAAAGAATGCTGCTTTAATATCTGATTTGCAGCGGAAGCTGTCAGAATTTCAAAGGTCATAGTCTAGTAGTCTCTAGGGATATACAGAGTAAATAAAAAATATCATTATACAAAAGTGACAATAAAAGTGCTCTAACTGGGATCGCTCGACTTGAGATATCTTACTTGATATATCTTATTGAATAGTTCTTCCAGGCTAACTTTCTTTACAATTGAATAACATTCTTGTGAGTTTGATGTGAAAAGGGCATGGATGAGCCCTGATGAAGAATATTTGTGGGGTCGCAAACTCTCTTTGTCACTTGATTCAGGAAATAAAATTGGCATATAGTAATTGCATGTTTCAAAAGAAGTGGGAGATCTAGGTTGTTGAGGGTTACTTGACTTGTTTGTCTAAATGATTCTGGGCTCACTTTGGAATAGTCTGTTCATGGCCTGATCAGATGCTTAACAGAGAAAGTTCGCACTTCAACCGTATTATCATACGCCTGAAAACTGCTCCCCTGTAACCAGCACGAAGTTTTCAAGATATCTATCCATCTATTTATTTGGATAGCTTATTAGGCCGTAATATCAATTTTCATTTATGGGCGATGAGCTGATGATAAACTCACAGAGAGCCACATATTTTTCCATGGGATAAGAAAGGACTAAAAGAAAAAAAAAAAAGGATTGAAACGAAAGCCTTTAGCTCCATTTCGTTAATTTTTTGCTAGCACATTTTTTTAATTTTACAACATCGTAGACGGCAATGCATTTTGGCCAACCCTTTTGGCCAGTTGGCCCATTTCGGCTGCTGGGTGTATGCATTTGTGTGTGTGTGTGTGTGTGTGTGTGTGTGTGTGTCTGTGTGTGCATTTCAGCTCTAAACAGGGCAACGGTCCAAGTGGCAAACGGTAGCTGCAGCAGCTTCGGGTCGGACTACGGCTCCAGCAGTAGCAGCAGCGGTAGCAAGAAATGCGGTTACAGTGTCCAAAGGCCGTTCTGGAATGCCATAAATAACGTTGTCGGCAAAGCGAGTCGAAAGTCCGAGGCGGGCCGCCAGAGTTCGTTTGGGTGCTGTTGCCACGGGATGCGGCGCATAAAATCCTCATACTGTTGCACTGACTGCTGCAATGTGCAACGGATAGTGGCACGTTGCGTTACGTTTTTGGCTCTAAATTAAATTTTTGCCAACGCCAAAGAAGCTGCAAAATTTTTGTGCTGCGCATTGCACTGATGCGGCGGAAGCGAAGAGCCATTAGCACTAGCTCCCCAGTTACAGTTTCCATGCAGCTTCTGCAGCTCCTGCCTCTGATCCAACGTCTGCTGCTCCCCTAACTATTTCTAGTGCTGGCTTTGCTTTGTGGCCACGGCTCATTATGGACTAGCGCTCATATATGTGTGTGTGTGTGTGCGAATGAGTTTCGCTCTTTGTGTGTGTGTGTGTGTGTGTGTGTGTGCAATTAGTAGCGCTTGTTAGTGTCCCCCACGGCTGGCAAATGGCCAAGGGACAAGTGATATGAGCTATCATAGGACCCATTGAAATTTACTTAGTATCTATTGCCACATTGAGTCAGCTTCTTGACGTGCCACATTATTTTCGAGACAATGGCCAGTGGTTCAGACATGGCCAGCTTGACATGGCCATAAACTGTTGGACATGACAAGTTGGTGTGACATTTGCGACAACCTGTGGTTTCCATCGCACCAAACTCTCGTCCTTTCCGTGCTGTTGTCTCTGGCTTGTCCTTTGACAAAAAGCCGAACGTTATCCCTGCTAAGTGCAAAAGTGGATTGCAGTCAGGCTGCAGTTACGGCGCCGGCTCTGCTGGCTCTGCCCTCTACGCTCTGCCTGCTGGCTGCAAAAAAGCAACGAGTAGAAAATAAATAAATGCAAACCACAGACAAGGACACTTGCAAATGAACAGCGGCGCCAGGTAGTGTTACGCTTGCTGCTCCTGCCTCAGCCTGCCTCTGCCAGCGGCAAGGGGGGGCATATAAATGATGCTCGCGGCGCCACCATGAAGCACATAACATCGTAGCCAACATTATTAAATAGTTGAGCAGCAGCTACAAACAACTCGGGAGCTGAAGCTTAGCATAAGAACCATAAAAATGTTGAAAATACGCGTTAAGCGTGCCGCAGCCAGTGACAGAGAGACTGTTAAAACCCAGAACCAGAGTTGGAATGGGTATAGGCAGCAGGGGCTCGAAGCACTGGGTGATGGGTTAATGTGCATCTTGACTGAGTTATGTTCTGTCAAGCCAGTCATGATGTGGCCGCTAAGAAAGTGCCAAGTGTCACAAGTTCAGTTTAAAGTATGATTGAGTTGGGCGCTTAGCCATTTTGTATCTCAGTCTGGAGTTAAATTGTGATATAGTCTTGGTTAGTAACTATGTACTATAATGCCTTAAGCTGAATGAAATTACAATTGTATAACATGCCTCATCTACAAAGGCCTTGAAACAAACAGAATATTTTTCTATTATATATAAATATATAATATCATATGAAATTATAGATAGTTTGGATAGAGAAATCATTGCGAAATAGCGAAGTGAAAACACAAAATCATTGTTGGGCTTATCATAAATTTATTTTAGAAACTCAAAATGAAGCTCGCGAATCGCTTTCCCAAAATATGTTTGAAGCGTCCCTTGCCAGCTGAGTGGCGGGAAGAGAATGCTGAACAGCCGCGCAAGAGATTCAAGCCAAACTCATGGACCGAGTGCAATCAAACAGTTTACAACATTGGTAAGCACACGCCCATATCATCGAATGGTAATAAATTATGGAATTAAACAAAATAGATTTGAATCTGGATGAAGAGGTAGAAAAAGTATTTGCGGGAAAGACTGGGCGCAGTGCTGAAGTGCATAACAACGTGGTTGAGGATCTGCGGCCCGAGTTTTCATAGTTCGTTTCTTTAATGATTTACGAGTAGTTAGTTTAATATTTTAAAATTCACCAATATTATACCAAGCATGTATGTATAAAAGCAATACTTTGGCCATCAGAAGAATACATTTCTGTCAGTAAATCAGCTGTACTTAACTTAAGTAGATTATTTCCTACGAAAATGAGCTATTGCAATGGCATAGGCCAGAATGTGACTGACTTATCAAGCTCGTGTAACCAGGCAACGGAAGAGCACACACACACTCTCTCCCACTCCCTCTACCTCTCCCTCTCCACAAATACTGCTCACAGTCGCCACATTGAAATACAACAATGAAATTGAATTTAGAGTAAGGTACCGAGCACGTACTCCTAGATATGGCCAGCAAACTTTTTTTCACAAATTATTTTTGAAGAAAACTTTTGCTGCGAAACTTTACTGCATAATAAAGAACGAACGCGAAATAAAGAGACGAAAAGGGAATAGAAATAAAAGTCAAAGCAAAGGCGGCAGCCAGCACAAACACAAAGGACATGCTGCCCCGCCCTCTCCGAGAGGCTGCATTCGGTTCCAGAATGCCGACGCAAATCAAAATTCTGCGTGTGATACACGCAACTTGGGGGCTCGAGGCTGGGGTATAGCTCTCGTCAAACTTTAAGGTATAAGGTATTGAAGCTGCCCGCACGTCTACTAATTGGCTGCAATGAGCAAAGCGAAGCCACGGAGTATGCGTAATGTATGACAAATCAAGCATACGCCACGTAAACGACTTTGCATTGCCGATTTTGCTGATTTTGTTTGGATTGCTCGGATCGTCAGCTAAAGCAAACAGCTCGCTAGGCATGCGAAGCATTTCGAAAATGAAAGCTAAATACATATACATACATACATATATATACGAAAATAAAACCCCAATGAAACAATGGCACCGCAGCGCCCCTTAAACCCACGCAACACGAAAAATGAAATAAAATAAAATAAAAAAAAAAAATGGAAAAAAATTAAGCATAAATTTTTCACTTATTTGGACTGGCATTGAATTTTCATTTCGTTTCATAGAGTCCGCATTGTTGTTCCAATTACATACACATTTATATAAAACATGTTGCCGCTCGTATTCATCATCGTGCGCCGACACACACATCCATGCATACATAGCTACTATATGCAAATACATACACTTACACATGCACATACACATACACATACACATACACCTACTGATACACACAACAAACAGCACGCGCTTGAAGCCAGCGTCTCGTATGAATTTTAACATTTTCCACACAAATGAATGAGTTTTAATTTAAGCATAATTGCTTTTTGTGGGCTCTTTTTTTGGCCACATTTCTCGTGAACTCGTTTGCCCAGCGCGCACAGTTAAAAGTATATACATATAATTTATTTTAACGCCTTTTTATAAGTTGCGTCATAAGTGCAAGGGGTATATCATCGATTTGCCTTTTCATTTTGAAATGCAATCGAGAAGTTTTGCTAATTTCTATAATTTTACTAAATAATACGATTTTCCCATCTTCCGTTTTCTTTTTTTTTTTATATTTTTATGTCATCACAATTTGTTACTTTTAATTTACTTTAATTAATTAATGTTAATTAAGATTAAGTTAGGTATTCGTTAGATTCCAGTTCATGCCTATACAAAACACTAAATAACATTCAAAGGGGGCCCCTTGCTTGAATTGACTTGAATTGACTTTTATTCAGAAGTATTTTAGCTGTACTAGAATATTCCAATATATGTATATATTTTTACTTGTATTAAATAACAGTATATGATATGTGAAACCTATTACGTAAGAGTAGAATAATATTTGTACACTTTGCTTGGAATTATTATTACTTCGCTGTGGTAAAGAATTTTGAATTATATGATAAGAAATTTGCTCATATTTGCGTTGACACTCTTTAGATTTATTTATTTGTATTGCATAATAATTATTTTCTTAAACCTAGTCTCTTCAACTGGTTTGGTCAGACCTGCTGTGAGATAAGCTTGAATAGCTGTGCATTGTTTGTATCCCAGGACATGGGCTGCATTGTAAGCTTTTCTATCTTCCAGTTTTGCTCTTTACCAGCTCCTTGACGAAAGCGCAGGCGAAACATTATTTAATTATTTGATTATAAATTCATGAGCCAGCCAACTGAAGATAGCTTTTCAAAGCATATTAAAAGCAATTTTGTTATGCAAGCAAGGCGTATTTCTACGAAAATTGAACTACTTAAGAGTACAGAAATATTGTTTATGACCAGAATCCGACGATTAATTATTTAATGAGATATTAAGGAATATCAGAGCTGAATCTATCATGGCTGAATATATTTTTAATGCTTTTTATCTCAGTTGATGTAAGCCCGGTTGAAGTTGGCTACACTAAATGCATATATAGTCGGACAAATATATAAGCAATCTGCAAACGGGGTATCTAGTAGTCGAGCAACTCGGGCTTGAAGCTGAATATTATGGATGCTGTTGTGGATAGTGGCGCATGCTTAACAGGGCTCTATGGCGATTAACTTTGACTACTGGCCTGAAAATCAATAAGCGCATAATTACAGTGGAAGCCAAAAGTATCAAGTTGTTTCTTTAAACATGAAAACTTGATCTTTTTTTCAGTTTTCTAATATTTTGTTGTTGTTGCTCGTTCTGACAATATGCAGCTGGTGAATTGAAATAAATCCAGCTGAAGAAGTTGTTGGCGAAGAGTTTGCTACAGACAGGACACATTTGTCTTGGCTGCTGCTGTGTCTTCTGACGCTGTCAGCACTGGAGCACAGGAGGACGCAGGAGACAGCACTGTGAACGCAATTCCCTGCACGCTCAGGCTAAGCGCGTTGAGCGCTCGCTGTGCCATAACCAAAACAATCATCATTTGGACACTTTTAATACTTTGTGTGCTCCGTCCGCACAGGCCGCTGGCTAGAGATGTGTCCATGCAGAAGCCTTTAGCCCGTCCCGGGGCAACAGTGGTAACAAGTGGCATCAACAGTGCCATCCAGCAGTCAACAGCCAACAGCCAACAGCCAACGCAAGCTGTCCTGCCAGTGTATGTGTGTGTGTGTGTGTGTGTGTGTGTGTGCGTTTATCTGTCAATGCTTGCGTGTGTGTGTGTGTGTGTGTGTCTGCTGCTGCCTAATTTCATGCGACATAAAGTGTCGTCGGACTCGGGCATTCAAAACTTTGCAGTTGAAGTTCTCTGCGTCTCCTCGCGGGATTGAAATTTATGCGAGGGGTAAATTTAGAGTCACACCCACACGCATACACACACATCCATAACCGAACAGCTAACAAAAAGCAATAAACAAAAAGTGCGCGTGCTGATTAGTTATGTGGCTGCTTGTTGCATGCCTGAGAGTGTTGCTGGAACATGTTGCTGGGCTTAAAGTGCACGAAAGGCTTTCGACTATGATTGACAGCCGATTATCAGTTGTAATTACTGTAGTTTTTTATTAGTTCTTTTTGAGTTGCAATTGCAGTTAATTTTTGCTCTTTTTAATATTGACAAGAGGCTAAGGAAATATTTGAGGCGATAATTAGAGTCCAGTTTTAGTTTACTCTGCTCAGGATTTGTTTTTTTTGTTTTTTTTTTTTTTTTTTGCAAAATGTTAAATTTCTTTAATCAAGTACAGTTTTCTTTTAATGGTTTCAATGTACAATTTTAATCGACTTGCATATAATCTGATCACAGGTGTATGTGGAGGAGGAGTTTCTAATGAGCAATCAACTTTATTGTGTCACTAAGCGATCTCAAGCTAGCAAGGATTTATCCAGCTTGCTTAATTGTATTAAATTTGGTTTATAAGTGGCTCCCTCACTGTAATCAAATGCCCCTAAAGCGAGCCCGAAACTTGACTACTTGTTAAATGGACCTTGACTGGTATTACAGTTGCACTTACAGCAATGCGATACTGAACACCGCTGGCCATGTGCCTTTGGCAGTCGCACATGCACTCGCACTCACATATCGAAACGAAGCCTGCGACGGGGATCTGCTGCCGTATTTTAGACAGAATTTAGAAGCGATTGCCTCGGGCTGGGCACTCAGCACAACTATTTCTCTAGTCCGTGTGGCAACAGGAACAAAAAGTTGTTAATTTTTACGTAATGGGAAAAGTTTTTAATCTGCCGTGTTTTGTTATTTTTCCCCGGTTTTTTGTTTTCATTTTTTTTTTCTTGTTCTTCCACGCTACGCACACAGCCGCAGAGCTCAACATGCATAGAGCAAACACAATAAAATCGAGCTTTATGGCAACTCTGGCAAAAAACCTCAAAAATAGTAAACCAAATACAGTTGGCGCTGCGAAGCTGCAATCGCAATTGCAACACAATTACAACAAAAGTAGCAACAACAACAACAACAACAACTACAACTACAAAACAGACAAAACAACCCCAACGATTTTCAATAAAGCAACAAAAAAGTCAAACGAAGAATGTAATTGGCGTGAGTGTTCGACCAGGCGTTACCCTTGCCCATGCCCTAGCCTTTGGTTGAAGTTGAGCCACGATCGAATCATTCAATTTTAATAGAAATAAATGAGTGAGAGTGCAAGGCGAGTGATAACAACATGGAACGAAAGGGCGATTACAGCTATCTCGAGTTGATCTCTGTGGTTTCATGCTACTCATGACAGTATATTGCAATATGCTCCTTAGCCTACTTTGCTTACTACAGGGTATTGTACAATAACCATAAAATGTATTGCGGTATGCGCGTTTCCTATTAACAAAACTGCACCGAAACTAATTTAGTTGGCAACCTCATAATTAGTTATGCGTTGAAATTCGATTGGCAGCCCATAAATAGTGCAGATTACCGACTAACTGAGGTCGGGACATCGACAGCGTGTTGGTTGCGCGTTTGTCATCAATAAGTGACAAGCATTAGATATATTTGTCAAAATTAACTCACACAACATTGAAATTTGCGGTTGCACACTTTTGCTGCCTAGGCCGAGGCCGAGGTTAAGGCCACTTGATGTTGCTCACCCTTTGCAACATGTTGCCATAAACATATCGATGCAAGTTTGTTATATTGCTTTCCTTTCATTGTACTCTTGCCTAAATTGTCGATAATTATCTGATTCATAAATGCAACAGAAACTGGCTTTAATTTCTAAAAGTCATAATTTAGTATTATATGTTTAACGGGTATTTCTTTCATATTGTCGATATTAATATACTATTTTAAATTATCATCTGATGACTCTGCTTGGGACGTGAAAAATTGTCGCTAGCTGGTTTCTTCCATCAATATATTTTACATTTCCGGATGTTAAGAATTATTTTTCCTATTTTGTCGCGCTTGCCTCGCTTACCTTTATTCTATATCCCTTTATTCTATTTCTACTAACTTTTCTGATGCAGAGATTTTCATTTACATAATGAGGAAACTATGAACTCATTTCTATGAATCTGCAAGACATATATTTTGAAAAATAGTATTTGGAATTATCCTGTATTAAAATAGCAGGTGAGTTAGCTATAGAACGATATGTCTTGCTCACAATATTCTGATCTATTGTAAAAATGATTGCCCGCCTAGAAAATCGATCCATCCATACAACCGTTACTCTCGCTAAAGACAATTAGTTAGGGATCCTAAACCATAATGCCTATAACAAGTGCTGCCCTTGGCACTGCTAGTTGCACGGGCTCAAGTGCACCTCGGTGTGTTTTTAGTGAGTTGCAGCTCTGCTCGCTAATGGCCTTACCTGAGGCGCTTCGCACAGCTCCCTTGACTTTACTGGCCAAGTGGCTGTTGCTGCTGTTGGGGATTGTTAGACTTGACATTGTCTATCTTGATTTTCTTGACATTGCATTTCGTAGGCATTTTCCCAAAAGCCTGGTGGACTGGACTATGAATGCCAAAGAAGCCGACAATGTGGAACAACGGCGATGTGTCGCCAATTTGCAGCATTCGCAAGTGGGGCTGTCAAATTGTTTTTACTAGTGGCAATAAAATGGTAGACAAGCTGCTCGACTGACAAACTGACAGACTGAAGAACACGACGATGCCGAGTCTGACTGACTGTCAGAGTCCTTGTAGCATTGTGAAGGCTATAAATGGCTTTTGCTGCTGCTTACGCTACACTCGTGGCTGGGGGCGTGGCAAGGGTTGACGGGCTGCTATGGGCTATGGGCTGGCATGTGAGCACACGCTGACTTAAACAAATGACTTCGGGTAACGTCCTTTTGCTTGTTTATGCATAAATTCTAAATAATCCTGTGAAAAGTGAAATGCGCCAAAATGCGCTGCTTCGTACGCTGGAATTGCGCTTTACTCTAATGTTTGGCTCCCGGATTTGAAGGCATTAGCCAAGCTTCTACCGACCCCTTGCTATCCGCCAGCTTCCAATAAAGTGGGCTGGACTATAGTCGCTTGAAATCTACATACATATTGTGTATATAAAATCATGTATGTCTGTGTGTGTGTGTGTGTGTGTGGCCTAAGCATCGTATGCGTAATAATGCTGCGTTATCAATTTACATTGAGGCGGCAGCAACAGCAGCAGCACCGACCACTGCCTTAGCCAAATTCAGTTTGCAAATTCGAATTACGTCAAAAAATATCATGTGTTCCGCAATTTCCATCTTTATTTTCCATCTGCTGTTGTTGGATTTTGATGGCAGCTCTCGGCAAATTTGCAATCAATTGCTACTCTTCCAATTTCATGCATGAGAGCTGCTTAAAAGGTAGAATGCCAGTTGACCGGCTGCCAGAGCCGTAGCGTTGCTTTTGCTACTCTTGTTGTTGTTGTTGCTGTTGTTGCCTCATGTTGCATGCAACTCTCATCAATACACTGCTGTATGTATGTGTGTGGGTGTGTGTGTGTGTATTGAGGTATTCAAAAGTTTTTGGCTGCCTTGATGTTATACAGGATGCAGCGATTGCCGTTTGAAGTCTGGCCGGCACCGATTATTGTTTTAATTTTGCACACACTCCAAAGCCTTGGACATTGTTTACCACTTTGGCATTTGGCTTAGGGTGCCAGCAGCAGCAACAGCAACAGCAGCAGCAGCAGCATCAGCAGTAACAATAGCAAAAACAACAGTAGCAACAACAACAACAGCAACAATAACAGCAGCAACATAGGCAACAGCAATTGATGTATGTCTTAAGTGAAATTTTGGGTTGACGCCTATGTATTTGGCACACACACTCTCACAGACTCACACTCACAAACACACACAAATGTATGGTAGATATTGAGAGAGGTTAGCAGAGATAATTTGGTGACCCTTGCTTGTTAGAGACTTTTATTTGAAATATTTACATGAAAAACAAAAATAAAATGCATGTTTGCAAAAAATAAGGTGTACTTTGATAATAGTTATCAAATTGTATCATATTCCTATATTAGATGTAAGCTGCATGTTTTTTTTTTAAGGTTAGTCTCGCTGATATGGAACTCAGATAAGTGGGCTACGGCGGGTTGACTCTGAATGTTTTGCCACTGGAGGATATTCTAGTATTAATATTCTTATATAATTATAAATAATCATTTAATTTCCTAACAATGATTAATGCACAGGTGATTTAAAATAAATATTTAATCGTTTTTTTAAACACGTCTCATTGAAAGCAATCGAATCTTTCGTGATGTCAAAATTTTGGAAAACGAATATGAAATGAGATCTGTAAAGAATTGTTAGTCTAAGCTTAAACTAATTGTATATAAAATGTATTGTCAATATATAAATAAATAATATATATATATATGTATATACATGCATAAGTCCAATAAGATGGGAGATCCTTTAGTTTCATTTAAATGAAATAAAATCCAGTGTGAGTGGGTTGCTAAAGTGTTGTAGTTCCGCTGCTGCAGGATATTTGCCGCCTTGAACAAGTGCACTAATTGAAAGCCGAAAAGTTGTTGTTGGCGGAGTATTTCGGTTTAGCTTGGTTAGTTGGAGATGAGCATATGTTGCGTATGCGTCATATGACGTCAATTCAATGCATGCGAGAACTCTTTGTGCCGCGCAGAAAGCGAACTATAAGTACAATTGAAGTTCCTTGGCAAGATTCAAGATTCCGCTACTCGATGTCCTTTACTCTTTGCGTAGCTTTGCTGTGCTCTGTGTGCATTGCGCTCTGTGCGTCTGCAGTCTGACGACCCGTCGACCCGTCGACCCGTCTACTCGTCGAGCAGTCGAGCAGTCGAGCCGTCGAGCAGGACTCGTTGACTGACAGAAACTTGCTGCAATTTTCAACTTGACTGCCAAGGAGTTGAACTCGCACTCTTGCTTGCACTCATCCCAGTCCTTGTCGTCGACGTCGTCGACAAGTTATTTTATTGATAAACTTTTTCGTGGAGTGGCTCGCGGGCGGTGTAGCAGGTGGGTGTCAGAAGCCAAAAGAGGCGGGGATGCTTGTGGCAACGGACGACTCTTTGACGGTTGCTCTGAGCGCTGTCTTCACATTGTTTGGCTTAAATGGCATTAAATCCTTTTAATGCAGGGCGCACGCCGAGCGGGAGGGCAGGCAGACAACTCGCAGGCACTTTGGGGAAATCAATTGTGCTGATTGTCCTGCAATTGAGCTGCTTCAATTCAACTGACTCGACAGCTGGCTAAATCGGGGAAGCGGAGCGCAAACGGCCTGGCTAGTTGTATCCTTTTGAGCTCTGCTCTCACTGCTGCTTCTGCTGCTTGATTTTGTCCTCAGCTGAGTATTTATTTTTGCTATGCGCTGCCACTTGGCACTCTCTTTTTTTTAGCCTTATCCGAGTGAAGCAAATTGAAAGATTTACGCTGTTGTTTAAAGGGAATTTAGCAAACTGTTGCTGGCATGCCAGCACGCAGGCTAATGTCAATGCGAATGCGAATGGCGAGGCAAGTGCGAGTGTGCGTGTGAGTGTGCGTGTGAGTGTGAGTGTGAATGTGACTGCGAGTATAAGTTGCTTTATTATCCTGGGCAGAGGTGCAGTCGTAGCTGTAACTGTGGATGCTGCTGCTGCCCGAGGCAGCCCTGTGTCTGCAGCTATGTGGCCTCGTGCCGGCATCTCGGACATACCTGTGCCACGTTTATTGCCACTTTTGAGTTGCATGAAATTAAACCCGCTTTTACGAGCAGCTATGCGAATGCCTGAAGGCCAGTCAGCGCGGGCAGAGCGTGCTGCAACTTAAGTCTTTAAGACGCACCGCCTACGAGTTGGCCTTTTAATTATGCAAATGCATTGATGGTTATTAATTGCAAGTGCAAGCACTGGCGGCTCAAGGACTTCAAGTTTTAAGGCGCGGTTTGGCCGCAGCCGACCATTAGGCGGCCTCAGTCGCAGCATCCACAAAAGGCTACACAGCTATACACATACCTATATATATATATATATACCGAAAAAAAAAGAAATGAAAATGAAAAGGAAAATAACAAAAGCCAAAGTGGCCAAAGCCGACTGCCAGCAAATCTTTTAGTGCAATCTGAAAGGCAGCTCTGGCAAAGCGCGCGGTCACGTCGCCTTTTTGCCGAGTTGATAAGGAAAACGCTTAGAAAAGCGTGACCACAGCAGCAGTGGCAGCAGTGGCAGCAGTGGCAGCAGAGGCAGCAGCGCCAGTTGGTGCCAAAGTCAAGGCAGGAGCTGCGGCCAGGTGCAAGCTGCCGCAAGATAAACTCCGCAGGTGAGGCGAGGACGGGGTAGGAGTTGCTGCATAAGAAAACGCAACTTTAGCAAATTTTCGTTTCGTTTGTGTTGAAAAGTTTTTCCTCTCCTTTTTCAGTCGGGTTTCTCTTTCTCCTTTTTTTTGTGCTGAATAAATCATCTTTTTATTTTATTTCTTCTTTTTATATGTGCCTGCTTTTGTATGCCTTTTGTTTTGACTTCTTCACTCTGTGATTTTCCTAGTTGCTGCTGTTTTTCCTATTGTTTTCCCAGTCATAAAACAATTGCCGTTAAGTGTTGTTAAATGCACGTGCAGCAGGTTTCAGACTTCAGCCTTCAGCCTTCAGCCTTCAGTTTTATGGTTGCACGTTGCACGTTGCACGTTGCAAATTGCACTTGCAACGGATTTGGGGCGGCTTTCTGTTCCCGCTCAACTAAACTGTTGCATGCTCTTAGGCAGCCAGAGTTGCAACTTTATAATGCTAATATTTCTTAAGCAACAGTCCCAGACGAGCGTCAAACTTGTCTCTGACCTAAAAATTAATCCAAATAATTATCAACACAATATTGTCATTAGTGCATTTTTGGGTTGAGAGTTCTTCAAATTTATCAAGCAATTATGCTTGTTATTTAGGCACTCAAAAACTAACTAATCAAGTAACAGCTGAGGAAAAGATGAAGACTTTGTTGGGTCTGGTACGCCTCCTTCTGCCTGTTACATACTTTTAACAAAACCAATATGCCCTGATTTCCCATTTTCAATGGGTTCAGGGAGTAAATATTATTGGCGATGCACCTTTATATCTTTTCACGATATTAATATCATTTTCACCTGACTTATGTGTAGAGAGTGCTATGGAAAGTTAGATACTTTACAATTGAGCATGTACCTGAATTGACAAGTGCACGTTGAAAATAGGCACAGAAATAAATGATTCAATTCTCGCTCAAAATCCGAATTTGTTTGGCGAACTTTTACTTAAAGCTTATCAATCACCCATTCACGCAAGCTACTTAAAGTTCAATCAAATCTTAAATGCTCTGCCTCATCTCCCCTAGACAGACTAAACCTATAATAATTTAGTGGAAAAGGTGTTTGTCCGTGCAACACCGGCAGGAGGACAGTTTCACTCACACTCACACTGACACTCACACTCACATTCATACTCAGCACTCTCACATAAGCCATGTCGGAAGCACTTTAAGCTTGTCGCTCGTTGCTTTTTGATTTATGCGCCCGTCGAATGGGTTGGCTGCCTTTTGGCCTGAGCTGCTGCTAATAAGCCTCAGTTTTACACACACATACACACACACAGACACACTTTAGCCCTTTTAATTGCCTTTAATTTTCAACACCAGCAGCCACAGCACGTAGCCAAGTGAATATGAGTTGACTTGGCCATTGTTTTGGCGCTTAAGGTCTTTTAGCTGGCTGTCTGGGTGTCAGTCGAGTGCGCTTAAGTCAACATACGGCTGCCATATAGACATAGACACTCACTGCCAACTTAAACAGACTCGCACACATACATAGATAGAGAGCGCGAGAGAGAGGGTGAGTGAGTGAGTGAGTGAGTGAGTGAGTGAGAGGGAGAGAAGTCATTTCTAGAGTAACGCGCTCCTTGGCACTGCTCAAATATTTACATTCCATTTAGGCACCGGGCCGTCTGGGCAGGCTCATCGTCTGTTGCGCTGCTGTTGACTGAAACACTTCATCTTCATTTCACAGTTATTTTCAACTTCATTTGCGCGGTAAATAGGTGAACAAATACGCAGCCAGCCGTGCACCGACAGCGACTCCCACACCACTTGCGACTTCGCCTTCAACTTTTGGCTTGCGGATCGACTTTGCCGAGGCTGTGTTGGTGTCTGTCTGTGTGTGTGTGTGTGTGTGTGTGTGTGTCTGTCTGTGTGTGTGTGTGTGTGTCTGTCTGTGTGTGTGTGTGTGTGTCTGCAGATGTGTCTGTGTGTGGGGCAGCACGCCGCCTTGGCATTAATATTGCCCTTTCCTCCATAACTGTGTCACGGTGTCGTTTAACTTATTAGCCTGGCCAGCTCTGTGGCCTATTTGCATTAGCCTTAACATTTTCGTCGCCTTTTAATACTCTGTGCTCAAGGTCTACTTGATTGTGGACATGTTTTGATTTGATAGAGAGATACATAGATGGATTATAGACAATTTCTATTGTAGAGATGGAGAACGAGAGAGTGGGAGAGGGAGAAGGGGAGAGTAAGAGCATGAAAGAGAGATAGAAAGAGTCAGAGAGACAGAGAGGTGGCTATGGAAACAGGTAATATTGTGAACCATTTTTGCAGTGCAGAATACAAATTAACAAGTTAGAGTGCACTAATCGAGACTGCTCGGCCAGGAGATACCCTGCCCCTGTAAGGGATTGATATTTGTTTTCTTTGATCCAGAATAACATGCAACAATTGCAAGCACAGCAGAGACTTGGGGCTATATATTTTAGACCCCTATGTATCCCCTTGTAGATTAACTATCTTCATAAAAGAGATATATTAATATAAAATTGCGCGTATTTGCAAAAGCATAAGTATCAAGCCTCAACCTCAGTATTCATTCATTACACGGTCCTATGTACATCGAAAATTTTAGATCTCTACCTCTAAATATATAGAATGGGATGAGTTATCGAAAAAATATGACAAACTCACAGTGTGTATGGTATGATAAAAACAATTTCTGATTTCCCCTTTCAATGGGTTCAGGGAATAAAAATAGCAAAATTGTAACAAAAATCGATTTCCTTTGCTTTATGATAACCGTAGACCGTAGTTAGAAGTGTATAGCCACGTCGTTACGCTGATCAAACATGCAACATTTTGTCTATAGGGTTGACAAGTGGAGCGCAAAAAATGTTGGTTAGCCGCGCAAAATTCGTTTGCCGAGCGAAGATGTAGCGCAGATTAAATAATTCATTAAGAAAACTTGGCGAGTGCCTTTACAGCACACAGCGTCTCTCCTCCACTGCCTCACTCCCCCCCTGCCCAACTCTATCCCCGCGTCCACTCGCCCTGCCCTCGTGCCACCCACCACGTTGTGGCAGTCATCAACGTCAGCGTCTCGTAGATGTTTAGATAAGCTTGGGGTAATTAAGCGCTGAGTGTTGCCACTGCCATAAAATATAGTATAACTGGGCAAAGTTTTTTGGCGCGCGAATATACGACATGAATTTAAATAGAAATTAAACTAAAATGAGTAACAGCAGCAGCAGCAGCAGCAGCAGCAGCAGCAACAACTGACGCTTAAATTGTGCAACCAATTTGGGCATATCCATGTGCCCGGCTTATTGCAAATATTAAATACAATTTAATAGCAGCGCGAAATTGGCGCAGCTTGTAAACAAAATGCAGCGGCAATGGAGCCAACGACAATTAAGAGCCCAAAGGCTCATGTTTCCTTTGTAAGGGTATGTGTGTGTGTGACTGTCTGTGTGTGTGTGTGTGGCACTATATATGCATGACAATGTCATGAAAACTTGTAAGCAGCCACACCCCGAACAGCCGCCGCCCACTTAGACCTGCCTGCTTTTACTCTATCCAGATTTATTGCAGGAAAAACAGTTGTCGTCTCATTCAGGCTCTCTCTTTCTCTTCCTCACCCTCTCTCTGCTCAATATATATATATATATGTTTTTTTTTTTTTTCAATATATTCGGAGATTGGCCATTGTTGGCCTTCACTTGAACGCTTTTTCTTTGTCCACGTTAAAACCACTGTAAGTAACTAAGTTGCAGTTGCAGTTGAATTTTGTTGCTGCTGTTGCCGTTGCAGTTGCTTTTGATGTTGCTGCTGCTGCTGCTGCTGCTGCTGCTGCTGCTGCTGCTGTTCTGTCGTTGCATTGTTTGCCTTCCTTGTGGGCTGCAGGCTGTCGGCCAGCTTTCAATAACAATTTACACAGCTTGTTGCATTCGCTTTTATTTTTATTTGAACCTTCTGCGATAAAGTTGCTTATCGCATTAAATATCTGTTGAATATTCAGATTTGTCGTTTGCTACTTTGATATCCGATTCAGCATACAAATTAAATTAAAAGAGAATAATTAATAAATTGTGAAGCTGGTCTCGAGCTCAGACTCGGACTCGGATATGCTGAGAGCTCAGATGCTTAAATTGCCATATAAATGCCATGCGATACCGTTGAGCGAACCTTTAATAAACAACTGAATATTTTATAACAATTTATCGATTTTTATTTATTTAACTGTTGATTTAAGTGTATCAGCAGTTACGTCTGCCATTTTCGAAATGATAGCAAATTGATATGCTCTGGACAGGTGAATTGCTCTATTGGACTCATAAAGAAAGGGAGAGGGAAAGAAGAAGAAGAGAGAGAGAGAGACTGGTGGAAAAAGAGATTGATTTTTACATATCAATAATCACAAACAACGCTTTTAGCCTCTCACTTGGTTGAATGAGAATCTTCATCAAAACTATATGAAAATATATTTAAATAAAAAATAATATAAAAATCGTTTCAAATTATTTTAATTGTTTTTTTTTTAAGTCCTCACATAAGTTAGATTTCAATATGTTTTTTTTTTTGTTTTTATTATTTTCTTTGCTAATTGCAGATTATAAATAAATACACTGCCAAATGCGAAAATTTGTAATTATGCACATTTAATGAATCAAATAATTATGTTGAAATAAAGGCATAATTGGGGCGAAAGGATATTTAACTTTAGTTTCGGACATTTCCATTGGCAATACAAAAATCGGACCATTAAAGCCATGCATACAATGGTCTATAATACCATTTAATGCCGATCTAATGTTATTGTTGTATGTTACCTCCAATGTCGAATGCTCTGTGGTTTGATTCCTGAATGCACCAGGCAGCACTCCCCATGCACTGACGTCTGGAATACTTTTAACATCAAAAATCGATTCCCGTTCAACTTGTTTAAATCAAATTTAAATAATGTTTCGACAAATACGAGTGTGTTTTACAACATGTCTGCATGTTTATTAAGTGTAATTAATCGAGTGTCTCTTTCGACACGACACATTACAGCTCTCTCGAACATCAATGTGTGCTGCGTCGACTTCAAATCACTCGAACTTGACTGATTTGCAACAGGAATATATATGTAGATAATGGCCACATCGAGTAGACACTAAGTGACACAGTGAAGTAAGGTATCAGAATACAATTTGAGGGTTGTTGTCAATCATTGTTATTATATCAGTCCAGGTATTTAGAAAGGTCTCTCAAGCCCATTAGCCAACTGCATTAAATTGAAAGCAACTGACTTTAAAAAGGCGCCGTCGCCAGGATATGGCCTATAGCTTTGCATTGATTTATTGCCGTATTGGGGCAGGCGTTGCCCCTCTGTCTGGGCAAACGCTCTTCCTCTGCTGTCCGCTAGTTACTCCCTCCCTGCCGCTGCTCCAGATGCTCGACGGTGCATGAATGTCACTGCTGAGCCAAGCAGAGAAGACAACCTACAACGCGCGCTGCGATTTGCGAACAACCAATAGCGAGCAAACAACGCCGAACATGGGCAAAAGCGAGTGGGCAGAGGCGAACAGCAACAAATAACACAGGCTACGGCAACAACCGAGACAAAAGGCAGTAAAAAGTGTAGCACAGAAATCAGCGCACGTTAGCAATTAATAATGGCCAAAAGTAGTGGGAATAAAGCAATGGCCAGACATTTGGCGGCTCGCGTATGGGGACCTAAGCGAAGGAAAGGAAAAAGCGAAGCAGAAAAAGAAATTCACAAATGTGATATGGGCACAAAAGACGGCCAGAAAGGACCACAGCTGCAGTCTGCCCAAGCGTTGTTGGCCAAGTGTACAATGGGTAGAATTGCCAATGGGATTAGCAAAATGTGAAGTCTACAGCAAACCCACTTTCAATGGGCTCACTGCATTAAAACATTCATTCCTTACAGAACACTCTTTATTTTAACCATTTAACTTCACTTAGAATTATTCAACATGCTTCGAGATTGAAATAAATCTTCTCAGTTTCAATTTTATTAGTTAAATATATATTCGGTTGGGATAATCCCATATCCTCATAGATAATATGATCGTTCTCATAGGTAATTGAAAATTATTTTGAATATTAATTTATTTATAATTCATAATATATAAAATCCAATTATATTCATTTTATTTTCTTGCACCAATAATATTTGTGTTGTTTCTTCTTTCCTATTCGATTGAATGAACCGATCAATTGGTTTCAGTAAATTAAATTGAAATCGTAAATAAATGATATTGCTGAGATATATCGAATATTATGTTATATGGTATTCGCAAGAAAGTGGGACAGTAATCTAGGTTTGCCGTCTTATCATAGTAGGCTTCCGCTATCTATCTATCTGTTAATCAATTCCAAAACATTTTTGGGGATCGTTTGGTTGTTTGGGGATTAGAATATGGGGATTAGTATATTCTTTACATACGTTAACTATAATACATTTTATTGCATATTTTCTTTATAGTTCTCTCTACAGTTAATAAAATCCTTACTTTCAGCTCGTCTTAAGGAAATCATTCACAGTGCCCAGGAGTGAACACTGGTTTACATCTGCTGATCTCCAAATTTGGGGCAATCTTAACTTATATTTGTAATTTTTATACCCTGAACCCATTGAAAATGGGAATTCAGGGTATAATGCTTTTGTGAAAATGTGTGTAACAGGCAGAAGGAGACGTGGCAGACCCCATAAAGTATATATATTCTTGATCAGCACAAAAAAATAAGTTGATATAGCCCTGTCGAGATTTCGGAAACTACAAAAGCTAGAGAGCGCGCGCTTATACGTGCGTAAAGAAGACGAATATTAATTTTTTTGCAGGGTTCAGTTTATCTCGTAGTCGAGCCGTCTCGACTAGAGCCTTCTTACTTGTTTTTAATATATCCCATTTATTGATAATCTTTACTTAACGAATTACTTTAATTCTTTACTGAGGATAGTTTGATGTTTATTTGACGTTTTCAATTAACGTTTTCTGTCTTCCATAGTTTCTATAATATTTGAAGGCATATTTAGAAGGTCTGGCAAATAAAATATTTCTATCGAGTTGGTGATACTATTGTAATAATTTTCTCTACTTTTTTATGCAATAAATATTTTATAGTTTTGCTTAAGTTTGACTCTACATTTGTCAATACATTTTAAAGCGACTGAAATATTCTTACTTTATAATTTTATGGGATCTCATAACTATATAAAAATATAAATAATCACAAAGTAAACATTTGAAGAGGTGTGAAAAATGAATTGCTTACGCAGGTGGGAGAGTGTGATACACTACACTATAAAGTAGATTGTTCAATTGACAATATCTATCTGCTATATTTGGATTATAGTTTCAATTTCAAGTTGTATTTATGTATATTTGCTTATATTATATTTAGAGCCAAATATTTGATTAGTCGATTATTAGTGCACATGTCTGCTTTGCACATAATTGCATCCATTCTTTGCATTGATGGAATTTCCATTTGCTATTTGGTAGCTAAATTTAAAATGGCCATTAAAGCCAACGCGCCAGAGCACGCAGACAGTTGCATGATATAAATAAAAAATTAAATGCCACGTACGTAGCCACGCCCACACACAGACCCACGCACATACACATGGAGCGCTGTCACATGTAATTATTAATTTCTAAAAAGCCATTCAAAATAATATAATTTTAAAATGTGCGCCAGCCGCTGACGTGCCCGTAAGCCGAACTGCTTTAGGAGAATGGGGTCAAATGCTCCAGCTCTGGGCAAACGCACAAACAGCCACACAGCCAAACGGGCCAATGGTCAATGGTCAATGGTCAGCGGCTGGCTCTGCTTGGTTACAACTGTCGTTAGACGCGATGCGCAGGGCATTAATTTATGTGTTGCCATACGAAATCAATATGCCCGCAGCGTAAAGATGCAAATTCGCCAACTGGCCAAAAAATAGTTGCTGCACATAAACATATTGCCTTATTTTGCCGCTATTCCCATTTGCCGATTCGTCCATATGCGCTGAGTTAACATTTTGCATATGTTTCGATTTTAATGTGCACGCACATCCTCTCTCATAGAAAACTAATCCTAATTTAAATGCTTTGCTCACATTACATATACGCCTCCTGTGACACCCAATAATATTTAAAATGAACCAACAATTTAATTGCTGGACAAAAATTAGCAAACATGTTCAAAAGAATGTCATAATAACACGAACAACATCAGTGAGCTATAATATCGTGCTGCATAACAGATTCTATGAAGCATCCCTTCTCAATATTAAAAACGTATTATACATAATTGGAAAATGGAAATTTCGGGTTAGTCAATATTATTTTCGAATTAACTTCGCATCAGTATTGAAAATCGTATTTCAATAGCTGATTCGAAGGGAATTAATTTAAGTTGAATTTGCAGATATTTATTCGAAACTTTACTAACTTTAATTTGAGGTCGACTCTTATTCCTAACAACAATAATAAGTTGTAGTATTTCGATGTGAATGCAAATATATAGAAGTGCAGTACTTAAATTCACAGAGACTCAAACATGTTGGATCATTTGCATTTTTTGTTTCAGTTAGACTAAATGTTTAGCACGGGTTATTGGAGAGAATAATACTTCGGCAGTATTAATGTAATCAGTCTTAAGATCCAAAAGCACTACGAAAATGGGACCCATGAGAAAGATCGAGTTGTCTACAGAAAGTGCATTAAATAACGCTGAGACTAAAGCTAATGCAACATCTAAAGTTTACTGATCAAGAATTATGAATGTCGCTGTGCTCATTACATGGATAGATTGAATCTAGAACCTCACCCTCTTTCAGTACTTTCCATCGATAATTGGAAATGTTTTCTTAAGCGTAGCTTGCATACCGTAACAGCTGTAGACTTTATGTTCCAATAATAAATTCTTAGGCTTGTATTTCTTAACTAACCACATATGCATTTCTATTTACTCAAGAAATACATTGCCCTATTACATCCCATACTGCATGTGTTTTCTAAGAGACATATTCACATACTGAACTCATTGAAATTATAGTCCATACTTCACCCCAGGTCTCTGCGAGAACTACGCAGTTAGAAGGGCGCGCGCTTTTGCTTGCGTAAAGAATTCCATTGTTTTGGTACTGCTTTTCATGTTAACATTGTATTTTGTTAATAAGAATTTTCTTAATTAACAAATATATTAAATATTAAAATAAATCAAATTATATCTACCTATATATTAGATAACTCTAGTTAAGCTTAAAGTATAAGCTGAAAAGTCATTTCAGATAAAGACTTACAATATTACCTAAACATTGAACAAATCAGACCTGACTTTGCGAATTTCCTATAAAAGCGAGAGCTTTGCACCTAGTTTAAGCACAATATGTCGTTCTGCTTATTAAAACTTGTCCTGCTGCTGTCGACGGCTTCCCGCCTAAGTGCGCGGGTGCTGTTTTCTAAGAGTTTGGAGTCGCGAATTATCAATGGAGAGGAAATTGACATTTCCCTTGTACCCTGGCAGGTTGCCTTACTGTATCAAAACTATTTTCATTGTGGGGGCTCCGTGTACAGCCCAGATATTATCATAACTGCAGCCCATTGTGTTGCAGATAGAGATGTGAACGATTTCTGGGTACGAGCTGCATCTTCGGATGTAAGTTTTGGTGGCCAGGTGAGAAATGTGGGTTCCATTTGGAGCCATGAAGGTTTCTCTTGGTCTACCGCTGCGAATGACATTGCTGTACTGCGGCTAGTTGAGCCCCTAACACTAGGAACACTAGTGCAACCGATTCGCTTGGCAACAAGCAGTCCCCAAAATAATGCAAGAGCTTTTGTCTCAGGATGGGGCTTTACAGGATATGAATACCCGGAGCATTTGTATGGAGTGGAACTTACAATTTTGGATAGTGAGCAATGCAGACAGACTGGTTATGGCCAAGAGATTTTGGAGGACATGTTCTGCGCCTTCGATGAAAACAAAGATGCTTGCGACGGAGATTCCGGCGGACCCCTCGTTTCTAACGGTGAACTTGTTGGTGTTGTCTCTTGGGGCTATGCCTGTGCTGTGTCAGATTACCCAGGGGTCTACGCCAATGTTTCATATTTCCAGGACTGGTTGCTTAAAACCATTGCATTATCCAATAAAACTTTTAGCTAAACAATGAATCCTGTATTTCACAACTTATTTTCGAAGTAATACTTCGAAAATGCTTTTATTTAAATTATTTTTGTATTACAAGAATTGATGTTCAGTTTACAAAAATTGCGGCAGCTGGTGAAATGAGCTACAATCAGTCAAATAATTGTGAATGGCGCTTCAGTGTATACTTCTTATCTGAAATGTATGTATATAACAGACGAGAGAAGGCGTCGACGATCTCAAGAAGTAAGAAAAACTCTATCTAATCGTTTCTGAAAATTTCAACAATTTGTCAAATTATCTCTCTGTGAACAAATTGATCAATTCGTAAAACTGCTCTTTTACCTATTACAAATTTTATTTTTGTACTGTTACGTTTTGTAGACAGTTCCGGTTCTTTTTATACTCAGATAATATTTTTGTCCAAATTTATGTTCTAGATCAGGTTGACAAGCTAAGTCGATTTAGCCATGTCAGTCTGTCCGTCTGTATGTATGAGCTATCATAAACTATCTAGCTAGATACTTGTATATCATGCGCAAATCGTTTTTAAACTCGGAACCCATTGAAAATGGGAATTCAGGTTTAAATGGTTTTGTGAAAATGTATGTAACAGGCAGAAGGAGGCGTCGCAGACCCCATAAAGTATATATATTCTTGATCAGCACAACAAAATAAGTTGATATAGCCCGTCATTCCGTCTGTCCGTCCGTCCGTATTATGGATACGCAGATAATTTTCTGATTTTGGATGCCACGCCCCCTTCGCCCTCATTTAAAATACTGGAGACTTGTAATTTGACAAATTTAATTTGAATTTGAATGCTATCAATATATTCCGAGAGTTTCATTAAGATAATCCATCTAGAAATGGAGTTATAAGAGTTCAATGTTGCGCCCAACCCCAACCCCAAGTCACGGCTCCAACTGCGCGGTTAGCAGAGCGCTCGCTTACACGTGCGTAAAGAAGATGAAAATACATTTTTTTTGCAGGGTTCAGGGTATCTCGTAGTCGAGCCGTCTCAACTAGAGCCTTCTTACTTGTTCGTCTCAGAGTTTTGGATTATAAACCCTAATGAAAATCAGATATAAAATAATATCTCCTATTTTTGTGAAACCTTGTAATGTATATATATGTATGTGTGTGTGTATTCACATGTTCGAAATTGCACTCATACGGACAGATGGACAGCAAGACGGACATTGCTGAAAACCAATATACTCATTTCACTTTGTGAATGAGTATAAGGCGATATTTTTTCATTTTTAGAATACATTTTTAGTTTATGATTGCTTTATACATTTAGGTACTTTAAGTACTATTAGGCTTTGATTTATATTTATTTTTGCTCAGTTTCTGTGAAGAATAGAAAGAAAGCAATGGATATCATATTTTTTCCACTATGCAATAAATCGAACTTTATTGTGTGTATGTGTGTGTGGGTGTGTTTATCGTGTTTGTGTGTGTGGATGGGCGTGGGTCTGTATTTGTACGTGCATTCGTATTGCTGCAACAATGTGCACCACAAATCTCTAAATTCCCACAATAGTTTTTAAAGGGAGAAACAAATTTATTTGTGCGCTGCAACAAAATATTGTGCAAACTTTTAGCGCCAACAAGTTAAATCAAATATATGGCACACACGCTTCGCTCTTGCTGTTTGTTGTTTTTGCATTTGTTGTAATTGGTGTCATTAATGTTGTTGCAGTTGTAGCCAACACCAAGTTCAACAGCAATTAAAATTGCCAAAAGAAAACGAATGTGAGTGGCGCGCAACAGCAACATTTACAAGAACAACAACAACAGCAACAACAACAGCTTATCTTAAGTTGCGATAGTTAACAATCAAGAATAACAACAACAACAACAGAGTGGCCAGCGGTCACAGCCAGGACATCAAGCCGTGAAACTTAGCCAACATTTTGGTTGGCCGTCCGAAATTTGTTCAAAGCAATAAAAATGTTGCAGCTCGCGAAATGTGCAGAATGAGGGATTGAGCTGGGCAGCAGGGGTGTGGCATAGTTGAAATCATGAGGACATACACTTGCACATATGGGAAGGTTCTGTCTGTCTATGTGTGTGTGTGTGTGTGTGTGTGTGTGTGTGTGTGTGTGTGTGTGTGTGGGTGTCTGTATGTATGTGTTGAACGTAAATCGTTGTAATAGAAACATTGCATTTTATTGCATTTGTTCTCGTTGCTGGCCTTTTGCCTTTGCTTTGCTTTGCTTTGGTTTTCACTCATTTGGAATGCTCTATCAGAGGGTATTGGATATTTTTCAATAAATAAGTGACGTACATTAAGCGGCATTCGTGAATACATTGCACAGAGATTGTTGGTAACATCGGAATACTATATATAAGTTTTCAAAACAAATCACAATTCTCACCTTAGAAAATTTTCCCTGCTTCTTATATGGCAGCATAATTCAATCTACACATTAAATTAACAATCAAGGTAATTCTCTACATTACAATATATCTTTATGATTTTGCCATTCGAGGATTTATAAAAATAATTATTTATAGCAACAATATCTTGATCAAACCAGATAGTTGTTTATCAAGGACACCAAATGGTAGAAATAGAAAATGTTCATTCAAAGAGTATGTGGTATTCGTCGTCGGAGATCTGAACTTTATATTGGGTTTTATTTTTTGTACTGCACCAATAACATGGAACTGATAAATGGTCGAAAACGGCTTTGTGCCGATGTCTCCATGCCAGCTGCGTCAGAAGCTCAGTGGCCATATTTGTCTTTGGCCTGGGTACTGCCAAGCTGTCTGCTTGTTGGGCTGGCCAATGGAAACTTAACAAAAACTTTTCAATTTGGGCTAAAAGCTAAGCCAAATCCGTGTAGCCATCGCCAGTTGTCTGTTGGCAGCTTCTGGCGAGCGTTAACGGATTCATATGTGGCAAGCTGTCGTGTTGCTGCAACTTCATTACCTGCCGCGCGGGAACTCACAAATGAGCATTGCATCGGGCTTATAAATGACGGCCAACAACCGCTGTATATATCACTGTGCCAACGATTTGTCTTTGGCTTTTAGCTGACACTTTCGTGTCCTCTTTGTATAAGAAGAGTAAACCTTAATTAACTTGAGTACATGGACCACAGGCGTTAGTGCAATCGATGCGACTGCCAAAGTGCAAACTGTTTTTTCTTCCACTGTTTTTTCTTCCACTCGCAAGATGAATAATGCAAGAGACACATAAACTGCTAAATTTGCATAGCACTAGGTGGCCCACGGCTAGCAACGGACTCGATTATAGCCAAGTAAAGTGCTTGGCCTGCGAGCGACGGGTCAGCCACAGAAACAGAAAGAAAAACAGGAGCAAGTATTTTTGTACCATCTGATAATGATATGTGCAGGAGCAGGAGACAGACAAGAAAGGGGAAAGAGTGCCCAAATGTAGATAAATACAAAATATTGAATATATCGCATCTGATTGTGCTTTAGATATGAAATTGGCATTTCAAATGAATTCCACTGAAAATAAAGCAATGCAATAGCCATTCAAATTGCAGATGTATTTTTGTATTTTTAACTCTCTCTTGAAAGGAAATAGCATATGAGATAATGTTAGATATAACTGTGCTGGAATCAATTGTAATGCCAATTGTAATTGAAAATGGAAAATCACTAACCCATTGGAAATGGGAATTCAGGATATCATGGTTTTGTGAAAATGTATGCAACAGGCAGAAGGAGACGTCGCAGACCCCATAAAGTATATATATTCTCCGTCCGTCCGTATGAACGCCGAGATTTCGGAAACTACAAAAGCTAGAGAGCTGAAGAAGAGTGTTAGTTCTTTTTTGGCAGGGTTCAAGGTATCTCGCAGTTGACTAGAGCCTTCTTACTTGTCTATATAATAGTTTTGTGTAAATGTATGTAACAGGCAGAAGGAGGCATAACTGACCTCAATCAATATAGCCATAGCCGTCCGTCAGTCCGTATGAACACAGAGATCTCGTAAACTACAAAGATTTCAGATTTTGGTTACCACGCCCTCTTCGCCCCAAATTTGTAAATTGTATTTCAAATATTAGAGCAATAAGTGAGATGAATGAAGATTGTCCATATGCAAGAGGATTTGTATGTGTATAAAGATTGTACCTCAAGTCACAACCCGCGCTTATGCGTGTGTGTACGTGCATCCGTCGTTTATTATGTATAGAATATCCGTTCTTTGTACGGTTGAGAGGATCTCTTAGTCGAGCAGTCGCGACTAGCACCTTTAGTTGCATTATTTAACTTTAGTATTTTATCAAGAAGTACTGTCATATTAAAGGCCTAGATCTAGTTGGTTTTAGGGGTATCAAGATGAAGATAACAGTACATCAGCACAGACAGATGATACAAATATTTAAATCTCTCAGTAAGGAGTGAAATAAATAAAGTAAAGTAAGAAAGAATATTAAACAAAGTTCTTAAGCCACTTTTTATCGTAATAATATTGTTATTAACAATTAATTGCTATTACAGCAATCAAGAATTCATATGTCTGCTAGTGCCTGCTTGAGGGCATAAAGCCAATTAAGTTTATTTATTTAATGATTTGCTCGTGTTTGAAATGTGTTTCTGGCCTTATAAAAGTTTTATTGCCGTGGTTAGCAGTAGATTAAATTTGATTACGTATTTATAATCAGTGCGCACGTTTAATTCCTGTCCAAATTATACTTTATAATTTAAGCCACCGCACACAGAGATTCCCTTTTTTTTTGTCGCTTAGTTTTGTCCATTACACTAAGCCGCTTTGACTGCATTTAATCAGACGCATACTTCGGCCCTTGCAATGGATTCGCACGCAAAAAATACGCGTGTAAAGCAAATATTTTTTGACAACTCTATCAAATGCAACTACACGCAAGTGTATGTGTGTGTATGTGTGTGTGTGTTTAAGAGTGAGGAAGGTGTGTGTTTGCATCTGATGCCACGGATTTAATGCTGCATACTGTTTAGTAAAATGCACTGGGAAGGTAATACGAGTAGTCAACCTGTGGCGGAATTTCCCGATGAGTTTCCACACAAATTCACAAAAACACATACACAAGCACAAACAACACAGAGATTAAAACAGATTACATCTGAATTATTTGATAATGCCCACGGACCTGCACAGAAATAGAAAAATAAAAGACGTACATATAGTAAAATATCAGGGAAAATCTGTCGAATGGCAACACATCGCAGCGCATCGCAACGAATTGCAATGAATTGCACCGAATTGCATCGAATTGCATCGTATCATATTGCATTGCATTTCGCCGTGGTAGAAAATGTTACTTTCATTTAGCTTTGGCATTTATCACTGTTGCAGTAGGTTTCGACTATTCACCCTGTTGCATTTAACAAGTCATTTTATGGCTGGGGCTGGTATTTAAATATTAAAATATGTAACACGAGTTACATGTGTTCATTGGTACTTTCCATTGGAAAATTGTATACCCTAACCCATTGAAATTAGAAAAAATCAGATTTATCTTAATATGTATATAACAAGCAGAAGGAAGGCCGATATACCTCGAAAATTGTATCAGGTGATCGAGCTGATCAACGAGCTGAGTTAATACAGTTCCATCTGTCTGCCAATTTTTCTACTGAGTTCATATTTTTATAGACAGACTAATGCATATTTTCAACCATTATCTATTGCTGAGTTTGCAATGTTTTGCATTGGTCTGTTGCATTCTTATATTATCGCAGAGGTTACAAGAGTTAGCGTTCGTTTATTTATAATTCTTGTATTTATACATAATTCTTGTGTGCCTATGTTTAGAGTCCGCACAGACATCTTGCCAAACGGACAAGGAAAAATTAACTCAGTTCTTCGTCTTGATCAAGAATATATGTATATGCTTTATGAGGTCTGCCATGTCTCCTTTTGCCAGAGAGAGAGAGAGATGAGAGAGAAGAGAGAGAAAGTTGCATGGCAAATGTTGGTCAGAGGTGCAGACGGGTAAATCGTAAATAGACTTTTAGTGACCCACGCTTTAAAGTGAACCCTCAAAATTGGATATGCACTGAGTGTTTGTGTTGCAAATTTGTTGTTGTTACACTTTAGATATTTATTGCTTAAGCTTGTTACAGTGATTATTCAACACATTGCACACGCTTGAGCGTGCATTCTCGATTAACTATGGATCGCAATTACGATCGAATTGCATTTGAATTATTAACTTTTTCTTTAGTTAAGTCTTAGCCACTTGGCGATCCTATAGAATTCTTCTTTTTCTTACAAACATGCAATTTGATTGATGAATACATAAATACGTTTGCTTATA
The DNA here is from genome assembly GCA_035047405.1 of Drosophila stalkeri. Lineage (NCBI taxonomy): Eukaryota > Metazoa > Arthropoda > Insecta > Diptera > Drosophilidae > Drosophila > Drosophila stalkeri. Next base: position 27,072,807 of record JAWNPR010000090.1, read on the forward strand.
AGTCAGTATCAATCGGGGTTCTTAGTGGGTCTCATCTATTTTGAATGCTTTAACTCCTGAGTTGAGTGTTTTTATCTCGTGCTATTTTATGTAGGACAGTTTCAAAAAAATGAAAATTAAAAAAGCTTGTGAAAAGAATGTTTGCATTTGTCTAATGAGTAGCTATTTGTTAAAGTAAATTGTGTTTGAATATCTCTAATCCATAATGTGGGCCAACAGTTGCTCTGTCATCTGCGGCATATGCAATTGGATGTGGCACTTCCCAAGCAATCCTTGCTGCAAATGTTGCCAATTTTCACTAGCGCAGCAATTACTCAACAGAAACATCAGCGGCGAGGACGACTCTGGGCGCTGTTTACAGTTGGCAATGGGTCGCAGGACATCCTTTTAGGGGCAACAAAACAATCGTTGACAAAAGTATTTGCATGCACTTTGGGGTGCACTTGGCAGTGGCAACAGTGGCAACAGAGTCAGCACCACCAGCAGCGGCATCAATGTCATTTAATATGCAACACCTATGACAGGCGCACATTTGACATTTGGTATTTTGGCCTCCAGCGACACATCTGAGGCAAGTGTTGCATAAAACAGCGCGCATTTGGCGACCCTGACCAGGATCTGCAACAGCAGCTGAAGCTGCGAAACTTTGTACCCACAGACACACACAGAGACATACACCTTGGTGGCTCAAGAATCTGCCAGCAATTTGCAGCCTGAATTTGTCAAACAAAAGGCGAAAAATTAGAAAAAATTATGACTGCCGGAATTGCCTGCGAACTAAGGAACTAATATTTGGCAACGCAGCAAAAGTTCAAAGCCAGGCAACTGTTGCTTTTGGCCACAGTTAAGCACACACAAACCCCACAATCATCCACACACACACACACACACCCATACATTTACACGTTGCAAACTTTTCAAATAGAAAATGTTTAATTTCCCCAAAGACAACGTCGATGCGGCTGCCAAAACGCAGCGTTTGCCAGCAAGGCTAAGAAAACTTTCTTTATATTTTACAATATGAGTGTGTGTGTGTGTGTGTGTGTGGGTGTAAGTGTGTGCATGTGTGTGTACGGCTATCCCAGTCCTCGGCCACTGCAACAGTGCAGCCAAAAAGTTATTCGGGCTTGGGAAGCGTCAAAGTCGAACTTGTTCGTTTGCCATTGCGTTGAAAATTATATTATTTTCGAACTTTTCAAATGTCGCCAGAGAGTCGCATTCCATATTCCGCTCAACACCAGTGACAAATTGTTGTTGTATATGTTAATAGTTCAGTATAAATATGTATATATACATATATATCTATATATATGTGTGTGTGTGTGTGTGTGTATTCTGCTTAATTTTATGCATATAGCAAATGAACCATCTAATAATTATTGCATAAATATTTAAGCATTGCATATCACAGTTATAATCCAGTTAAGCTTCAGATGTTTAAACAAACAATTTATGGTGTTATTAAAGTGCTCACAAACTGAAGATATAATAGTCCCAAAGTAAGTTTCCCAACTTTCAGTTGTTTGAGATTCTCGACTAAATCCAAAATGCTCAAAGTTGTGGCATAATTTGAACACTTTCAGCCAAGTGAATGCAAGTCGTAGTGTTCGTAGTTCATGGAAGTCTACAGTTAATTAAATTCACAAAAAGCCATGGATCAGGTGAAAGGTAACAACAAGTGACTTGCGAAGGGCTGCAATGGGGAGTGACCGACTGATGATGGCCAGCGCTTTTAATAATTAAGTTATGATCAATTTTAATTAATCCTAACTTTAAGATAAATAAATTTATTTAGAACAACCGTACAGAATTTCGATTGACCGCACATTTCTTTAATAAATGAAGGAGAACTGAGATCGAAATGTTTCATTAAATATTTAGTTTATAAATCAGGCTCTTGCTCTGAACATGTAAGAGGTCTGATTTATATCTTATTGCATATATATTTTATAAAGAAATGATAAACTCGAAAAAAAAAACAAGTAATACGGCTCTAGTGGAAACTGAGCCCTTCAAAAATATAATAAGAGTCACAGGTCTCGCCTTTGCATGTATTACAAACAATACATACATAAACACGCACATACACACATGCATAGATGCATGTAGCATATGCAGGTGTCTTGCTGTCTCGCTCTCTCTGCATATGGATAATGTTATAGGAACTTATTTGATTCTTGTAAATGGATTTTCGTAATCAAACTTTCAGATTATGATCATGATATTCAAATGTATATGCCAAAGCATACATTGAGATACATTTTTGGATGGGGGTGAGTTGGTATCCAAAATGTAACAAAAACCAAATATATTGAAATTAAGATCTATACATATGCAAAAGACTTGGAGAGTCTTGGAGATTCTCGATAAGGGTTTTATTCGATAGCTTTTGAACGATTATATCGATTTACGACTCCTGCCACGCCCCCATTTGCCTGTTACATACATTTTTGCAAAACCAATACACATATATCTGATTTCTTATATAAGGGTATCAATATTCATGTAAGTATATAAACATTTAGTATCCGCTTTTGGTTATCAAGAGCTTTCGGTAAATATAGGAAATTGTAAATAGCTTATTTGTGTGGCGACTTGAGTAGCCTTCAAACCTGACTCGTCGCGCTGTTAGCCAAAATAATTCATTAAGTACTTGGGAATATCCTAATAAGGCAACCAATAATTGCACGCAACAGATAAGGGATTTGGGCTATTTGGCCTCTAAAGCCGCAAATATGATTGCTTTTGTATCTGGCTGGCAATGCGAGCCCCTTTCGGCTATGAGAATTGACGGCATGCAGCTCAGATGCATTTAGTGGCATTTCATCCTGTCGTGCTGTCATCATATTCACTTTGATATTTTCCTTTCAATTTCAAGTCACTTGGGCAGATTAAATGGCCAACCTGCTGCTGCCTACGCTGCCTCAATTTATGCTCTTGGAGCTGGTGCTGCTGCTGGTGCTGGTGCTGGTGCAGCTTGTGGTTGCGTGGGCGTGGCACTGCGGGGTCTCGAAGGAGAGCAGGCTGGGATCCTTCATTTGCGTTTGCGTTTGCGGCATTTGGATGGATAGGAGGGCATCGAAACTGCCAACTCAAAGTGGCAAGCGGCTACGTCAGCTGTTGACCATATGCATTGCGTACATGATAATCACGTTTGGATATGCGCCTGTTTGTTGCTGTTGCTGTTGTTGTTGTTGTTGTTGCTGTTGCTTTTGTTGCATGCGTTGCATTTGAATTTGCATTTGGGCTTGCTAAGGCATGTCGTGGTGTGGTTTATTGCAACATCTTGTCCAATTTATTACCACTTTCATTTGGTAGCATAATAGGCAATGTCCACAGTCACACACACACACACACACACACATGCACACACACACGTTTGGGCATCTGACGCACTTGCGGTAAATGTGCATATCTATAACACGTTGCACTCAAAAATACGAAATCTATCCCAGACTTTCAGACTGTGGGGTCTCGAGTCTCGTCTGCTGCATTTCTGCTTCATCAGTTACATGCTTTGAATAATTGAAGCGTATTTAGGCCCCCTTCAGTTCAGCTTTATTTATCAAAAGATAAATAAATAAATGCACAAGTGCATATATATATATATATATATATATATATATATATCTTTATAAATATATATATATATATAAATATCACATATAAATTCATATTTATATATGTATTAAGTGATTTTTTATATGCTCTACACCCAGTTATTGAATTATTTAGCCATACTTAAGCCTGCAAAGGCATTGCTCTGCCTGCCAAATTGCAATTTGAAAATTTTTCTGTTGCTCCTCGGCTCAACTTCTGCCTCTCACATTTTTGCTGATTGTTGCAAAAACTGTAATTATTGCATTTTAAGCGAGCTGCATTAGCATATGCCACTGGCTGGCAGAGACGCCAAGGAGCCTACTCGAGCCACTGACGCACTCACTCACTCTCTGGCGAGCTCCACAGCCCGCTCATAGAATACGTGTACGCCTGTGCTTAAAATGCCATTTTTACTGCATATCCCGAGGCGCACTTTGAACATCATCGCTGCCGCCTTTTTATTTAGCATCATGTGAAAAATGTCCGACAGAGATTTTGCTGCATTTGAACCGAGCGAAGAATACCTGGTCAAAGGATAATATAATATACGACAGCTTCAACTAGAACTACTCCTATTTAGCTAATCAATCAATCATATTAATTTTGCGAATAGCTCATGCATTGAAAATGTTATTTTATTTTTATTTCTGAGTTTACAGTTGTAGTAAACAAGTTGAATAAGATAAAGTAAACATAAAAGGGTTTGTGTCAATCTATTTTTATGGTCTTCAATAGTGCAATAGAAGTTAATAACAATAAAAATACTTATACAAAATAAAATGATCATTTTGCTTATTTTTTTTTAAATAACTCACACAAAATTGAAGAAGTTATGAAGAATTTTAAACTTAATATCGAAAATGTAATTAACACTGATTCCATATATATATGTATATACATAACTCCAGATAAACCTTAGCTGTTAATATGCCCACTTTGTAGCTTTGTGAGCGAGGGTAGCTAAGCGCGCGACTGTTGAAGGCAGCGCTTTTGAGGGGCTCGTTCGTTGTTGTTGGCTTTGTGTGTGTCTTTTGTGGCTGTTCGCTGTTTGTTTGCCTGTTTGCTTGTTTGTTTGACAGCAACGACAACAACAAAGGCTGTACTCGAGCGCCGCCAACAGAACTGAGCGTTTTAATTGCACTGAAAACAAAATGCTAAACACTTGTTGGCTGCCTCGCGAGCGCCGCGAGCCCCGCGGGCTACTTGCGGAGTCACCCGGCTAGGTGTCAAGCAGCGACGTCTCCTCCTGGTGTGGCTGCTGTCGCTGCTCTTGGCTGTCCCCACTGTCGCTTTGTGCCATAACTGAAGGCAGTTTCAGCTCTGGCACTGCTGCAACAGATTTCAAGTGTCCGTCTCTCGCTTTGATCGTTGGCAACAATTTGCGACACTTTGTTTGCGCGTGGCAGCCAGACAACTTGCTGGCGGGACTGGCACGGATCTATTTCAATGGAGCAGCACAAAAAAGTCTGTCGACGAAATAGATTGCGCTAAAAACATGACGCATATTGAATGGATAACATTTTGTTCAATGGAAAGCAGAGAATTCTGATGCCAATACAGTGCTTCGTTGTGTACTCCACGGACCCATTGAAAATAGGAAATCAGGGCATAAGAGTGTTCCGAAAATATATATAGGGGGCATGCACATCCCAATGTAGAGTGTATATGTAGCATAGCTCGCACATAACAGTTGTCCGTGTTATTATATATGCTCTGTTCGCGAGATCCACCGAAAGCTATGTACGTATGTATAAAGCAAATCAATCAGTTGTACTATTAGTTCTTCGGAGAGATCGGGGGAATTCCAAGTTTTGCCATCCGCGCTGTTATTTATTCCATTTAGAAAACAAATTGCTTTGCCTTGGGTAGAAAATTCATATAAAAACTCTGAGAGATAAAAAAAAAAAAAATACAAAACTGTTCATAGAGGTTTATTTTTGTGAGCAGAAGAATCGAAATAGTATTTCTCTATAAATCGTAAATTGTGCAAAAATTAAACGAATTAATTAAATTATTTTCATATTAAATTTGCTTTCAATATTTACGTAGTCAGAGCTTTTGAAGTTACATCAGATTTTCAGTATTTCGGAAAGCTTAACAACGGATATCCACACGGGATTAATCGAGTCTTTCCAGGGTAATATGCATATTTTAAGGCTTACTGTCCTCTGCCGATCTTTTTTCTTAAAATATAATAGGTGAAGATATTTTATGTCTCTGTGTGAGAATGATCCTGCTTAATACTATTTCCCGCACTAAAAATAGAAGATGGATAGTATAGCAACTTCAATAACAAACGTGAGAAGTATAGATACAATAGCTGAGCCAATTCATTTTGATGCTACAAAACTATGAGATATACATATGAATATAACGTTCCGTGATATTGTTAGAGTAGGTATCGAAGTTTTTATCTAAGTTGGCAGGACCCTTCCTGATAGACTCAAATTGGTAATTCACGAGAGTGAGACAAATATAGCTGCAGCTGCACAGAGTCCCTGGAGATGAGTTATCTAGATGATAACTTGAACATATTGCATCCTCGAGAAGTTCGACGTTAAGATAACAAGACAGCAACAACGCAGGGAATTCGTGATATGGCGTGGCGATTCGTAATAAAAGCTATATAGACTGACTAATCTCCGACACATACATATGTATGATTTTTCTTGAAAACCTCTCGAGATATTTGTTCCCTAACACTTTCATAGATAATGACTTTTACAGTTAGCCACGATTCATATTTATTTATTTTAAATATTTATTTATTTTGGTTGAATATATAGTTTAAAGTACGAACCAATCCACTATATGGCCAGATTGGATTGGTCACGCTCCTTGTATAAACTCTCGTTCCAAACATGATCTATATATATATATCACCTGTTCATGCGCAAGCAGAAATACACAGAAATTGAAATGTAATCAATAAAGTCAAAATTCCTTCCTTCATAAGAGACAAGTATAATCAAATTATTACCATAACAGCATGTCATAGGTAACTCGCCCACCGTGCGCAGCTAGTATAGCTATAAATATTTGTGTTATTATTATTATGAATATTATTATTATTATTATGAATAACCCAGGCAAGCATGATTAATAAATAATAAGTAGAAGTATTTTATGTACAATTAGTCAATTGTGTTTTTATTATTATAAAAAAATCTTTAAATACAACCAGATTTCAATTGTGGATTTATAAAAGGTATTATATTGCCGCGCAATCAGTTACAATTTCGCCAATAAAAGTTCCACTTATACTACAACTAAAAGGAATGTTTCAGTTTTCAGGTTTAACTGCTCTCGTGTGAAAAACAGTGACATCAATAACTAATAGTTATGAGTTTAGTTAAACGAGAGTTTAAGCAATTCTCAAAGCTCAGCAATTGTCAAAAAAAAAAAAATAAAATAAAAATAATAATAAAAGACAATGCGAATTCGTGCACAACTTTTGGTGTGTGACAAAAGTTGTTGTTGCTGCTGCTCCTCCTGCTACTCCTGCTCTGCTGCTGTTGCTGCTGTTGCTGCTGCTAACGGCAATAGTTTGTAATCGTGCGCCGTTCTCTAATTAACTTTGATTTGTACACGATACTAAAGCAACAACTGTAACAATAACAACAATGCAAACAGTTCCGCTTACTGAAAAGCACACATACGCTCTGTTGGCCAACTGTTCAACTGACAGTTGATGCTGCTGCTATTGTTGCTGCTGTTGCTGTTGCTACTGTTGCTACTGTTGCTGCTGTTGCTGTTGCTACTGTTGTAGCTGGCTTTACTAGTTTTATTATTTCGTTTTTCGCTTTTTCATGACTATCACAACAAGCAAACAATCAAGTAGCGAGTCGAGAGTCGAGAGTCCAACAGTCTAACAAACTCGACAAAAGTTTACCAAAAAACTTTTGTTGTTCTTGTTGCTGCTGCTGTTTTTTGTTGCTTTTGTTTGTTTGGCGGCATGAGATACGTTTTTTATGTAAAACATAATTGCAGATTAGTCGCAGCGGAAATATGAAAAAACAACAACAAATTGTAATCGCTCTGTTGCCGCTTAAAAGGAATTAAAAAAGCGTGGCTTAAGCTACCAGACGGTGAAAGAGTATCTAGAATAGACAGCCAAATCGAGTGGCATGGGAATTGCCTATAATGTCTCACACACTCATACACTTGTCTTCCCCTCCCACACTCTCTCTCCTCCTCCCCTCCCACTCACTGTTCCCTGTTGGGCTGGCGCTTAAGTATTTGGCCAGTCACTTCCCGTTTGCCACAAAGATATTTCAATCAATTAAAACGCACCACAAAACAAAAAGAAGGAAAAAGTCGAGGGAAAAAAGACAACTAGAGATGGTTTGCTCTGCCAGCAACAATTTGAAGAAGACGAGTGGCTTCGTTGCCTCGCCTCAAGCATGCTGCAATGCTCGGCAAATAGCTTTGGGCAACCAATTGCACAACATTATGAGCATTGGCATAGCTCAACCAGTCAAAAATATGACTTTAAATTAAAACACACACACCAGTACACGAGCGCACGCACACATACATACACACACACACACACAGAGAGACAGGTATGCAGGAACAGTCAGAAATGCATTTCGCCTATTTGCACAACAAACGATGTTGAAATGGCTTGGCTCCAGGTACAACTATATATATATATGTGTGTGTGTGTGTGAGTGTGTGTGAATATCTAGCTATAGGTCAAGCAGTAGCAGAGGGTTGTTGTTGTTGTTGTTTTTATCTCAGGCACTTTAAATGGAACGTAAATATTTGAGCTGCATTGGCCGTCGGTTGGAGGACAGTTGCTGCCTCTCACCTGGTAACAGGTAATAGTCACTGCTTTGCACCACCACGCCTCATATCGATTTGGACAATTTCGGCAGTCGAAATAGCAAAACGGCTTCACTTCATAGATACTTAAATTGAAATGCATTTCCCCCATGCAACCCACTCACAGTGCCCCAAAGGGGCACTGCTTAAATTCTCCTGCAACTCGATTTCGTTTGCTCAATCCTTTGAATGATGCTTACTTTTTCGAGGGAATGCCCTGCAAATGAGTGCGGCAATTAATCAACGTGTGCTTTGTAGCACATTTAACCAAAAATACCTTTCAAGTTAATAAAAGATGTGAGCTTCTCTTGCCGATTGCCCATAGACAGTTATATTTTACTATTGATCTACTATTCATCTCTTCAATGGAATTTATCGTTGTAATCTTTTTATGCTAACCTGCAAAGAGTTAGCCAAGAGTTCGTATATAAATGAAAATTATAATAAATAAGACTGATGTGTACTTTCTGAATTCTCAATGCTTTACGTATGAGGCATCTATGATGTAGCTATATTATCTGATTCGAACATATAAAGTAATAGTACTTCAGAAAGTTACTCGGACTAGAAGTTTACTTTGTTTACTGTGTTTGAGGCCACTTCAAATTATAGTTTTATTCATAAAAATATAATATATTCAAATATAATAAAAATATATATTGTTGTTATCTTTAGTCGAGTCGTCTGTCCCAGGCCAACCATTTAAAGTGTAGTAATTTTATTGGGATGTCTATCCCTCCAACTTATTATACTCTGATCCTTAACAATTAAATTTAATTCTTTTTCATTCCAATTACATAGTGTATACTATATATTCGTTATATAGAAAATCATACTTGGTGGCAGTTCTTCCTTAAAACAAGCAAACGCTAATCTAACAAATTATTTTAGTTTTCCATTCACCCAGCTCTGCCTTAAGCTTTTCTTTTGCTGGAGAGTTTTCTAATGCTTGAATCGTTTTCATTTTTATTTGATTTTATCTTTACATTCCGTTCGCATTGACATTTTCAATCATCTCATCTGAGTTGCTTGACAGCGTTACTTAACTCACTTAACTTGTTCAACTTTGTGCAAATCAATTAACAATCAGATATCAGCGAGCCTTGACAATTATGATCCGCGATTGCTTATGTGTCCCTGGGCTTTGCGTATACCCTATAAACTAGTTATTAGGCGCCTGAGGCCCTAAATGCATAATCATAAGTTATGGGCGTGGCAGGCTCCCCTGGATGCGGCTGCTCAGCTTATATTCACATATTTGCGCGGCATACTTTTGGGCGCCAGACGCGAATAGTTGTGCGGCAAGCGCGCTTCACGCTCTCCCCGTGCACCCAACTGCTTTCAACACTTACCCCTGACACCGCCCCTTCACCCCTTCCCAGCCCATGGAGTGCAGTTTTTTGTGGTGTTTGCTGCAGTAAAAGCATTTTGGCACGGCTTTTGTGCTTTTTTTCTTGTTTGTTAATTTATTTTCATTTTATTGTTTTTTCCTTTTTTTATGTGTTGGTAATTTTTTTGGTGTGTGTGAGTGTTTGTGTATAGTTTTTACTTAAAATATATGTTGCTCTTTAATCATAATATATTCACAGTTTTTAATTTAAACTAATGCTTTTTGTGTTGTCGTTTAATGCTTGAAATATTTGTATTTATATAATTTTAATTGATTTTTATCTGTATTTTTTAACTTTTGTTTTTTATTTTGCTTTGTTATTTATTCTCTTTATCTTTAATACATTTTTTTTAAAGTATTTAAGTATTTACATTTTGGGCTTCTTTAAATAAGTGCTCAACTTTATTATAAAGTTTCGAATAATTAGTAAGTTGCTAAACTAAAGTTCCCCTTTTGAGAAATAATTATTAAATTCATTAAGAAATGCACTTTAATTCATATGCCGATATGTGTGTGTGTGTGTGAACGTACATGTGTTTTCTTTATATTCATGTCATTTTTAACCGTGGATTATTGCTCTTGTTTTGTGAGCCTTTATATTTTATTGCTTACTGATAATCCAGAATTGGCTAAATAAATTGAATAAGAATCAAAACTCTCAACTGATCAATTGGAACTATATATGCATATATATGTATTTATATATTATTTGTGTGTGAACAATTTGCCCTTTAAGAAGCAACTGAACTAACATATTATTGCACTCAATGCTTCAGTTGGCGACAATCGCCAACTGTCAACAACATTTCGCTCTAGAAGTAACATTCAACATACTCGTAGACACTAACCTAACCTTATGAAGACTTTCAACTTACTTAACCTGCTGCAACTGTACAGTTACATATATATATATATATATATATATATATATATATATATATATATATATATATATATTTATATATATATATTCAATATTCATATGTAAACTCCTATTCACATATACATAGATATATCTGGGTAGTGTGTTTACACACTGACTATACGCTTGAACTTAACGTGTACTTGTGTACTTTAGTACTTCTTAAGTATGTTTAATCCCACCTATCATCTCGTCGTGTCGCGATCTATCTCTTAGCTCAACCCTTAATCATGTGCCTGGCCATTATAAGCAAGCCCGCAAATGTATGCAACGAATAACATTCTTAAGGAAGTGCCCCCAGTAAGGTTATTCTTCTGCTGTACCTCTGTATTCTAGAAACCTTAACTATTGCATAACTTCAATTAGGTGAGGGTGTGGCTGTGGCTGTGACTGTGGCTGTGTATGTGTGCTGGGAAAGGAAACTTAATTGATTCGTGTGATTGCAAGCATTTCCGTCTATCTGAGCAGCTGCAACAACAACAGAGCTATGACTAGCCCCACACTATTGCGCCCCAATACACTGGCCCCATCCCCCTCGCCATCTCGGCATATTTGCGGATGTCGCGTGAAGTCCTCGCAGTAGATCTGAAATTGAAAGATGAACAAGAGAAAAATGCACTTGAGCAAGTTGCGACTTTTGTCTGTTGATAAGAATGGTTCTAAGCATTGAACTTTGAGTTTTAGTTCCCATTCTTAATTCAAATTAATGCAACCAAATCTCCTCACCTTGGTTAAGCTGTTGGCGTATTTGTCAACCAGTTCGCGAGTAAACTTCGCCGCTTCATTGCCACAAATTTTACGTGCCGCGTTTTCCGAGCAGTCCACTAATTCGTTAATAGAACTATGGATAAAAGACAAACAATACATACATACATTTATATTTATATATAATTAATGATACAGATATTAATAAATTAGATTATATGAACTAGTGAAATATTGAAGGCTTTGGACTTCTAATAATGCTAATTTTCTGCAATTTTATGATTCATTCATTTGAGGTATCAAATTATGAATTCAAATTGAATGATTTTAAGTGTTTTCGATCTCATCTTGTTTGTAATTTAAATAAGTGCATTGATGCTTGCTAAATTAACTCAATGAACTTATTTTTGCATTGCATATATAAATATATTATTAATATAAATTGAAAATTAATTTAATCAGAATTAGGATACAACTATTTAATAAGTTTAGTTATTGGCTATTTGTTTGAATTGAATGAAATCTAGGCCATCTATTAGTAGAGTTCACTCACTTCTGGAATAACTGCAAGAATCGAAAGCGCCGATTCAAGGTAAACTAGTTTTTTTTTTTTAATATTTTATTTTGCTTTTGTACTCCATCAAAGTAATAACTATTATCGAGTTGCGGCAAACAAGTTTGACGAAACAAACATTTTATATTTACATTATTGAAAAGTTGAATTAAAGCTGAGTTTGAGCTACTGTCAAACGGGTTTATTTTGCATTTGTATTTTATTTTTGTGCTGCTGGATTATCAGCGAGTAGGTCATGTAAAGCCGATTCAGCGAAATGTGAATGCCAAATGATTAAATATTAAATATTAAAGATTATAGAAACATCACGTGTTGCACTCACCAGCAAATCGTTTTGATGTTCTCGTTAAGCGTGCCGTTCTCCGAGTTCTCCTGGTTCTTGTTGGGCTTGAGGAAGACCATGGTCTCTTTGTAGCGATTGGAGCACACCTCGAAGTCCTTCTTGGCCATTTCCGAGCAGGGTGCATGCTTCAGATACTCTGCGAAGCGCAACACATACGCTACAGCTGTGGGAGCGGCAAGGCGTGTATTAGACTAATAAGACTTACCCTCTTGGAATTCGCCTTTGTTGCAGAGATCTCGTATGAACTGATTGGTGCCATGGTACAGCTTGTTGAACTGGTTCCGCTGCTGCAGATCCATACAGCGACGCGTATAGCTCTGTATGCACCGAACGCCCTTGCGCAGCTCGCTGAAAAGCGGCAGCAGGTGCAGAGGGTTATGTATTAGACATTAGACATTAGACATTGGATAACAAACATGATGGCGTTAATGCTATTGTTTCAATTCAAGCAACGACTATAGCAACTGCAACAACACAACAAGAATAACAATAGAAACAACTTACTGACAAAGTTTATCCAATTCCTCCTTCTTGGCAGCGCCAATCGAAAATTCCGACGTTAAATGCAGCATTTCAAGTGGTTCGGCGCACTTGGTAAACTCCTCCTGGCCGCATTCCTCTGACCTTACGACCGCCATCAGCAACGCTGCTTGTCACAATGCACATTTTCAGTTTCAGCGAAATTCGAGTACAAAAATGTAACAAATGGAGTGAGTGAGAGAGAGAGAGAGAGAGAGAGAGAGATGACAAATAAACAAACTGGCAAACAAACAGTGGATGGTGCTCAAGTTGAAAGCTAAAAGGCAATCTGAGACTTGGTGCCGCTAAGTCTCTCACACTTCTGGTCCACTCTACCGCTCGCTCGCACTCCTTTTTAGACACTCCCTCCCTCTCTCCCTGTATCGCGCTCTCTATCTATGCTGCTCTCACAGCTGCAGCACAAAGTTGCAAATGTGCGTCAGGGGTAATAAAGTTGGGCATAAGTGAAATTGGCATTTCATAAATTTTAACTTTCGGGTTTTGGTCCACATCTTCTCAATGCCTTCTAACGCTCCCCTGCACTTCCTCTTATCCTTCCTTCCGCCACCTCTTCCGTGCAGCGCATCTATCGAAGTCACGCAACTGTCAATTAAACTGACTGACAGTTCTCGCCTGATCACTGCGATAAACGACTGACAGCGCCTAGACGACGACTCGGACTCAGACTTGGACTCAGAATCAGACTCAGAAAAAAAACTCAGAATAAAACTCAGACTCGGACTCGGACTCGGACTCAGAATCAGACTCAGAATAAAACTCAGACTTGGAATCAGAATCGGATTCGAACCCAAACGAACGAATTTAAATTCGAGCGTGAATTTGCTTTCGCACTCGAACTCTGATACTTTCACATCTTGACCTTTGTCAGGCCATAAATATTTCACACTTACCCGCCAGCAACAGCAGCGTCGTCATCGCCCTCCAACTGCACAAGCATCGATGCATTCTGTTAGACGCTTCGCAGTTTGCGTTTGTCTTCTGCTTTTATTCTGTTCTCTTTCTGGTCTGCCTTATTTGCAGCTCACACTTTGCACTCTTTCCCTTCTTATTTTGTATTGCTGTTTCACCTTGTAATTGCTCTCGTCACTGGCTTCAAGCTAGCTAGCTCGCTCTTTCGCTTGACGTCACAGGCCTGCTAGCAAACGAAAGACGAGCACAAAATAAAATATTTACATACTGATAAATTAAGAAAAACGCATAACCTGCAATAGCACTAATTGATATGCCTCGAAATGCAAAAACATTAAGTGCGCCGCGCTCGCGTCAACTGTCGATAGGTCCGCTAGGCGTTACGAAGCTAATTCTTAGTCAAATTTTAGAGTTTCCTAATAGCAATTATTACTTTGTATAATAATATAATATAATATAATATATGTATGTATATGTATAAAAAAGGCTAATCTGAATCTGAATCTGAATATGAATTATTGCTGATCAGCTGATCTGAAAAAAACATGATTTGAAATCAAATTTATATTACGGCAAAGGGTAATTTGTAAATGAAATCCTTTCTCACAAAACGAATATTTAATAGAAATATAATAAAAATGTATATTATTGAAAATAAATCATTATGTTAAAGGGCATTAAATATTATCAGTTGAAACATTTTGTTATTATTTCTTAATTATAATTTGTTCGCAACACTTTCTCAAACATCATCTTTAAACCTAGGGTATATTTTGTATTTCATTATAATTTAATGAGAAATTTCCACATTAACAATGCATAAATTTTGGCATTTCTAAGCTATATTAATTATCTAGCTGACAATTCAAACATTTTAACGCAATTTAAAAAATATTCTTGGCTGAAAAACTTGAATGTGTACTAAATCAAATTCTAAAAATAATTAAAAACTGAAAAATCAACATTTATTTTCTCGAGTTCTTCAATAAGTTGTTATTGTTGATCTGCTTTTTTTTTATTATTATTTTGAATGAGTGAGAGCTTAAAAATAACCTGATTTGGTATTGACTTGAAAGTACAAAATGGGTGCAAAGTACAATGCGCTTCCAATATATTTTATAAATATAGACATTTATGCTTTTGAGGTCTGATCATTCACATTAATTCCCCAGTCCCACGCATAGAACATTTACATATATAGAAAAATGAGTAATTGCCCGCAAAACTGTTGGAATAGCAGAACCATAATTGAGAAATGAGTTGTAAATCTTATGAACAAAATTGCGAATATTGCAAATTATAATCAAGTACTTTACTTAACTTCGTGCAATGCATTAATATCTTCGTCCAGAAAAGCTAAACAACGAAATATGTGAATTGAATTAAATTAAAAGTCTTTATTCTTCAAATAAATATTCTGAATAATTTGTAATTACAGATCTTTACATGATGATTAACTAATCGTTCAATGCCATAACAATCTATATTAGCATTTAAATTATATATTATATAAAGATCAGACTTGCCCATGTAAGAGGCAGATTTTAAATTGATTGCAATTAAAGTGATAAATAATCTTTGACTTGAATAAAGCGCATTGAAATATATTGAATTCATTAAATTAATTTACTTAGTATATGTAATTAATATATTGGGATTCAAAAAATGAGCTTAAGTCACACAAAATATTTCAAAATGTTAACAAATTGAACTCAAGAAATGAATGCATATTGCAGGTCTTAGCTGATATACCCCACTGATCGCTGTTCAACTGTCTAGGCGTGAGAATGTACAAAAGAAACGTACAAAAAGTTATAAAGGAACACGAAAAAATGATGTTGTTTTGCAGCTGGTTTTTGTGCCAAATTATACTTTTTTTTTAAACATTTGTGATGCATTGCATATAGAAATTTACTATAGATACATTTGTCTGTGCATGTGTGTGTATGAGTGAGAGGTTGTTGCGTATTTATTTATATTATTGGGTTTTAAGAACTTTTAGTACGTATAAACATAAACAAATGGATGCCCATATCTCTGTTTATCTTCAATTAATAGTAAACAATTGGCAAATGAGAAATACATACACACATCTACATATGTATGTATGTACATTGTGGAAGGTCAGTTATTAGTTAGCGCGGCTCGATTTTTGTTTATTTTTAGTAAACTTGTGCTATAATTGGAGAATCGATCCATTTTGACATTGGGCGAGGGAACTTATCAAATACGCTAATTGCTGAAGTGCAACGCAATGCAAATGGAAATGCATAAATCTAATCAACTTTTGAGATTTTCAATTGATTTTTCATTGATCAGCTGCTTTCTTAATTGGCAGCCAGAAAGGAAAACAAAACACTTAAAAAATATCCGAGACGAAGAAGACGAAGGAGAGAAGCGAGACCCCAAAATCGAATGGACGCACTTCTTCTTCTTGCGCAAGTAAAATGTAAATGAAATTGAAATTGAAATTGAGCGAATTTTATTTTTGAGAAAGATCGCAATTTGCAGTTGCCTTGAAAGTGGGCGTCAGACGACGGGGCGGAGGGGAGCAGCACGTGATGCAAAGAGTGCAAAGATACTGAAAGAATGCAGTCGGACGAGCCTCTCGCCCGCCGATGCGATGCAAAGCGATGTGACGCGATCTGTGTGCAGCCGGCGTAACATAGAAATCAGGTTTTCTTATGATATTTTTTATAGATTTTATTGTTTGGTAATGTTGGCAAACTGAAGTTGCTTCTGTTGATTGTGATTTTTTTTCATTTACAGCTAGAGAGCGTTCACACCTGCGCGACGATCGGCCACGAAATTTGAAAACACTTTCCCAAGTTCTGAGAGCTGCTGTCCAGACGCAAGCGCGCCGCGTTGTTCGCCGTCCGAGTAACAAAAACGTACTGAAGAAGCGGCCGCGGCATCAGCAGCAATAGCAGTAGCACCAGACACACAAGCAGCAGCAACAGCAGCAGCAGCAGCAGAAACAGCAACAGCGTCACCCGACCTCACAGCTCTGTGAGCTTCGTGAGTGCACGAATGCCCTGCGCTATGCGCTCGCCAGACACTTGTCGTGCATGTTGCTAGCAACATTTTAAATTGTTGCCAGCAGGGGCTGGCAACAGGTCTCTGTATGTTGCCAAGCACATATGTTGTTTTTGTGATTATCTGTTGACAGCTGCATTTGATGATAAGCTGCCTAAACTTATTTAGTTTTTTTTTGTATTTATTTATCATCAGCTGCACTTGATTTATAATAAACAGTTGATAATTTTGTATTTAATTAATTGAATAAGCCAAAGCCAATTGAATTTCCCGTCACAGCGATAAGATTTACTCACCAGCTATCTCTCAAGCTGATGGCCCCGTCAATAATAAGCCAATAAGCCATAGACAATTGTTGCCAATAATAATTTCATTTTGCTTTGTTAAATATTTATTGTTGATGTTTGCGTAACACAAACACCAGCAGCAACAACAACAAGGACAACAACAATTACAGGAACAGCAGACATCAACGTCACTTAGCTTCAAGTGTCGAAATTTACACGTGTGTCCTTTTGTTTTCCTTGTCACGCTCATGTATTGCCATCTCACTCAAACGACTGTGCCTGTCAAGTGCCATGAGAAGTGGCCGCAGGTTTTTGTTTTCATAATACTGGCACCCGCATCCAATAGGGTTGTATGAGTACTAAAAAGGAGGTGCAAAATTCCATGTCGTTTAAAAAGTATTGTTAATAATACTATGCAACATACAATAAATAAATTGCAATGAATTTATACAAGTAAAGTACTCTTAAAACCACACTTGATTTAATGGTATTGTTCACGTATGGAAAACTGAGCTTTGCCTGCGGGTATTTCCTAGTCGAGCAAAAGTTTAATATTTGCATTTGCTTTTGTTTGTATTTAGTTAATATGCAACACTCCATCGAGTTGAGCGTTGTTTGTTGTGTGCCAATTTGTCGCAATGTTTATTTGTATTTGTTGTAAATAATAACTAAATTAGGCAGCGATTTCATTTGTACTTTTTATGGTAAAGATATTTGTTGACGTTCAGGGCCAGCCAATGAATGTCAAGGCATGCCAAAATGTCAACTACAACATAAATATAGATCATACAGAAATCGAATCGATAGGGCGAACCAACAGGACCTTAAATACGGACGGAGGGACGAAAGGACGTAAGCACGAAGTGTGACTTGCATTTCTTTTTGTTCCATTGTTGGTAAATATCTCCCCTCTCAAGTATTTCTTTACATTTGCCGCTCAATGAACATTTCTCAAGTTGATTCGAAATAATATTTACAAAATAAATCTACTTATGCATTTAAATTATTTGAAGAAGAAGTTTGTAAGTAAATACTAGAAAATAGACAAAAATTTTATATCGCATGAAATTGTACTTTTAAGCACATTTTACGAAAGTTAAATTTTTATCTTATCGACTCAATGAATATCCGGTGCAAAAAAATGCGGAACATTTATTTGAAATAGACGTAAACGTTAAAAAATCGTACGTTCAATTTTGATCTCAAATGTGTGTAAAAGAAGGATGAGGAGGCGTGGCAGGCGAGGCGTGGTCGACGAACTGAGGTTATCTATCCATGCTCATGTCTAAGAAAATAAAGCTATATTCTTGGATTTTCAAATGAATCATTGACATCGATGATTTTTGGTTGTTTTGGTTTTATACCCTGAGCCCATTGAAATTCGGAATTCTGGGTGTAATGGTTTTATGAAAATATGTAACAGGCAGAAGAAGACATCGCAGGCATCATAAAGTATATATATTCTTGATCAGCACAAAAAAATAGGTTGATATAGCCCTATCCGTCTGTCCGTCCGTCTGTCTGTCCGTCCGTTCGTCTGTATGAATGTCGAGATTTCGGAAACTACAAAAGCTAGAGAGCTGAAATTTCACATGAATACTCATATGTTAGTTACGCAGTACGAGTTTATTTTGTTTTTTCGATAGCTCATCCCATTTTCTAATTATCGATAAATCGAAAATTCTATTACTTGTTTTACGTTTTTTGAGCGTAACTTCTATATCGTTTGAACTGGACACTTCAAATATATATATTTAGATAGATATTATGGATACGCAGATTTTGTAATTTTCAGATTTTAGATGCTACGCCTCCTTCGCCCCCAATTTGAAAAAAAAACGTATTTTAAATACTAGAGACTTGTAATTTACCAAAAAGACAAATTTGAATGCTATTAATATATTCTGAAAGTTTCATGAAGATAGATAGATAAAGTTGAAAGGTTTGTTTACGAAAGTCCACCTACAAACATAATTATTCAACAAATAAGTTCCAATAACATAACCCATGTGCAGTGCAAGCGAGACAAGAACACACCTGCATATACGTATATCAGTGTGTGTGTGTGTGTGAGTGCATGTGCATGGATTGTTTGTTATTCATACAAAAACGAATCGTAAAATTCTTAGAATATATCAGTTCTTCACGGTAACTGGTAGTCGAACAGACTCTACTATATGGATATAGCTAGATCAGGTCTGCGGTAGATCGGTTTTATCAATCGAATAATACATTTTCCCAGCGCAACTATAACTTGATTTCCAATTTTCAATTTGTTCAGTGTACAAAAATTGTTATTCTTCGATTACAAAGAAATCGTTCTGAGATATTTGCAATAATAAAGTGTCAATAAATAACTGTAAGTGTCCCACTCAATTTGTTAGACAAAAGGAAGTTAGTCATCTAAGCAACTTAAAATCAGATTAGATAGTTTCGTTCAATTGAGCTCACCTACGGGAAAGCCAGATATAGCAATAACAAATGTTAATTACAACAATCATTTCTATTCTGTAAATTTCATTGTTCAGTGATAGTAACAAAAGCAGTCATTAAGTTAAAAATTATTATTGATTAGTGATTGCATTCATTCATTACTCAGCATTAAAAATCAATTCATTTGTTGATGAAATGTTACGGAGTTAACTGTTAAGTCTAGATATTAGATCAATTTGTCATACCAAAGTTTAACAACTGTAAGTGTTTCATATTATTTAAGATTCATCAAAAAAAGTATTTGAGTTTATTTAAAATAATTGTTGAACATATTGTTTCATGCTTATAACATAGAGAAACTATGGATAATTGTGAGATCTCAATTGAGTCCAACATAGAACTGAATAAAGTCTTTTTAAACTACATACATATATCGTATCAATAAAACTTAGGTAAATTGCAAATATTAATGCAAATATTAAACCGTTTCTAGCACAGTAGATGCATATTGTGTGCGTGCATGTACATATCTCGTGCTCCACTTTGGCAAGTTTATCACCTGGCAGGAAACTTAGCCCGCCGCTCAGAAAAGCCAGGGCTAAAAGTGGTGCAACAAGCGTGATTTTCTTTTTTTTTTATTTATTTGTTTTTTTTTTTTGTTCAGCAGTGCATTTTTCTTGGCCCGAAGGTCAGGTCATGAGAATGTGTGTTTGGTAGGACTGGGGTCATTACCACCGAACACATGCGTAAGGGTGGCTGGCAGGGACTGGAAGGGCTGGCTGAGACTGGAAGGGCTAGCAGGGGCGACTATTGAAAACAAAATGAAGTTTATTTTATTTGCGTTTGCTGCCAAACAACAAGATAGCATACTCCACACATACACATTCACACACACACATTCTCATATAGAGAGGCAGAGCCGCACATTAAGCGGACCAAAAGCAACAACAAAAGCGAGCTGCACACAACGAAAACAACAAAAGATTCAGCATAACGGTGAAAGTGGCTAGCACGTTGAGCGTCGGTCTATGCGTGTGCTAGATGAAGAGAGTGAGAGACTGGGAGCGGTGGTATATGAGTGCGAGCAGTATTGCTATACTATTGTGCTCCCTTTTGTGCCATTGCTTCTGCTGTTGCATTCGTTTGCGTTTGAACTTTGCAAGTTTCGCTTGCTCTATTGTTGCTGTTGCTGTTGCTGTTGCTGTTGTTGTTGCCTGGCTCACTGGCCGGCAGTCGCAAGTTCTCCCAACTGTTGATGTTTACAGTTGGCGCTTGGATTTATAAACTCCGCATGCGAAGCACGTAACATTGGACAATTTAAAGTTTAGCACACACTCACACCCGCAGCAACATACGGCCAGCAGGCGCGCGGCTAAAAGGCTAAGCCAAGCTGAAAAGCACAACAAGGACCCTTGCCCCATCGATGACAATAAGAAATTCGGCGTTTTCTTCCAAGTATTTACGCTTAGTTTAGTTTTATTAGTTAAACAACAATGCGAAAGAAAAAAGTTAAAAAATTAATGACAGCTTTGCCTTAGTGTGTGTGACTGCCGAAATATTTGTATGTGTGTGGGAGTGTGTGTGTATGCATGCTTGGGATGGCAAGTGGACCCAGAGCACGCCCTAAAGACTACTATGCAACTGACCACCTTTCAAAAGCATTTAACTCGACAAAGCTTTTTATGGCATCACTTCGTTTGGTTGTAGTCCATGCTAAGCTTTTATGGCACTTGTTGAGCGCAAGTTTTAGGAAGCAATCTGCGGTCTCCTACAATATTTAATTTAATAATACACTTTCGTAGTGAATGAATAGTAAATATATCAAGAAAATAATTTTTAAATTATCACATTTTTAAAAATACAGAAAGAATGCATACTTAACTCACTTAAAATAAGTGTATTTAAAAAAAGTCAAGTATATTTATTCAACAAGCAATCCATTTATAATTGATAAAAAACCAAAAATTTATTAGCACAATCTATCATTAATAATAAATAATATATATAATATAAAGTTATATCTTTATATGATTCTGCGACAATTTAATGGAACTTAAAAAATTGTGGAATTATGGCATGCAACGTATTTTCACAATATAATATAATTTGAAGTAACAGATTTTGTCAAATAAATGTTTTTTAAACAGTTGGATTTTTTGGATCGTATAGTTTAAAAAATCAATTGCGGTGGCTTAAAGTCAATTCTGGAATGTCAATAGTAACGAAATGGTGCGCATTCATCCGAATAGACTACCGGATGGACGGAAATACAGTATTGTCCTCACATTCCGTGAGTGAGAGGGCAAACAAAAAGGATTTGTGTGATAGGCAACAATTGAGTGTCATTGACTTATAAATCACACTCATTATGATGCATAACATATATTTATAAACAAGTAAGAAAGCTCTAGTCGAGACTGCTCGATTACGAGATACCCGAAACCTTGAAAAAAAACCCATACCCAATAAACAATACACGGACCTAACAAAAAACAAGTAAGAAGGCTCTAGTCGAGACGGCTCGACTACGAGATACCCTGAACCCTGCTAAAAATATGATACTCTTCTTCTTTACGCACGTATAAACGCGCGCTCTGCTAACCGCGCAGATGCTGCCGACGGATAGCGGTGGGATGGGCTGTACTTTGAACGCTTATATCTCCATTTCTAGATGGATTATCTTCATGAAACTTTCAGAATATATTAATAGCATTCAAATTTGTCCATTGCCAAATTACAAGTCTCTAGTATTTAAAATACTTTTTTTTTTCAAATTGGGTGCGAAGGGGGCGTGGCATCCAAAATCTGAAAATAACAACATCTGCGTATCCATAATATCTATCTAAATATATAAATATATATGAAGTGTCTAGCTAAAACGGTGTAGAAGTTATGCTCGAAAAACGTAAAAAATGTAAACGAATTTTCGATTTTTTATCGATAATTAAGAAATATGATTAGTTATCGGAAACAAAATAAACTCATACTGCGTAACTAAGATACGAGTATTTAAGTGAAATTTCAGCTCTCTAGCTTTTGTAGTTTCCGAAATCTCGACGTTCATACGGACGAACGGACGGACAGGCGGACAGACGGACAGACGGACAGGGCTCTATCAACTTATTTTTTTGTGCTGATCAATACCCTGATTTCCCATTTTCAATGGGCTGAGGGTATAAAAAACGAGTTTGGGGAAATTGGAGATCCCGGCGTACCAGTGGAACTCTCAGCTGACCTCCAAATGAGTCTACTGAGGAGCTCAGCTGATCTCTTCAAACTCTTTGTCGTTGTCATCAGCAACACCAAATAGTTTTTAAACATTCAAAATAAATCGATTTTGGGCGAAATAAAGTGCAAATATTACAGAATTTTGTTGGCCATTGCAATGTAAGTAATCAATTATAGCAAAGCTTATTATAACAATAATAAAATCGATAGTCAATTCATTGAGCCCAAAGAGTTTCTGCATTGGCATCGAAATTGACTTGTTGGTTGATTATCTGCCGCGTGGCTTACAAATTGCGTTGATTAGAACGTTAATTATGGCACGTAAATCTAACGATCAGACACTGCTCCACATCACGTTGTCGAAATAGGGAGTCAGAGCGAGAGAGTGAGAAAGAGAGATAGAGATAGATATAGATATAGAGCGAAAGAGAGACTGCTGGCAGGCAGCAGGTCCGACTGCTGGCCAGGATTTACGAGCAGCATTAGCAGCAACGGCAGCTGCAGCAGCAACTGTTGCTCCAGCAGCAGCAGCATCAGCAGAAACTCTTTTCGTGCTGCTCATAAGCAAATTTTGTTGCGGCAAGTAGCTGACGACTGTTTGAGGCAGCTGCCCCAGCCATAGGTGAAGTTCCAGTTTTGGCTCGGACTTCGACTGGCTGGGAATGTTTACGGCCGCGTTGACAGTTTAAATCGCTATGCGCTCGTATATTTTGACGTTTTACAGTCTTTACAATAATTTACGTATGTGTATGTGTGCGTGAGTGTCCATTTGTGTGTGTGTGTGTGTATGTGTGTGTGTGTGTGTGTTTGTTTGGCACTTGTTGCCTAGGCGCAGGCGCAACTGTGAGAAAGTGCCCCGCTGTTGCGATTTCTTAGGTTCATTATGCGAGCGACCCGCCGTCTATGGGTTAACAATCACTTGAAGCACACACAAAACATCGAAACGGCGGCTGCTGCCTACACAGCCACGAATCGGGCCAACAGTTGCTGCTCCTCTGTTTTTGGCCTTGTTTGGGCCGGGTCGGGCCGTGATTTAATCGCCACTGCCCAAAAAAAAAAAAAAAAAACTTATTATGAGCACTCGTAAATTTCTGCGTTCGATTCGTGCGCTCCAGAGTAGCGTGGAATATGTAGCAGGTCATTGTTGTTGTTGTTGTTGTTGCTGTTGCTATTGCTGTTGTTGTTGTTGTTGTTGTTGTTGCTGCTGCTGCCGTTGTTGCTGAAGTGCGTGGAGTGCGTAGCAAGCACTCGATCAACAAAAGGCATCACTTGGATGTCGCCTCGAGTGGATATGCGGCGCAAAGTGTTGAAATAAACTACAACAGCAACAATAACAACAACAACAGCAACAACAACAACAGCCAACAACAATAACAATGCAAACTCACAATGCATCTCGCTCGCACATACACAAACTATATTGTCTGCTCGTTCGCACAGCAACAATCCAATCTGAAGACTGTCAGATTAAAGAGCATCAGCTGATTCAGCTCTCAGCTCGCAGTTGGAGAATGAAATTCGGAACTCGCTCAACTAAGGTGCGTAACGTCTTATGGACTCTTAAGCACCTTGGCCATGCCTCATTACTAGTACGAAAGAGTTCAATTATTTTGACTTAATGCATGGGCTGCGATTGTAATTCTTTCGGATAGCATAAGCAGAGTCAATTAAATAAACAAGCTTACAGCTATGCGAAAAACTAATTCGAGTCTTTCGATCTGTCTTTGATGTATGTTGAGAGAAGCAAATGTAAAATAGCATTCATAGCATTCGATTTATTTTTTTTAAATTAAATTATAAAATAAATATTCGTGTGTAGACCTTAAAACGTTTTCTACTATGATTAGATAAGATTTTCTTGTTAGGTGTGAAACACTGAAACATTGATGCTATCCTTTTAAGTAAATACAAAATAGGGAGCTTTTAATTTCTATGTGTCAATTTGTTGAAAAGATGAATAATAAGGACTTTTAGTTACATATATTTATTCAGAATTCAGATTTGTGCAATGTTCTTCCTGTTGTCCGTTCGTCTATTGCACTATTGAGACTTAACTTAACTTAACTACTCAAGACAGTTTGGAATAGTATTATGGAGCTAGATTGCTGATAGCTATTGTTCTTATATATTTTTACGCAATTGTCGACGTCGTTCAACATAGCAAAGTAATTAAATTATGATGAGATATATTACAAAACTGTCAACTTTTTAATTCGATGTCAAATTCCTGGAATTGTTTTGGTCTAATGAGTATAATCACGGTCTTTAGTCGGGTGAATGCGCCTGGCTGCCAGCCGACTCGCCACCAGATCATTTCCTCATCCTTCGCATTGAAGTAGCCGCCATTGAGATTGCTGCAGGAATATTAAAAAGTAAATATGAAGACCTTCGCTCACAACAAGAGATCGCCATCTCATCTGCTTACTTCCAGGAGCAGCTTTTGAACCACCAAGCGCCGTGCGCGAACTGGGCGCAGTTTCTGTCCAGCATCCTGTCGTTGTCTCGATCGTAGGTCGTAAACTTCATGCCCTCATCGATGCGCAACGCGTCGCCCGCATCGCCCGTATAGGCGCCGACTGAGAGTAGGCTATAATCCGTGCTTTCGTTGCCAATTCTAAAATTGTCGTAGCGTGCAAATTTGGTCACATTATTAGCGTCCTGCAAGTGGATGAGCAGCTCGAGCGGCTGCTGCTGGGTCAGTTGATGCAGTTTCTGCAGACCAATGAAGAACTCCCTCCGTAAGTCCCCAAAGCCCGAGCGGTACTCCTTCCAGCTGCGGTAGAAGTCCACAGCCCCGTTCAGACGACGCTGGATCACCATCCAGCCGGGTCCAGCCACGCGACTGTCGCAGGCCACCTGAAAGGCTCGCACATGGGGCAGCTTGACCATATGGAGTCGCGAGTCACCAAAAGACATACAGCTAGTCGCAGTGATTCTCTTATCGTACTCAGCTGCTTTACAGCTGCGTAGCTGCTCAGTCAATGCCTGGACTTGCTTTTCGAGCTCGGTCAACAGCTGTGCCTGCTGCTTGATAGCCACCGTCTTCGACTGAATGTTGGCTTGACACTTATTCAGTTGCTCTTGCAACCTTCGAGGAGAGGCTCTTAAGGAGCGGGTTGCAGAGTTTCCTTGTCTATGATGTGCCTTTTCAATATCCAGCCTGTCCGTAAGATAATCGAGCTGCACATTCGTCCGTCGACTGAATTTCGATTTTGCCATCGAGCTAGTCTGTAACGTCTCCAGTTCATTTTATTTCTTCAACTTTAATCAGCTGTCCTTGTACGTACCTCTTCATTCGAGTGCCCAAAAGTCGCAGACAGGACTACCATTACAGTTGCTAATATGATCGAGTAATTCGCCATGGTTCGGTTTGTTCGAATAGGTCGAGTGCTTCGTTCTGAGTTCTTGAATTCGCACTGCACTTAGTTCTTAAAAAACTTCCTTATAAATGTTTCTTAGTCCGATAAATTGCTAACCAGACCACAGCGTTGCAAATTGCAATTTCTTAAGAATTACTGATTTCTTCTTAATAGCCGTAAGAATGAAAATTACTTGTACTCATCAATAGAATTATGAATAGTGTGCAAACCGCACAGCTCAACGTTATGAATCACATCGCACGGCGTCCATTCGCAATATTAAATAATAATCATTTTATACTTTAAACTTTATAGATGTTATATAAAATATATAATATAATAAATAATGATTCGTAATCTAAGATGAACTCAATAAGAAAGTTCATCTAAAAGAAAAGTTGTTGAGTTCTCATTGTCTAATAATGCCCATACTGCAGCATGATTTCTTTGTTACGTATGTATCGTGTATATCCCAGTCACACATAATCGAATAATAATAAAACCAAATGTCAAAGACTGCAGTTAAACCGAACAAAATGAAATTCATGTTTTTTTTATATTTGTAAATAAATGTGTATTAAAATATGAAAAAAAAGTTATTTACTCTTTACATTTATGTGATATTTAACAATTCATATGAAATGAATTGAACAAATAAAATTCATCAATTTCCCAATTGAAAATTGCAGAGATACGAATATGTGTTATGACTTCAAGTTTGAATTACAATATATATAACTTCATTGCCCTTTGGCTATTAACACATTGAAAATAAACTCCGTATGCGTTTTATTTGATTCCCAGTAACTTATCTTTAGTCAGAAGGCAACAATAACAATAACAATAACAATCACAATAAGAACAATAACAAAATCGACAATTACACTGACAAGCAGCTGACAGCCGCTGTTAACCCCAAACGCCCAAATGGTCAGTGATACGGCCAGGCAGGCCATAAATGTTGCCTTTGCTTTAGCCTGGCCTATTAATGAGTTGTTGTTGTTGCTGTTGCTGTTGCTGTTTCTGCTGCTGTTGCTGTTGCTGTTGCTGTTGCTCCAGCTTCTTGGGAAAAGTTCAAGCCATGGGCAGCGACAACAACAAGTTCATTATTGCCAACTCATCACGTGGCCGAAGCCGAAGCCGAAGCTGAAGAAACCAAGCGCAGACCAACTAGCTGAAGTGTGTTGTTGTTCCTATTGTTGTTGTTGTTGTTCTTGATGTCGTTGCTGCTGCTGTTGCTGCTGCTGTTGCCAGTGTCTAAAAGCTAGCATCAGCGGCGTCGGCGGCGTTTAACTGACAAGAAGCCGGATTATTAATCGACGTTTAATTAATTTATAACCAATTAAGCAGCAACATAATGCGGCAAGTTAAACAAAATATATATCTACACAACTATACATATATATATATATACCAATAAATATGTATATAAAGCTTAGCTACCGTTGACTGTTGGCTCTTGGCTGGTGCAGCAGCAGCAGCAGCAGCAGCAGCAGGAGAACCCGCACAGTGAGTGAGTCGTAAATGCCAAAACTCGTTCTAAGTTTTTTCTGTTCCTATATATATTTTTTTGCTGCTGTTGCACTAAAAAAGAAAAAAGCGTTAGCCAAGGCAGCAATGGTTGCAAAAAGGGGGAAGAGAGCAAATATAAAAAAAGGCAGCCAATGTCACAATTTATGGCATTGTTGCGGCAACATGCACCTGCAACAATGAAGCCGCTGCTGCTGCTGCCGCCGCCGCCGCCACCACCGCTGCAACAGCAACGGCAACGGCAACGGCAACGGCCCAATGCTGCAACCTCTGTGTGCTGCCTGGCGGCATGTTTCCACTGATCAGCTTGTGATTTCTTTTTGCTCTGCAGCGGGAAATCCTTATAAGCAAAATATGTTAACGAACCATGAAAAGCAAAAATTAAATTAACAACAACAACGAACGCAGCAAAAAATTAGCCTATGCGCTATGCGCAGCCTTTCTAAAAAGCCATCGAGCATCAGCTGCTGGTCAAATGGCCAATAGGCTGGCCTATTAACACATTCAGCATGTGGCACCACAGGAGCTTGAAGCTGCACCACTAGACACAACTGGCAACACCACGCACCACCACACAAAGCCATCACTCCCATCAAGGTTTTGCAGCTGTCAGCTGGAGCAACTCCCGCCGTTTGATCAAGTGTGCCCCAGAGTTGCCAACAGAACCAAACGCCGAATTATTGTGGCACGTTGGAAGAGGCAAGCGGCAACAGGCAACAAGCAATTGGCAACTGGCAACTGGCAACTGGCAACAGGCAACTGCAACGGCTGCAGAAGCCGCGACGGCAACAGCGACGTCGACTGCGCAGTTAGCGTCAAGATTTATGTGATCCTTAAGATTTATTGGTTTACGGCATTGTTGTTGCAATAAAAACAACAACATTCATAAATTATCATTAAACGTTTAAATGTGACGCCGCTGCTGCGCCCCCAGAGCGGCAGCAACTGTTGCTGCTGCTGCTGCTGCTGCTAGAGCGGCTGCAATCTTGCTGTTCTGGTCAGCGCTCTATGCTATCTTTATAATGAGCCAAATGACATTTATATATATATATATATATATATATATATATATATATATATATATATATATATATATATATATATATAATATTATTGTTGTTGTTGCAGCAGCAGTCAGCTATCGCTTGCATGCAATTTCTTTTAGCAGCAACAGCAACAGTTGCTGCTGTTGTTGTCCGCGTCTAGACATGGCGCACCAGAGGTGACATTTGATTGTCATTGTTGGCATATTAAAACAGGCTCAAGCGTCTGCACGCGCCGCCAGCGACGCGGACGAGCCCAAAGCCCAAAGCCCAAAGCCCAAAGAAGTCAGCTCCATTGGACTCAACTTCACTTGCCTCAAGAACTCTTGGCTGCGGCTCCCAAACGCATTGAACTCCCGGTTTGTACGGTCTTTGACGCGCTCCGCTTTCAGCTCAGAAGGCAGCCAGTCTGTGCCTCAATTTCTCTCCCTCTCTGCGCATTTGGTATGCAAGAGTTGGCTTTTCTTTTGTCAGGGGCAGGGCCAGCTAACAACAAATGTGACCAGCCATAGCAATAAAAGCAGCAGCAACAAAATAACAACTTTAAGTGCAGTCCACACACGCAGTGACATTGTCAAGTAATGAACAATTAATAAAGGGGCGCCTCGGAGCACTGAGCTGAGCCTAGACGTATTCATGAACATTCTAGCATTCGTTTCGTATACATACATATACATACATATGTATGTACGTATATAGATATGTATGGACTACAAAGAATATTACCTAATCAAATTTGATATCTTGCTGTAGCGCTGCGCATTATTGCTCATTAACGGAACCGCATTACATTCAATTTATATTTAATATTTATGTATATGGCATTTACGAGTATTCAAGACCCAATCTGTGATTCATGCGTTCTAATATTATTTATTAATAAATGATTTTTAAACTATATATTGTATATAATATTTTAGGATATACACTGGTGAATGATGCATTGCATTTTATATTTATTATACTTGATGAATTTTACAATAATATATATTTTCTAAAATTTCACAAAATACATAAAAATATCTACCGACATATATATCAAATATTTCTTCTTTTGAATCGGTGTATATTGACCAAATTGAGCGTGTCTAGCATCTGCTCCGATTTACTATGGCTCTAGTAGATGACATGAATATAATCTATGGAAGACCTCAACAGTCACTCATGTCCCGAATTCTGGTTCTATAGTGTTTCTGACATACCAGACATTTTAGTACCCCCGCCGGTGCGAGGTTAACGGGACGAACGGGCGGACGGACACCAAGACCTACATTGCTCAGAACCAATATTCTCTCCGACTGAATGAATGTTATTTATGTATATGGAAAATCTCTGTCTCTTATTTTTTTAGTGAATCATCATTTATAACTGATTTTATTACAACTTATTATCATCATTGTATATTCTCTCATTTTGGAATATATGATATTTAATAGCATAGAACATATTTAAGACATTAGTAAAGAAACGATAAAAATTTAAGTATGGTCACTTGATGGTTTAGGCTTGGGCAATAGATCTGTAGCTGTAGTCCGCCTCATAGCATATGAACGAATCCTTTGCCTGGCATCACTGGCAAGCCAAGCAAGAGAACTGGCCAGTCCATGACCCAAACAGACGTCTGGCTACAGCCTGAAACACAAGTAAACACAAGTGCGTTAATAGCCAGCAGCAGCGCACACAGATGCACACACTCACGTACATGAAGACTTATTAGAGTGGTGGCCACATCTTTCTATATAGGCGTCTTCAGAGTGGAGGCCATTGAAAAGCCTCAGCCTCAACAGGCGAACGCGCCTTTTACAAATTTTTATTGAAAAATATTAAATTCTCATTAAGGCAATGAAGCAGGTTCAGTTTGCAGTTCCCAAAGCCGAGTCTGGCCAAGCAGACAGCATCATTTTCCACACACACAGAGAGAGAGAGAGAGAGAGAGGATGGGAGGAGAGTTTTTCCTGCTGCTGGCTCGCACCAAGTTGAATGTTGGCGCGCGCGCGCATGCGCCGATAGAGTCGCTCAGATAAAAGATGATTTATGGGTTTTATGGTGTGATGGGAATTTTAATTTAAGCATTTTAGCCAAACAAAATTAAAAGAAACGCCAGCCGGCAGCAGCAGGCACAACAGCAGCAACAGCAACAGCAAGAGCAACAGCATCAGCAGAGCATTGACCATTTGCCTCTATTAGGCAATTGCCAATTGTCAAATGAGGCAGCTAACGTGGCCCAGACCATTTTTAATTGAGCCAATGAGCACAGCATGTTGCAGAGGCCCACATATCCGCATAGACGAACCGACTGTCCATTATACTCACTCACCTGTAAAATAAATGGCAAAACTGCCAACACTTTGGCAACGCGCTGACAACTCCGAGCACATGCACATGCGGCGACACAAGGCTTCAAGGGGGCTGCCTGAGAGGGGTGAAGCGCTATAGGGGCAGAGGCTGTTCCAATTTAATGCAGAAGCTAGAAGGCACACTCCGACGGGGGCGACTGCGACTGCGACCGCGACTGCGATGTGATTGTGACTGTGATTGTGATTGTGATTGTGTGACTGCGATCTGACTGGCAGTTACCGTTAGGTGTCAAAGATTTCATGCCCCAAGTCTCAAAGTAACGACACACAATCGATCACAAATCAAACGAAGAGAGAGAGATAGAGAGAGCACCGTAGAGAGAGAGAGAGAGAGAGAGAGCACCGTAGAGAGAGAGAGAGAGAGGTGACTCGTGTTGCGACAGTCGTCCAAATGTGTCTTAAAAATCAGGCCGCTTAAAGCTGCACAGTTTCATAAATTGCAGGTGACCTGCCGACCAGCAACAGCAGCAGCAACTGCAGCAGCCAAAAGCCAGCACAGAGGCATAACAATAAATTAAAAATGGCCAACTGTGTTTTGGCTTAGGTATCTGCAACACACACACACACACACACACACACACACACACACACACACACACACACACACACACACACACACACACACACACACACACACACACACACACACACACACACACACACACACACACACACACACACACACACACACACACACACACACACACACACACACACACACACACACACACACACACACACACACACACACACACACACACACACACACACACACACACACACACACACACACACACACACACACACACATACACTAGCTGCTGTTCTCCTGCTTCACCTCCTGCTTCCCTCTGTCTCTTTCCTCCAGCCCACCTGCCGTGCGATTTGGTTATTGGAGCGTTGTTGCTTTTTGTCGTATTTTTTTCTTCTTTTGCTGATGGACAGCAACGATCCCGAATCCGCATTCAATAGCTGATCAAATGCAGCTCCAAGTGGCAGGCCACGTTTGATGAACACGTTTGCTGATGCATAGCTGCAACTTTATTGGCTTTTAATGAGCTGTTCAAGCGTGTGTCTAGCTGTGTGTGTGTGTGTGTGTGTGTGTGTGTGTAGATGCATGTCAAGGCTACACATGCCATGTGCATGACACAAGCTTTTAAGCATTTAGTCCACAGCAGTCAAAATTTAATAACATTTATTCGCTTATTTTTATTAATTTCATTTTATAGTTTATTTTAGTTAATTGATACATAAACATTTTGATGTATATTTATCAAAGGGGTTTTCATTTGTTTAATGATTCTCAAAGGTAGTTTCAAAATACTGTATTTTAAGTCAATTGAGAGAGTTTTTTTTTTCACTATATCGATTAATTTAAAAGATTTTGAAATAAAATGCTAAAGTGATAAAATGTTCTTGGTATAAATGATATTTCTACTTAAATTACTTACCCAAAGACTTACAGGCTATATAATATATTTTATAAATTGGCGCCATATGAGAATATATCTTTATTATAAAAATACCTTGAAAATATCGGCAGTAAAAAGTTCAATGCGTCGAATGAAATAATGAAAAATATAGAAAAATGTCACACAAAATCATTATTGACTTTGGATGGAATATTAATAAAATTCCACTTTCATTCACATTTCAGAGAGCAGAGTCCCTTATATCTCTGTATAAATAATAAAGGCACAATAAAATAGTTACCATGAAGATAAAGTGCCTGGCAAATGTTCATTTTTCTAAATTTCCTCTTTGTACTTGATTGAAAGTTTTAACAATTCCCGAACATATTGCTAATTATTGCAGAAATGAGGTACGCACTGGACAAGGGAATTATTGCAGCTAGCTTCGTTTGTTGGCTTTGTGTGGTTTGTTTACTTTTACTCATTTGCATGCGCTGCTGCGGGTCATTAAACCTGGCGTCAGCCCCGCCAAGATGACCTGACCAAAGGCATATTCGTTAGACATACAATCAGACAGATGGGAGTAGTATATTAATTAACCCGAAAAAACCGGTATGTTATATATGTTTAACCTTTATGCTAAATGCGGCCCCATCGAGCGAGTCTAACGCCGATGTCGAAGCTGATGTTAATGTTGCCGCCGACGCTCTCGCCGCTGCTGACGCCGACGCCGACGCCGGCAGCAGCAGAGGTAGCTACTGTCTGTCGGCTGGGTTTATTATTAATTTACCAATAAATTGCCGCTGCGTATACGTAATATTTCACAATTTTAGCTTAATGATCGAAACGTTATTCATGCACTGATTTCCGCTGCAGGTGTCATCGCGCGTGAATGAGACAGAAAGAGAGAAAGAGAGAGAGAGAGCAGCAGCACTCTAACCAGTTGCGCGTATTAGCAAAAAGTGAGAAAAAAAAAGCTAAAAAGCTAAAGAAAGAAAATGAAAAAAGAAGCCAATCCAAGGCCCGCATTGAAATTACAAATGACGAGAAATTTGTCATCTTTATTATTGCAAACAACGCGCGCGCACAACCGACGACAAACGACGACAATGCTCCCCTGGACAATTGGCGGGTGCGTGCTGCTGGACCCCAATCCATGGGGCCAAGTGAGCTGAGCCAGGCCAGGCCGTCTGCGTCCGAGTCGACTCGAATGGAATTGAGTGGAGTCGAGGCGAGGGCAGACGAGCACACATAGGCCGCAGCTCGAACTGCCGCCGTTTGCCGCTTCGATGTTGACAACTTGCCACACATCTTTTGGCTAAGCTCTCTACGGCGCACGGTGTGGTTAGTGGCTAGTGGCTAGTGGCTAGTGGTTAGTGGAGTGGACAGGGACAGCCACTTGGTAGCCATTGTGCGCTCAATTGATTTTTCATTTAAATAAAAATCCACAGCGGATTTCGACCCGAGCCTGTTGTGTGGCTTAATGAGCTGCCCGTTTCTTGTTATTGTTCAGCTTCAGCTTCAGCTACCAGCAAATATGTTTGTTGGCCCCTATCTGTATGTGTTTCTGTTTGTTTATGGTACACAAAGTTTTTATTTTTATTTTTATTTCAGCAAAAAAAATATGTATTGTAGGTATGTATAAGGTATTGGCGTACAAAAATAATACACTTTGTTCTTGTTATTTTTTTGTTGTTTTTTCTTGTCTTGAATGGATGCAGTTTTTTTCTGTATTTTTTTTCTGTGTGGTTTGTTTAAATCTATATAGCAGTTGCAGCTCTTCTGTTGCGCCAGTCGTTACACGAGTGGAGTGAATTTATCGACTCTGATCTGTGTTTATAGGCTTCAAAGTCCAAAGCAAGTGTAATTAAGAGCTAACAAGAGAGAACTTCATTTTGCTACTCTCCAGAAAGATTTTTCAAATGGTGGAAAGAAAATAGCCGAAATAATACATTTTGTATGACAATTAAATATTTGCTTTCATACGCTATTTCCGCCCTTGAGAAGCGAAAAGAGAGGTGCTGTAAAATTTGATTGGATTTTTGTTTCGTAATGACCGACAGCACTGCAACTGCCGTTTCGTATGGTACAAATGTAATTATATGTAAGTTTAAGAGTAACTATATCAGAGTTAATTATTATTGTATCATTGTCATTTATAAATATTGCTGCCTCTTGTGTCTTGTGTCATGTGTCATGTGTCTTGAGTCTGTCTGTGGCTTCCTCTTGATTTCGTCTCTTCTAGTTTCGATTATTTAGTTTTCGTATAAAATTTTCTACTTAACATCCAATATAAAAATTTGCGCTAAAATTAGTTAAACCTTCTTACTGGCTAATGTATCGTGGATATGTAAAACGTATCGCGTTTAGTAAATGTATGTACACACAAGTTGCTAGCACCAATACAAATGTTTATACTTATATAGGCATATTAGCCTCCTCAATATCAAAAATCAAATATCAAATATCAAATATCAAATACCATATATCGAATATATCAAATATATCAAATATATCAAATTCTTTAGGTAATGTAGTAGTAAGCTGTGTTATACTCGTAGTACTGCTTGTTAACTTGGCTTCTTGAAGGCAACGTCTGCTTAGATGCTATTTAAAATTTTACAAATTCTGATTGATTTAATTACTAGCTAATTTCTTACAGCTCGAGTGGGCTTTGAGCCCGCTTACGGATCTAAATTGAGCTACTTAAGCGTTAAGACATAAAAATAAAAACTGAACGAAGTAATGCATGAAACAATGTTTTATAAATAAGAAGGAGAAAACTTCAAAACGAAACGGCCTCATTGGGGCATTTTTCTATATGTGATGTCGAAGTGGGCATGGTCGTAGATGTGGGCGTCGGCATGGACGCGGCTATTTTGAGTATTTCTATATGGCCGGCGGCTCAGTGACGTCGCATATGCAGCGACAGGTGATCGGAGCGACTGAAGCTTCGGGTACAGAGCTGACAGCGAAAGGGCTTGACGCCCGTGTGCTTCCTGTAGTGGCGGGTCAGCTCGTCGGAGCGGGCAAAGCGCCAGATGCAGCCTTCCCAGGTGCACACATACGGCTTCTCCCCTGCGAATGGAAAGAGGAGAAGAGGCAAATTGGGTTTAGGAACTCATAGGATTGAAGACACCATTCGAGTTCCTCCAATTCAAAATCTCACCTGTGTGTGTGCGCTTGTGCGCCTTGAGATGCGAACTCTTCGTGTAGACCTTATCGCAGCCCTCTGTGTCGCACTTGTGTACCTTTCGGTTCTTATAGAGATCATTGAAGCCGCTGCCATTGGAGGCGCTATCGCGACTGAACGAGGCGCCGCTGCCCGCACCGCTGCAGCCAAAATTGATGCCACTAAAGCTACTGCTGCTGCTGCTGCTGTTGTCCTTGCGCGCCCCGCCGCCCAATGCCATGCCTCCAAAGGCGGGGTTCAGTGCCGCATGAGGAGACGCCCCTGAGCCTGTGTAGCTCTTCCAGCTGGACGGTGAGCTGACACTGCCAGCTGTTGCTCCAGTGCTTGCAGACTTACTGCTAGTCGAGGCGCATTTGCGACTTGCTTGAGCATCAGTGATTTTGTATGGACTCTTGAAGAGGCTCAGCAAGCTAAACTTGCGATCGTAGTCCTGCGCAATGGCGCTGCTGCTGTTGCTGTTGTTGGCGCTGTTGCTGGTGCTGCTGCTGCTGCCGTTGTTATAGCTGCAGCTGTTGTTGTTGTCCTCATGCTTGCTGATGCGTCGATAGGTGAAGAAGAATGGCGATGCAGCAAAGAATGGTGAGAATGGCAGCTTGGATACGCCGGAAGAATACAGCTGTTGCTGCTGCTGCTGCTGCTGCTGTCGCCCAAAGGCACCCAACGTAGAACAAGCAGCACTTGCATAGCCACTAACTGAGGATGAGCAGCTGGCCTGTTTGCCATTGCTGTAGTTACCGTTGCTATAGTTGTTGTTGTTGCTGCTGCTGCTGCTGCTGCTGCTGAAGGCCTTGCTGCTGGGTTCTGCTTTGGTGGCGGATTTGCTGGTGGTGCTGCTGGTTCTAGTGGTGCTGCTGCCGCTGGTTGCGTACGAGGTGCTCGCTGAAATTGTAAAGACAGTTGAAAGTCAGTTAAACAAAATGGCCAACTGTTGAGTTTTTATGGTCGCAAAAGCTTAATGAGACTCGTTAAATGTGCCCGGGTATTGGCATAAAAATCAGCTTAGCTTTAGTCGAAACAGGCCCGAAGAGACGAGGCAATGGCTGGCGCAGAGGTCGAGGCAGAGGCAGAGGCAGAGGCAGTGGCAGAGGCAGAAGCAGAGGCAAGGCAAAGACAGTCGCCATCAAGTCAAATCAACTGTCTGAAACACTTTGACTTGTCAGTTAACAGTTGTAGACAATTTCCTAATTTTGCTTTGCCTGGCCGGTCTGGAAGCAGGCGAATCGAGTCATTGCATCAAAAACGTTTGCATGTCGCGTACTTTATGGGCCCCCAGACAGGCGCACAGGCGCACAGGCTCAGATGCTGGCGGACAGGCGGACAGACAATGGCGACAGACGGACATCAAATCCGTGCAGTCGTGATCCATTTAACCTGTACTTGAGCGGCGCCGATTGCCAGTCAGACCCGGAGCGAGTTGGTCCCGGCTGCGAGCGGGTAAACACACGGCCCAGCTACAGGGACAAGTGTGTCGATTTTGGCGCCCGCGACATCAATTGCCAACAGCAGCAGTAACAGCAGCAGCAGCAGCAACAGCAGCAGCAACAACAACAACAGCAGCAGCAGCATCAACAGCTGCCACAACTACTGACTGCAATCGCTTGCCACGATGCCTGCCTGACGGCTGCCAGTTTCCTCAGCTAAGTGTCACCTCTCTCTCTCTCTCTCTCTCTCTTTCTCTTTCTCTCTTCCATTCCTTCTCTCTTAGCCTGCCGCCTCTGCACCATCGCTCTCTTGGAGCCGCCTCTTGAGAAGGGCTTCGCCTTATTCCATATGAAAGTCTCTACTCTGCACTACGAACCACTTGACTTGACTTGTTTTCAAAAACTGATAGAGAGCGGGACTGTGGAATAGTGGAATTGTGCTTAGTTCCGATTGAATAATGAATGTTGAACAGGTTGCTTGGGTTGAGACAGCGTCTTAATAGAATCATTGATTCAATTAGTTTTTTATGTTATTAATAGAATAATAAATAATAAATGTATAAAAAAGGAGTACTT
Organism: Drosophila stalkeri; assembly: GCA_035047405.1. Taxonomy (NCBI): domain Eukaryota; kingdom Metazoa; phylum Arthropoda; class Insecta; order Diptera; family Drosophilidae; genus Drosophila; species Drosophila stalkeri. The sequence goes on from JAWNPR010000090.1 coordinate 27,110,492, forward strand.
TACATCTTGATAACTGTAAAGCGCTTACATTTCATATTTAGTTACATTTATTTATGTATCTGTGTTGTTCTTTTAAGAAATATATTTAAATATATATATATATATATATATATATATATATATATATATATATATATATATATATATATATATATATATATATATATATATATATAAATTATTTAAATTATTTGATTAGCCAATAAAAGAAAAGATTCGAGAATAAATGCCCATCAATCTTTTCGCTTTTCGGCTCAGTATCTCGTCAGCTTAAAAGCTCGACCACACACGAAAACAAATCTAGTTTTGCTTCTTATCATCCCATACTCTAGTACAAGTCGTGACAGAGCAAGAGCAAACTTTTCCGAAGGCTTTTAAACTATGTTGATACTAAACTCTAACTCTTGTAATTGCAACTACAACAGCCTCATCACGTCAAGTTTTCAATAGATTTTAGCCTGCATCATATTTCCAAATAATTAATTATTTTTCCCACTGTTTTACCACCTTCCGTTCCTTTGGCTATTTGTCTGCCAATTCAATTTCGTTTCTCCCAAGTCTTCCTAATCTCAATAAATGACGAATCTTTATTCATATTAATGATAGCCCTATGAACTGAATATTACAAATTAAAGCAGAATATTTGAGAGCTTTATAGTTTTATAGTAGTCTTCAGATAGCCGATCAACCCAACGAAAGTATGTGCATATTTATGACCCATTTACATTGTTATAACTCCATGTTCCCTCGACGAGAATTTGAATATGTATACGTATTTAAATACATAAATTTGCCTAATTGTTAAATCAGTTTTCAGTTTCTGCTTTAGGTGTTTATTTCGTTTCTCGAATTCATTGCATAAGCCTAATTTGATGACTATTCTATTGACACGCATATATATGCATATGCATTAGTATTCGCGCTAAACTACATAAATAATAATACAAGAATGTGTTATTGACAAAGTTAATAACGTAAGCAATAAAAAAAGATATAGCTGAAGGTGCCCTACAACGTTTTCTCCCCTTTTCAAATTTGAAAGATATCTCAAGGTCAAGAAATTGGACACAAAATCCAGGAAGTGGTCAAAAAACATCAGGAGAGATTAAATTTCCATCCAAATAAACTAGCCAGGCGCCTAAGTTCTGCAGCTCTCATCCGTCGCACTGACACTAGGAGAAGATTAAAACGACATCATCCTCAAGAGCTGCTAGATCGCATCTTGACCTTGAACACCTTCGTATTCTTAGATAATCCATAAGACCTACCCATACCTTGTATCCCTTAAATATTTAATAAAATTATCTAATATGTATCCAAAGTTAAAATAAATATAGCTTAAAGTAGTTTTAAAAATAACTTCCGATAAGATTAAGTTGCCTAAAAGGTAGCAGTACGTTTAACTTAAAAAAAAAAAAAAAAAAATATATATATATATATATATATATATATATATATATATATATATATATATATACATTTTCGTAGAATCAACCTCTCCCGCTCTCGCTCTCTCTCTCTCTCTCTCTTGTTTTCTCTCTCACTCACTGTTTTCAGTATTTATTTGTTTTTTTTTTTCATTATACCCTGAACCCATTGAAAATGGGAATTCAGGGTATAATGTTTTTGTGAAAATGTATGTAACAGGCAGAAGGAGACGTCGCAGACCCCGTAAAGTATATATATTCTTGATCAGCACAAAAAAATAAGTTGATATAGCCCTGTCCGTCTGTCCGTCCGTCCGTCCGTCCGTCCGTCCGTCCGTCCGTCCGTCCGTATGAACGTCGAGATTTCGGAAACTACAAAAGCTAGAGAGCTGAAATTTTACATGAACACTCGTATCTTAGTTACGCAGTACAAGTTTATTTTGTTTTTTCGATAACTCATCCCATTCCTTAATTATCGATAAAAAATCGAAAATTCGTTTACGTTATTTAGGTTTTTTGAGCATAACTTCTACACCGTTTTAGCTAGAGACTTCAATTTTGTCTATTTAGATAGATATTATGGATACGCAGATTATGTAATTTTCAGATTTTGGATGCCACGCCCCTTTCGCCCCCAATTTGAAAAAAACGTATTTCAAATACTAGAGACTTGTAATTTTGCAAATGGAAAGATTTGAATGCTATAAATATATTTTGAAAGTTTCATGAAGATAGTCCATCTAGAAGTGGAGTTATAAGCGTTCAAAGTACAGCCCATCCCACCCCCAACCGTCGGCAGCAACTGCGCGGTTAGCAGAGCGCGCGCTTATACGTGCGTAAAGAAGAAGAATATTCATTTTTTTTTTGCAGGGTTCAGGGTATCTCGTAGTCGAGCCGTCTCGACTAGAGCCTTCTTACTTGTTTTATTATTTTTTTTTATTTTATCTTTGCAAATATTGCAAATCTTTGAATATATATGAGATTGATGAGAATCATGTAGCTTTAATAAATCCATGTAAATTTATATTAAAAATGTTGGGCATAATCTGTGTACTTTAAACTTTACAAATATTTATATATATCTTATACATTTCTATATATCTAATTAAAGGTTCTAATAGCTTCCGGGATACATTTGGGCAGACAGACCATTAGAATAGTGGCGTCGAAAATGTGAAATCTCACTGCTCAAATGGCCATATGTAACAAGCATATCCGATTAAATGGAGTTATTTCTCATTGAAAGAAATTGGTATGGGAATATTTTTGGTAAAGCAGAAATATGCGTTTTTTCGATTTTTATGGCTGGTGACACTATTCCACATGTCTTGCAATACACATATTTAAATTTCTCACCAATTTTGAGAACTGTATATGTGGTAAGCGTGCCATTGTGAAAAAGGAATAAGGTGCACGTGTATAGGACTCTCACAAGTAATGTGCGGGAAATGTGAGGTAGCCTTATGTTTCAACTATTTCTTTGAATGATTAGTAATTTTATTAACCTCAAAAACATTATTTTTCCTTGATAAAATCGAACTGAATCAAAATTTGGAAAAACAAAACAGAAACGTATTTTCAATTTTAAGTTTTCAATCTAATTAAATAAATCGGACGTGATGGTAAAGGGTTAAAATCTTTTTGTTTTTATTTTATGTACTGCAGAATGTAACAAAGTTTTATCAGATATGTATGTATATATATACATATATACATATGTATTTGTGATCTATTTTGTAACCAAACTATTTATAGTTTGTTTTTTTTTTTGTTTTTTTTATTAGACTTTGTTTCCCTTCTCTGCGGCTACCGCTTTCAATTTTCACTTGTTAAAGCTCTTCTAGTTTTGGCTGGCTGTCGCCGTCGGTGCTATTGTGGCTGTTGTTGTAGTTGTTGTTGTTGTTGCTGTTGTTGTTGTTGTTGGCCAACTGTAAGAGTGACCCATGCTTAAGTGCTTTGTCTGTGGCCCCTGCAACAACATGACCGAGGGACACAGACCCAGCCGGTACGACCGACCGTCAACGCTGGACTGTTGGTCGGGCTGGCCGGCTGGCTTGTTTTAGCCCGAAGTGCTTCAAGTGCGTTAGCGCTAGAGCTCCGGCCTGTCTACACATGCGCACACGGGCCGGGAACTCAAGGCGCTGAGACTGTTGCTGCGACTGTGGCTGTTACTGATGCATTTGTAATTTCCATGCCAGCATTTGGCTGAACAGCGCCCAAGGTAGCGCAGTCTCTGCATCTCAGTCTCCGTCTCCGTCTCAGTGTGTGTGTGTGAGTGTGCATGAGAGAGACTGCCTCGTGTTATTAAAATTGATGGCATTTAATTGAACTAGCCATCAACGTCAGCCCACAGTGCCGTCTTTTCCCCATTTAGCCATTTCTGCGGTGTGTTGCCCCATTTGCAATTGCAACGCTTAGAAGGGACCATTCATTTGGATTTCAGCTCTCTCGATGCGAATGCATATGCTAATGCGCATTATGTGGCCAACAGCAGCAGCAGCAGCAGCAGGCGACTGACTGTAATATATTTTGTGTCCAAATATATGTAGATATGTATATATATTGTATATATATATATATATATATATATATATATATGTATATATATGGACAGATGTCCATTTTCCCGTTGCGCATATAATCACCGCTTTTACCGAAATGCACACGCTGACTTCATATTTCTGCCAATTTAGTGGCTGTGCGCGTTTAGGCGACCCAGAGATTTGAAATCACACTTGTGCCTATTGCCAAAGTGGTGCAATAAAAAAAGTGAATGTTGCCCCGAGTGGCACACACTCACACACACTAAGAGGAAGACGTAGCTGCAGAGTCGTATTAGCAGCAGCGTGGCAGCTCCTTTGGCGCGTCTTCAAAATGGTCGTCTTGGCCATAAACTGCTCATTTGACTTTGGCTGCGAGCTGTGCGATTGCGTTGAACGTGCCGCCCGAGCAGCCAGCGATAATTATGATGAGACTGACGACCAAAAGCCACAGACTGCAACCGGGTTGCCAGCGCCCAGTGTGTGGTGTCTATGTATGTGTGTGTGTGTTTGTGTGTGTGTGTGTGTTGTGTAGTTCGCTGGCTGCAATGCGGATCTTGCACCAAATGCGACTTGTTGGCAAAACCAAACAATAAATTACAAAAACAGTTGATAGGGTTTAATGTGCACTTGGTGTGCGATTGGTTATAATTGACAGTTCGCTTGGCTGGCTGTCTGTCTGTCTGTCTCTCTGTCTGTCTCTTTGTCTGTCTGACTCTCTGTCTGGCGACGTGCTTCGCTGCACCACCACTACACTAGCACAGCACCACAGCACCACAGCAGCAAGCAGCAACAACTGACTCGTCGTTATGTCTGTTACGTTTCTTGGCAGTTAATTGCCAGGCGCGCGCACATTGATTTACTAGTGGATTTTTATATAAAACTGTCGTATTTAAGTTATAATTATGAAACAACATGGCGTATGAGCAATGCCCAACAAACACACACAGACACACACACACACACACACACACACACACACACAATACTTTCGATGTTAGCACATCAGAATTTATGGCATTGCGCATTCGCCGTGGGGGCAGCCAAAGCCTCAGCCATGCCGCCAGGCTTTAAATTCACACTCACACACACACACACACACACATACATGCTTTTATTTTTTCTCCAACTATTTTTCACACTCTGCGGGCGTCTTTTGAACCTTGAAATAAAAGTTTCCCACACTAGCGATAGAGTTGGGCAAATGTTTCGATTTTCCTTTTGGCTCTCCTATGTATCTTGGCCAAACTGAATGCCGCCGAACTCTGCGATACTCGGTTTAAGCTCTTAACTCTTAACTCTTAACGCCAAACGCTAGCACTGACTGGCTCGCTGGCTAATCCAGCGCCTGATTCCCAGCCAGCCCAAAATGGTAACAGACGTAGACTTTGTGGCAGCAAAAAACTAATGAGCAACAATAACAACAACAACAATAACAACAACAACAACAACAACAACAAACATCAGCGAATGCAAACTGCACCTGCCAAGGGGACAAACAAACCAGCAGCAAAAGCAACAGCAAGAGCAACAACAAGAGTCATTTGAGAAATAATTTCTTTACTGAGTGAAATGCATTTTTGGATACTCTGCCAAAATATAATTGTCTAATAAGATTTGAAATTTAAACTTATAATTGTATTTTATTTCATTTATGAATTTGATTTATTAAAAAAAATGAAAGTTATTATCAATAATGATTTAATGATTTAGCAGAAAATATATTCTATTGTTGATCAATAATATGAATAGAATGAATAGAAAAAATGTTAAGTATAATATTTATTCATCCGTTAACTAAAATTGAAATGGTAGAACTAAATTTGGAGATCGTTACAAACTGTGTGATTAGTCGGACATACCCTGTTGCAGGTACCCTGCAACTGGCTCTGCCCACAGCATCGTCGTCATCCTCCTCGACTGCAGCTTGGGCTTCTACGTTGTTGGCGCTTCGTTAGCGGCTGCCGTTTTATTTCTGTTTGTATTTCTATTTCTATGTGGATTTTCCGTCTCTTTTCTTCTCTTCTTTTTTTTTTTTTGTATGCCCCTCTCTTTTGCTCATTGCTCGATTTGTTTTTTACGAGCAAATTGTGCAAATATCTTAAAGCTGAGGCAAACTGACAACTAGATAAATTTAAATGAATTTCTGCGCTCATAAGCTGACAGCAAAATGGGCTGGCAGCTCAGTTAGCCACGTTAGTTAACTGCCTGCTGGCCAGGGCGCATTCTCGGCAGAAACAAGGCAAAACAAAAAAAGAAATACATTTAATTGTTTGCTACCAATTATGTATTTGTCAAGTTAATTGGTATGTCAACGCGACTTGTTTTGAGTTAGCTCCTCAGTGGTGGCATCAAAGCAACTGCTTCGACCACCGCCAAAGCCGCAGTTAAAGCCAAGCCAAGCCAAGCCGAGCCGAGCCAAAGCTAGCAGAACGCCAGACGCATTGTCAATAAGGAGCAGCAGCAACAACAGCAACAACCCCGCCAAGATGAGATACCAAACGCAGTGTCAATCATGCAGCCATTTTACACCACGTCTAGGCCTGGCCAAAAAACAACAAAAAAAAAAAGAGAAAAAAAAAGTAGATTCCACAAACGGCAGCCGCGAAGGTGTGAAAAGCAATGCAAGGCAGGCGAAGACTGCAGCCGCCTGCAACTGCAACTACAGAAGCAGCAACAGCAGCAGCAACAGCAGCAGCAACTGGACCCGTTTTTCGTGGCCTGTCGCACATTGATTGTCAGCGCGTGTTGCCCACCGATTGATGCACTTGGCAGCGATGGCAGCGCTTGATGAATGTGCTGCTGGCCAGTTCCCAGCAGCATGGAACGGGCATTGGCTATGGCTATGGCTATGGGTATGGGTATGGGTATGGGAATGGGCAGACACCTTGTGGCTGGCTGGCTTATCGGGCGATCTGGCGCGGTTAACAAATGCTTTACGCTAATGACAATTTTGTTATACATTTTATGCATGCGCTCGCGCGCAAACGGCAGCCGCGTACATGGCGTATACGCAATGCCGATTGACGATAGACGCGATAAGGCGATGGCCAGTCGTCGATGGACAAGTCGATAAATAAATTTATGCACAGCCAAAGAGGCGTAAAATGCGCTATTTGATTTAATGCACAAGTGTGTGCCAAATGTGTGAGTGTAAGAGTATGAGTTCGAGTGTGAGTGCGAGTGTGAGTGCGAGTGTGAGTGTGTGAATGAGTCTGTGTGCGTGTATTTTCGCAATGATAATCGATTTATGGTGTGTGAAGTTTGTTTCTGTTGCTTTTCGTTTCGTATTAGCTGCTCGTTTTTTTTTCTACTTTTATTTTTTACTTTTTTTTGTGTCATTGCTAATTGTGTACAAATATGGACAAAAGCGTGGACACGAAGCAGAAGGCTTTCCAAATGGTCAGCACTCGTAAGTAGGCAGCATCCAGCTCTGGAGCCGCACTCACAGAGCAGTTAGTCAGCATCGGAATCGGCATCGGCATCGGCTTCGGCATCGGCCTCGGCATCGACATCAGCATCCGCTACAGCTGAAGCTTCAGCTACAGCATGAGCAGCGGAAAGTTGCCCAACAGGCGTTTTAAAATGCCTCAGAGAAATAATTTATGCATTTCTTTGTCTGCAATAGATAAACGATGCGACGGTCACTTAAAGTGGTTTCTACATGCGTGTCCACTGCTGTATCAATGAGTATAAGAGCGTGTGTGTGTGTCTGTGTCTGTGTCTGTGTGTGTGTGTGTGTGTGTGTGTTCTGTTAGCTAGAACAGTCGTTGGCTGGCTTTTTAGCCTGAAAGGCGTTTAGTGCTTAGTGTAATGATTAATTGATCGTATTTATTATTGATTAGATGTTAGAGAACTTGCCGTATCGACGATTGCGACACGAGTTTTGCTAAGCAGCTAAGCGATAGATAAATTGTCCACGAGACTTATTCGGCTGCATGAGTTTAATTTAGAGTGAGTAAGTGAACTATAATTCCATTTACCGAAAGTGTTGCCAGGCCATCCTTTCAAAAGGCAAAAAGAGGCAGAGAGAGAGAGAGAGAGAGGAAAAAGGCTGTATTAGGCATAATCATGAAATGTCTACAAGGCATTAAGATGTTCATAGTAGTCACAGTTGATAGGTATCGATAAATTTTCAATTGCTCAAACTTATCGTATAAGTACGATTGCTTGCTGACTTCAAATATTTTTCTCAGATGCGCATAAGTAAATGGCATCGCCTTTTGCTTTGATATTATTTCTTTATGTTCGAAAGTACTCTTTTAGCCCTACTGCGTGTGGAAATGAATTGGGAATATGAAATAATATATCTCGTTCATCTTTAGAGTTAGAGTGTCCAAGTCTTCTGCATATATATAGATATTAATTTAATACAATATCGGTTTTTGTTAGATTTTGGATACCGGCAGAGCGCGCGCTTATATGTGCGTAAGGAAGAAGAAGAGTATCATGATTTTTTGCAGGGCTCGGGGTATTTCGTTGTCGAGCGGTCTCGACTAGAGCTTTCTTACTTGTTACTCATCGATTCATAGACTTTCTTATGGTCGCAGATTTCCTCTGTTCTATGCCTAATGAATTCCTTCTTTTTCGCTAGATTTAGCGAACGTAAATAGTATTTGTTGTGCCATGAGAAACACCTTTGATACCATTGGCCCAGTTAGGTCACTCACATCCTTCGACCAATAAAGATAGCCTATGACGAAAAAACGAAAACGTGCGTCTCTAATACGCGATAATATCCATGAGTAAAAGAGTCTGGAGCTGGTGAGCGGTAATTGCTGCGTGTTAATTCAAACAAATGTCGGGAATTGCGCATTTAATGTGAAAATGAAGAAACATTGCGCACAGTATGGACGCTGCCTGGGATTTCTGTGGATGGAGTGGGTATACATATGCGAGCGTATGAACCAGGTGCCAGACCGGGCCGAGCCGGGTCGGGCCCAAACGAGCTAGCGAGTTAGGTGGAGCGAGTGAAATAAATGATCCCAGCTTCATGTTTAATTTATTTGAAAGTTAACACACATATAACAACTGCAACAACAGCGAGTCGCGACGCGCCGCCGGTGACTGTAAAACAGTAAAAACAAAATACAGCGAAAAGATGCAACATGCAGCAGGGGTAAAGCCAGAGCTGCAACTCGAGTGCAGAAGGGAGTGAAGCAGAGAAGGGAGAAGATAGGAGGAGAGAGGAGAGGGGAGAGAGGAGTGAGCCGCCTAGCGAACGGGCATTAATGCGTCGTAATCACACTAAGCAGACATTAAATGCGTTTTCGCTGTTTGAGCACCAGCCCGAAGTCGGGACAGTGCCATAGAAAAGATCCGAAAGAGACAGGCAGCCAGGCGAGGAGGCTCACCAAGCAACAAGCAACAAGCACCAAGCAACAAGCAACAAGCAACGAGCGACTAACAACAACAACACCAACAACATACACAACAGCGCCTAAATGATTGATAAAATAATTGCTTGCACGTGATGCGCACTTAGCAAATGAACAAAAGCGCAGAAGAGGCAAAAGCGGGAGCAGAAAAAAGAGAAAGGCTACGGCCTCACGCAATGCTCGCACAAGTCCAAGTGTCAACAGCAGCAGCCGCCAGCTAAGCCAGGGGCTCCTCCTTCACCCCAATCAAACCCATCCAATGAACCCAGCCAACCCAACCTTAACAAGTGGCCAATAAAACGCGCTTAAACTGAAGCTATCAAAACAAAGAAACGTAACAGTCTAGACAGACAAATGGATAGCATTGCTTATCTTATGATAGTTCACATAAAACTCATTTATACATAAATGAAATCCTATTTATTCTTCTCCATTTTCTATTTACATTGTTGTTAAATATTCAAATATATTTATGCTGCTTAGTATTGTACATGTTTAGAAAAATAAGTCAAACATTAAGAAGTTTTTGGCTAATGTATAGAATGTCTACATCGACTAATTCATTTGATGCACAGATATCACAGATTTTAATTCGAGTTTTTGATGATTCACTCGCTATATTAATTTTCAAGTTAAGCTAACATAAAAATTGATTATTATACTTTAATAATATTTCAGTGCATAAATAATTTTCATTCACGGCCAAAAAAGCATTTTAAGCTGTCTGTCCATATTGTAGATAGATATATAACGATCTATAAAATGACTTTGCTAAGAAGTATTCATGATCAGTTTTAGGGATTTAGCATCGAAACGGACGAACGGAGAGGCATTAAGACGGATAATGTGGAAAGCTAATAAACTCTTTTCCTTCGCTGTTTAGTTGGTATAAATATCGTTTCCTTATGCTTTTTGATAAAATGTTGGCTTTCCATTATTCGTTTTAGGCATACAGATGCCTTTTAGAGACAAATTTGTGCTAGCAACAATTCTGCTATTAGACTACTCCAAATTCCACTAGTTCTTGTGCTGCCAAATGCCTGACTACTATTTTAAGCGAGTGTCATTAGGTGTAAGCAGTCCAAGCTAAAAAAAAAACTGTATCAAGTCGAGAAAAGGCCCAAAAACTGAAGTGAGGGCATTGAAAATCTAACGAATTATAACGTGGGAAACAAACTGAGAAACGTTGGCAGCACAAATTGCCGCAGTTAACGGTTCCTGTTTCGTCGCAAATTTGGCTAAGCAAAAAATAAAAATAAAAGAGAGACAAAAATACAGAAACAGAAACCGAAAGACAAGCTGAATGAAGCATCCAAGCCCGATACGAACTAAACCAGGCAGTCAGCCAGCTAGGCAGCTCGGCAGCTAGGCAGCTAGGCAGGCAGTCAGCCAGGCAACGATTGCTACGACAAGTGGCCCCCCGCACGGCTGTAGCTACAGTTCCAGCATTTGCCCGCCCACTCGTGCGCCACATTATTTCATGCAAAATCATGCCATGGGAACCACGACGTCGCTTCTCCCAAATACAGCAGTCTAGAACTATTAACGGACTTGCCCTCCATGCCGCTCTGGCCATGGCCAAAGCGGAGTCTCCTCCTGCTGACTGCAACTAATGCACAATCATCGCAGATTATTTCATTTAATGTCAATACAAAAACAGCAAGCGAGCTGTGGCTAGAGCAACATCTTTGCTGCTGCTGCTGCTGCTGCTGCTGGTTGTAGCTGTGACTGAGGCTGTGGCTGTGGCTGTGGCTGTGGCTGGGGCTGTAGCTGACTGTGGCAACAGCGCCATCGCCATCGACATCGACATCGACATCGCCATCGACTGGGGCTGCGGGATCCTGGCGTGCATTGAAAGCTGAAAGTTTGACACTCCAATTCTCAATGCCGCAGGGCAAACAAATTGAGTGGAAGCGAGTGCAGCAGAGCGGCCAGACAGAGCTGCACCAATGGAGCTGTGGAGCTGTGGAGCAGTGGAGCAGTGGAGCAGTGAGGGGAGAGCCCGTTAGTGTTTTGCAAACGAGTTTAAGCTGCTGTTGACTTTTGAAAAGTCTAAGGGCCCAGTCAGGAGACTTAGCGAAGTCAGTTCGAGCGCTGGGCCACATTGCTCATACGCTCTGTTTGACCTTGCAAATCCACGTTCAACGGTCGCCGCATTTGATTCGTTTTTTGCAACAATTTTTTGGTTTGTTGTTGTTGCTCTTGGTTTATTTTTTATTTATGGCTGGGCATTGTGATATTTATTTGGGGCCGTCTTGATGGTCGCTGCGATCGCATCAGTCATGCGCCTGCCCCACTGAAGTGTGCAATCAATTTTAAAGCAGGCAGGATTTGCATAAGCCATAAGCAAAAAGCACTAAAAGAAAACACTGGCTGCAAATCCCGGCCAGACAGCTATAAATGAAGTAATCAAGTGAGACGAACACTGATAGAGTGAAATGTATACAATTCGACAAGAATGGAGGAGCCATCAGCAGCAGCAGCAGCAGCATCAGCAACAGAGGAGTCATAAAGCGGACTGCGCCTGCTCAAGACGGTAGCTTAGACTCACACAGATTCAATCATTTCTCGTTTAATTTGACATAAGCTGCCTTTCTACCTACCTTCACTGCAGGCATTCGCTTTTTGTTCAACGTTTTAACAGCATAAATATATTTCATATATCTCAGCTCGCAATAGAAATACCTATTTAAATTCCTCACGTACCGAGAGCTGTATTGAAATAGGCTCGATATGCTTAAATGCAGGTATACATCAGCCCAGTCAGAGATCCAACTAAGAAATGAAAGAAATGAGTTCTAGGAATCCGAAACCAGTATTACAGCAGGCGAATAGTGACGAACAATCAATGATCGATTAGAATCCGACGATAATAGTCGACTACCTCAAGAGTAATAATTGATTAGTAAAACTAGCTGAAAGTAAATTCGAATGTAACTAATGCGATACGAAGGTAATGTCAACTCTGGCTAGGATAAATTTGATTGCTTCAATGCAGATACATATATTTCAACATGTATTTAAATAGTTATCAATGGACACGTCCAAGTCTTTAGTCACGTCAACATGACCCATCCTCTGCTGCAATCTACAAGCACAAGCTTTGCTGTTCAGTTAGCTTATCGAGTCGATGGCTTAAACGACGCTTAAGCCAATGTCGCGCTGTCCTGCTGGATACAGCCGATCTGTGATATATGTTCAACACGATATGCCACAAAAACAAGTGACTTCGATAAGACACAAGCTAGTGCCACACACACACACACACACACACACACACACACACACGCACACATAGAGAGAGAGATCTCTCTGGGGTAGGCCAACAATACAAGTTCAAAATAGACACAAGTCCTAGTATCCAGATATCGGGCAATCGCTTAAATTAATTTGTTGTCACCAGTTTGTTCAAATAATCTATGCTGGCTGCGGGGCACAAGCAAGTGTGTGTGCCACAAAGCTGTCCAAGTGGGTGGCAACAACAGCAACAACAACAACAACAACAACAACAACAACATAGCAGCAGCAGCAGTAACTGTTATTGCTGCTGGTTGGCTGGCTGGCGGCTGTCTGGCAAGTTGGAGCACTCGGACTGCGGCCCAACCCAAAATTGTTCACCTGTCAAATCAGCGCGCTGCGATCTTTTATTGGCCACAGACAGCGGCACAACAGTCAAGCGCCAATTGTTGCTGGCCACAACAACAGCATTAGCAGCAGCAGCAGCAGCAGCAGCAGCAGCAGCAGCAACAACAACCAGATTTATTTATTTAAGCGGTCGAGCTGTGCACCCATTTGAAATTGTTGCCGCTGCCTCGTAAAGACTTAATTAAGCCCCAATCTCGAGCATGGAGAGTCCGAGTCCGGGGCTGTGTCTTCGAGTCCGCGCTCGACGCTGGTCCATTCGTTGTAGAGCGATAAATTTATGCCGCTAATTTGGCAGCGTTAACTCAATTTGTGACCACAAAATGCACAATTTGTCGCGGCTTTTGATTGCCACAGCACAGCCATTCGGATTGGCTGCTGTGTCTGCCGCACTTTAAGGCAACGCCCCAATAAGCTGCGCTTTGTTTAGCGGCTTTGTTTACTATCTAATTATAGGCATTGCAACTGGCAACTGGCAACTGGCAACTGGCAACTGGCAACTGGCAACTGGCAACTGGCAACTGCTTTAGCAACTGGCGGCTTTAACTAGCTGCAACAACTGACTGCAGCTACAGCTACAGCTACAGCATTTGGCCAGAGATCTGCTGGAAGCATCTGCTGGCCGAAGCACCCATGCTGCGAGCGTTTGCCCCACGCTCTCAAGTGAATCCACATAGCCCCAACTGCTGCCGCTTATCGCAGGCCGCGAATCTTTGCCACACAATTGACTGCAGCTCCGTGGAGAGAGAGGAGGGTAAGAAGAGATTTTCCCATAGTTTGCCGCTTCATATTTTAAACTGATAAAAGCGTGAAGTGACTGAAATGTGGTTCAGCTTATGCATAAAGCCGCCATATATGGCCAGCCTCGACTAACGGTCGGAGCACGCACTCTTTGGCTCTCAGGCACCAACTAACTGGGCTCATAAATCTCGGCAATTAATTTTTAAAGTGTTGTCGTCGTTCGGCAAGCACTGCACCACTGCACCACTGCACCACCTCGAGTGCCATGTGACAACTGTCAGCAACTACTTGATACAAACTGCAAACATTCGAGCTACTCGCGAGTGAATAAAATGTTGCTAACATTTGTTTAGACTCTTTGCGTAATAATTAACGTCTGTGCGGACTTTAATTAAATTGCGCCTGAAACCTATAAAACGTAAAGTGATGCTGCCTCAAACTCTAATTGACCAGCTGCCATCTAGATACCCTCCAAAACTCTTTTCGATCTTTGCATTGGAAACATGCAACATGGCAACAAAATATGCACCAAGCAATGGTCCAGCTTAATAGCTGGACTGATTAGCAGATAAATAAACTGCATTGGCTTTGCATTACGAGAGTAATATAAATATCGTCTAGAAAGTGAAATTCGAAATTGCAATATTTTTGCCAATGAAACTAATGATTAAATGTGCAAATGATCATGTGAAGGAAATTTAAAATATTATTATTAAATTACAATTCATTGGGGATAAACTTGCTTTGCTAGCCATATACAAATCGAATGCAAGATCCAAAGCTAACATTCATTTAACATACTAAAACCTATTCAAAAATGAAAAGAACATTAATAAAGGCGCTCAGATAAACAAATTTGTCAAATTATTTTGAACCATTTCCAGCATCTTTAAAAATAGATTTGAACCAGGGACCGTAACGATTATAATTTTTATAAAAAAATCAAGAAATAATAATTATTTTTTGAGTTATTTAAATGACATTTTTTAAATTATTAAAATTGATTTTTATGATAAAAATCAAAAATAATTATTACAAATTTCAATTTTTAAAATAAAAATCAAATCATAACTTTTATTTTTTATTTTTATAATAAAAATCAAAAATAAGAATTATGATTTGATTTTTATTTTAAAAATTGAAATAAAAATCAAATTGAAAACTCTTTTGATGCAAAGGAGCTAGATCATATATGGACCTATATATATAATTTACGCGTTAATACCTTTCAGATGATATATAATATGTATGTAAATTTGTACTTGTGTATGTATATTTAATGATCTGTTTGGGCCTCATATTCAGCGAGCAATGTGCACAAAAGAATGAAAAAGAGTGAAAGAGAGATTGAACTAAATACTAATCGCTATATACTGTATATATAGTGCATATAAATTCTTGATCAAATTCTAATTTTGAACTCTTATGCTCAATTGAGACGCTTTCGAATTGCAGTTGTACTGAAAAGTCAACTATCTTTAGTTTTATATCATTTAAAGCACAATTAAAAACAGATTGGAAAGAGAAACAAACAACTAATTCAAATGTATCCCAAATTCCAGGCAACTTAATATGGGCTTGGACAATTGGATTCGATTGCTCAAGCTGCAGCAAAAACTTCCTGCACATACTTTACATCATCAGAGTACATCACATTCAAATCGTTAGCTAAAATGCGCTCAATTTTCGGTTGTTTTTCGCTGTTGTATTTTATTTTTCAATAATTTGCGCAGAAATATTTTTCACGAACGTGGGAAAAGCTCAGCTGTCTGCGCTCGCAGTTGTCCATGTTGTAATGCCAGCAGCTGCAGTCGACGTCGCAGTCGCCGTTGCTTTTGCTGTCGGCGCCGCAGTCGCTTGCTACGTGGCTTGTCTCGTCCCGTTGGCAAGCAGATCAGCAGCAATTCATGTCAAGCTGCAAATTCAACAGAATTCGAGCGCCGTCACCGTTGTCGTCGCCGTGTTGCTGTTGCAGTTGCAGTTGCAGTTGCAGTTGCAGTTCCAGACGCAGCCAACCAATTATTTTTATCGATTTCGGCTTCCAACCAGCCAAGACGCAGGCGGCTGCTCATAATCAAATGTTGCTGCGTCGCGTCGGTGATGCCACAGCCGACATGTGGCAGGCGCAAATGTGCGACTTGTTGTCAGTTGTATTCGCCGTTGCAGTTGCAGTCGTCGTCGCAGTCGCAGTCGTCGTCGCAGTCACCGTCGCAGTTGCAGTCGCGCAATCGCAGACGCATTCGCTTACGAATGTTTGAATGCATGAATGACTGCTGACTGAGCTAGTGTGTGAGTGTTGAAAATCCTTTCAATAAATAGCCAAAGACAAGTAGCCGTTAAAACGCATTCAGCCTGCGCAGTTAACCTGGCCAACCGACTGTCTGACCGACTGTCTGTCTCAATGTCTATCTGTCTGTCTGTCTGTCTGTCTGTCTGTCTTGCTGGCTGACTGGCTGTAGTTGTTGTTAGCTGTTTGCTCTTTGATTCATGATGCTGCTGGTTGGCAACTGCGTTTCCCGACTTGGCACCGTGTGGCATGTTTCGTTTGTTGCGTTTTTGATCGCAATTTGACAATGCGAGCAACAACAACAGCCAAATAGACAACAGACAGACAGACAGACAGACAAACAGACGGAGAGACGGATAGACGGACAGACGGAGAGACGGATAGACGGACAGACGAACATGCGCCCGCTTGTCATTTAACATTTTTTTTATGATTTTTAACATGCAAACCGCCGAAAGACAGTCTTCAGTCCACACTCCATTGCCTTGCGCCTTTCGTCTCTGGCCAATTCTTCGCTGAGCTGAAAATTGGTTTTGTTTGGCTTTTATGGCTTAATTGAAATTGCCAACGAATGCATCGATCGAATTGGCAGCCGCAGGAAGTATTTAATTGTAAATGGAAGTGGAAATGCAAATGCTTCGAATGCTTCGCACTACATGCATCATTGCCATGTTGCATGCCACGCGGCGTTTCAATTTGAATTGTCTTTAATCATAGTTTTTAGCTTTTCTTTTAAATTTGTACTACATTTTCATTAGCTTATCGAATGCGATCATAGCTGACGTATTAGCATTATTTTTTATTCGAGCGTTAATTGAATTTAAATGATATTATATTCGCTTATTGTCATTATTATTAAGTCTTCTTTTAAATTGATTGACATGAAGTCAAAATCAAAGTTTATAATATATATTATTATTATTAAATACATGAAAATAGCATTGAGGTCAAACACAAATGGAAATGGAAAAGACAAGTTGAGCCATTCGCCATCTAAAATCAAATTGGATTCGAAATATTCTACGATAAAACAAAAATATTGTTGTCAAATTTCACTATATTTGGCGTTAACGATCAATTAATAATATAAATTGTGTTATGATCTTGCATATGCAAGTCAATATACAGAATAAATTATTTATTTGCAATATTATATTAAATTTAGTATGTTATTTCAAGATTATTAAATATTATTATTATTAAATATTGTTTATATATTTAATATGTGTGATGTTTGCTACAGTTTCAGTTGTTGCAATTTATGTTTCATTCCACAAATTCCACCACAAATAAATACACTTGGATCACTTAGTTTACCCTAAATCAATGATAATAAGAAAATGCTCCAGTAAAAATAGGAGAATAATAACTAAAGCAATGAGAACTGTCTGCTGTCGATGATGCTGCATTCGACTCAATCTCAGTTCCGATGATAAACAAAAGCAACAAGAAAAAAAAATCACCTATAACAATGACAACAACAACAACAACAACAACAACAAGAAAAGGGGCAAGCACGGCGACAGCAGCAACAAAAAAATAGAACGTGAGAAATAATATTCGATGAAGCGCCAAAGTAAACGCTTCAAATGTTTTTTTTTTTTTTGCTTCTTCTTCTTCTTGATTATCAGTTGTTGCTGTTTGTTTTGTTTTGTTGTTGTTGTTTGCAGCCCATTTTGCGCCTGGTACACGCTACTCGTTTGTGGCAGCGAAAAACCTTTTGAAGGTTGATTGTGAAAGTCACGATTAACGGAGGAGTCGCCAACGAAATCGGAGGAGGCGTCGCTTTTAGCTTTATTTCCCGCTGCTTGATTTCTGTAGTACTCATACCCTTGTCGTGGGCATTATAGATGTGTCACGAAATGTGTAACGCATAGTGGGAGAGGCTACTGCAGCCATAAACTGATTAGTATCACCAAGATATAGCCATGCCAGACTGTGCCTCTATCGTTGCCTAGCAATGCAAAGCAGCCTCTCGCTGCATTCGGGATTATTGCATAGTTGCAATTGGAAAGAAAAATCAAATCGCACACTTCTTTGAGCCAAACTATTGATTGATCTATCTGTCTATCTGCCGAGGACAGATTTATCTGTCTTTGCTCTGCAGAAATTAGAGATTAGTGAGATCGAAGGAATTAACTATCTAATTAAGTTTATATTTATTGTATATTATTTAAATTATTATTACTTCCCATAGAGCATATGCGGCAGCTGTAGCCAAAGTTTTTCTCATTCACTGATTTTAGCTGCCGCATCGAAATAGATTCAGAATCATTATGATTGATTAGAGTTTCGGGTATTCAAATCTGTCGGCTCAGCTCAAAAGGTGACAAAAGAGAAATACGAAAAAATGATTTGGTGTGATTACGCGCATTGCTGCAGCTCAAGACGCTTTGCCACATGCGCATCATTAAAGCGACGACGCGTTTGAAATGCACCGACTGCACTCAACTGCATTCGCACTCAAGTGTAGCCAGCGAGTAGAACACACCTTTCAGCCGCAGCATTTGCCATCATTTGGCATCGTTGCGAAATTGTCGCCAGATTTTCGACACACCCGACGAAGCTCGTTTTTTCTGGGTTCGAAGTGGCAGAGCCTTAGCACTTTTATTATTATTTCTTTTAAATCGGCAGCGCGGCAGCTTCTGGCTGAGTGAACCGCAGACAATCAGACTGACTGACTTCGAGTCTGTCCCAGTCTACTCAACTGTCTGTCTGTCTGTCTGTCTGTCTGTCTTTCTGTCTGACTGTTTGGCTTGCCACATTCTACGCCCACATGTTGCACGGGCCCACACACACACACACGCAAACATGTTCGAGGCGTTCTTGCAGCATATATCGCTTACCGAAACGCATATCCACACCCAAAAAGAAGAAACCAAAAGTAACATACAAAACACTCAAACTTCCGTAAGCAGTCGACAGTTTAATGACTTTGATGACGCAGCGTGTGCTTTCAATTTACGATCAGCCGGCAACACAACTGCGCAACTGCAACTGCAACAGCAACTGCAACTGCAACAGCAACAACAATTGCAGCAATTGGCGTTTAGTTTTTGGGCTTGGGTGTTGCCTCGTGGTGGGCGTTGCTGAAGCAGCCAGAAGTTTCTTCTTTTATTTCGGTGGATTGGAGACCATCAATAGATTTGATGGGCTTCGGGTGCAAAAAAAACATCTTAAAGCTAATGGAAAGAGACGTGCGAGCTGCTTTCAATGAGGTCATTAAATTGTCAGCAATTTTTTACTATCTTTCTGATTGAAGCCAACTATTAAAATCTTCATTTGTATCCCTAGCTTCGACCAGCCAAAAGAAGTCGAAAGACTTTCAGATTGCATCAATATCGCAAATTGAAATGTGAAAAATAAAACTTATTTCACATTCTAGCATGCCAAACATAAAAAATAATTATATATAAAAATTTTTAAAATATATTATAATTAATGCAAAGCTAATAATGGTTCATAAAAAACTCGGAATATTTTCCCTACAATATGCGAAAATTATGACTATTAAAAATATCATCAATTTTATATATATTTTTCTATTTGTAATTAACTTCATTATCATCAAATATTTGATTTGAATATAGGTTTGAAAAATAGTTGCCAAGATTATAAATTATGATTCAGAACAATTTTCAATTCTAAATTTTATATGTAGAAAGAAGACTTCCTAAAATGAAATGAAATGCGAAACACCAAATAATTGATTCGAATTAGAAAAACGTACTTACATATAATTCAATCTATATTCATATTAATTAAATATAATATATGTATGTGTGTGTGTGTGTGTGCTATTGAGCGCTGAGCCAAGCAACAGTCGTAGCTCGAATCTGTTCAGACTGTCGCAGCGAGTGCAGCGCACAGAGTTCTTTTCGTTTGACAACTGTCAATGGCCGAGGAAATCAACATTACTCATACGCCATGTATGCGCTGCAATTGATTTACATGTTTTATTGATGGCTTCGATGCGATAGTCGTGTATTTCATTTTATGCAGCAATAAATATTTGGCTACCATTTTCGTTTGCTTTTTTATACTTCTTTGGCCAACATGTGCCGTGAAAATGAGCCAATTAAAGAAATGCAAACAGCGACAAGAACCATAACAGCCTTGCGACCAAAAAATATATAAATATATATATATATGTATATGTATATATATATATATATATATATGAAAGAATTGGCACACAGTGGTTGCTTCTGTCGTTGCTGTTGTTGTTGTTGTTGTTGTTGTCAATGGTGCTGAGCTGGTCAGAAGTAAAACCAATCAAGTGGCGCACAGTGTCACTATTACCACCTGACATTTACACAAATCTTGCTTTATGCTTCAACGAAATGAAACAACAACAACAAGACAAACAAACAAACATACAAACAAACAAACAAACGGCCAAGCGACGACTTCCTAACAACGCAGCTCAGCCGCCTATCGCCTGGCTGCGATCAAAATGCTTTGACTTGGACCCAAAGTCAGGCTAACACAGAGACTGCGAGCTGGCCAGGCAGAGCAGCAGCCACTCGGATTATCTTAAGAGCCGACTGCTAGCAACAGCAACAGCAACAGCAACAGCAACAACAACAACAACAACAACTCTTTTGTATGCGCGGCACATGGTGGCCGCTGCAGCACCGCGGCACCACTTACCACAGCCAGCCAGCCTTAAACTGATCGCTAACAATCAATTTATTGATTGAGGTCTCAGGTGTAATCGATAAGAATGTTTTTCAGCTTTGCTTTTGACTTACTGCTCCAGTTTGTAATTTTTTTACTCTTATATATCTATTCTATTCTTTTTTGTATTGTTGCTGCTGCTGTTGGTGCTGCTGCCTTTACTCACATATGACATGGCAACATGACATTATCCGATTCGCATTTGTTTATCTGGCCGGCATCGGGTCCAGCTCTAAGTAGCTGCAAATCTTGCCCAACTATCTACAAGTCTGAGATGGACATGTGCAATGCGCCAAGCACTCGTAAGTCCCATTAGTTCAATTAATATAGACATAAATCGAGCTAGACTGTGGCCAAAAGTATTTGCATCAATTCAAATGATTATGTATTCAATCAGACCCACGTAATAAAAAAGAGAATTTTTACTTGGGAATCTACAAAATTATATGAATAGTATGTAGAGGGAACTACCGAATATTCGCAATATGTAATCTCTCTTGATTACAGTAAAAAATAAAAATCAATTGACTTTCAAACTTTGATGGAAATGCGTGAAAAAAAAATTATAAGATTTAAGCTAGTTATAAGAATAATAATATTAATTAATAATGTACTCTACTCTGCGTTTAGGCCGTAACAAATTAGATGGGAAATTCAATTAATTTCAACTGCGTAGCAATTTCTGCAGTAGCTGACAGATCAAATTATTTCAAAGATATATATATGTATATATATTATATTAATATGAATATTAAAGCCGAAAGAGTGTTTGAATCAACTAGATATATACACATTATTCTATCTTTATGACTCTATCGAGCTCAAGCTGTCGACTAAGCTAAGGCTAAGCGAATGTTAATTAGGCACTGGGTCATTGATTAGCCGGCAAATAAAAAACATAATAAAAGTGCACCATGCGGCTCGTTGCACAAACGTGGAGGACGTGGGCGTGCACATGGACGCAGAGTGATTTTTGCTGCTTTTTTTTAAACCATTTTTTGGTGGCTTGCTACAGATTTGGTTAACAGTTAACAAGCTTATCGCGCTCTATACGGCAAACAAAGGTGACGCGACTGCAGCTGTTTTTGTTTTTTGTTTTTGCAAACCTAATCGAAACAACAAAAACAATTTGGTACAGTTTATTTTTGTTGGTGCTGCTGGTGCTGCTGCTGTTTTCTTTTTGGCCATGCAGATAATTAAGGCAAGACGTTGCTGGCCAGCTGTGGCTGCCAATTGCGGACCCGTAAGGAATCACAGTGGTTCACCCACTAGCCAGGCAGCAGCAGCCACCAAGCATGCAGCATCCACTGGCCAAAGCTGGGGCTTTGTTGTTGTCTTGTTAGCCGCCAGATAATGATCAGAGCGTGGAGCGGGCAATTTAATGGTAACTATTAATAACGTGATACGAAATTGGCGTTAATTTGTAGAAACACAGCCGCAAAAATCCCGCTGACTAATTTGAGCAAAACTAAAAGTGTAGCACTGTGCTGCATGCCCCCGCCAAAAAAGGATGTGAATGTGTGGTGCCGCTGCTGTTGTTGCTGCTGTTGTTACTGAGGCTGCTGCACAACAAAGTCATGAGTCAAATTTTTCTGTTTACACGAAGGCTCCATTTAGGAGCATGTGCACGGGTGCACGAATTGGAGGCGGATGCAGCTTGTTGCAGCAGCAGCAGCAGCAGCAGCAGCATTTGGCTGAAGAATTCTTTCACAGCTACGTACAAGCCTGGCTGGCTGCCTGGCTGCCTGGTTGGTTGGCTGGTTGGCTGGCTGGCTGACTGCCACAGGCTATTGTTGGCCGTTTTTATATAAGGCTTGCAGCAGTTGGAAAGGCCTCGAAACCAGTGCAGACACCAGCCAGTCCCTCCGTCTGTCGCACTGTCCCGTTGTCCCTCTTTCCCTCTGTCCCTCTGTTCGTCTACTGCACACATATTGCACCCCAAACAATGCAAATTGCTAATATGCAAGCATTTTGGCTTTTGCGGCGCTTTTTGGCCTTTTTTTATTTTTTAGTCGGAGACAAATTTCCGAACAATTTTGTTGTTGCTTGTGTATTTTGTCGGCGCACTTATGACCAATAAATATGCAGCTACAGTTTTTATGTTGCCTGCCGCTTGGGTCTGTGGCATTGTCTGGCAACGCTTGCGAAATTAGCTGCCAACTAATGAGCAACAGAAAGACTTGCGATGCAGATGCGATTTATATATATCAGCATCGATAGGTCTCGCTCTGCCATAAAGATATATATATGTATATAACAAGTCGAACAAACATATTTATTTATTTTTGTTGTCTTTTTGTTAGGTTTGAGGAGCTGTCCGCGTCGTGGCTTATGATTCGCCGTCGTGTGGGCTGCAGTCGAACTCCCCCACACTCTTTCGCGCACTCGCATCGATAGGCAGCAGAGATCGTCGTTAACATGTTATTGCACAGCACTTTTGTCAGCTTTCGAATTGTTTGCTCACGAAAGCGTGGATCTACTTACAGCTGCTACATGCCCAGGCCCAGGCCCAGGCCCAGGCCCTGGGACGAATCTGCAGAGCTGCGGATCTGCGGATCTTCGGATCTACGGATCTGCAGCGTCTGGCTCTTGTTTTTGTTTATTTTATTTTTTCTTTTATTTATTTTATATTAGCTTTGCTTTTGTTGCTCTTGTGGCATTTATTCGCATGCTCCTGGGAAGATGCGCACACATTCAGTGAGAAATTCACTGTGCAGCAGGTTTTTGGTTGCCCAGTTGCTCAGTCGCCACATGGGCGTTGATTTATGGCCAACCAACTGCCGCTGCGGCCCGAGGCTGGCTGTCGAGCACATTGAGGCACTTGTTAGGCGTTAACTGACGCCAAAAGCTACGCATGTCTGTGATCAGTCTCAGGTTACTGAATAAATTCAGATAGAGCAGCGAATCCGCCTGCACAGTCACCATGTAAAACCACGACCGACGTCTGCGTACTTTATGAATGATCCTACATAGCTTATCCCGCATCTTAATTGGCTGCGCAATATATGAGATGAATAGATGGCATTGTGAAAGTATAGCCAAATTAGAATATCAAAAAAAAAAAAAATGAAGAAATTTACTTTTAAATTGTGAACTTTTCAGTATCATCATCATCATCATCATCGTTATCAGTGTTACAAAATTGTTATTAATTTATAATAATTCTTATAATAATTATTTGAATAATCAACCAAATGTGCATCTGCCCTGTCAAATTAATAATCATATGATTTTATTATATGTGTATAAATCACTAAATCTTAATCACTTTTCATTTTTTATGCTTTTTATAATCCCGAAATTGAATAGTTATTTGGCTGTACTTAAAAGCAACCTCTTAACTAAAGAAAAGAACAGATGAATGGCTTTTCGGATATTCAATGAGGTTTTGAAAGATTTTACAATTTTAAAATGAATTAAATGAGAAACAGGCATATAAGAAGAGTTACCTATGGCTTCTGCTTAGATTGTTGAATTTAAAATATAAAGAGTCTTGAAAATTATTTAGTTTAATGTAAATTTTACAACTAGCAGTAAATTATCAAAAGCGAATTTTGGAAAATATATATTTCAGTTATTCACTATTTATTATTTTTTTTTGAAAAAAAAAAAAAACAATTTATTCGAAGAACGGCCATTAATAAAATGGCACAATAAATATCAAGCGAGGCTCGAGCGAACTCCGATATTTTAATGATATTTTTCTGGGCTAGCAAATGATTTTCCATGTAGGCAGCTAATCCGCAATCAAAGTGCCTGAGAAATCACATGAACAGTCGACATTCAAATCATCCTCAAAGCAATGCAACAACAGAAGAGGCAACTGATTCCCCACCCAAAATAAAAGGAAAACAAAATGAAAAAAAGAAAAAGAAAAACTAAAGATTGCTGCGCACTCCCCGCCCTGCGCATACCTAGCCGCACCCTGTGTTGTCCAGTGTAATTTTTGGTTCGTGTGGCATATGCTGCTATAACATTTCGTTGTTGTTGTTGTTGCAGATGTTGTTGCTGTTGCTGTTGCTGTTGCTGGTGTGTCAGTTGCACGATTGCCAGAGAGACAACGTGTCTCCAGTGTCATCAGCATCTCCATTTTTTGTCTGTTTTCTGTGTTTTTTTTTTTTGTTTTTCGGGTGACTGCTGCCACCGGAGCTAGGAGCTGGGAGCTGAGAGCCGAGGCTGCAGTTGCAGTTGCAGGCGACGCTGCCCGTTGTTATAGTGCAGAAAAATTACTATGACAACGCTGGAAACAAGTAAACCACAGTTTACATTCACTCAATTTGGTGCGACAAGGCAGGCAGCGGTGTTGCGGCGCAGCGGGTGGGGGACTGGGTGGGGCAGCTGAGGCAGCTGAGGCAACTGAGGCAGTCGGGGCAAGCAGTGTGGCAATGGCAGAATCGTGGCGTGGTGGTGGCACGCTCATCTTCAATTTTTCTACGACGTCGTAGTCTTTGGGCTTTGGGTCGGGCTCACACTCGCATCCCGGCCTTACCCCTCTCTGCATCCACGACGAGGCTGGGTTCACTTGGGCCCGGGTTGAGTCGGAGGCGTTCGGTGGGCAGCCGGGAGGCGGGCAGGTGGGCAGACAGGCAGGCAGTCGGTACGCCGATCTGCGCAGCAAGATGAGTGGTTGGCAAAAATGTTTGAATGCGATCACGAACTTGACCTTTCACATAACCTCAAAAAGGCAGTCACTCAGTCAACTGGAGTCCAAGTCAACGCGAACGAGCCGAGCGACAAGCGCGTTACATACGCGCCATGTTAAACAGACAGAACTTGGACCTGTGCCCAGTCCCCCGTCCCCAGGCCCCCGTCCCCAGTGCACAGCTCTAGCCTCTAGCCTCCAATTGGGTGTCAGCCAACAGCCGCACAGATCAGCTCGAGCATAATTAAAAAACAATCGCATTGTGCGGGCCAGGCAAATGAATTCCCTGCGAGTTGCATTCGGAGCCAAGGAGCGGCAGCTGCCTGCAGTTATGAAAGATTTGCCATCTCTTGAACGGAGAGAGAGAGCTTGGAGTCTATCGCTCGAGATGCCAAAATCAGCAGCAGCCGCATCGATGAAGTGCAGCAACGGTAACAGCAAAACTTGCATATCATTCAATGCTGCTCTGCTGCTCGCTAGAGTGCTGCTCCATGTTGCAAGTTACCCGCAGCCCGCTGTCCGTTGCCCGTTGCCCGTTGCCCGTTAGCCGTTGCCACGTCTTTAAGGTCCTTTCCTTTGGCAGCGACCCGCGTGTCGCCGCATCTACTTAACCTGAAAGCCTATGCCCCCAAGTGCCGAGCCAGCCGCGCAGAAGAGCGGCACAGCACAGTCTGCAGCGCAGAGTCTCAGCCTGGGAGTAAGGCTGGGGTAAGGCACCAATGCCTGAGCCTGCGCCTGCGCCTGCACCAGCTTCTGCCCCTCGCCCAGCCAGCCACAGTGCTGCGCTGTGCGGCTAGTTCAACAGCTTTATTTATGGGCTGTTTGAGTAGCTTAAATAAATCAAGTTGTAGTTGTTTCGCTTTAGCTGCAACGCTTCCCAGCCTGCAATTAGACTTGGTGGGAATTCGCACTCGACTGTCGGGGATTCGGCAGACAGCCTTTTTTATTTGGCAGTTTTTGGTAGAGTTCGCATATACCCTGCAAAGCTAACCCTACAGAGCTATTTAGACTAGACGATGAACTGATATTCCACTATTATTTAACTCAAGTCTCCAGAATATCTTAAATCTCCAAAGTCCAAAAGTTTATATACTTTGAATGCTTTAAATACAGACTATTCCCAATCAGGATTTGACTTTCTCTCAATCATTTATGATTAATATAATGATAATAACTAGTCAGATATTAAGATACGATCTACAAGTTGTTATCTTTATCTATATAATATACAGGGTATATTGTGGTCCTCCAGTTGTCGGGGTTGGTATTTTCCCGCTTGTTGTCTTTTTTCCGCTTCATTCAGTTCATTCGCTGTTAGGGGCTATCGGCTATCGGCTATCGGCTGTCGGCTATCGGCTATCAGCTATCGTGGCCGCTGCCTAATTGCATAATTATTTAAAAGCTATAATTTTGTAGCCAAATAGTCAAGTGTATACACATATTAAAACATCTGTTTACGAGTATATAACATATACATACATACATACATACATACACATAAGGCACTGCTGAATGACCGTTAAACTTGAAAATTAAGACGGGGTCTCCCATTATGTGCCGTTTGTTTTACAAATTTTAACGCTATTTAACACATTTGCCACAGATCCGCGGACAACTCGCGCGCTGTGGTAGCACGCCAGAAAGCCAAAGAGGAAAAACCATTAAGACGCGACCGACTGAATGGGCCTCTCTCTGCGCTTCTCGATAGCCCAAGCGTATTGACAAAATTAATGATGCCCTCACTAATATCATGCCTAATTGATTAATATGCGCAACTGCCGACTGGAACTCAGTCTTTATATATTGTTATTTCGTATTTTGAATTATATGTATATATACATCTATATATATTTCGGATTTTTTCTCTTTTCGTCGATGTCTAATGAACGTAACGCGTTTCGGCTCTTAGCTGTTAATCTTACTGTATAGCCATTTAAGGCAGCCCGAGCTCTGCTTCTTAATTAAATTATGTGTACCGCTGGGGCACCCTACGGCCAGTGGTTTGGCCGCAGCAGCAGCAGCAGCTAAGGCAGCTGAGGCAGCTGAGGCAGCTGAGGCAGCAGCAGCAACCATATAACTATCTATCTAGCCGAGGCGAACATCCATCTTATAAGATAGTCACTGATGATGTCGCTGCTGATGAGTCGAGACCCGGAACGGGTAAGTACCACGCAGTGGGCAACAGTTTTGGGGCGTTGCTGTTAACTTCACACACACACACACACACACACACACACACACACACATACACGCTCACCAACACAGCCACATTATGCGCCTGGTCAAAGAGAAAGGCTGCCAAAAAGGTCAAATGGTCAACAGCTGGTGGTCGGTCAAGTGGTAAAACCAACAAGAACCAAACAGCAACAACAACAATAACAACAACAACAACAGCAGCAGCAGCAACAACAGCAACAACAGCAACAACAACAGCAACGACACACGCTCTCTATGGGCTTGTTAGTTGCGCTAGATTGTATGCCCCCATCCCCATCCCCATCCCCATCCGCACGGCCCTCTCCTTCCACTTTGCCTCCTCAATTTAACTGCCTTTGGCTCAGGCTTGGGTTCTGGCTCAGTGGGCAGCCAACAGCTGTGGCCCATTGTCGTTGCGTTAAAAATGGAGCTACGCTTAGAGGGAATCAACGTGAGTCCGTTTTATGGGCCCACAAGTGATTTTCACGTTGATTACGAGCGAGCGCTACGCCTGCAACAGGTTGCATGCCACTTGCGGAGCTCACGTTAAATGGAAATCAAAATGGAAATAGAAACAATTAAGCGCTTCCATTTCATTAACTAAACGAGCTGTGTGTAAAGCCTAAGCATTAACTACTGTTAGCGCATGCTTTCACTTTCGCAATAAAGAATATAAATGTATGTATGTGAATACACATATATATATACATATATATCATATCATATGTATATCATGTGTATTCACATACTTGTAGAATATATACAAATATTTAAATTTCGATGAGATAAGCCCCTAAGCTAGAGACTCTGATAGGTTTATTTTTCAACATCTTAGCATTCACAATTCGCTTCCATTGAATATATTTACGCCGCAGACGAGTGAACTTTGACACTAAAGCGTAAGACCCGGAACACGCATAAAAAAAGTGAAACCGGAACTTGGCTACTGGATAAGTTTGTTGATTTCAAATGCAATAAATTTGATATCGAGCGATCAAACATTTTCGAATGCAATTTAAATAAACATTTGCATAATTTAATTAACTCTGTTCATTAAAAGATTGCTATAGCCAAGCGATATTATGATTAATCCGCCAACAGCAGCTCAACAACAGCTAAAACAAAATACTGTCGAAATATCAAATGATATGATATTCATCTGAATGGTTTTCCATCTAGTCCACTAAAATATATGGCAAAGTTCCTTTCTTAAGATATTTTCGAATGTTGCTGCTGTGTTTAAGATGACGTCACTCTATGGGCAATACTATTTAAATAAGAGTCCGTCTATTAGATAATAGCATAGATAACACTGAGCTCAGTTTCACTAAATGCTGCTATTCAAGTGCAAAAATTACTGAGATGTCCAAGTGACTGAGAATTCTCTGTCTGCTACTTCAAAAACATGCTGTATTTACATTCTTAACTATAAATATTATAATACAAATAGCCCAGGAAAAGCTCTTGAATAGTTTCAGCTTACATTGAAAATAATGTTCAATGATGTATTAGCGTTTATGCGATGAACAAAATTATCTTAAGTAGTCGCTGAAAGAGACTATCTAGAAACCAATTTGTTTTTCTCTTTTTTGTGAAACGTACACAGTTAAGGGGCATCACAAATTATTCGAAAACTTTCAACTTTCATTGAAGCATCTCAGTCAAAGGCGAATCGCTTAAGGTTTAACTACGAAATTGGTTCTGCTTATCAATTACACATTTTTTAGCTGCCACCTACTACGAAAGTGGGACTTACTTTGGCTGCCAACTGTTATAATTAAAAAGCCCGCCTCCAATCGCTTTTCACTAGAGATGCAAATTGGTTTCTCTCTCGAAATGCTTACTTGACCCGTTTAGAAAAGCCAACTTTACGCAGATGACGGCTAGTCCATTGATTAATTACTCGGAACCATATTTATTAAGCGTTCGCTTAGGCGAAGAACAGCAACAACAACACGAATAAAAGTAGCTTTAAGATGAGAATGTATATAATTAGCAACTTACCGCGCGGCGAACGTAGACTCAAATCAACTGGTTCAACTTGAACCGGAGGGCCCTCTGCCTGCAAAAGAAGAACACAGAGGGAGAGAGATAGAGATAGATTTGAGCGTAACAGAAATAGACAGATAGAAATAGACAGAGCAAGATAGAGAGATAGAGAGAGAGAGAGAGAGAGAGATAGAGAGAGAGAGATAGCATTAGAGATTGAGAGAGTTTCAGATCATTATCAAGAACAACATCATTATGATTAAGAATGTGGCTTATTAGATATGCAAGTAAACAATAAGGCCATAAGCTACGGCTACGGCTAATCAAGTTTGACAAAATGCTTAAGAATAACTATGAATAACAAAAAGAGAGCGTGTGTGAGAGAGGGAGAGAGAAAGAGAGAGTCTCAATCTGTGCGTGTTTGGGAGCTGTTTGGCTTATTGAATTCAACTGCGTGGAACCGCAAACGACTTCCGTCGGGACGAACGCTTCTGCTTCTTTTTTTCTGCTTCTTCTTTCAAGCCCATATGAAAAACCGCAATTGTTGCACATTAAGCGCTTACGAAATTTTTGACCAATAAACTAACGGCAATAACACTGAGCCGGCAAACTGATATTTAAAATAGAAAAAAAAAAAAACGAAAAAATATATTTATATATATATATCTGTATAATAAAACTACAAAAAGAGCTGGCTTAAAACAGTTATTGGCTGCCCGCAGCGCCATAAAACGGATAAATTTTAATTTAGCATTGCATATGTATCAAAGAGAAGATGCGGGGGGGTGGTGGTGTGTGGAATGAGCAGACGTAGGGGGAGAGGGAGAGGAGGGGAGGGTAAACGACGCTGCAGCTATCAACTGGAGGTGCGAAAGCGCCAACACTTCGCGTTTCGCGCCACTCGACGAGCTTTTGGCCAAACGGATGCAGCGCACTGTTGTGGAATACAAGCTGCCAACAGATGAACAACAACAACAACAACAACATTGCCCAGTGGGCAACAAACGACAATTGTCAAGCTTGTAGCGCAAATTATGAAAAAATGTCAGCATCGAGTGGGCGATTTACAAGCTGGCCAACTTCTAGATGCTGAGATTTTTATACTTGGCCAGCCACGCGATGCTGTATACCCTGTAGATGCGGATTTGTCAATTGGGTAGCATTGGCTTTCACCTAACATAAGTATGCGAACATACATAAATCTTGAACTCCTTATCAATACCTTAGACCATTCCAATAGACACAAGTACAACAATTAATATACTTAAAAAATATATATATACATGTATATAAGTACAAATAAAAACTTCTTCCAAATTCACTTTTAAATCATTTAAAATATTTTGTCTTCTTGGTTTGATTGTTATTTGGGCTGTATTTCAGTATTGTAATATTTGAACCATTTCAAAACTGTTAAAATATTAAATTGCTTTCCCTTCATTATTAAATTCCATTAGATCATTAGATTCAATTTTTATAACAGCAATTTTCTCCAATTGACAATTTTTTTGCATTTCGATTTCAATATCAATGAAACTACAGCAAATTGCTAAACCTTCTGATTCTGATCCTAATTCTTATTAGCTCTCAATTCCAGCACTCCAGATTTTGCACTATTCAAAGGGACAATATGATTTGATTATAATAAAAGTTTTTATTTCTACTTTGCCGAATTCAATATGTATATTTAGTTAGAATCATTCTATTTTCAAATGAAAATTATTGCTTCATATAATGAAACACATTGAGTGAACTTTTAGCTCCAGCAGCTTACAGCTTGTAATTTCGCAATAAAATTGTATTTGTCTTTGTTCGCCGTCAGTGGATAATTAAAAGTCGCTCACTTTACTTTCATACAGCTAAAGCTAATTACAAGGTATTGCCTTAGTCGGGCTACCCCTGGGGCGATGTTTGATGCAGTTGTTGTTGTTGTTGTTGTTATTGGTGTGTTGCGGCTGCTGCATTTATTTATTCAAACAAATGCTCATTGCCTTTGAAAACAACATTAGATTAGATAGTTTGTCTTCGATTGTGTCCAGCGAAGCAGTCTTTGGGGCCGCTGGGGCCAATGCACATGCAATCGGTGACTTTTGGGCTATTTTATCTTATGGATTGCATTGACAACAACTTCATCGGACACGTAAAGAGCTGAGAGTCGATACGAATCGAGATGCATTGCAATTGATATGCGAGCCTAGCAACCGTTCAGCCATTTTATCTAATTGCCTCGCTCAACTGTGCTGATTTATTGTCCGCGATCTCGATCTACCCAGTGTAAAGAGACCCCCGCCGCACCCTGTCCCCACTCCCAGAGACCGCCCGCCCTTCTTTACGATATTGTTATTGGCGTTGCGATCGCTGCGCTAATTTGTGTGAGACGTGCTGAAATGCCTCATAGGCGCCGAGGCTGAGAGGAGTTGATCATTAGCTGCGCCTGTCCAGCATCGTCGCGTCGTCAGCTCCGTCTCCTGCGCCGCCTCTTCTCTACTATCTATCTCTCTCTTTCTCTCTCTCTCTCTATCTCTCTCTGTCTCTCGTCCCACTTGATGGCCAGTTTTATGGATTGTTTCCCGATTGGTATGCTAGATGGCAAATAATATTTGTCGACAGGAATTTTTCGGGCAAAAAAATCAATTGCTCTGCGGCGTTGCTTTGAGGCGCGCGCAATTTGCTGCAATTGATGAGCCTCATAAGTTGACCAGTTGCAGAACTGGGAATTGCCTGGCTGATATCATTAAAGCCACCACACGCCGAACTATATCGTTTACTCCAAAGTCTATATGAGTGAAGTCAAATCACTCTAATTGATTGCGATTCGAATTAACTGGATGGGAAAGCAGACATCTAGACGATGATATTATGATATTATATATTGTGGATAACATTATCCGACATATATCTATCTATAACTTCTATTGACATCTGCAACAACAGTTTCATCTGGGCTGCAGCTTTAAAATTTATTTACTCTCAGTAGTTTACTTTTCATTTTTGTAACTAAATCTAATATATAAATAAGTCTGATTCCCAGTTTGAAAATTTTAATGTTGAGGCCTTGGTTTTATTGTTTGTAATTTGCCTTTAAAATTCCATCTAGTTTTAATCATACAAGTAAAATATAAAATTTCATTAGGAAGCCAAATAAAAAAAATAAATAAATAAATATAAAAAAAAAATAATATACATTTATACAGATTTTCATATAATTTGAATGAAAGCTTCATAATGCTCTAAATTGAGAAGAATATGGCATAGAGAATAGGAGAACTGCAGGCTCTGCTATTGAGCTATACCCAAACTAGACTGTAGTTAAATATCTCAGATCCTTAATTTACTAATCAATTGATAATGACAAATTGTAACTCATTTGATATTTGGCGATTCTAGCTTATGCGATTACTTTAATCTTTTTTTTTGTTATTGATGATGACGGATAGAGAATTAAATAATAATGAGTGCAACAAATCCATGAAAGGTTCTATAAAATACCAAAACTCACCTCCTTTGCTGACAGAGGGTCGGATCCCAGTCCATTCTGAAAGCGTAAAGGAAGAAACGAAAATGAGACAGGGTATAATGAGAGAGAGAGAGAGAGAGTGTGTGTGTGTGTGTGTGTGTGTGTGGGTGTGTGAGTGAATAAGTGTATGCCACGACTATTACTATGAAGGTGTCAGCTTGGTCTCCGTGTGTCTCCGGATGCACTCAGGGACGTCTGCATTCCGAAAAGGGCACGCAAATAGATTAGTAGATGGTCCAAGAGAGTGAGGGAAATGTGTTATGTAGCAAACAAAAATCTTGACTGGGATTCAGGTGGGATATAAGGAATAGGGAGGCGGCAGAAGAGGGGAGAAAGTGTGGGATGGAACATGAGGTGCAGGAGCAGGCGCGCATGGCGCATGGCATATGGCATTGGCGCTTTGGTGCTCCGGCTTAGTGAGTCGAGTGGTGCTTACCATGAAAACCATTAAATTGTAAAACGTCTTACAAAATAATAATTGCCCGGCAACGTTCTAGCCACGTTGCGGAACTGCGAATGCGACTGTAGCTGCAATGCTGACAACGACGACGACGACGACGACGACGGTGCTTGAAATAATCGCTGCAACTATTGTAGTTAGTCTCTATTGTCGCAGCAGCTGTTACCGTTTGCCACTGCTGCATGCTACCCGCCAAATCAATGACAACACAACAATAATAACGCACACAAATCAGAGGCAGAGACAGAGACAGAGACAGAGGCGGAAGCGGAGGCGGAGACGGAGATAAAAGCAGAGCCTCAGTCACAGGCAGAGGCACTGGCACAGGCTGAGGGCAACGTACCAGGCGGGCGGTAGTTGCAGTTGCAATTTGAAATTTGAAAAATTTGGTGTTCCTCTTTGCAGGCGCTTTAGCGACGGCGACGCTGCAATCGCGGTGGCAGCGACGTTGGCCGCCGCATTGTGCAAAAACAACTTGCAGACGAAGCGAAAAGCTTTGCAGTGCGTGACGCGTGCGTTCGAGGGGGTCGCTGCTATGAGATTGAGCGAGGGAGCGAGCGAGCGAGCGAGTTGCTTAGCTGGCCATAGGCAAATATTTATTGAGGCGGCAGCGCATGACCGTATATAGAGTTTGTATGTGTGTGTGTTTTTTTCCACAATTATTCCGCTATTCCGCTGTCCGGCTGTCCCGCGCTTATTGTGCGAGCCGACGCTTGGGCGTCAAACGCACAAAATTCATAAATACATCCGGTCCGCTTCACTTATTAGCACTTATTGCAGCCGGCTTCCTGGGCGGGGGTGTTACACATTCTCCTGCATATCTGCTAAATTGCCGGACACGCGGCCGCGGGCGCAACAAACAGCAATCAGCACAGCAGACACACACATACACACACACGCACACACATACACACGATGCACACTTAATTCGATCAACGGCTGTTACTATTGCTGCTGCTGCTGCTGCTGCTGCTGCTGATGCTGCTGCTGCTGGGGCGTTGCAATCACGCGCTGTGTACTAGTTGTAATCAAAAGGCTAGGCACATGCTACGCCCCACGGGCTGCCGCGTGTTTAAAATTTATTGACACTCGGCAGAACGTACATATGTATTTCTATTTAGGTGTGTGTTTGTGCAAATTACAGCACATCCGTCATTTTAATTTCACTTAAAACGCCATTTAAATCAAGCGCACGCACGAATGCAGGCACGCACGCACGCACGCGCAGCAAATGCAAAAAACGAGAGCAACGATAACAGCAACTGCATTAAATGCCGGCTGCCCACAGAACACAATCGGCAAACGGAACGAAGAAACGATTTGAAACTGAAACACAGGCAACGCGCACGCTTGTAACATTGGACGCGGAGCCAAAAGGAGTTCGTATTGTACCGTTTAACTTAACGCGAAGCTGGGGACGACGATGAACGAAGCGCGACACACGACCGACTAACGCCACGTTCGCTGCTGGAATGAAACTAGCCGCAGCCAACATGTTGCGTTGGAGCTACTCAGCATACCTGTATGCTGCTGTCTGTATTCGTGATTTCGTATGTGCCTGTGTGTATGTGTGTGTGTGCCAGTTTGTTTGTTTTGTTAAGGTGGAGCTAGGCTAAATGACAAGTTGGCGCGCATATTATTGGGTGGCCAACTGTTTACATTGTCTCACATGTGTGTGTATGTATGTGTATGTGTGTGTGTGTGTGTGTGTCTGTGTGCGGCTGCTTGTGTATTATTAATTAACATGCATAGCCACATACAGACGCGCGACAAGTTTGGCGTAGGTGTTGGCGCCAGCGTTTCTCATTGGCTGTCGGCGTTTGCCCAAGAGCAATTAATATAACAGCACATAAAGCTCCGCTGAAAATGTGTGTGACAGCTTCTCAGATGCTTGCACGTCCATCAGCCTTGTTATGCTTTGTTTTCGCCTAGCTTTGTTGTTGCGCTGCTTAATCTTGCGCTGCATCTGCGCCACGCAAAACGCAAACGAGGCGAATCCGCGAATCGCCGAATTGGCGAATTGGCGAATTGGCGAGCGGGACGAATAGGCAAACAGGCGCACAGTCTAGAGCACATACGACGGCAAACGACATTTCGGCAACCCGCGACGTAGCTGTGGGAGTTTTTTTTTTTTTTTTGTCTTTCGCTGGCTTCTCGCAGCGCTTTGCACCGTTAGACGTAGCTGATCCACTTTTCCACGCGCTTTGACAACCATTTTTGGTAACAATAAATCGTGATACATCATCAAAAGTCAATTCAAATATGTAGACAACATTGTTTTTGTTGTTATTGTTTTTCCTTTTCGCCTGACATGCCGCAATGCGAGACACAAAAAAATATTTTAATTTTAATTGATTGTCGAGCGAGATTTACGTGCACCAAAAGTTGCTTCTCACGCTCGCACACACACACACACACATTCACACATGCACTTAGATGACAGGATTAGGATTGGAATTGTCAAAATGGAAAGCGGCTGCCTCTTTTTTTTCCTTTTGCACGCAAAACAAATAGCGCATTTCTTATAGGAATACCATTCAGACGTTACGTTTTTTCTCTGCATGGGCTTTTTTCTTTGCTCATCAAAATCAACATAAACGCAATTGAAATCAATATACTACGTGACTTAAGCGTGGCCAATGCGTAAAAAACAGCAAATCACTTAAAACAAAAAGCACAGAAAAATAAATAAGAAAATCAGAAGCAAACACAACAAAAACAGCAAAAACAAAGCAAATGATGTGCTATAATTCGTGTTTACAAGAAAATGTTGCATACTTTCAAGCGTCGCCATAAATTCATTATTTATATTACGGTTAACTGCTGTGCTCTCTTTCGCACAGCTGAGATCGTAGCCAAGACAACAACCAAACGCAAACTGATATTGCTTTTTAAAGCCATTCGTTCAGGTTCATTTCGACGTCAACAGCAATTCTGAATGAACTAATGTAAGACAAGTTTACAATTAATTGAATAATTTGTAAATAGAAAATACTTAACACAAAATATATGTTTTATGGACTTACCAATCAGGTAAAGATGGCCCGCAGAAAAAACCCTTATCGTGGTTTTTCTCGACCTCGTCCGCGGGTTAGGTAAGTCCTTAAAGGACGCGAATCCGACATACCTTTTCGTTCGTAGTTTCCAGCGGAAGTTCTTTCGTCGCATTAATCGGGTATTTTCGGCTCACAGGCAGGCGGATAATTATATCCGGAAATTTGACTTTCGCTCGTATTTTAGGTTTTTTCTGTTTTTCTAGATGAGATTTCGATTTTCTTATATGTACCTATATAAATATATGTATGCATGTGTGTATGTGTATGTGGGAATTTACTAATTACGCATAATGAAAATGTTATGTGGAGTTTCCTTATTTGGATATTTCATGTAGGGTAGAAGGCTTAGATTCTATTCTCAGATCTTTAAGTCAAAATAAGTGATCAAAAGGACAAAAATATTTATATTTACGATATTTGTTCTTTGAATTAAATATTGAAAAATGAATTCAATTCTTTGTGAACATATTTGTAATATTTGCCCATTAATAAATATATATTTGACAGCATAAACATTATTATTAATTTTTAGATATTTAATAGGAAAAAAGAAGAATACTTTTATGTTGTATATATAATATTAAATTGATAATAAATAAATAAATATATATATATATATATATATATATATATATATATATATATATATATATATATATATATATATATTTTCTTTTTTTTTTATTTACATGCATAAAGTTAAGATCTTAAATCACTTTTACTGCATTCAAAATATATAAAATAATTATTAATCGTATATAAATCTAATATAACAAATTTTTGTGCTCTCTCATTGTCTTTATGTTTACGTAGAACTCGCGAAAAAATAAACCCAAGTCCTCAAAAATACAATGTGCTCTCCAACACTTCTACTCCCTCTCTTCTCCCTTTCTCTATCACTCGGTCGCCTGCTCTCTCCAGTCAGTTGACAAAACCCAAGTTTGGAATTGCAGCCGCCGCAACTGAGAAAATCCAAGAGCGAATCGACGGACGGAGGCGAATCGAACTGACGTCATACTTGCGGAGCAGCCGCCATAGGCTCGAGCTCGCGTCAAACGGGCGTTGCCTGCGTTAGAGCGAGACAACGAGTACAACGTGCACCGAGAAGAGCGAGCAGCGAATAGCGAACGAGCACAGCGCAAAACATCGACCTGAGCAATGGCCGGCAGGATCGTGCGTCAGTTGCGTTTCGTCTTTGCCGCTGCGCGCACACACAAGCTGAGTTAACAGATCGCGGGCGTGAGTCAGCCAACTTAACAAAATAAAAACTCAAATAGTGCACATATATATACATATATATATATATATAAATAGAGAGAGAAAGAAATTTTGACGAGTGCAAAGGGAATATAAATTTATTTCAAAATTACAAACCTAACAATGAGCGCACGCTCGGTGTCGCCAAAGGTGCTGCTGGACATTAGCTACAAGCCAACGTTGCCCAACATCATGGAACTGCAACACAATGTGATCAAGCTCATTCAGGTGGAGCAGCACGCCTACATGCAGCTAATGGACCAGCCCACAGCCCACTACATGCAACACCAACAGCAGCAGCAGCAGCAGCAGCAGCAGCAACAGGCACAGCAGCAACAATATGCGCCGTTGCCTTCGCTGGCGCCCAATGCTGCGGACTATGCGGCCTATGGCATAACTGAGCTAGAGGATACGGACTATAATATTCCTAGCAACGAGGTGCTTAGTACCAGCAGCAATCAGAGCGCTCAGAGCAGCCTGGAGCTAAACAACAACCAGAACAACTTTGACCAGCAGCAACAAACGTCAGTAACAGCAGCAGGCGTGGCAGCTGCATCTCCTCATGGCTATTTGCTCAACGAGCATGGCAAGCGATCGCGCAGCAGCAGCGACTACGACTGCCAAACGGATGCGCTATCCATGCAGCCTGAGCACAAGAAACTGTTGCACCAGCGACAACAACATCAACAGCAACAGCAACACCAACAGCAGCACCAACAGCAGCAGCAACAATTGTATGTGGACTACTTGCCCACCACTGTGGACGAGGTGGCCGCTGCTCAGACGCAGGCGCAGGCGCCCAGCCAACAAAGCTCCTGCGTCTCGCCCCACTCTCATTCCCACTCGCATTTTGATTTTACCGCCGACGAGGAGCTACAAGATCACAAGCCGCACATCTTCAAATACGGCGGATATCCTCAAACAATCAATCAGCAACAACAGCAGCAGCAACAACAGCAGCAGCAACAACAGCAGCAGCAGCAACATCAGCAGCAGCAACAGCAACATCAGCACCAACAACAACAACTTCACTTCCAGAGCAACTACAGAACAGGGTAAGTGGCTCCTAAATATATATCTATATATAAAGGAGAATCTCTATCCTCATCACCTACATCCGATTCTCCACTGATAGTAATAATATTTTGTAAAATAATTGCTGGTATATATTCAATGAACTGTGATACGAGCCACAGCAGATGTTTTCTTAAAATAGTAAAAGCTTTTGTTTTTATCTATATATATCTATACCTAAAGATGAATATTTAACATTATATATACATATATGTCTTTCCATACTACTCTATCATCATCATCTTTACTTTCAAGAATTTTATTCCATATTATTGATGCGACTAAATGACAACAAACCGATATTAAACTGACTTAAAAAAAAGTTTTATTTCCTCCTTTTAAATAAACTATTTCTATTTACAAATTCAATGTGCCTAATGAAACAGCAGATATGAAGAAGTTTTCTTTCTTGCTTTGAAATCATATAAAAAGTGATATTCTTTACTTATTATAAGACCGAAAACGTTACCTTGGAGATCTCAAGACAATATATTAAAAAAAAAAAAGTAGTTCTCTTAAATTGAAAATTTATTTTCGTAAGCTCAGTTGGCTTTATAGCAAATAAAAAAATCTATTCGATTTATAATAAAAGATACGTACGAATCCTTAGGAGTAACTAGGTTTTCCGCAAATTAAATTTATAAAATTTACATAAAGCTATTCTTTTTATAACGTATTCTTAATTTTGAATTTATATATATATATATCGCTTTTAGTCAAAGTTATGATGCCTATGAGCAAGCCAACAGCCTCAATGGCAGCGCCTACTCGAGCTCTGATCGCGACGACATGGAATATGCCCGTCAGACAGCGCTCAGCTCAGTGAACGGCTATGCCAAGGAGGATGAACTTGAAGATATGTCACCCACCTGCCTGGGCGATGAGAGCAGCCTGCTGGATGCTGGCGATGTGCCGGGCAAAGCGTTTCGCAAGCCTCGCCGTCGCCTCAAACGCAAGCCCAGTAAGACGGAGGAGACGGACGAGTTCAGTAACCAGCGGGTCATGGCCAATGTCCGGGAGCGCCAGCGCACGCAGAGCCTCAACGATGCCTTCAAGGCCCTGCAGCAGATCATACCCACATTGCCGAGCGACAAGCTGAGCAAAATACAGACGCTCAAGCTGGCCACAAGGTAAGTCCACAATCGTTATAGCCGGGCATTTCCGGCCTGGGCTTAACCCAGATTTTGAGTGTTCTGTGGCATAGGCCACAGGTATAGACCTGAGTTGGAAACTTTACGCAATCTCAAAAATTCCAACCAACTGAAAACTATTTCAAATGGGAGGAAGGACTGAAGTGAAACCCACATAAATATTTCAAATATTCTTAAAACATTCAAAACTCTATCAAGAATAATTCAAATAGTTATTTCAAAAATCTCAATATATTACAATAAATTAATTAGGCATTCTTATTGAAATTGATATTTTAAGAATGATAAAAAATTAAATATTTATTAAGTAAATTTTTTTGAAAACTAACTTTTTCTCACTTTAATTTTCCACACAATTTTTATATTTATTATATAGAGTATTGAGAACAAGATACATTTTTATGAACATATATAGGTTTTTGTTTTATTGTTTAAACACTGTTTGAAAATCCTTTCAAATGTTTTTCCATCAATTTCTTATCGAACCGTTCACACCGCTTATCCTTGCAGATATATTGACTTCCTCTGCCGCATGCTTAGCTCCAGCGACATCTCGCTGCTGAAGGCGCTGGAGGCGCAGTCATCGCCCGTCTCGCCTGGCTTTGGGAATGCCAGCACGCTGCTCAGTGCCGCCAATGGGGCCGAGGCTGATCTCAAGTGTCTGCGCAAGGCAAACGGAGCACCGATTATTCCGCCCGAGAAACTGAGCTATTTATTTGGTGTCTGGCGCATGGAGGGCGATGCGCAGCACCAAAAGGTCTAGGAAGGAGTAGGAGGAGGAGGAGGAGGAGGAGTAGGAGTAGGAGGAAGAGAAGTATTTTCGATTGCCATTGGGGCTTCCAGTTACTGAACAATAATGCACACAGCGTGAATAATTCCAATGCGAGTGCCAGCGAGCACTTGCAGCTCTTTCCATATCTTATAGATGATTAAGCTAAAACATTATTTAAATAAATACGAAAAAGAAGAGAAACTTTAAAAATATGTAAGCCAACTATTGCTTAGGTTTAATTGTATGTCTAGCGCTAACTAATTTAAAATGTATAAATTAAAAGAAAACATTATTAAAACACATACGAAATACTTAAAAACGTCGCCATTTTGTTTACTTCCTCGCGCTTTTTTCCCGTCTTCTTTTGTTGCTGTTGAATATTTTCCCCCATTAAATTAGGCGCGAAAATGTCGCCGTTCGGGGGGTCCGACTTATAGTGCAATATCTGAACACCAGTTCCCATATATGCGATCGATAACAGCGACGACGACATACTTAGAGCGTAACGTCATACCATGGACGAGGCAACTCAGGCAGCCACATTTATGTATCTCAAATTATGTATCTCTCTCTCTCTCTCTGTTTCTCTCTCACTCTCTTGATCTCTTGCTTTCTCGCTCTCGTTCGTTTATGGGAAAGAAGCGTTTTAAGCGAAATTTCGTTGAGAAAGAAAATGGCAACCGGAGACGATGTCAGCGGAGGGCTTGGCAATGGGAACACCATCCACATCCGGTGATTTATGTTCATTTGTTTAATACTCATTTTTATTTTTATTTTTCATTATTTTTTGTTTTCATTTCAGTTTTCAGTTTGTTTGGAGTTTCCTCTGCCTGCGCATAAAACTGTTTACAATGTATACACAAAAGTATTTATGTCGCCAAAAATGGCTATTTAAAATTCACATAATTAGCTCAGTCAGTTGATTTAGTCTGCGTGGAGCGCTTCAAAGGCGAACCAAATATCATTTTTAGTTGCTACGCTTAATTGCTTTTTAAATGACAGACTGGCATGAATGTTTTGAATTATATACAAACTACTATGCGCTATTCCTTTGCCCATATCCATATATAGCGAGATAAACATCCAGTCAACCACGTTGACAGGTTGTTGTGGATACACACACAGTCGTCTCGTAAGTGGGGTAGCCCCTTGAATACACATGCAGATAGTTGCGTGCCTTTGAATAAGTGGGCTGAACTGTGTTCCTGCACGACAAAGTGCGTGTTAGAGAAACAGATATATCGCCTTCTCGATCTCTGAAGATGCTTCTTCTGCATAAGTGTGAACGAACGATTGGAAGAGTATTTCTCAAGTAGGTTTACCAAAACATTGCTGGATCGTACTATACTGTATTATACCTTTAAAGTAATTGTAATATGAGTTGCAGAGCGCGGAAAGCGTTGCCCTTGCAGCCCTTGATGTTACGAATTCTCTATATACAAAACGTAAATTTGAGTACTATAACATTTTTGATTATTTTGTCAATTTAACATAAATTTAGGATATTTCCAGTTAACAATTGCAGTTAGTTAAAGAATTCTGTCAATTGTTATTATCTCAGCGAAAGAACATTTTTGTATCGCTTGACAGTGTTAGTCTGGTCCTATTTAGCGCCCTCTTAACATAGTATATAAATTTATATAAATTTACGAAATGGATTCTTTGTGGCAGTCATGGTTTGTGTGTCCGAAATTTATGAATATGTGAGTTGACTTTGAAATATGCTCGATTTAATTTTACGTATTTCAATATTTCAATAAATATGTAAAATTTATTATTAATTTTAAATTTCTTTACTCCTCTCATATGATATAAACTAATTACAAAACGGAAATAAAAAAATCTATTGATTTGTCAAAAGGAGTTCCACAAACTGAAAAGAATTAAAAATAATTTCATCAAAAAAAAAACTCATCAAAAGACAAAAAAAAAAAAAAAAAAAAAACGTAATAAGTCTCAATGGAAATATGTGATTCCAAAGATTGTAAATTTTAATATTAATAATCAACAA
Source organism: Drosophila stalkeri (assembly GCA_035047405.1). Classification (NCBI taxonomy): domain Eukaryota; kingdom Metazoa; phylum Arthropoda; class Insecta; order Diptera; family Drosophilidae; genus Drosophila; species Drosophila stalkeri. The sequence continues at coordinate 27,153,312 of JAWNPR010000090.1, forward strand.
TTGGATGGGTAACAAGTTAATATATACAGGCAAAGATCAATCGATAGACATGAATGAATAAAATAATATTTTATTACTATTACTACAAATACTTCTTATTTCATATTTAAATCAAAATACTTACTTAAAAAAAAAAAAAGCAGAAAATTTCTGAAAAAAACTGATTTTTTTACCTAATTTTAATGTATTTTTTTGTACGTGACAATTATTATCTATATCGCATTCTTCCATTGTGCCAATCATATTTTAATATTTTTTTCCGACAACTCGTAGTCAGAGCAGCTTTTTTTCTTCACTTATATATATAAGTTAATTCGTCAATCAAAAGGCTATATTTTGTATCGCCAATATCGAAAGCAAGGTTATAAAAAAAAAAGTTTCTAATAATGATTGAACATTTTGTTTTGTGAAAGTAAAATATTTAAAGCACAAATTAGTTATGTATTTTGTCTTATAAAGTCAGAATTCCCGCTGCCCGCTGTTTTGGAATTTTTCCCCGAATTGGATTTTCAAGAAAGCCAGATTTTACGGGAAATAAGCTGATTTGACAACACTGATTATAAGACTTATTTACAGTTATAAAAAAATGTCTTGAAATTTGCATTTTTCGATATGTGAAATAAGTTAAATATCTCTTAATATAATAATATGAAATAATTAATAAAGTTTTAATTTAAATTGACATTGTTAAGTCAAATGGGTTCAACTTAATAATTACTGAATGTTTATAAAGAAAAGAATATTTTCCTTGACACTGGATACCAGAGACCCCTTTATTTCTCCAATATAAGAAAACATTTTTAGTTCCACTCAATGCAATTGAGAGCTAGAGTTTCCTTGAAACGCATTTCTGGTTCATAAATATTTGGAAAATTGTACATATCTGAGTTCTTGTACACCATTTCAAGGAGCGAAGGAACCACCTTGATGTGGGAAGGCAGAGTACCCCAACTCCGAACTGTCAACGCCCCCAACGCCGATGCCTGTCTCTGTTTAGGTTTTGGGCTACTAAAAAGTATTTGAAGATCGTCTCAAGTAACGCGCGCATAAATTGTGTAACTAAATTTAGAAATTTCGAAATGAGCGGCTCACACTCTGCACAAGGACATAGCCGTATCCTTGCAGCGCCATTTTCTAGTTGAGTTCAGTCCATTGTAGTTTTCATATTGTTTTTTGGCATGCGAAATATTCACATGGCAGTTAAGGACTACGGACTATCGACGTTGTTGTTCGCCGCGCGATGCGCACATGGCAATCAATGGCATGTGCTATGCGCTGCGAATCACAGCAAGCCTCTGGCCAAAGGACCTCATGCTGCTTACCAAACACTGTTTTTTCCTAACATATGTGACAGCAGCTCGACTCAACTCGACTCGACTCGTAAATGGAATGAAAACAATGCGCGTGGGAGTAGGCGCTGAATGCGTGTTGTGCCTGTGTCCTTTTACCTATTCCCCGACTTGAAGTAGGCGCCTAATGGTTCCTCGACTCTCTGCCATGCTGCACGAATGCCTCGAGATTCCTCCTCTTCTCATTCCGATTCATTCAGGCAGTTCACAAATTCCGACAAAAGGGCGTTCCACTGAGCAACAGGCATATAAATTATGATAGCTTCTCTTCTGCTGCCAGACTCTAGATTTAATTCCCGTTCCAGAACTGCATCAAACAAATAATCAACCATATATTACTAACCAACTGCATTCAAATGAGCCCTGAGAACAATTATCTTTTATTTGGCATCTACATTTATATTTGAGTTGATCACATCAATGCACACTGATGCAAATACAATTCAATTATTTCAAGTATTAACCAAAAACCAAATCGTATATGTGGAGGCATTTAGAATAGAATTGTTTAATTGTTGTCATGCAACAATTGGATTTGGTTTTGTTAATTTGTGTTTTAGGCAACATAAAATCAAATCTGTTATATACAAGATATTTATACAGACTGGGCTAGCGTGATTGAAATGGCTTCACGTAATTTGTGGGATAATTTGCTATTTAAAATAGCTAGAGAAGAGTTATTATATTTTTATTTGTAAAATATTTTGCATTATCGAAAAGTATATTTCAGGGACGCGTATAAATTAGAATTCGAGTTCTGTGGCATAAAAGCGTAACGCATTTCAATTTGAATTTTGATTTCAAATATTCGTATCCTATTTGCTGCATTATAATAATTTGTGTATGATAGTTCGCTTTTATAGCTTTCAAAATTTGTTATATGCGTGGCTATTTATTTAGCATAAATTGTATTACATGTATCTTTTGAAGAGGAACGATGCTCGAGTCCAATAAAGATTTTACATTTATACTTTTATTGAGTTGCGGCCATGTAAAATATTAATGGCAATTTCTATGAATGATTTTATTTATTGGCAAAACCATTAAAACAAAATCTAAAACTATTGCCGAGTGCTGCGGGCCAGACAGTTGCCCCCATGTTGCGAGCAACACGGTGTGTCCAAAAAATATACGAGGCGTTTCGGATTTCGAAATGCGAGCAGCAGCTACTCGAAGAACGGAAGCCAGCGACATGCCAGGAGGCGGAGGAGGAGAGCCGAGAGGTGGAGCAGTACACAGTAGACGTTGTAGGAGACTGCATTGTGACCCACAAGGCAAACGCACTCATTTGCGGCCTGTTGATTGATTTTTAGTAGGAAGCTCTCTCTCTCTCTCTCTCTCTCTCTCTCTCTCTCTCTCTCTCTCTCTCTCTCTCTCTCTCTCTCTCTCTCTGTCTCTCTCGAAAACCTTCGGTAAGCAGAACATCTGCTTCACGCAACGTTGAATGCGACAAAATATGCACAGACTGAGTAATTAAAATCAATATTCTCGTTTCGAGGTGTTCAGGCATTTGTCGAACTGGACCAGCATCCAATCAACAGCAAATGTAATTTGCTTTCAGATTGTTATTGTTGTTGTTATTAATGTTATTGTGATCGTATTTGTTGTTACTGGCTGCATTCAGAGTGCATTTGGCGATCAATCAACGATCAAAGTTCATCAAGTTGACCCAGCTGACTAATGGCAAATGCCCGGTTGGCATCGCCCGTCAACAGCAGCTGTAGCAGCAACAACAACAAGTTACGCTAATGTACTAGACACACTAATGTAGACACACACACACACACTCCAACACAGACACACACACACAATGGCATACATACTCTTACATAAAAATGTATCTCGAGTCAATTCGTATAGGCATAAAAGTACGAACTATAAAAAAGGCATACATGCATTACAATTCATTCCTAGCAATTGATCGACTATAAAGTACTCTTTAAAAACATGAATGAGAGAAATTCTTTACATAATTCAAAAGGCTATATCTTATTGTTTTTTTTTTTTTAAAATAATAATAAATAGATTTTATTAAATAATATGACCATTGACTTTCTAGAAAGAAACAAAAGTTAAAGTTTTTACGTGGCAAATTGCATATGCCAATCTTGTTATCGGATTTAAATGTTTTCTTTTATCATCGCCCAAAAGTATGCAAAAAAAATTAAATTCGTCAAATCAATTAAATATCACATGTGCATTAACTAAAGTAGAACCGTAAAACAAATTATAGCATCACTTAAAATGTAATATATGGAACTAAATTTTGTTGTAATTAAAATAATTGAAATTGGCAAATATAATAAAAATTATAAATGAACTTTAATATATTGAGACAATACTATTATTGTAAGAATTTGTTAGTGGAACTCTGCTATAGATATAGATAGCTCCACTCTGCATACTCTCTCCAGTGTCATAAATACCCCGTTTAGATATCAATCATTTCACGCATTGTGTATAAAAATCGAGCAATCGCAGAAAGAGACAGCGATCGAGAGAGAGAGAGAGAGAGAAAGATAGAATAAAGTAGGGGCAAGGCGGGTGCAACTGAAAGGGAACCGCCTGTCAGGCTGTCTGTCCGTCCGTCAATTTGTCTGTCCGTACGGGTAGCTGGTAGCAGCTATCTGGTAGCTAGTGGCGGGTCTGGCAACGAGCACATAAATATATTGCTTTTATATTTTTTCAGCCGAAGAAGCGCAGCACATAAACCCCTATGTAGTCGCTGTCTATAAACAAAAAAGCGTCCATAAAAAAGCACAGGCCGAAGGCAGCGACGCTAGCAGCGACGTCGCTTCAGCGTTGGCGGTCGCCAATGAAAAAACAACACCAACTACAACAACAACAACATGGACCAATCGACGCACTTTTTGTTTATTTACATAAAAAGATTTTAGTGACTCGAACAGGGGTAGTCAGGAAGTAACTAAGTAAATGCCTGTTTGAACTCTGCACAAAAGAAAAATTAAAAAAAAAAAGAAAAAAGAAAAAAGAAAAAAGAAATATGAAGGAAAAAGACCGTTTACCGAGCTGCCAAAATGGTTGCTGCTGCTGTTCATCTTCTTCTTCTTCTTCTTCATGAAGTTCCCGTTCGTTTTGCTGGGTGTTCACTGTTCAGCGGGGGTTCTGGGAACAGTGTCCGCTGCATCATTTGATGTAAACGCTTGACACTTTGCGCCGGCAAGGCGAACCGCAAGCAGGCAACATCTGGCGGCTGCCCAAAAAGATTAATTTCTGACAGCGCGGGAGCACCCCCAAAGGCCAATCATACAAGCACACACATCACGCACATATATATATATATATATATATATGCATATACTATATACTCATATATAGTACTGTATATAGCTTCAGTTGTGGCTGCTGATGGACACTGATGCGTGTTTTCCACGCCACGCTTTTTCACGGTCGCATCTATCAATTCGTGCTGCCGGCTGTCGTAATACAAGACTTTCAAATACAATTGAATTCGTATTACATATATATACTCTTTCTTTTTGGCGCTGGCCTGCAAACGAGCTCTATGGCGTCAATGGGTCTCTAAAACTAATCATGTGCCAAGCGCGGAGACATAAAGCATCACCCTGGAGCCACTTGACAACATTGAGTTTTACTCCATACTGCCCTATAGAGAGAGTATTAACACATTGGTATGAATCATGGCAGACCATGAGAGGAGCTGATTTTCCATTATATGACTAGATACATAAATTATATCGAAATAGATCGACGAATAACAGGAATAGATTAACTCATAGAAAGTAAAAATATTGCTCAACAATGCGGTATAGGCATACATATATACCTTAAATTAAAGAAATCTATTAAGAACCTGATAGTCCTAACTCGAAGTCCAAATATGAGAAGAGTATACAATCTTCTCCAATACTTTCTGCTTCTTTTGTCTTGGGATTTGCTCTTTAGTACTTCATTATATACGCACTAACGATGTTATGTTAATGATCTCAGACCAAGAATCCACTTGACAAAATGCAGCATCAACAACAACAGACGAAATCTTTCACTCCAGCCAGGCAAAGGGGGCTAAGACCAAAGACCAAGGGTGCAGCTCGGCTCTGAAGGGTGCGTATATATGTATATATATTTATACATGCACAGCCCTATATAAATATATACATATAATTGTATATATATATGTATATATGTTGCATGTAGTATATGGCCGACTGCATTTATTTTTTGCACGGACAGACAATTTTATGTCCCGGCAATGTGTGAAAAAGTCCGTTGAATGTCGGACATTTCTTTGCTGCCTTGTTATATTGTTGTATATGCGTTTATATATATGTATGGAAATATAGTATCTGCATGGTCGGGGTACTGTTGATTGGCATAGCTATAAAAATTCTTAGTGCCCATGCATGAGTTGCCATTGAAAGTTGTTGTTGAAAGATGCCGAAGCAGGTATATGTACGAAGAGATACGATTGAGAAGCGAGAGAAGTAGCTCGATTTTCGAAAACCATCTTAAATGCTCGTAAGAAATCGTAATTCTATTTAAGTTTATAAATATTGAAAGCATTAAGAGTATTTCTGAAATTTCGTAAATTATCTAAACCACTTAAAGTTTCTTCCCTTTTTTTTATTTATATATTATCTTTATGATAGAGTAAATAACGAGTATTCTAAAAATAAAAATAAAATCAATGTTGAAAATTCCTCAATTAAAATATTTATTTTCAACTGGTGCTACCGATTCTGATATACACTAAAAATCTATAAATAGATGTCCTGCTCTCTTATAAAGAGCATTTAAAATTCGTTGTCAATTGAAAAATCATTTTACATTCTCAGTTTAGATTAGTTGACACATGTCTCCATGAGGCTTACACAATTTCCTTTTAAGCCCCCATTAAGAACGAGAAGAAGGTGCCAGTAATTATGAGAATGAAAGACAAATAATTTTAGCTACTTGTTTATCTTTCAAGCGCACAAACACAACTGAGGTAACTGTTAACTATTCAATTGATCGATTGCATACATAGTCGTATATCAATACACTCAACTCGTTTGCACAAATACTTTGGCACACTCGAATATAAGATAATCGATGCGTAATTGACTTCCCAACACTGTTGAAATAACATTAGAATGAAGAAGTCTGTTTGAATAATACTGGACGGTTGAAATAACACTGGATTGAAGAAGTCTGCTTTTAAAAATTAGACGATCCAAACCACATATGTGGAAAGGCCGGCAAATAATGCATTGCCTTTTTCCACAAAGGCGGAATTAGTGCAAGATATATTTATAAACACACAAACACAAATATGTATTTACAAACATATGCATATATTACATACATAGTTATATTATCACTTCTAAATAACGCTCACCCAAAAACTCCAAATAGTTTCGCAATGACAATTAACCCCGTTCCGTTCGTTTGGGCTCTGCTCTTGAGAAAATTCAGCCAAGTCATGTAAATCTGTAGATACTTATGTCTGTACATGCATATACATACATACATATATATAGAATTATATATATATATAATTCTATCTGTATGTAGTTCCAAGCTTTGCTGCACGCTGTCGCACTTGCCTGCACGCATGACCTGTGGTTGAGGAGGGGCCTCTTCTCTTGGCTGCCTTTCTTCTCCCGTTGTTCTCTCCTTCTCTCTCTCTCTCTCTATTACTCTCTTTTCACAACTACGAGGCAACGCACAAAAGAGTATCGAACAGACAACGAATAAATGATGAAGAGTGCCGAGCGAAACACGTGTTTCGAATTAAATGCAATTGTCTTGCCCCTGCCCCGCCCTCATTCCGCCCTTCACATGTTGCGTGCAGAATTTCTAATAGCAATTTCTTGGGCTCTCTTTTTCTCACTCTCCTCTCCTCTCCTCTCCTCTTTCTTCGCTTGACTTTTTTATGGCGACATTGTCAATGTGCCTGTTACGCCCCCTGTTGAAATGTTAACGGCAATCGCCCAGCGAGCGGGAAAACAGAGAAGACAACGATCAGTTAGAATGCGAAAGCTAAGCAATCCTCGACGCTGCGATACTCTAAGATAACTGGAAATGGTATCAAGTCAATTGAAAAATGATATATATATATACAACTATATACTTATGCATATGAACATTGGCAATAGGTATTCAACATATAATTGCTATGTACATCACTTATATTTTGAATAAGCAGCAAAATACAATTTAATTCAACGTATCAAAATAAGCAAATTTGAAATACATTTGTTTTAAATTAAATTAAAAATAATACAACAAATATTTAATTTTCACTTTAAAAAATCAAATACAACAGAAATTCAACATTGTGAAACAAATATAGAATTATATTTATAGCTTTTAAATCAATTATAATAATTTAAACTGTCTTGCATTAAGCAGTAAGCATTGTTGTATCTAAGATATTCAACCTAATAGCTGTAACATAATTAACACAGTGATTGATATACCAAACTTAATTTAGGGTATACCTACAGCCAGCGATTTGCACGTGCGTGCAACCAAATAAAAATATGCATGCAAGGAGCAAAAACTTCAATCAAAACCAGCAATCAAATTCTATCTGAAATACTTATTAACAAAGCCGGCGTTCAACACACATACACACACACACACACTCTCTCACACACACACACACAGACACATTTACACTGACAGCTGCAGGTGCGCTGCTGCGGTTGTATTGTTTTAAGCTGAAGCCAACATTGGCGTCGCGACGTTGACGACGTCGACGCAGACGTCGACTGCTGCTTGTTCGAGCCATCAGCTTGAGCTTGGGCAACGGCTCAGCTTGGGCGCAGTTGGCGAGCTGAGCTGTTGGCCAAAAGACGCGACCGGCAAAACGAATACGTAGCAATGAAACAATAAACTTTTTGGCGGCAAATGAACTGAAACCTAACGGAAATTGCATGTGCATCAAGAGTAAACAAGTGTGTGCCACAATGCTTTAGCCTAAGATCATATTTACTCTATGCAACGTTGCGACCTCGATTATTGGCTTGCAAAATAAATTTGGTTTTATAGTCCTCAGCTACAGTTGGCAACATTGTTCAACTCTGCCACAGATAAAGTGCAAACTAAATAATAATAATAATAAAGAAAAAATAAAAAAAAACAAGAGCAAACAGCAAAGAGTGAAACGAGAGAAAATGAAACGCCTAGTGAAAGTGAAGATGCTTCATCATTCATTCATTCATTGTTGCATTGCGAAGATGCAGAGGCACACTTGTGACTGTTGACTGCTGGTTGGGACTTTGACCTCATTACAGTTGTGATTGCAAGTGCAACAGGGAAACACTAATGACAACATTAGCACAAAAAAAAAACAACAACAACAAAAGCATGAAAGCTAAATGTGAAAAATAACACACATACAAATATTTGTTGTTGTTTATTTGTAGCAAATGTTTTGCTCGACATTGAATTAATTATTGGAAAAAAACAGCAATTAAAAAATTATACAAAACAGTTATTACAGGCATACAAGGAAAATATATATGTACATATATGTACATATAATCAGTATATAATTTTCAGGTGATCAATAGAAGAATGACTTTGAAGCGCACTATTCCCTGAGTACGATTTAACAAGAAATTTGTATAATGAAATTAGTCTGTTTTTTTTTTTTGCCAATTACAATGAATAATAAATGAATTATCCTAGATATGATTTAGAGACTTACTAAAAATTCAAAACTTAAAATGCTTTAATTTAGTTGGAAAATATAAAATATTTATGACAACTTTAGAATTAGTTCTCGTTTGTGCTTGCCAAACATTTTGCATATTTTTATACATATATAAATACTTATCAAGCAATAATCGTGGAAGGTACTTCGAGTTGAATGAATCGCGGACCCGGCTACTAGTTAATCTGAAGAAAACAGGGCCATAGTTATAGTACGTCTGGGTCTTTTCTTGTTGAGAGACATAAAAAAATACTTAAAAACACATTTCAAAGCTGAAACTCGCAAATAAGTTTAGTTACGCTTTGGCCTAACCATTAATGAAGCGTCAAAATTGCATCCGCTTATGCAAAATATATTAAAAAAATAATATTTTTTTTTTAGCAATTACTGACACGCATAAAGCTCGCGGCCAAAGCAATTGACAATAGCCCAGCCCAAAAGCCATAAATAAGCCTCACCTTGAGCTACACACTAATAGAAAAGGCCCCAATTGCAGCCTCCAGTTCGAGCTCCAGTTCCAGGTAACGCCGCCAACCGCATCTGAAAAAAAAATATACAAAACAAAAATAAAAGAGCCATTTTCTTACTGTCAGTTTGGCTACAATTGCGCCTCACATCTCACTCACGTCTAATTACCCGTAATTTCATTTTGAAAGTAACAAATAAGCTGAAGAAAGAAGAACGACAAAAGCAAAAGAAAAGCAACAAACAGTCAAAACTCCACAATAGTAAAAAAAAAAAGAATAACTCACTTAATTACCCACAGCCTGTAGACGTTAATCAACACTGTTATCGACGCCGTGGAGCGACTCTTATCGGCAGCGTCTGTCTCACATCGGAGCGCAAAATGAATGATGCTGGTGCCCCTGGCCAAGGTACGACAGCCTTGAACTCCACGCAGGTAAGCTATAGTTGATATATTATTAACATTTTTTGGGGCTTTTGTGCTCGATTCGAAACGAAGCAAAACCATATATGTATGTATATATGTATGTATGTGAAAAACGCACGAAACCAGTTTTCTTTCCGATGCTTTTACACCCTGTTAGCAGAGAGCTGGCAGAGGAGTTTGATCAGCGGCACCGAGCGAATGCAGCAGACTTCCTTGACACAAGTCAATGACATATACACCAATGATGTTTATATAATTTTTCTATTTGTGACTAAACTACTTTTAACGAAGAGTCGTTATTTTCCTCAAATATTTATAAAATCTTGCACAGTTCACACTAATGAGAATCAGATAAAATTGAAACTCACTTCAGTTTAATAAATAGCCTTGACAGGGTATCTCAAAGTGTAACCCACCCAAGGATCTCACTCGTTAATTGTTTTGATTTCTGCGTTGTTTTATGATGCAGGGTTTTATACACAGTCGCCGCATATAGTTTAGATATTCGATCGTAGTGCCCATTCCGAGCTTTGGAAACAAGTTTCATGTAGTTCGCTTAGCTATTCATTCGCATCTCAATATTTAATGGTCGACTGGGTCTGAAAGTCAAGTCCATGGCGTAGGTCAACACCAAACAGGTTGACTGAATGAATTCTTTTATATTAATACATATACATATAAATAAATATATATATTTATATTTAAAATGCATTTGCGTCGTTGGTGCCGTTTCTCGTGTGTCAAATCGTCTTTGCAGTTGACATTAGCATATTGATCATTGTCTGATATATAAAAATATAGAATATTGGCATGGCAGTAGTTTAGCATTTATATCATAGGGAAGTAAATACTCTTAACTCATTCATGCCGAAATATTAGATAGAAAATAAACAATTAGCACTCAAGCCTTAAGGTTTTCTTGATGCTATTTCCTGCATAGCCCCGATTACTTGATATGCCAATTAATTTTGAATGGATTTAGAATAGAGTAGAGAAGATGATTAATAATATATATAGAAATATGCAGATAGACATCTAATATGCTTTCTGATGTACGGGGAATCTCTGAAATGTTTCATTAGTGGGTCAGAGTTGCTTTAAAGTATCCAGTGTTTTCTATATCAAATCTCAAATCTATCACGTTAACTTAAACCTACACGTCATATATTTGAAGGCGAGAGCATTGCTTAGAAAGGCCAAATATATCGAAAGAATCTAAGACTGCTGACTAGACTAGTCAGGCAAATATTGAAAGACCATGATGAAAAGTACCGATAATATCCGATTAGAAGAGGAAGGGGAACTCCCGCGCATTGCCGTGAAGCTCAATATCTGGCACAAGGTAAACCTGAGTAGCCTTGCATCTGTAACCAACTGACGGAACTGCTCCCCAATTCAGATACTTTTTTATTTCGTGGGTCTCACTGCGGCCCTGACCATTTGTCTGCTGATACGATTGTCCAACAAGCTGGCAGCCGACGCTCAGCGAAAGGCGATGATGCACTTCAAAGAGATCTCGAACCGCATCGGTCACCGCTTTGACAATTAGCGCCGATCAGCCCCACACCAGAGTAAAACAAAATATTTATATTTGCTAAAACTAACAATTCGCGTAAATATAGCGCCAACTACTTAAAACATAATGCAAACGGGCAAACGAACCATGTGCAAACTAAACAACCCGCAATCAGCCGAGGCGCGGGCTCGGCTAGACGACTGTCGCGGGGTCCATGAGTAATCAAATCACAAAAACTCGTAAAAAAAAATCAGCATAGTCAAAGATAAGTTCGCTTAAAGTACATTTCAAATAAAGCGATCGTATTGAAGAAATAAAATGATTAAATGTAGCATGGTGAATACATTTTCGAGTTAAGATCGGAAACTTCACACATATGTATTTGTGATCTCGTATCTGATGTGAATATCAATAAGGGTTTAGGATAAAAAGGCATACTTTGCAGATTTGACTTCTCTCTTAAGTGATCATCTACTTTGGTGTTAGCTCGCTTTTTCAATTCAGTTCAGCAAGAAAAGCTGTTCGCAAAAATCGCATTCGCCATTGGAAATATGCACATATTAAAGAGCACAGACTTTAATGGGATCAGACGCCAGGTTCTGTTTGTTGAAAATGTACATCAACCTTTAATTATCCTATGCAAAACTAGTCTAAAATGTTTGGAGTCGAGTTTCACAAAATAGACATCAAGAGTCAACAAAACTTAAATTCATATATACCGATATTAGTTGTTGAAGGTAAGTAAAAATTATAACTCTTGATTGCTCATGCTTAATAACCAAAATCACTAATTGGAGCATTCATTATAAAACTTTAGAGAGAAGAAATGATTTCTATGTGGACTTTGTATTTTGTGCCTATTAAATGTAATCGATATATTTTGTATAATTATAATTATACTTGGCTTTAATAACCTTTTTACGTCAAACCGCGAACTTGAATCATTTGAATACTCGATCAAAACTAGCTTCGAACAGCTTATAGAGAAGCTGAAAGTCTTGTACATATGTTAATGAGTAATTCTCGCCTTTGCTCTTTCAGTTATCAGAAGATATGCCTCGAAGAGCATTACGTATACATATACATGTGTACATGTCTCTAGTATTTGAAATACATTTGCCAAATTGCAAGTCATCTTTGGGGATGGGGACGAATTTGAGACCGGTATCCAAAATCTAACAAAAACCGAAACTGTATTAAATTAATATATATATATATGCAGAATACTTGGAGACTCTAACTCTAAGTATTCATGACTGATTCTCGATAAATCTTAAAATCGATAATTCTGAAACTACAAAAATTATCGATTTTCTGAAACAAACTCGTATACCGTGTGCAATACACGGACCTAACAAAAAAAGAATAGAATGAAGTCTCTAGCTCTTATAGTTGCTGAGATCGACGCGTTCATACATACGGACAGACGGACGGATAGACGGACAGGGCTATATCATCTTTTCTCGTCACCCTGATCAAGAATATACATACTTTGTGGGGTCTGCCACGCCTCCTTCCTCCTGTTACATACTTTTAACAAAACCATTATACCCATTTTCAATGGGCTCAGGGTATAAAAGAGATCTAGTCGGGAGTGTCCGACTGGGAGATACCTGATCCCAGCGTAAAACTATATTTTAAAATTACATTCTTGCCAACATGGTCGCGCATAAATACGGCCTTCACTTGGTAGCTTGGGATATATTATTTGCTCTGCTAGGGACCAATTTTCCCTATAGAACAGCTTTCGATGTCGATGAATGAAACTTTTCTCCAATCAAATATATGCTTGTTATGAGCATAGAAAATTATGCAGCTCCACATTGTTTCAGATCATCGATCTAACTTGTCTACCATCGATCTGTTGATGTTAATTTCAGACAACACCAAAGGAAGTTCAGATCAGCATGGGCCAGGACGAAGCTAGTGCCCGTGGGAGGACCTACTCTCGCAGCTGGGTTCCGGTGGTGCTCCTGGTGCCAGTTGTAGTCGCGTTTACAGCTGTGGTATGGTACTACGAGGGAACCTGGTGCGGACTGGCCGCCCTCTATGTCGGCTTGGTTGTATTGCTGCTGGTGAAGCCAGGGTGGCGCTGGTTTTACATAGCGGCGGTAACTGGACCACGTGATACCACGTAAGATTAATTGGATGCACCTCCATTTCATTCCATTCCATTCGAGTGCTCACACGCTCTGTTACAGCGCTCTGATTGCCTATATCCGTGTACTGATGTTTATCAAGCGCCTGGAGCGAAAGAATCTTAACGTAGGCGACGTCTTTGAAGCGACTGTAGCTAAACAACCGGACAAACTGGCCATCGTCAACGAGTCACAAAAGTGGAGCTTCCGGCAGCTCAATGAGCAGGCGAACCGCGTCGCCAATGTATTTCATAGTCATGGCTATAAGAAGGGAGACGTAGTCGGTCTGCTGCTGGAGAACCGTCCCGAGTTCGTGGCCATGTGGCTGGGCCTGTCCAAAATTGGAGTGATCACGCCCCTGATCAATACGAACCTGCGTGGAGCTTCGCTGCAGCACAGCATTAAAGTGGGCAACTGCACAGCGCTCATCTACGGCACGAGCTACCGGGGAGCGGTCATGGATATTGCCAAGGATCTACCCGCCCATGTGGCGCTCTATCAATTCAACAATGAGCCCAATGTAACTGAACCCACGGAGGGCCTATCTCAGGGCTTGGCCCAGCAGCTAAACGCCCTGCTGGACTCGGCGGCCAAGGATAAGGTAGCCGCCGGTGCTATTCGGGCCAATCACCAAGATAAGTTGGTATACATCTACACATCGGGCACGACGGGACTACCCAAGGCAGCTGTGATTACGCACTCGCGGTAAGTTCGACTTGAAGAGACTCTGTAAGGCAGATGACGTAGCACGTATTCCCCTTGTCCACAGCTACTTCTTTATAGCCGCTGGGATACACTTTACCTTGGGCTTCAGGGAGAACGATGTGTTCTACACCCCACTGCCGCTTTACCACACAGCCGGTGGCATTATGAGCATGGGCCAAGCGCTGCTCTTCGGGTCCACCGTGGTCATACGTAAGAAGTTTAGTGCCTCGGGCTACTTTTCCGACTGCGCCCGCTTCAAGTGCACGGTAAGCAGAAAACTCCACCACGCTTTCAAACAATTTCTCATCTCAAGCATCCCCTAGGTTGGCCAGTATATTGGCGAGATGGCCCGCTATGTGTTGGCTACGCCAGAAGCGCCACATGATCGGCAGCACCAGGTGCGCATGGTCTTTGGCAACGGGCTGCGCCCACAGATCTGGAAGCAGTTCGTTGAGCGCTTCAACATAGCCAAAGTGGGCGAGTTCTATGGCGCCACCGAGGGCAACGCCAACATCATGAACAACGACAGCACTGTTGGCGCCATTGGCTTCATTTCTCGCATTCTACCGCAAGTCTACCCCATTTCCATAATCCGCGCCGACCCCTACACCGGCGAGCCCATACGCAACGAGAATGGTCTCTGTGAGCTGTGTGCTCCGCATGAGCCCGGCGTCTTTATAGGCAAAATCGTCAAGGGCAATCCCACTCGTGAGTTCTTGGGCTATGTGGACACCAAGGCCTCTTCTAAGAAGGTAGTCTGCGACGTATTCAGCAAAGGTGACAAGGCATTCATATCGGGAGATTTGCTGGTGGCCGACGAATTTGGCTATTTGTACTTTAAGGATCGCACGGGCGACACGTTCCGCTGGAAGGGCGAGAATGTCTCCACCAGCGAAGTGGAGGCACAGGTCAGCAATCTGGTCAACTACAAAGACACCATTGTCTACGGAGTTTGCATACCCCAGACAGAGGGACGAGCTGGCATGGCCGCGATCTATGATCCCACCCGGGAGGTAGACGTCTCGAAGCTGGGCGCAGCTCTTGTCAACGCCGTGCCCATCTATGCGCGTCCACAATTCTTGCGCTTCCTGCGTCGCATCGATCTAACTGGAACATTCAAGCTGCGCAAGGTGGAGCTGCAGCAGCAGGGCTACAACCCAGCCATAATCGAGGATGAGCTCTTCTACTATGCTCACGCTAATGGCTGCTACTTGCCATTGACACAGTCCATCTACGACCAAATACAACGTAATGAGCTGCGCTTCTAAGCCATCGCAGCATTAATTTTTAGCTTTAAGAACCATACAAGACTAACAAGGGAGGTCGAGAATCCGTGAAGTGCTGCAGACGCATCACATCTGTGCTTTATAATTCCAGAAATAACATTTAGAGAAGCCCAGTAGTTGTATATAAATAACAGTCTCGGATAGTTCTGTAATGCGTACTAATTCAGATGAATTAGAAAAACTTCAAGCTTTGACAATAAATATAGTATAAGTATTAATAAGGATTACAAATTCATATTCTATTCTAGGGAACAGGGACTTATCAGTTGCCCTATGACAACCATATCAGTGCATAGGATTTAGGTAAACTCTGCTTGTAGTTGATAGATCCGTGTATTTTGCTAGCGTATTAAATAAAAGTCTTACAGGCGAACAGTGGAACAATTTCTAAGGGTAAATACTTATAGGAAAGAGTTGAGCACTTCAGTCCTTGGGAGGCAAATCCTTTGTGAGCTCAGCACGTTTCTGCTGCTCCATGCGCTGTTCGACCTGGTCGAGGCGTTGGTTCATCACGTCCAACGAGGTGAGCAGGCCCGCTTGTATTTCGCCGTATCGCTTCATGGCCAATATGAGACTCTCTTCGATTAGTTCACTCTGCTGTGCATACTCGCCGTTATTGTCTGTGATCTGCTTCAGCTTGTCCAAACACTCGCTGGGAATGCTACGAAAATATTCGGCACCGAGCGCCGGCTCCAACTGTTTAATCCGTCCCAACTGCTCGCTCTGTGCGTATAGCTCGGGTGCAACGGCATTTATGTAGACTTCTTTAGCGCGAACTTGCTGCTGTTCCTCCAAGTAGTTTGGGTCCAAATACTTCTCTAGTTCGGCTGCTCGCCCCACGCACTGCTGCACCTGGGTTCGTCCCATTGTGGCTTCGCTCAATAAGGCGTTGGCAGAGCAGAGAGTGTCCACGATGTTGGCAGTTTTCGATGTGTTTCCATCAGTATCTCCAATCTGCGCTTCCGGCAGAGGACCTAGCACACGGTTCAATGCATCTATTCTTTTCTCCAAAATGTCTAGAGCTTCCATTCTTACTAGCAAATTTCTTAAAGAAAGCGGAATGATGTCAGTGCACTCAGCAAAACAAAAACACACAAAAATACCAAAAACGCGTTGCACTTTGTCCATAGAATTGTACAACACTGAACTGCTACAGTTATATCCATCCTTTAACAATATCGATATTTTATACAGCTATTATAAATGTTTCTTTATTTTGCACCGAGTGATAAATCTCACATATCCATTTTAATTCTTTATTTTACTTATAACTTCAGACAATACTTCATTGTCGTTAGTACTAATGTCTCGATATATTAAATATCGGAAGTAATTTATATTTTGCTGTACGTTTAAAAAAAATATTTTTGTATTTTTAACAAGATTCACAATTTAAAATTCTCTAGCGATAAACGCTCCGCATCCTTGTTTATCTGCACAGCATTGTCTTCAGATATGATGCGAACCACATCTGCATCCAATTCTTCGCCAGTGCTGTCGTCGAGAACGCACAAAAGTCCATCGTTATCAATGTAGGGAAAAAAGAATTCAGGCTTATCCCATTTGGAGCGGTCTCCGAAGCCACAGTGCGACTCGTTAACCATGTGCTCGGCCAGAAGATCAAAATCATCAAATTGTAAGTCACAGCAAACGCAACGTAACAAACAGAGCTGCCGCCGCACATAGTTCACAACCTTGATTTTTTGGTAGAAGCTTAAGGAGCTGGTGGCGGCTTCAAAGTCCAGGTGGTGTGCCTCCATCATGTGCTGCTTTAGATCGCCAAACTGAGTCTCCAGGTGGGCACAGTAAAGACACTTGATGGCATTGGGCTCGCCATCAGCTGCCCAGTCGGACCAATCTGAATCGCAATCTGCATCCGAGTCCTGGCGCGCAAAGTGCTTGTCAAAGTCCACGCTGGCATTGTCTTCTGATATGCCGGAATTGCGCTCTTTCCGCGGCCTACTGCGCGGCATAGGTCTTGAGGTCGTGCGATTGTAATTGATCAGAAAGAATTTGTCGTATTCACGACGGTTGGGATTAATACGCTTGTGGCCCTTCTTGCGCATGTGCTCCTTCAAAGTTGGTCTGTCCTGTGGATGACAGAACCTTTAGCTAAACTAAGAATACAATATTGAGGCTGAGGCTACCTTGAAAATCTTTTCGCAGTACAGGCAGACCAGTTTGTTTAGGTTCTCCTCCAACCGATCGAGCAACTCGTCCACATAAACCAGGTTCTCCGGCTTGCCCACAAGCAGAAAATGCTTGTCGAACAGATGTCCTAAATAGTCAGCCCGTAATCCATTAATGACAGTACGACAGAAGAGGCACTCCTTGCTAAAGCTGCGATCCGTCAGCTCAAACTGGTGCTGCTCTAGTACAGCACTTAGGCGCTGGTCCTGCAACCGCTTGCGTAGCTCAAAGTCCTGCGGCAGAATATCACAGAGCAGATAATATTTCTCATTCTTTGAGTAACTTCCGTTTGGCAGCTGGTCCAGAAACATCGTCGTACAATACTGTTCAAACTCATGCGCTATAATTTAGATTATTAATGATTAATTGCCTTATGATATCCACTTTATATATGCAATATTTAATATAAACTTACTTTGAAACTCCTTCTCCCAATATTGCAGATAGTCCTCAAGGAGCGCTATGTCCTCCACATCTGCTATGACCAGACGATGTTCGAGGTACAAATGCGCCAAGCAATCATCCTTGTCACCGGGGAATATAAACACTTTGTCGCATTTTAAGCACCTAATGGCCGTGTTCTTCGTGCCTTTTAATTTAACTTCCTTTTTTTCAACTATTACACCATCAATTCGACTTCCTTCGAACTGCTCCATTTGTTAACCAAAACAAAGCTAGAGATGTATTTAAATTAATCGAGAACCTTTCCAAACGTGTCTTGCAAGTTCGATAGTCACTATCGATATGAGTATTTTTATGGCTAATCCAGTAACCACTGGATCTTAGTATGCTCATGATTGATCTTAGTATGCTAATAATGAGCATTCGATATCATATCGAAGCATATTCATATGCTAATTATTTTCTTAAGTCCAATCACATCTAAAACTATTCTGGACTTTTTCAGTTGCTGATATTGAACTAATTTTTACGTATCAGCAAAAAAAAATATTAACATATTATGTACCTATTTCATCAAAATAAGTTTTCTTACAAGTTTTACTATGCCATTAATACTAACTATATTTATACTTATGTATATTTAAATAAATTTCTGACGATAATTATGAATCGATATTTCATCTCGGTAAAAATATCGGAACTAGTTCGCTATGCAATTACTCAATTCATTCAACACGTGCGTTTCTCGGCCATTTTCTTTAACCTGCCACCACGTGCGGACGTGTTCTAGCATCGCGCGGATTGTGACAGAAGTAAAAATTTTTAAAATGACTGACGTTGGTAAGTTACAATAAAAATAAATACATAAATAAAGTGCTTTAATATCCATGAAAATATTTAATTGCAGATTCTCGCAAAAAAAAGAAGAAAATCAAGGAAGAGCCACTCGATGGCACTGACATTGGCACTCTGCAGAAGGAGAACCAATTTCAAATAAAACCATCGTCAAAAATAGCTGAACTTGACACTTCCCAGTGGCCTCTACTACTTAAAAACTTTGATAAACTGAACATACGCTCGAATCACTACACTCCGCTGGCCCATGGTTCCTCGCCGCTCAATCGTGATATTAAAGAATACATAAAAACCGGCTTTATTAATCTCGATAAGCCATCAAATCCCAGTTCCCACGAGGTAGTCGCATGGATCAAAAAGATATTGAAAGTAGAGAAAACCGGACATTCCGGGACATTGGATCCGAAGGTTACAGGTAAGTCGTATAGTTCCGACTAATATAATGACAATCATTTGCTATTCGATAGTTCATTCGTATCTAACGCGCGATACTTTTTCAATCCAACCTAAAAATCGTTACTGACGCACGTGCCTGGCATATTTTTTATATTTTCTAACACAGGCTGCTTGATTGTCTGTATCGACCGCGCTACGCGTCTGGTCAAATCGCAACAAAGTGCCGGTAAAGAGTATGTTGCTATTTTTAAACTTCACGGTCCCGTTGAGTCGGTGGCCAAAGTACGTCAGGGCTTGGAGAAATTGCGTGGTGCCCTATTCCAGCGGCCGCCTCTCATCTCTGCTGTGAAGCGTCAGCTACGTGTACGCACAGTCTATGATAGCAAATTACTGGACTACGACGAGTCCCGTAATATGGGTAAGTCAAAAAAAAAAAAAAAAAATACAACATACTTCACTCTCCAAAACCTGCCAGTGTGTCGCTGCCTTGCTTATAGTGGAGATGCACTTGGCTAAGTCAACTGGAAATACAGCATAGTTATAGTATTTGCTCTGGCGAATGCACAGTTATATTGGTAACACAATTTTTTGTTTCCATCTCGATATTTACGTGTTTAGGTGTTTTTTGGGTTAGTTGCGAGGCCGGCTCCTACATACGTACTATGTGCGTCCATCTGGGTCTAGTTCTTGGCGTTGGTGGCCAGATGTTGGAACTACGTCGCGTTCGCTCTGGCATACAGTCCGAGCGGGATGGCATGGTCACTATGCATGATGTGCTTGATGCCATGTGGCTGTACGAGAATCACAAAGACGAGTCTATGTTGCGTCGCGTGATCAAACCCTTGGAGGGCCTACTCATTAATCACAAGCGCATCATCATGAAGGACAGTTCGGTATGTCGAATTGTATTAAGAGATTTGTCAAAAATACCCCATGATATTAAGCCGGCGGTCGCTCGTATTTACCCAGCGGCGACTGTGACTATGACTGGGAACAGTAATGGCGCTGATGTGTGTATGTTAGTGTTGCGCCTGACGTGCGTATCTGACAAAGTTATTTTCAGACCACAACTCTATCAAAATATAAAGCTTAAGAAATTTGTACTAAATATATAACTGTTTACCTTTTCTAGGTCAATGCTGTTTGCTATGGTGCCAAAATTATGCTGCCTGGCGTCTTGCGCTACGAGGATGGCATTGAAATAGAGCAGGAGATTGTCATCTGCACCACAAAGGGCGAGGCGATTTGCCTGGCCATCGCAATGATGACCACAGCTACTATGTCCTCATGTGACCATGGCGTTGTAGCAAAGATCAAACGTGTTATTATGGAGCGTGACACGTATCCGCGCAAGTGGGGATTAGGTCCTAAGGCTTCAGCTAAGAAGGCGCTCATTGCTGCCGGCAAACTGGATAAGTTTGGCAGACCTAATGAAAACACGCCAAAGGAATGGCTAACAGGCTTTGTGGACTACAATGCCAAGAAGCCAGCGGCAGCTGTCGCTCCGCAAACTGCAACGCCCTCAAATGGCTCCAATGAGATCAGCAAGGTTTGAAAAAATAAATTAGTAATATAAATTACATACGATTCTAAAAACTATTCCTGTATGTAGCGCAAACACAGCACATCCAGCACAGAGGAAGCGGCAGTTGATGAGACGCCCGCCACAACAGAAAAGAAGAAAAAGAAGAAGAAGCATAAGGGAGAGGAAGGAGAGGCGCCAGCTGCCGAAGAACCCACTGCTGAAGTACCTGTTGAGAAGGAGAAAAAGAAAAAGAAGAAGAAGGACAAAGATAGAGATAGAGAAGCTCAGGAATAGGAATAGAATAATTTCTATAAAACTAGGCATTAGGCATTTATCCTCTACAGAGCCCTTTCTTAGTTGTTAAGTTTAAAATTTTAGACGGCCTCTTGTTCATGTGAGCTGTGCAAATGCAAATTTTCAATGCATTTATAAGTGACATTCACAATGCAATAAATTGTATTCTTTTATTGTAAATCTATATGCATATTTAATTACATTTAGTTAACTTTTTAGATTTTTAATTAGTGAATGCATCAGCTCCAAACCCCGAAGGTGAGTTTAATGCTAGTTGCAAATATATAATATACATTCTTCAAGTGTTTTGTTATCATAAGATGATGAGCTTTAAACTTTCGCCCCTATCTGAAAACTAAGTGAAACTTCCCATGTTGAATGCGAGATTGGTCTTACTGAATTGATAACAAATAAAAACATTTGAGCAATGTTTCTATAAAATTATGTAAATAAAACTTTAATCTTACTAAGTGATTTAATAATATATTGTATTATATATTACAGAACTTCATCTGAAAGATTCCACATGCTTAACTTGAATGTCGTAGATGGTATTCAAATTAACAGGTAAATGTAATTATATATAATTAAAATTTATAAAATATTTGATATATTGATGAGCGTTAAGCTTTCGCCCCTATCTGAAAACTAAGAGAAACTTCCAATGTTGAATGCGTGATTGGTCTTACTGAAACCAAACTAAAATAATCTCAATATGTAGAAATGAGTTGTATGTTCCTAACGTGATTTTATTATATTTTACAGTTATATCCATGGAACTACTTTTCCAGAAATGAACTATAACATAAGGTGAGCAAAATAAAATGATATATTAAATAACATTTAGATTTTCTTTCTACATGATGAGCTTCAAGCTTTCGCCCCTATCTGAAAACTAAGAGAAACTTCCCTTGTTGAATGCGTGATTGGTCTTACTGAAACCACACTAAAATAATCTCAAGATGTAGAAATGAGTTGTATGTTCCTAACGTGATTTTATTATATTTTACAGTTATATCCATGGAACTACTTTACCAGAAATGAACTATAACATAAGGTGAGCAAAATAAAATGATATATTAAATAAAATTTAGATTTTATTTCTACATGATGAGCTTCAAGCTTTCGCCCCTATCTGAAAACTAAGAGAAACTTCCCTTGTTGAATGCGTGATTGGTCTTACTGAAACCACACTAAAATAATCTCAAGATGTAGAAATGAGTTGTATGTTCCTAACGTGATTTTATTATATTTTACAGTTATATCCATGGAACTACTTTACCAGAAATGAACTATAACATAAGGTGAGCAAAATAAAATGATATATTAAATAAAATTTAGATTTTATTTCTACATGATGAGCTTCAAGCTTTCGCCCCTATCTGAAAACTAAGAGAAACTTCCCATGTTGAATGCGTGATTGGTCTTACTGATACAAAATTTAAAAGCATTACTTAAAAATCAAACTGAATACATTTTTAATTAAAATTTCTCTTCATTTTATAGTTCTATGGCTGATGTAAACTCCCCAAATGGCTGATGTTATACTGTAGTTGTTTTCAAAAGGTTGGTATACATTAAATTTATCAAATTTAAAATTTTCTTTTGTGATGACCTTCAAGCTTTCGCCCCTATCTGAAAACTAAGAGAAACTTCTCATGTTGAATGCGTGATTGGTCTTATTGAAAACTTCTAAAAAACAAAACAAAAGAAAAAAAAATATGCAAACTCATCTGTATAGCTTATCTAAGAGAACTGTCCATTTTTCTTACAGGCATCGTATAGATGTAATCTTCGATATACTTCGAGTTTTAAAGGTAAGCACCTTTCATATATTGCAATTGGCATTACGTTTTTTCGTGTGTTGATGAAAAAGGAAATCTGAATGTGTTATGATTCACTAATACCGCAACAACCCAATCCTCAAAAATAGGTCCTACTGAACTAAAAATTAATATTTATATATAGTTTAACTATATTACAAATTTGTATTTCAATACATTTATTATTTTATTGTCTTAATTTACAGTGGTCATAGGACGGATCAATCATAAGGTGGGTTAATTTAAAATATTGACTAACAAGCATAAGCCATTCTCCATGATGAAAAAGGAAATCTGAATGTGTCATGATTCACAAATACCGCAACAACACAATCCTCAAAAAATAGGTCCTACTGAAAAGTATTTCAAATAATCGTTTATTTTTAATTTCAATCAAACTTCTGATTTAAATTTTATTTTATGTTCATTTACAGGTCCATCTTTGGATGAAGGATCTTCTTTTTTTTAATTTTCTCATGCTTTAATCAAATTTGTATAAAATAATAAAATAAAATGATATTTATAAATACAAGTTGTTTCGTGATACACACGACTACGCCTAACCTTATAATTGTAGGGTTGAGCGATGGTTTTTTGTTTAAATAAGAAAAAACGGAATACAGGGTTGCCAAGCAGCGTTTGCTAAACGATGTTTGCTGACGTGTCATCGCCTTTGACAAGTTCATTATGACACTTGTTTGGTTTATGTAATCATCTTGATGCAGTTTATCCTATGGCGCTAAAATAAAAATTTTTGTTGGGGGCACAAATAAACGAAGAGAAGTAACAGCCAAGGCAATTCAGCTTTTTGACACCAGACTGCTTTTCCCGCTAATTTCCACAGCTTTGAATATCACTTGGCTTCAAGTTTTTGGCGCTCAGCAACCCTGTGTTCCATTCCGCGTTGCTGCCTGTTTTGCTTTGTTATCGGTCTCCATATTGAAATTCATCATGCAGTCGTCGATATATGTAAGTGAATTGTGTATGTATACATATATGTGGTAGCTCGTTTGTGTTGCGCTTTTAACGACGTCCGCAGCGAGAAGCGCCAGTAATTGCGCGTTTATGTGAAAAAGTTAATAAACCAGATTCTTCCCTTGCATTGGATAGGAGAAAGCATCGTACTGCTTTGTGCGAGCACAGTTTTGTGCAAGTGAGTGTTTTTGTTTCTATTTCGATATCATTTGTACTTGGCAGGACATTTTCGGCAAGTGGAAGCTATTCTCATGGAACTTTTACCGTGCTTTTGTGTGTGGGACGGAGAGTTTTCGGCGTGTTGTATTCTGACGCATGCGATCGGCAAACCCGTATGCACGTAGTCACTGCAGCGACGCCATCTTGGATTTTATTTTGAGGTTATCGATTTATTTAATACGCATTACGAACGACTTTATTTTGTGTTTGCAAAGCAGGCAATTTTGTGACCCCTAAGTAAATAACGAGTATGTAATAGCATTAATCAATTTTCGAAATTTCTGCTCAATTTTGTTTATTAATTGCTGTTGAGATTTATAAATGCAATTACATTAGTAAAGATCGCGATTTTTAAACTTTAGTTTATTGTTGCAGTCCGGTTGAATAATAATGCAAGGGCGATTCTAAAACTAATTCGTAAAGTAATTATGTTAGGCCATCAATACATATTAATTTGTTCTAAATATAACGTCTCTTGCTTAGCTTTCTTTTTCCATCTAACCAAAATAAAACGGTTATCGGCGACCACGTGCGCACGCACACATCTTTACATAGATTGCAGAAGTACACTACATATGCTAGTGGACGTGCATACATACTTACACACGTGTATGACATAAGAATACTACTGTTGTTCCATTCCATTCCATTGCATTCCGTTGGGACGCGTGAAAACGGATCCACACACTGACACTGGCGTTCGCCCATACACATGCACACAAGGCAAGGCAGTCGTCTGACGGCCCGTGCAGAGCTGTTTGTGATCGCAAAATTTATACACGCGTTATTCTTGAATTGGAAGCAAAGTATAATTAATTTCAAATGTCTTTTTAGTGTGCACATGCGTAATGTCAGCAAAGATTCGTGTTTGATGAAATTAGTTTTAACTCGCAATTTCTGTAGCAGCACAGTGAGAAAATGCTTTAGTTGCCGCTGCTTTTCGTTGCTTTGTTGTGCTGTGTGTGTGTATGGGAGCGACTGTCGGCAGCTGAATCTCTTGTTTGCGAGGCTTAGTCAAAGGCGTTCGGATAACTAGACCAACATTGTTCGGTATTTATCGTTTGTGTTGTTGATGTGCGTGGCTTGTATGAGGTGCGTATCTCCTTTTATTAATGTGCATATGTTTAAGCCGTCATACATTTGAAAAAACTTTGGCGCTTGATGTTAAATAGAGGAAACTTAAATTCGATTTACTATTTGCCCATGTGAAGTTAATTTCATTAATAAAAATGTGGTGCACGACTGAGGGTTGATTAAAGTTTTTTTTTTTTTTTTTTTTTTGTTATCGTGCGTCAGCTGATTATTGTGTGTATCTATAATATCAGTGCTGCCTATTTCGATTACAAACATAGCTGGGCAGCACTTTTAATTTAAATGGTTTTTCATTACCTAGTTTTTGTAAATATATATACCAATCTATACATTCTGGCGTACACAGTCGCATAGTTAAAATTAATTTTCGTTCGATTTGTGCACTTTGTGGTTAACATCTTTACAGTTCGTGTTATAAGTAATAATCGATAAATCCAATCTAATAGTTTTGATCGATAACAATTCATCGAATATACAACGTTAATATATTGTAAAAAGCGCACCGGTAACAATAATTGCATTTATATCTAAAAAAATGTAAAAAGTATAACCAATTTTAAGGTTATTAATTCTTTTTTATTTTAATTTATTTTTTTTATAGAATGATACAGGAACTGCCGCGCATTGTCCTCAAAGGCAAGGATTTGAGAAAATTTCTTTATCTGAAGCGCAAATATCCTGTTTCACAGGAGTTTCTGCACAGGAACTGGGCCAATGCCAAACGGTTTATTGTCTATGCTTTAAATCCGCGCTGTGTCATCCGCACTTACGCATGGCGTAAGCGCAACAACCGGGTCCTGCTCATACGCCGCGCTCGCCTGCTTCTATTCGATCCACGCCTGAAACGCATGATAAAGCGGCGCAAAGCTAATGCTAAGCAATGGTCGTCGAGCATGGTACGATTTTACAAAAAAATGGGGCACATAAAAGAGCACGAGGAGACGGAATTGTACGGCGAGGAGCTGTCCAAGCAGATGAAACAGCAACTGGAGCTGTTGAAGAGTAGCAAACGCGGTCTCTCACTGATCGAAGATGCGAATAAAAATGTTGAGCTGCATCCAAAGCAGCCAGAGGAGAGTGTGCATGAATGCGCAGATGTCAGGGAAACTCATCAACAGGTAGAAGAGGAGACTCTGGAAAATCATCAGATAAAAGACGAACCTTCCAAGCTAGTAGCAATAATTGAAGGGACATTTAAAGTGGCTGAAGATACTAAAGAAAAGCCAGTCCCACGATCAATACATGAAAAGGACTCACTGGCGGTGGCTGTTGCGCTGTCCACAGGCGAAACTGACAAACGGCCTGAACTTTCAACAGAAAAGCCGGGAGACAGCAAATTTTTGGACATGCTAATGAATAAAGTGCGTGTGAAGACCTTTGCTAAAGAACTCAACTTCTCCAGCTCCGCAAATGAATTGCATGGTACCTTCAATAAACCCACCGATGAGGGAAGAGTCGAGCTCAGCTTTAACGATGAAGCGAGCGAAGACTTCGTTGAATTCGATGAGAGCGCCCATCAGCCGGGCATGCTACTGACGCCTCTGGTACCGCAGAGCTGCAAAACAGTCGATGGCAATGGCGCGTTCGTCAGCGATGCGTTGGAAGCTTACATGAAGAAGAACAATCTGCGTGATACCCATTCGGCAGATCGGGAGCTGCTCGAGCCTATGTACCAGGATGGGCGTGTTACGGCGCACAGCGTGCCACCGCATATGGACATGCCGGCGGTGCCGGACAGCTTGCAGAAACTGCGTACTGTGGCCGAGCGGCGACACTATCTACAGCGCTCAAAAAATCAGAAGATGGCCATCATCAACAACGAGGCAAACATCTATCGTGAGCTGCAGCGCAAGCAGCGGCAGCGAAAGGTAAAAATGGCCGCTATGCAGCAGCTGCAGTCGCCCAGCTCACAAATGCCCTTCACACGGCAGGGCTGGCAGGCGGCCAGTTACGTCTCCACGGAGACGGACAAGTATTATTACCAGGTCATACGTATCGATGGCGAAATGGTGCGGTTGCCTGGTAGCCAGGGGAACAATGAGCACCGCGAAAAGCACCCGCATCGCAACGTGCTCACTGCGCAGGAGCTGGGCAAGCTGCAGTGCCACAGCCGATGCCTGGACGCAGCGCTGCGCAATGAGCTCAAAGTGATCCCTACGCGCCAGTGCCAGGCGAAAGGCAAGCTGCAGAAACTCAATCAATTTCCATTGCCCGCTGTATTTAGGCCTTGCCCGCTCTCCCAGAAGCCATATCAAAAGCCACTGGACGATGATACGGCCGCCCTACTTCTAGCCGGCGGCAGTATGGCTGTGGTCAGCATGCCCACCGTGCAGCTGGATGTGAAGCCACAGCTGGGTAGGCCCCTGAATGAGATTGCCAAGCGTTACTTGCAGTACATTCTGCCGCATCACGACATCACTCGTGAGTGGGCCGAGTTCAGCGTGTCTACACTGCAGGAATCGCCCAACAGCATGCGTGAGGCGGAAGTCCAGGCCGCCGTCCAGTCCACAAAGGTGGGGCGGCGCAAGAGTTTCACTTTTGTGATACCCTATATGAACGATCGCAATCACATTCTCGTGCGACGCGTTGTTGATCGCTCCGAGCAGCTGGATGCGAGCTTCAGTGCTTCGCAGCCACCGGAGAAGTTGCGCGACTTAGAGTTCCGTAATCAGCTGCCCAAAAATCCTGATGCCATTGCGTTGGACTGCGCGGACATGATCAATGATATGATCAACACAGTGGCCATTAGCTGCAGCGAAAACTCTTTCATCAGTGCTGATCCCGATGCGGCACGCGAAGCACCTCTCGATATAAGTCCAATTAAAGAGGAATCTACTGCGGGCAGCTCGGAAGCTGCTGAAGGCGACGCCCAAACCAAGGCGGGGCCGAAAACGGCCACCAACAAGCCACGCCCCAACAAACAACAGCGCTTGGCCAAAGAGCTGCGCCGCCTCAATGCCACCATAATCGATGCGGCCGCCATTGCCAAGGATGGTAAGTTCTTTGTTCTTAAAGTTCATCCCTGTACAAATTATACTCGTAGAAATAATCTGAAAGTCATTAGGGATCATATGATCTTATATATGTATTGTCAGTATATTAATGTGTTTTTCAGATAAGTTATTATTATTATTTCAATATATTTCAAGTCATTTGAAATCGTGGGATCTTGAAAATACTTCTTGTTAATCAGTAACTAATCAACATACGATTTAAATTTCATAAATATTACACGAAACCAGCGCTCATTTTAGATAATCATAATTTATCTTTTCCTGATTTTATTGATAGTGTTATATGTGATCAATAATCAGCAATCAGTGATTTGAGAATTCTCAATTTATTAATGAAAATCGAATTGTTTCTTAATTATTAACTTGAACTATATATTTTATAACTTCGATTTATAAGGAAATAGAAAGAAATTGCTTTTACCGATTGGAGTGGATTAAATGTAATATATCTAAAAGATTTCGAATTTCTTTAAATTCCTTCTTTGTAGCAAATAAACCTTGCAGCAAAGATCATTGCCAACTGGGCTGTCTCTGTGACAGTATGAGGGGAGAGCCGGCCCCCCGAGAGCATTGTGGCCGTGCGGATTGCGTCTTCGGATGCAGTTGCACCGGCGCCGAACTAACACGCGTCATGCGCGTGGAAACTGACGTGAGTATGAGATAGGTGTATGTAGATCTTCGTCCGTTTTACATTAGTGGCTCTTTTCTACAGGGTCGCGGTCTCTCGAACGAGGATGCCTTCAACCTGCGCCGCCAGGCTACAGCCCGTTTGGCTAAAATGGAAAAGGACTTCACCTCGACACTGGTCTTAACAGACAACGAGACGCTGCTTATCAACGAGACACAGTGTGACAAGAAGCGTCGTTGCACTAAGGCGCCCAAGCGCTATGAGGACTTCGATGACTCCATCGAGGATGATGAGGATTTAGTGCGTCCCAGCAAGGTTGCCAAGCGCGAGACTAATGTCAAGCGTACGCGTGGTAGCACCGAGAGCATCGCAATGCCGCTCAGTGAGCCTTGTTCCGTCAAGGATACAGACTTTGATCAGCTCAAGCATTGCCAGGTATCGCTTCGACGTCTGCCCGATGTCGCCAATTTGGCTACATTCTGCATGACCCATCAACTATACAAATGCTTCTGCGGTGGACTAGCGCTCGAAGGCAAGCCCATTGTAATAGAAAAAGAGAAGGCTGATCTGCCCGTACCTCACTATGTTCCCGAGTTAGCGACGCGCGCTCAATACAGCTTCGAACGTGCGCCAGACGAGTCAAATAAGAAACGGCGCAAAGAGAAGCCAAAGCCCCAGACACAGAAATTGCCGCCGCTGGTGCTGAAGTTGCCACAGTCACAAAAGCAGACGCCGCCGGTATTGAAATCTCCACTGCCGCAGAAGCAGCAAGATCAGGAGAAGCAGCAATATCAGCATACGCAACAACATCATCACCATCACCAACATCAGCAGAAGCAACAGCAAAATCAGCAGCATCCGCTGCCACAGAAGCAGCAACAGCAGCAGTCCCTGCCACAGAAGCAACATCATCAAAAGCAGCAGTTACCAGCATCTAAACAAAAGCAACATCAGAAGCACATAAATCCACAGAAGCAACTGAGCAAAGATGTGGCTCCAATTAGGCTGCAGCCAGTTAAGTTGTTGCCTAAGCCGGCGCCTGTTTTGAAAGTGGAAGCCCCGCCGTCATCGCCGTCATCGCCGCCATCGCCGACGCAAATGTTTGCATCAACAACTAAACCAGCTGTGGCAATGGTACCGCAACGTACCGCCGAGCTTGACATAATCTTTAGTTTCTATCGCTCCCGTCCCTATTTGTGTCGCCGTGTAGTGTCCGTGCCCAGAAACTGCTATTTGCGTTTGAACAGACGCCGAGTGGAACATATTCGCGCGGAGGTGGCACGAGCTGAGACAGCGAAAACGCAGCTGCTCCTCGAGAAGCGTGTCTCTAACGCCATTAGCTTCTATCGCTCTGAACTGGACCAACAGCGCCGCCTGGAGCAATCGCCTCGGACTCCAGAGCTGACAATAATTGAGGTCGGCGATGATTCTGATGAAAGTGAAACGGAGTCTATCACACGCAAACGTACCGCGAAGGAGAAGCCGAACTTGGAGGAGCAGCATGTTAAGCGAATGAAGCTGCAGATTGAGGAAGCAAATCAATCAGGCAACCAGAAACAGTCTCACGAAGCACAGTCGCTGGAATTGCAGCCGCAGGAAATGCAGGCCGCACCCAAGCTAGAAATACAAATGCCTAAAATATCAGCTTGCTATTCGCTGAATGCCAATGCCATAGATGTTGCCGTGGGCAGCAATGAGCCCGTTTTAGTCATCAATGAAGATAGTCCAAGTGTGGACTCCGTCTCCTTCCGTGCCTCCTATAACGACGTCATCAAGAAAATGAACACTCATGTGAGCAAGAAAATGCAGGACATCGATTTGGCGCTGCAGCGAGAGAGTAAAATAATTCCAGCGCCGAACGAGGAGATATTATGTATCATCAAGTGGACCAACTTCTTAGCCGCTTTCGAGTCCAACTATGTGTTCATCTGGGATGTGCAAATGAAGAACTACAGCTTCCTGGCTGCAACGATTACGAACATGATGCCAGCCGTCTGCGGCGCCATTGCCGTGATCAACACGCACTTTGTGACCGATCGCAGCACCTTGCCCCTGATGGCTCGCATGCTGCTTGAGGGAAAGCGAAATGATAACACGAGTCGGTTGGCTGTGGTGATGCAGGGTAGGCAACAGTACTGGCTGGTCAAGGGCTTCCTGCGCTACATGGAGGGCAATGCGTGCACAAAGCCAACGCCACAAACACATCCCATACTGACAAAGAAGATAAACGTTCTCTGTACGCTGATGGTGAAGCAGCGCATTCGAGAGCAGCAACGTCATCAGCGACCTACAGCGATTGCTCCTGGGCCAGGGGAGACTGCAAGTGTGGTTAGCACTAAAGCACTCCCAGCGCAAAGCGCTAAGCCTGCTCCTACAGTTTCGGCTCCTGCTCTGCCTCCAGTTGCACCTGTGCAAAGTGCACCGGCTGCTGCTCCTTCCACATCCTCTTTAGTATTAGGTTCACCTACAATTACGCCGAGCCCTATCGCCACATCCACATCGGATGACACGATCTCTGGTGACAGCAAAGAACCTTCGCTAATTTGCAGCAACATTGAGTTCCGAAAAGTCATTGAATCGGATATTCCTGATCTGCAAATGCCGGAGCCACACACGCATGATCATCGTTGGCTAGTGCTTAATCTCTACGATGACTTCTCGCATATCTTTGTTCCGGCATTCAAGGACACGATCTCCTTAGATCGCATACACAATGTGGCTCGCATCGCCCATGATACCAATAAGATGGTGAAGCTGCAGTTCTTTCAGGACGCTCCCTATGATGCCTTCGTGACGCCGTCATCCAAGCGTGTAATCTACTTTGGACCGCTGCGCCTGGATACGCCGCCTCCTGTGTTGGTGCTGCTGCAAAGTGTGGATGGCAAGATGATGCTGCGTGAGGTCTACCAGCGGAATCACAACATTGCGGTGCAGCGTGACAGACGCACCATGGCATTCTGGCTCCTCCAAATCAATGGCCAAGTGCACTTTAATATTGATTTGCCAGCAACAGCAGAGGCTTCGCCAGCACTGAACAAAGTGGAACAATCTGCTGTAGGAGCGCAGGAGGCGGATACTGAAGAGGACGATGATTGTGTCATTGTCATCAATGACGATGACGATGAGAAGGCAGGGGATGAGGTGGAGGAGCCGCACCCAAAAGCACAGTCAAAGCAGCAAGCGAAACTGGAGTCGCCCGCAAGCGCGCCTCTGATCAATTTCACTATACAAACGTTGCCCAATTACAACGGCGGCGGAGGCCTGCAAATAACAGCTGCTGTTCCACACACAGGCGCCGTGGTTAAGGAGATTTATAGTTCTCCTCTGGCCAGTGGCTTCATGCCCTTTATATCAAACATGCCATCCGTGGGCGGCGTAGCGCCCGTCACGCAACTTCTAACGCCGCAGGTCCAGCTCACCCAGACGGAGGCACCGTCGCCGCCAGCTGCGGTCAGCAGCAAATTTAATTCAGCACCGCCGTCAGCTAAAATAAGTCACATCTCAGTTCAGCGCTGTGCCCCAGGAGCGACAACCAGTGCAGCAACAGCTGGAAAGGATCCGACGGTACCCAAGGTCAACAACACGTTGCAGCAGCTGCTGAGCAACAGCAATGGCAACATTAAAATTGGTAATTCCGCAGCAGGGTTAACAATCACAAAGATGCGCACCAAGGATGGCGCCGCTCCACGTTCTACTGTTGAGCCCATCAGAATTGGCACTAAGCGCAAGATCCAAGCACTGCAAACGGCTGTGGCGACTTCCTCTGCACTGCCCAGGTTGCCCCAGCCAACACTTCAAATAGGCCATTCGCCGCAACAGCAGGTGCGTGCACCTCAGCCGCAGTTGACGACCAAGGCAGATAAGTCTCAGTCTTCGTCGCAGTCCACAGGGCTTAAACCTTTGGCGGCAAAGCCGCCCGTTGGCAGCGAGACGAGACAATCGCTGACTGCCAAGGTAAAGAATGGATTTCTGGTGGCCAAGAACTTGCCCCGCTTCAGGGCTAAGCTCGTGGACAGCAAGCTCATGGTAAAACTGCCCGACGAGGGCCTTTACTCTTTTAAAACCGGCATCGCCGCCAGTGATTATCTCAATCGGTAAATTTACGTCTATCTGATTCATTATTGTCGGCGGTCGTAGCTAATATTATTTTGCATCCTTCATTACAGCTACTTGTCCCGTGAGTTAAGCCTAAAGGGCTCTTTGCCAGGCGATTGGAAATTTTTACCATTTGAAAATAAAAGTCCAATTCAAAAAGATCCAGTTGCATCCCCCATTGTAATCGAAGATTGAAAAGAAGCAACAGAAACTGTGTTTTCCAAAAAAAAACTAAAAAAAAGAAAAGAAGAAAAAATACCCGCGCAGCAGCTAAATTAGATATCACTCATAATTAATGAATAGACAATTAAGTTGTTAATTTATCCTTAATTTTGAATTGAAGGAGCTCATTTTTTTTTTATTTAGTTAAACTATATGTAAGTACCGTCGAGCGAGAGAGATAGCACAAAAATAAACAAATTATGAAACCTAATGCCCACTGTTGCGTTTTATTCGGTCTTGCACGTTTTGTTCCAATTCCATTTCGTTCTGCCCGGAACAGCTGTTCGTGGCGCTCTGTTTGTATTGTGCGCTTGACAGCGTGACTGTGGGTGTGCAGTCGGCGAATGTAAATCGAAAAGTAAATACACGTTCGCTTGTGCGGCATTTAGTGTCAGCAAATACATACATATATTAGTGCAAAATCAAAAAAGCTTCGCCGAAAGCCTGATAAACCGCCAAGAATAAAAGAAATACAAACTTGCAAGAACTACGAATCAAGGCCAGCTAAGAATGCGCGAATCTCTACATACAGACATGAGATAGTGATGAGCTGTGAAATGGTTCCGTGCTAATAAATAATTATTGGATATCTGAACCAAATTTTGTGCTAATTGTATCTGCATTTTGTGAATGATGTTTCTTAAAGGCAGATATGTATGTGAAGTACTCAGCGGTCATTGTTAAACAAAGTAATTTGGATTACTTTTATTGAGAGGGGCTTTTAAAATGAAAAATCAAAGGCGATTATGAATAGGTCTAAGCCTGAGTCAGTTAATAGCAGATCTAATGTAACTCATTAAATAAGGCTGTATGTCTTCTATACATATGTGGCACTGCAACCTAAAGAGATACTCATACATACGTATTTGCAATATCGCTCACCTCTAAACACGCACACACATATATATAAATAAATATATATAAATATATATAATGCATATATAACTATATGTATATGGGTAAACACTTTTCTCCGACTAATGCGAACTTTTGCTAACGATTGCACATCGAGTAATACCAGTCTTATATTTCCATTTCAGTTATTGAGCGCTATTCGGGTCTAGCACACGAATCGGTGCGATCATAGCAACAGCGACGAGATCAGGGGAAATTATAACAAATAAAATGGGTGTTCCAGAATCGAATGCAGCGCAGGAGGATCACGTGGGCTATGTGCGCATAGAGGATATCCCCCAGCTGAATCAGGAGCACTGCAAGATGCGCGATCCGCAGCGCGTGGAGCAGATTATCAACGAGTTTGTCTGCGGGGGACCGGAACGAATGCAAGTAGTATCCGACTTTGATTACACGATCACGAAACAACGCACTGAGGACGGCGTTGCTGTGCTCTCTAGCTTTGGCATCTTCAATGCGTGCAAATCTCTGCCGGATAAGTTCAAAGAGGAGATAGACAAGCTCTTTCACAAATACCATCCCATCGAGATAGATCCGCACATGCCGATAGCCGACAAGGTGCAGTACATGATCGAGTGGTGGACCAAATCGGGCAAACTGGCCACTGGCTTTGCCTTTGATCTGACCGAATTGGATCAAATGGCTGGGCAATTTAAGCATGCGCTACGTGACGGAACGCATGAGTTTTTCGAAGCATTGCAGCGGCTTCAAATTCCAGTGCTCGTCTTTTCCGCCGGCCTGGGCAACTCGGTGGTGTCGCTGATGCAGCAGGCAAACATCATGAAGCCGAATGTCAAGGTCGTTTCGAATTTTTTGCGCTTCCGCGATGGCCTGCTGGATGGCTTTCAAGAGCCAATGATTCACATCTTCAACAAGAACGAAACTGTGCTCGAGGGCGGCGAATATTATGAACTAGTTCACACGCGCGATCATATCATTGTCATGGGGGACTCCCTGGGCGATGCGGACATGGCGGCTGGCGTGCCAGCTTCGTCGCACATTTTAAAGATTGGCTTTCTCTTCCACCACGTGGAGGCGAACATGGAAAAGTACATGAATGCCTTCGACATTGTCCTCGTCGACGACCAAACTATGAGTGTGCCGCAAGCTCTACTCGCGCTCATCGACAACCGCCACCAACTGCGTCACCCGCACGGAAGCAATGGAACAGCCGCTTCCCAAGGCTTGCCGGATGCAGCACTTTGAAATGCATATTGGATTTAGATATTGAATTGCCTCCCCATGAGCAATTTGTTAATTGGTTATTAATAATAAGAAAACAGAAACAGAAGCTACTAATTAGACGGTCTAGTCTTAAACGCTCACTCACCGATTCGCAAAACACATTTGTAATAGGTATGCAAAAAAAAAAGTAATAATAATAATAATAATAATAAAAATAAATAAATAAATAAATAAAATAAAATACATCTGATCGAAATTATTCCTTATACATATATGTGTGTATATATGTTACATATACATTCATTTTAATTTAAAACTTTTTCCAATTTCATTTTTAGGCTCTCTAACACTCAGTTGATAAGTCTTTAAATATAACATGTGTATTTTGAAATATGATTGGCGATATTAAAATTTTCTGTAATTTGTAAATATTTGTTTTTATTTAAGCTAAAATGTACGTTTTTTTTAAACTCATTAAAATAGATACCAGACTTCAAATATGTTCATATTAATTTTGGACTTTGGTAAGCGTATGCAGTAGCAGTTGTAAGGAAAAATTTATAAATTTTATATACAATATTATTATTATCATTATTATTATTTTTCTTTTGGCTGTCACAAATTTAATTTCGGTTTCAGTCGCAATTTTCAGCTGATATAATTACATTCCATCAGCTGATCTTGTGTTACTCAAATATAATAGTGTGTATATATACATAGTAAATAAATAAAGGAAAAATACAAATAAACTAAAGAGTGTGACGCTTGTTTATCAAAATATTTATATACCAATTGTACATACATATATATTTTTTGGCACTTATTCAATATTCTGAGGTTGTATCTGATTCGAAAGAATGAGTTTTTATGGAATAAGGGACTAAGTAAAAATATACATATAAGAAATGTATAGAAAATTATCAGACGTTGAATTAAAAATGATGATTTCTTTGAACTATTAAATTAAATATATAAATGGAAACATCTAAATATAAAGGTTGCTTGATATTTCTTTCATAACACAAAAATGAAAAGAAAAAAAAATAAATAATAATAATAAATATTTAAGCAAGTATTAATAAAATGTAATTTAGAGGGATTTTTCTAACGTACGCAATGATATTCAATTGTTCCATTGTTGCTTAACAACACTGTAAAGTTGCACAGTGCTGGACAGCGACGAACAGCTGACATTTTTTGTCAATAATTAGTGCTTTTGCACACCACAGAAAAAATATACAAATCATTCGTTTTAGCAAGTTTTTTTTACGCAGCCAGAAAATTTAACGTAGCCAAGTGAGTAGTATATTTAGAGTCGGAGTTGAATCAGCAGGAAAACTTGTGGTATTGGGCCTGTCTGTTGCTTGTTTTAGCACTTTAGTGCACAGACGTTGACTTATCAAGAAAAAAAAATTATGAGCTTAGTTGAGGAGTGCGATTGATCAGCTGGGAGAAAATACAAGAGCAGCAGCAGCAGCAGCAGCAACAACAATAGCAGCAGCAGCAGTGGCGGTAGCAGCAGTAGCAGCAGCCGCAGCCGTAAAAGCAGAACAATTGCAGTGTCATGTTTGGGTTCGATGGCGAGTATCGGCGCCGACCAGTGCAAAGTCTTGGCGGCGCCTCGCAGACATGCGACCGAGACACTGCGATACGAAAGGCGGCACTGGAGCGGCAGAAGCGCAATGAGTTGCGACAGAAGACTCATGGTGCGGTCGTGCTTCAATCGTACGCACGCTCCTTCATCCATCGCCAGCGACGCAAGCGAGCCGAGCGCGAGGCGTTTGATGCATATTTCCATGCGCACCGTGATCGCGTTATGGAGGATGTGAGCTTGTGCTTCCTGTTGCGCCGCCTCACTTTCTTCTACAGCAATCGTGTGCTCAAAGACAGCGACAGACTGGTGAGTCATCTTTGGCAAATAGTCATATAAAATTTAATTCGATTGCCTTTTCAGATCGAAGTTTGTCAGCAGATCTTGCGAAATCCCACACGTTTGCTCCATCATTCAGCCCACGATTCCGTGTGGTTGCTGCGGGTGTGCAAGGTCTTGGATGCGTGTCTGGTGCAGCTAGCGCTTCCTCACAGTGCGCAGGCCATTCCGCTTCGGATGCTGGAGACCTTCACTACGGTGGCAGCCGTGGAGCGCTATGTGGAGGATGAGACGGTGCTGTACAAGTATCTGGAGAGGGTATTTGGCTTTCTCATCACACGCAATTATTTCGTGCGCTTGCGTCAGCTGCTAGATGAAAAATGTCCGCCGCTGGACGGCGAGACACTGCATGCTCCCACTCCGTTCGTTGATGCTCTGATGCAGCTGATGTTGCGGCCGCTGAGCGTAGCATTGCGTCAGCCGTGCAGCGAGTTGTCACAGCTCTTCAGTCGCAAGTTCATTTCCGATATTTTAGCCACTCCCCACACGGAGCCCGTGCGCAACTTCGTGCTGCCTTGCCTGGCGGAGAGTGAAGACTTTCCTTATGCGCTGCTCATGCACACGCTGCATGCGCAACTAATACTGAGCGAGCCTGCGCCCGTCGCTGTCGCCGCAGCATCCACAGCAGCAGATAATGCTCACACTAATAATTTGTTTTATGGAAATATGCAAAGCGAGGCGAAGTCGTCAAAGACGCAGACGCAGACGCACACACAGACGCAAGCGCAGGATGCGATATTCAGCTCGTATTTGCTAAACTCACTCTTGGTGCTGGATCGCAGCCACTTGGGTGGGTATACAAATATTCCCTCATAGAAATATATTTAATTTGTTAACCCATCTGCAGGCACGTTAGAACAGAGTAACCTATTAATTGTCTATGTGCGTGTCATTGCTCAAATGATGCCCAACATCTTGCAGCTACCGAAATCCACGCTGCGCACTCATGCCACACCACATCGGCACACAGACTCGGACGACGAAGATGAGTCGGATGAGTCCGACGAGGAGGGTGAGGAACAACCCTCAACTCGCACACTCGACTACGATATGGAGCAGTCCTGCCGCACGCCAGGCGAGCTGAACAGCAAGGAACGCAACAGTCTGCTTGAATCGATAGCCATATTGAATGAAACCCAGCGCGTTGACTTCATTGTGGAGCAAATTGAGCCGCACATTGAACAAAGCCAGGTTATTTATGCGCTATGCGAGATTTGTCACAATCTGATGATTTACAACAAACATGCAGTTTACGAATACAGGTAAGCGTTACTGTATGCTAGTTCTATTGTCTCTAGTTCCTATTAAATTTACAGATTACTCTACACTTTGGCTTTCACGCCGAAATTCATACGTGCTGTTTGGTTTAAGTTGGCCGCCGAGTCAACCCAGCTCGGATTTTCATCACCACTTTCCCTTATTTCCAAGGGTGTTGTCCGTAAGTAACACAACAAAATGTCTTAATTCATATCTAATAGAATTATTTTTGCAGCCAAGCAGCAGGGCGTGGACCGCACCATACCTCTGTTAGCCACTTTTTGCATGCTCTTCGGACGTCTTTTGCCCACGCTACACGATGTGGAATTTGTAGAAAAGAAGCTTTTGGAAGCAGCGCCTCTACATCATGCAAGACTTATGCCTTTCTCCATTGCGGAGATAGTGCAAATGTCGAAGACGCTTAAGGACATTAGCCTGGGTCTGGTGGAGCTCGCATTTCGCAGTGTGCTGGGCCATACAGACGGCGATGGCAAGACGCTGCGCCATCAGAAGCAAATTTGGGCCAATTTGCTAAATGTCGTAGTCTTTGTGCTCAATCAAATACACTCGCGCGATCTACGTTTGGGCTTTTGCCCCGAAGGGCATTGGACTGTTTCCCGGTTGGATTTGCCACTGGACAGGCCAACAGATCTGCCATTAACACACAGCAGTCGCATGCGTGGCATACGCCCATTTCAGCCTATACGCGACTTCACACGTGAGGACTTTGAGAACGGGCCGCCTATGTCGACCAAGCAAAAACGCTCCATTACCATATTGCGCGAAATACCCTTCGTCGTGGCTTTCAATAAGCGCGTGAGTATACTTCAAGGACTAGTGGCCGCTAACAAGATGCGCGTTCAGGGTCATCTGCAGGCCTTTCTACAAGGCCCATCTATCATGGTAACTGTGCGACGTACGCATTTGTATGAGGATGCCTACGACAAGCTGCGGCCAGAAAATGGTATGACGCTATAATATTTGAGTGATTTGATGATGTTTACTAAGAGATTTTGTCTCTCTCAGAGCCTGACTTGCGATTGAAGTTTCGCATACAGTTTGTTTCGCAGTTGGGTTTGGATGAGGCGGGCATTGATGGTGGTGGCGTGTTTCGAGAATTTCTATCGGAGCTCATAAAAACTGCGTTTGATCCCAATCGGGGATTTTTCATGTAAGACGATAACTACTCAGTAATGATTTTGATTGTGGTATTAATGTGTATTTCTTTCTTAGGGTAACGACGGATAACAAATTATATCCTAACCCGAATGTTGCGGATCTGTTTAGTGATTTTGAGAAGCATTATTATTTCATTGGTCGTATTTTGGGCAAAGCAATTTATGAGAATTTATTGGTGGAGTTGCCCCTTGCTGAATTTTTCCTAACGAAGCTAGCAGGCAAATATTCAGACGTGGATATACACCAACTGGCTTCCCTAGATCCGGAACTTTATAGGAATCTACTTTACCTCAAAGACTATCCGGGCGATGTTAGCGAACTAAATTTGGATTTTACAGTCGCCAGCAGTTCGCTGGGACAGACGCTGGTGGTGGAGCTCAAACCTCAGGGCCAGAGCACGCCGGTAACCAACTCGAATCGTATCGAGTACCTACAGTTAATAGCTAACTATAAGCTTAATGTGCAAATCAAACGTCACTGCAAAGCCTTCCGCAAGGGATTGTCCAATGTACTGCCCATTGAGTGGCTTTATATGTTCAGCAACAAAGAGCTGCAAATACTGATATCGGGCGCCGAAATACCTATCGATCTAGAGGATTTGAAAAAGCACTGCAAATACGGAGGAGAATACACACCAGAGCATCCTTCAATCGTCGCATTCTGGGAGGCTGTGGAGGGTTTTGATGATTTGCAGCGACGACAACTTCTCAAATTTGTGACTAGCTGCTCGCGGCCGCCATTGCTGGGCTTCAAGGTGAGCTATATGCGCAAAAATGTCGATCAAACATTTCATATTGGTGTCTTTTCCTTAGGATTTGGATCCACCGTTCTTTATACAAAACGCTGGAGACATGGAGCGCTTGCCCACAGCCAGCACCTGTACGAACCTACTGAAGCTTCCGCCTTTTACGAACGCTGAACAGATGCGCGAAAAACTAATCTACGCCATACAGTCCGGTGTGGGTTTCGAACTTAGCTAAGATGTGCGTTGCTGTATGGCCCATCAATTATACACACATATCGAATGTAATAAACCCACACAGAGAACAACAGGACGCCCATCCAGCAAAGGAATCGTTGGCTGGACAAGTAACTATTCCAGTTCATTTAGATATGTAATTATGATAAACGTAATAATTTGTCTAATGTAAAGTATGAAGCTTATGAGGTCTGTTTTCCAAGTTTTCTTTTTAGTTGATTTGTGTTTCTTACGTGGGACACAATATAAATGTATAAAACAAACGAATAAACAATTTGTTTTGGAGCAGTTGTATCGCTTAAACAATTTACTGCAACAGTTGAGGACTGAAATCAATGCGGACTGACCCGGTTGTATTCAACTGCCTGGGGCTATGGGATGTGTGCGGAGTGCATAGGCTGCTATTTCCGTTCCATTGTAACAGAAAGCACACGGAAGTCCACATAGATGCACAAAAGTCCGACAGCAAGCCAAGTAATCTGAGGTGTGGGTCTCGCTTCCACTCCAATCCCATGGTTTGATTGAACAACGTCCTGTGGTTGTACTTATACATTTTAACAAAATAATTGTCTTCTATTTGTAGACCATTTAAAATAAATTAGGTTTCTTTCGAGTGTACTTTACCTTAAACCATATAGCTCGCTCGAAGCCGTTGAGCATTTCTCAAAGTCCGACCCTTACGCAAAGCGCGCGCCAAATGTTGCCAGTTCCGGCGACTGGACGGCGCATCGTTGTAATGGCAGAGCTTTTGATTTGGCCACACTTTCTGCAGCAGCGAGGCGGAGCCATGGATTGGCTGTGAATGGGCTCTCTCTTACCGCGGTTGATGAGCTGGCGCCAGTGCAGCAGCTCACCACGTAAGATGCTCGCCGGAGTCGTACCTGGAATTCGTGGCAAAATGTTCTGCGAAATGCAAAATGTTCAATTGAGGCTCTAAACTCAAAAGTCAAGTATTGAAATTTACGATATTCCCTGCTGTCAGCTGACTGTGGAGTGTTTGTTTATGTATGCGTATACGTATGGGTGTGTGTGTGTGTGTGTGTGTGAGTGAGTGTGCGTCTGTGTGGACTTGTGTTTTTGTGTTAATGTGTTTGTATGAGTGCATGTGGGTGGGAAAGCGTGTTCAAGCTGCTATTTCCGTTCCATTGTGACACAAAGCACACGGAAGTGCATGTAGCGACACACACACTCGCACGCCGTCACACAGACACACACGCGTGCATATGTACTGACATAACGGAGTGGAGGTAGTCTTGTAGTTGACCAGCTCCTTAACTTTAATTTAAGGTTTAAAACTCGATATTTTCAATTTTTTAGAATACTTTGTTGCTTACGTAACAATTTAAACTCACTAAAAAAACAAAATATTAAAATCAAAACTGTATAAAATAAATATATACACACATAGCTCTAAGGAGGAAAATGATATAATAGAGTTTTGTATAAAGTTTTAATAGATAATACTAAAACAGTAATAGTTATACATTTTTTTTAACAACCTCGAACTGTGCTTTCCTTAAACAGATCTTAAAAAACCCTCTAGCTATTGTAATATCTGAAGTGCCTAAATCGACTCAGCTCTTCGCTCTGATAAATAACTCACATACCACATTATTACATACATTTATAAAATTTTGATGTCCTGATTTCTCATTTTGGTTAAAGGTATGTTAAAACTATTTTTGATATATTTATTTATTTATTTATTTATTGTTTTTGATTCTCTGGATACATTGAAAAAGCGAAGTCACGATATTATGATATACGTTACAGGCAGAAGGCGTGGTAGACCAAATAAATTGCATGCATCCTTGACAACCTGACCGTCACTGTAAAGCAGACCTCGCCTCCTTTTTCGTTCACTGATTTCGTAAACTTGATAGGTTAGAGAATTCCACAGAAGATCAAATCAAATTTTGTATTTTTCAGATTTTTGATACCATTCTATACTCATCTCCCTGCCCACAAATTCTTAATAAACTCATTTCAAATACTAAAGATGTCATCACATGAATGAAATTGTTATTACGAAAGTGCATGATGAACAGTTATCCAATCGTAGTCCGTGCTCTTTGTGTATATATTGCTTGATATTGGGGGCAGAATATTTGGAATGACAGCCTTTCGTAGGGTTAAGGGTATTCTCAAATAGAATAGCCCC
Organism: Drosophila stalkeri; assembly: GCA_035047405.1. Classification (NCBI taxonomy): domain Eukaryota; kingdom Metazoa; phylum Arthropoda; class Insecta; order Diptera; family Drosophilidae; genus Drosophila; species Drosophila stalkeri. The sequence goes on from JAWNPR010000090.1 coordinate 27,196,218, forward strand.
GACTTTTTTTACTGTTGCAATTTTGCCTTCTCGTTTTTCAATTTTTTTATTTTTTTTTTGTTTATATAAATTTCTTGACAGTTGCTCTGTCAGTCCATGCCTCACGTCCTGCGACGACATATTTTGTTTTGTTTTGATGCTTATTTGATTTTCCGGTTGCCCGCTGCATTTTTCTTGTTGGTGGGCTTCGTCTTCTTTTTTTTTTATTTTGGCTTCTTTTCAATTGCTGCCACTTGCATGCGCCCCGCTGCAACTTGTGGCAAATAGTTTTGTGTTTCGCTGCACAGCCGGCAGCTTGTTTGTGTTACCAGAGAGTTCTTCACTATTTAGTTCTCAATTTTTTTTTTCAGATTTTTCTTTCAGTTTTGTTATTGTTGTTGCCGTTGTAGCTGTAGCTGTAGCTGTTGCTGTTGCTTTTGCTGTTGCCGTTTCATCAAATCATGCTTCGCGCGTTGCAGTTGCAAAGTGTGTTGAACTTTATGTGGCGTGAAGGGTCGTAAGGGGAGAGCGGGTAGAGCGGGTAGAGCGGGCACTCAGCTAAATATGCACAAATATTTATTTGCGCGGGCAGCGAGCAAAGCGTGTAGGCAACCACTGGAAGCGTGCATGTGTGGCAAGTAGAGGAGGGACACTGTGGGGCAGCTAGCTGTGTATATTATGCGGCATGTTTGACAGTTGTCACAGCAAATCCAACCCCCAACCACCAACCCCCAACCCTCAACTGAGTGGAGGGGAATTCATCGCCTTGCGCTATTTGTTTAGCAATTTTGGTGCCGTCTGAGACTCAGCTTGATGCTCGTCTACTATTTGCCTGCTTGTTTGTTGACTTCTTTTTTATGACGACTTACAGAGTACGGAGTACAGAGATACAGCACGCGGTTGCACTTAGCTCCTGGCTGCCTGTGGATTTGTTGATTTGACTTTAAATTCCGAATGAGATATATTCGAACTTTTATCACTGGATTATTTATTTCAATTTAATTCACTATATATATATAATTTTCTCTTGAGCAATTGGTGTCAGCAATTTGATTATTCTTCAATAAAAAACTAGTTATTTTTTGCAATCTTGTAGTTTTGTTTTCTCCAAATAAATGAATCGAGTGCTAAGCTTATTTCTGTGGTAAAATATTTTGTAATTGAAAGCGATGAAATAAACAAGTAATTGATTTAATCGAGCTTATTTTAGCTTTATATGCCTATTTTATGTCATATATGTATTATATGTAGTGCTGTACATGCAAGAAAGGTAACTAAAGCTGAAAGCTGATTTACACAAGAGTTAAGTAATTTATTTTACTCAGCTGCCTTTGTTAGATATAGTTTCGTTTTCTCAAGGTCTCTTCGAAACAGTTTGAAGTGCAAACCAAAGTTTTAGCTGCACTTGCAAAGAGATTCTGCAACTATCTATTGCCTGTCAAACTTTTATGCCTTTTCATAGCAGTCGTAAAAAGCTACAGCTTCTGCCACACATACTTATACACATACAACTATCTATGTTTATTTATTTATTTTTTTTATGCCACCGACGCGACCAGGGCCAATTGCTAGTGCCCTTAGCCTAATAACTAACCAAGCACTTGGCTTCAACCTCTTTGGCCCGCACAGCGCTCACTCCGTGGCACGGCTTAGCCTTTTGAGCACGCGCCCCAAACGAAGCGCAGATAAGCCATAAAGTTTTGTCCAAAATAACACGGGCGCGATTTATTTGCCATATTTCATAGCAAACCAAAATTTAAATGTGCCGTGTGTGAAAACAAAAAGTGTTTAAGGCAACGTGGCGTACACGTAACGGGTGGTGTGTAGCTACCCGTAGAAGAGAGTGCGGCCGGTCCAGCTATTGAAGCCCCAGCAACTGCCTGGCCACGATCCCGACGGCTGGCAAAAGTTTAGCGCACCTTTTGGTGAACATTACAGCAAAAAATGCACAGCTCTGTAACTGGAATGAATCACCGACTATCAAATACCCTCACAGACTTCCTGAACCAAATTTTAAACTATGCGCCAAACATCGCTCAGAGAGAGACAGACGTAGACAGAGAGAGATAGAGATAGAGATAGAGAGAGAGAGAGAGAGAGAGCGAGAGAGAGAGAGACAGAGAGAGAGACAAAGAGAGATAAAGAGAGAGAGAGAGAGTGAGAGTTTACTGAGTATACTCAGATTTAATGCTGTTTCTGATACTGATAAAGTCAATCAACTCTTGGCGATGAGTGTAAAACTGAACGTGCCACAATAGTTGGCACAACTGGCAGCAAGCTGGGCAGGCAGCTCGTTTACACATTTAAATTCAAATAACTTTTATTACCAAAACTAAAGCCGGCTCTTGAATGTGTTTATGTGCGCGGGTGTGAGTATTTCGCTCTGTGCGTGAACGAGTGTGGGTGCGAGTGTGCACACTCCTGAGTGCAATAAAAACTTTTGCATACAACAAAACTTTGGGGCCGCTTTGTTGGCTAAATTATGGCTGCATATATAATCGTACTCATACGATCCAGCGGATGCTCTCCGAAGCCCACGTAGAGCGCTGTGAGCAGCTGGCATTGCGCATAGGTTGCCAGCGAGAGGCAGCGGAGAAAGAGGCTGCCGGCAGCTGAGCTATAACAACCACTATTGCAACAAAAAAAAGTTGTATATATATATATATATACAAACAAGCAATGCATTAGCTGCACACTACATGTGGTATACGCAACGTTAAGTATCCGCACCGTGACGACAATCGGTTTGCTGACCTGCAAGCGAATTTGCGAAGTTGGCGCCAGCAGCGAGATCAGCACTGTGGAGAAATCGCTAGAAAGAGATATAAGACAGCTGCAGCTAGAACGCTATTTTTAATTTAGGTAATGGTACGACTTTATAGAGATCAATGAAAATTATATGATATTGAGGGCATCGCAAATCGAAATAGTTGATGTCTCCTTTGAATCGGCTGGTTGAGTTACTATTGACCTCTCATCGATAGGATGAATCAAAAGTCGATTTTACGTCCCTTTGTGCGCGCATATTAAGTTTGCTAAAAATATTGTAACCATTCCTGTTTCAAAATTATCTTACCGAAAATCGGTTCTAAAATTATATATTATTCTTCAATAGAGATAGAGTTTCCTAATTTTATAGAGCTAGTCTTGAACTATCAAAATTTTAAACTTTGCTATACTTTGGGTACCTTTCCCGAAATCCATTCCCATCCCCCAAATTCGTAAAAAAAAGAGTTTATTATATTTTTATACTCTGTTCCCAAAGGGAAAAAGAGTATATTGACTTTGTACAATGTCCGTCTTGCTGTCCGTCCGTCTGTCCGTATGAACGCAATATTTTTCGGCGCTATTAGAGCTAGAGACTTGAAATTTTCAGTATATACTCATGTATGCTCCCGAATTATAAAGTGTAAAATTTTTTCCTGATGCGTCCACTAGGGGCTTAACAAATCGGAAAATGCAAGTGTCCGTATGCCAGTAATCGTACTAGTTGATGAGTTAGAGAGTTGAAATTTGGAACGTATACTCGCGGTGACAACATAAAGTCAACAAATAAATTCAACAACATACGCCCATTGGGGACGTGGCAAATCGGGAAACCAGTATCTTCTACAGCTTTAAAGCTAGACCGCTGAGTAAGGGTTTTGATTCTGTGAAGATCAATCAAAAATTTATATGTCTACGCCCATTGGGGGAATTGCAAATCGGAACTGAATATAAAGTGATTTTTCAAATTGTGTTATATTTTGAACACTATTGACACTATTGGCATATATATTCGGATGGACTACCCAAGGTCAATTAGCTATGTATATGATATATCTACGCCTATCTATCTCCTACATTTTTAGAGCTAGAAGCTTTAAAAGAAATTTCAGTTACTAATGGGTTCCTTTATCGATGACCAAAAAATAATTTTTCAGCTTCATTGGGGGCGTGGCATATCGAAAAATACCCTGTAATTTTAGCATTTTTGGAGTGTAAGCAACCAAATTTTGCAGTTTTGTTACCCTAAGAACTGGGCGTGGCAAATCGGCAAAGAAGTTTGTTGTGGCCAACTGCATCATTCATGCTTACAAATGGCTTAGTAGTAATTGCTAAGATGGCAGAAAGCATATTAACATATTTATAAAACATTACTGAATTAAAAAAAAATAAAATTTATAAGTTTACGATTAAAAAATAAAAAGTTTTTAGCGGGATTTCACCCCAGGTGATTTTACTATAACATGTAATCGTTAGCTAAACCTAAATATGTTCACTGCTACACAACACTCAATTCAATCGCAATTTTAAGAATATTATAGCATGCAGCCTTTGTATGTATGCATAGAAAACAATTAATTTGATCGCATAATAGTTTGTTGCATTCAATGTACGTTTGCTAATTGCCAAAATATTTCGTATATTAAATGTTTATTAAATAAATAAAATGCACCTACGGGAACAGAGTATCTCGCAGTTAGTAGCGCCTAACTGCAACGTTCTTACTTATTTAAGTTCGATATATGTAGACAGTCCATCTACAAGCTCACATACAGTCCAAAGCGTGCTTATGCGTGCGAGTGTATGTGTGTGTCTATATTTGTGTTGTTTGCTATGTATGCTGAAAAAAAGCGTAGTACTTTTGGGATATCAGTTCTTCGACGAGATCAGGAGATTTCGTAGGTGAGCAGTCCCGACAAGAGCTTATTTTTAAACTTATATTTAATCGCTAAATGGTTTTGTATTAAAATAAATATTAAATTTAACTTTGTTTAAAAACAGATTTCGAAATCAACTCAACATTGGCTGGTATGTTATTACACACTCATCTATGTGTAACCCCAGATGACCATTATCTTTTCTAGGTCGCTTAAACTTACAGGGGCTAGGTGCTTCGTATAATTACTCAAAAATTATGTAAAATCTGTATATATTTAATTCTCTTTCTATAGACCATTTTAGACAATATACATTAATTGTAGCGACAGATCGATGCTTGCAATATTTTTATTCGCAGTAACATGTACATAGGTACTATTGTTGAAATTGCCTAAATGCTGATAATGCAATGCCCTTTAGATATATAAATTTAAGAAAATCATTTAGCTGTGAATCATGTATACATATAGGTTATCTGTTTCACTTTTTGAATATATATGCTGGGAGATATCATAATTATGTATTTTTTACTTATTCTATTTTAAAGATCAGTTGATTCGCGACGGTCCAGTCTTTGCCGCAACTATTGATTAGCTGTGAGATTATTTGGGAACGTTGCCATCATCTCATCTTTGTCCGCATATTCAGAACTGTGTGCCCAATCAGATCTGCGATTATACGAATAAATAATTTATTTTTAATAATCTTTGAATAATAAAATCACTAAATCGATCGCAAATTTGATAGTATTTTATAGTTTGGTGCTCAGAAACCTCTTGGTAAGTAGATTAGTAAATGTTTAAAGGGTTATCTATAAAGGCTATATTGTAGGTCTTTGCGATTGCAGTCTATCTCTTGGATTTTAATTGCTCTGAGGGCATCTTATATGTATTTCTAAGTTTCGAAATGATGAAAATGTTTATCTGGCTGGAGTCATGCCAAACTTGTTAGATTTATGACAAACGCTGATGACGTGTTAATTGCTGGGCGAATAACGCAGAGCCTGGGGGTGCAACCGCCTCAAACAAGTGGTGCAGCAACGTTGATGATGCGGCCTTGTCGCCCTAATTGGCAATATTAATTTACTGCAAAATGTGGTTCGCACTGAACCTTACTCAAGCCTCAGCTGCCTGCATTATAAATGTCACACATGGCAAACTAGCTTTATATACACACGCACAAGCACACGCACACTCATTCACATTCACATTCACATGTATATATTATATACATATATTATACCACTTTTAGTATGAATGGGAATGCACATGTTTAACGGCCTATGTGATTTACAATTTGAATTGCGTCTACGTGTCGAAAATGCAATCGTGCTAATTAAAATTACCGCGATAGGGCGTGAAATTATAACATGGAGCCGATGTGACGTCAAACTGGCCTAACTGGCAACGAGTTGAGGGTCTCGAAAACGAATCGAGCCGCGGAGAGAGCACTGAGCACTGCGGTTTGTCAATATTGACGTCATCATAAAGCTCTCACTGGCAAATAGTTTGCTTGACAGTAATAAGTTGGTGTGATTTACACAGGATCTATGGAGCTCTAAGTAGAAATCTAGTATTAAGAGGATCTTTTAGTGTTTTTGAGGGAGTTGCTTGAGTTGGATTTTCGATGACTGTAACTCAACTCACACTTTTCAATTGATATTATATTAAAATTTGTTAATTAAACAAAACTTTTCTTTACAGTTACAAAGCTAAAACCGAAGTTGTATTGAAATTCTGGTTCCTTTAATAGAATTTGAATAAATATTATATTTATACGTAAGTCAATTATGTTTAGGTTTCCAAATCCAAATCTGTCAGCCAGGCAGGCGGACATGCGCAAAGAGAAACAGACAAATAGGTCCGAATCGACCTTAATCTTTATAGGTATAGGGTATGCAAATGGTCTTGTCTTTTTATACACTGAACCCATTGAAAATGGGAATTCAGGGTATAATGGTTTTGTGAAAATGTATGTAACAGGCAGAAGGAGACGTCGCTGACCCCATAAAGTATATATATTCTTGATAAGTATGAACGTCGAGATTTCGGAAACTACAAAAGCTAGAGACCTGAAATTTTACATGAATACTCATAGTACAAGTTTATTTTGTTTTTTTCGATAACTCATCCCATTCCTTAATTATCGATAATAATCGAAAATTCGTTTACCTTTTTTACGTTTTTCGAGCATAACTTCTACACCGTTTTAGCTAGAGACTTCAAATTTAAATCGATATTTGGATACGCAGATTTTGTAATTTTCAGATTTTAGATGCCACCTTCGCCCCCAATTTGAAAAAACGTATTTTAAATACTAGAGACTTGTTATTTGGCAAATAGACAAATTTGTATGCAATTAGTATATTTTGAAAGTTTCATGAAAATAGTCCATCTAGAAATGGAGTTATAAGCGTTCAAAGTACAACTCATCCCACCCCCAACCGTCGGCATCAACTGGGCGGTTAGCAGAGCGCGCGCTTATACGTGCGTAAAGAAGAAGAATATTAATTTTTTTGCAGGGTTCAGGGTATCTCGTGGTCGAGCCGTCTCGACTGGACCCTTTTTACTTGTTCAATTATGTTTTGTCAATATATTCTGAAACTCGACACAGACGTGTATAGAGGATTTTTAGAAAATAATCTCCCTATGGGACGACGCTAGTAACTTTTGCTAATAATACTAAAAGTCAACTCAACTTTGATATTTGTGAGCAAGTAAGTAGTACAAGCGGTATGTAAATCATCATGAATTGGTTCACTCCACATGAATAATGAATTAATGGCGAGGATTTACGTCAATAGGTCTCAAACTCTTCGAAGTTCTTTCGAGAGTGATGGAAAATGTCAAAAAAGGCCTGGTTAAATCAAATAAATAATTTATGGACATATATAGTGTTATCGATTAACAACAAAATTTTGTTTATATTTTTTTATTTTTTATTAAAGAATAAATTGCTTATCAATTTTCAATTTAAATATTATAAAACATATAACAGAATAAATTATATAAGAATGGTATGTAGTGGCGTCTTAGTAGATAGTTCCTTGCAATTATAAAATCCTAACTTAATAATAACTATCTGATAGTACTTAAAATGAAATTGAATAACACATTATCAATTTGTAACAAAAGAAAATCAATTACTAGCTTATTAATTATGCCAAATGCCACGCGAACTGCTCACAAAGATAATTATCGCGATCGTTTATTGTGCTGCTTATCTATTTACATACAGAGCCATGCATTCATGTGTGTGTAGCCTTCCATTTATGTAGCCTTTACACACCGTACGCCTTAATTAAAAACGTAGAGCTCATTAAATTGAATGCAATTTCTCAAGCAAAATGCCAGACAACGAAATCGTCTTTCTTGCCGCACACCCACCCACTGACTAAGACACGCTCGGCAGGATGATGCACTCGCTGAGGCATGCAGAGAAAGAGAGAGAGAGAAAGAAAGAGAGAGAGAGAGAAAGACTGAAAGAGAGAAAGAGATGCGATGATGGCGACGTTGATGATGACATTATCTCATGCTCATTGAACGCAAATGTGGCGTTTTGTCGCACACCATAAAGGAGGAAGGGAGCAACATTAAAAACAAAGAGCACCAGAAATAAGAAATGAGAAAAAGTAAAGAAAATGCAACCGATTTTCCTGACGACACTTTTTGGCCAGATATGCATTTTCCACAGCAATGCCCCCAGCCCCTGGCTTACCTATCTTACCTATCTATGCCATATGTCTCAGGCCTTTTGGTTTTGTTTTGGTAAAAATGCTTCTGTAATATGACAACATGCTCACAACTATGTAAAACAACTGCGGAAACAGCAACAATACCTAGTTCAAATGGGAAATGTAAGCAGCAGAGTGTACCAATGTAAATATGGATCATTTTCTAAGTATAAATTTATTGTGAGTCTGCTTATGGGTTATTCATAAAATAAAATATACCATGAGTGTGTGTTCTCTTCGGACAAAACTCTAATAAATAACTTTCTGTTGCACCGCCATTTTTAAAATTTCTATTTGACTTGAATACTGGACTTGAATACTCCGACATGTAATAAAATATAAGACTACATATTTAATTGTGAATAGTTATCAACAGACAATAAGAACGTTGGGCGTTTCCGACTGCAGAATACTCATTAATGGCCCAAACTCTGTTATATCCATTTGTCTTCAATTTTATATTTTTACATCACTTCTTTCCTATTTTGTTTGACTCTCCCTGTTGTGTCATGTTCTTATTTGTCAGCTGATCTTATTCGACAGTTAATGAATTGTTTATCTCTATCAATATGTTTGCGTGCATAACTCACAAATAAATGATCAGTGAAATGAATAAATAAATATGTATTTAAATCTATTATTTAAAATTTTGTATTTTGAAAATGGTCAACAAGTGACCAGATGAAATTTTCCCTTCAGCTGTCATCCACTTTAGCACTAGCCTTATTTTGGGAACACATTCCGTGTTGTTCTTATAAGTCAGGGAATGCCACACAGAAACTTTGCGACGTTCAAGTTTATCATTTAATATTCTTTTGTTAAAGAATTAAGGAAGCGCGCTTCGGGCGCATTTAAATTGACTTTAATCGGGGGTAGACCTAACGCCGTGACCATTAGTCGTTTTCCCAACACTCTACCAACCTCTGTCGCTCTTTTTAGTCTGGGAAGCATTTACGCCAAGTACTTAACAACTTTAATGAGCGGCGGGAAAAAACTGCCCAGCGTCGAAAGTAGCTATCGCGCACTTACTACTAATGGCTGTCATTATCCTTTATCCTTTGGCTGTCGCTACAACTGTCAGTCTCTGTCTCTCTCTGTTTTCTGCCTCTCGCTGGCCAGCTGTTTATCTGGCCTTTTGTTGGCACGCACATTTATTAGGCAAACCAGAACAAGGAAAGCAAGTTGGCGCTAAGGACAGAGAACAAAAAATTAAGTTAACTCAATTTAAAAAGTTTTCGTTCGTTATATATGTATATAATTTTTATTTGGGTTTTGTTTTTTGCTTTATTGCCTGTTTGCTGATGTTGTTTGAAATAAAAAATAAAATAAAAATAAATAAATAAAACGAATTAAGCCAGGCAAGGAAAACTTTAAGTAGCTTTTGTAAGGGAGAAAGTATTAAAATCGTTTCTCAAATGGTACTGAATGAGTCAAAGTGTCTACCCGAGCGCCCGTCGGCCCGTCGGCCCGTCGGCCCCTCTGTACATCGGCACGTTGGCTCTTCCGCCCACTCTGCAGTCGTTGCGTGCACAAAAGTAAGTGGCCAAAGGATTCTATGCGCCAAGTGTCCTTGAGTCATATTTACTTAACTTTGGCTCAAGGGCTTGCCATCCTAACCATGCCCAGTACACATCCCCTGCTCCAGAGTCAGGGTCGAGTCGAGTCGAGTCGAGTTTTTTGTGTGTTTGCAATTTACGCAAGATTTTTTTGATTTCCAGCTGGAAAAATGAATTTTCACTAGTCTTAACATAAAAGCATGAAAAACCCTCGAGTCGAGTTAACCAAATTTTTGTAGCACATCTTATATTACAAAATTCTTTGGTCTACCCAAGTGGATGCCATTGAGCCAAGAGTTTAGAGCTGCGGTTAACTTTTTAAATTAAATTGAATAAATGTATCTCAACATTCTATGATTGTCTAAGGCTTTAGTTCAAGAATATTTTACGGATTAAATTATAATAGAATAAACTGAAATCTGAATGAGGCTCCAAGCTTACAGTGACTGACTGATGGACAACATGGAAGCCAGAAGATGTTATTAAGAAGATTTGCTGATTCAAAGAGGAAAGTGCGCCTGACTGTGAGTAACTGGTCAATGTTCGATGTAGTATTATCTGATTAGGTTTTTAGTTTAATTTAATCACATTCCCGCATACAGAATATGAAAACTGTTCAAGTTTTTGTTGTAGAATGTTCTCGAAAACTCTTCATCTTCTTCCAGAAATAAGTATTCATATACTAAAGACAGTCTTTGGCTTTACAAGAACTATTCAGATTAGGAGAGCTTGAATATTCCTCGTGTAAAGAAGCATGCATTAAAGCAGGCTGCACATCGGTTCAGTTAGTTAGTTAGATTTTGAAAACATCGTGGTACGTAACGTAGTACACTTGCTACTTACTTTTATTATTCCACTTACATTTACAAAACTATTTTTATTAGTTTCAGGAAAACCTCAACAAGAATAAATTAATACAACACTTTGCTCCTGGATTTACAATGCCGATTTAGATATTTAGATTGAATTTAATTATTTAATGCAGAATTAAATGTACAGGTAAAATGTTATTTCGCAATCTACAGTTTTCAGCTCTAGAGATTGCTCTTAATATCGTTAAGTAGTTTTGCGTGCGTGCACAGGGGCAAAATGCGCTACCAGGTGCTTATACAATTTGCCACAAAATCAGAGTAAGATCTAACCTTTGAAGTGGGGCAAGCCATTAAGTTTTATCTGAGAGCGAGATTCGGGCTGCAGCTGCATCCGTTTGCACAGGCAAAGACACGCAGCCAGCTGGCTGCGATGACAGCTCAAGGATTGGGCAAACTGGGTGCACCCGCAGCATCCACTGGCAAAGCCAAGCCCAAAGTCAGGGTAACAGCAACAACAATAGCGACAGCTCCAGCAGCAGCAGTAGCAACAACAGCACCAGCGGCATAAATCGCGCCATGAGTTTCAACTTTCAACAAAGATGTAAGCCAAGTTAATTGCTTTTTGTTGCCGTGCTACCTTCCACATATATATATACATATATATATATATATATATATATATGTATATATATATATATATTTTTTTTTTTTGCTGCAATGTCAACAATGAAGCTTAGTTGTTGTTGCTGATGCTGGAGCTGGTGCTGGTGCAGTGCCCGTTGCTGCTATTTGAGCAGCTCTTCACAAAGAACAACTTGGAAGCACGGCAGCAGCAACGGTAACTTGTCCCGTTTAGCTGTTTGTGGGTGTGCGCAGCCATTTTGTTGCCAGCGCGCTTGAAAGGCACTTGAAAAGTCGTTGTCTAACCTTAGGCGCAGTCCAAGTGCTCAGTCAGCGTTTGCAGTTGTCTCTCTCCGGCTTTAGCTTCGGCTTCGTCTCTAGCTCCGGCTTCGGCTCCGGCTCCGTTCTGTCTGCGTCATTCTGCTCTGCCATCCAGTGTCTCAATGTTTTGTATCTGGTCTTGGCTAAGGTCCAATAGAGTCGTACTCCGGCCCCGCCCACGCCTCCGTTATTAATGATTAAAATCGGCAACGGGCAACGGGCAACGGGCAACGTCTTTGGCTACAATCAATTTACAATTCAGGGCGTCCAGGCGGCGACGGGCAAAAAGTCGCTAGAAATCAGTCAACTGTGAATATTGCAAAATGAGCTTCCGCTTTCGCATACACTTCCGGCAGCAATTTCCGTTTCCTCATTACCTTTTGCATACCCTGCGACCAAAGGAATGTTGACAGGCAGCTCGTATCATCGGAATTCATCTTAGCTATGCCTCAATGCGTTTCATCGCAAGGCTGTAGCTCTACACCTGCGAAAATAGATAAGCTCTGAAATCGATAAACTAATCGAGTATGTATTAATTCAATAATTGAAGTTCGTGATTTTCATATCTTTTATATTGTGTATTACTATTTTTGCTTTTTGCTTTTTGAATATGGCGTAGGGTTGACACAAATATGTACATATAGCCTGTGTAAAACTATTATAATGCAGGAAGGTGAATGTGTTGCATTTGATTGTAAATAGCTATAACATCTTCCAGGAGTAGATAACAGTTGGGAAAACGACTCAAAATGTAAATGTGTAAACAGATGCAATTTCTGTAGAGCTGACGACATTCAATCATTCACATAAAATATTACCTGAATTCAAATATATTTGATACATAAAAGTACATGGTTAAAAGACATGAATTTATGTATATATATATCAATTGCTTTTCAGTTAAGACCTACAGAGTATTATCCAGTCCAGAAGCTCACAGCGCCTTGCTGTGATGTCCTCCTTTTAGTCGGGACAGGGAAGCGGCGTGTGGAACTGCGCGCGCCTTCATATGACAATTTATTATGCGCCCAACTTCGATTTAAATTGCTTGACAATTATTACACAATGACGAGGACTACATCGCGACGTCATCATCGTCATTGTTGTTGGTGTTGGACAAGGGGCTATTGACTTGGGGCTTGAGGCCCGAATGAGATTTCGACAATTTATATGAGCTTTGTGACAGGGACTAGTGAGCGGCGAGACCTACACAGAATTAATGATGGCAAATTTGCAAAGTTCACAAATTTCTTATTAGTTGTCCGAAACGAGGCAACTGCTGCTGCTGCTATTGCTTCTTCTGGTGGTGCTGCTGCTGCCATTGCCATTGCCAGTGCCGCTGTCGCTGCTGATGCTGTGCTACCGGGCTTCATATTTCATTCCGGGAGTTTAGTTTGGGGAGCTGGTGTTGGGACGGCTCTGCGGTTTTAAGTTTTCGCACTTTGGCCGCCAGCGTCGGGCGCAAATTTCCGAAGCGCTCTAATTTGAATTTTAATTGAGGTCTCTTTGTGGTTTTTAAATGGTCTCACTTTTTTTTTCTCTCTGAGTTTTTGTTTTACGTATTTTTTGTTATATTTGTGGTTTGTTGTTTTTGCTCAGTTGGCTGCTCTGAAAATTAACAATAATTATAAATAATTATTATTGTGTTCCGGCTTAGGCTATGTGACGGTGCAAGTTGTAAAATGGGTTCATTTTTCGCTGTTTGAGAAATTGATGAAGGTTAGGCTAAGGCTTTTTAAATATTGCTTTTAACTTTTGGGAGAACTTTGCACTGTTTGTTCTATTCTAAATGGACAATCGACTATCAGAAAAGCCTCCTAGTGTGCAGTCTGTGTACTGCAACTAGAACGATGATAAGATCCAGAGACTACCATCCTAGATCAGGTCTATATCTAAGTGGCAGCCCCTTGCTTCCGCTAGCATAGAAATTCTATGTTCGTCTGATTATTTGAATAGTTTCTGTTTATATTCATTTGACAATTAGGTTGCCAGATAATAATCAGGAAGTATCTAATTTAACAAATTTCTCTCTTTTTTTCTTTCTCTTTTTTTAATTATTTTTGATTATTAGCTTACACAATGTTAACTATTCGGTCACATTACTCAAGTACATAAAACGTGCTCATATGAATTAAAAGAATGCTTCTTTTTCATGCACACCATCACAAGATGTTTAGCAATTTGTTAACCTTGTACTTTCTTTCATTGGAACTTGTTTAATTATGCTAATAGTTTTGCTTCGAAAAACAAAATGCATTATGATCTGGGTAATTTGATAGTTTATGTCTACAAGTCCAGTCATAATTCGTTTATTCGGCTGCATTAGCATTTCAACACATGACATAATATGAGACATCTAGACGGGACATCTTCTTTCCTTATTCTCCGTACTCTGTTCTCTGCCGTTCTCAAAGATTGAAATGTTATCACGCTCTTGCTAAATTTTAATGCCTTCATTATAATTTGCGGAAAAGCTATACGCATGATTTCGGAATTCAAGTTGCGTGTGAAAATTGTAAAAATCGACAATTTCTTGTTATTCAATTGTCAAGAGAGAGTCTTCATATGGGGTTCGACCATATCAGTTGAGGGCTTGGAGGGCACTGATGTCGAGGTCCTTCCTTTTTCTGATCGATAAAATACAAAGTTGACTGGATCTAAAGCACAAATGATATAATGTTCCAGATGTGCAATGTATGAGTTGTCCTGTTAGTAATAGACGCAGATCACATCAATGTGTAAATCATTTCTGCTTTAGCATGTTGTGTACAAAAGTGACGAGTAAATCGGGTGTAAAGCTTATCAGATATACAAATGAAAAGGCAAAGCGAATAAAATCAAATATAGTATTTCAAATCAAACGGATATAAATTGAAATTGCGTTGTCCGCAGGCACGCCGCTTTAATTTGCAGCATGTCTCTGTGAAAGACAAACATTTTCATCACAAAAAGTAAAGAAAATAAAAGTAATATAAACTCAATTTAATAAAATAAAAAACGAGGGAAATTCAAATTGTGCCATATATCTAGTCGGACACATCGAGCACATATATCGCATGTAAATATAAATTTAATTGCGCAAAAAACTGAAACAAATAAATCAAACAAAAGCGCGCATTTCCACACAGCCCCGATGCAAACAAAAAGAAGCTCCACAACCGTCAGGCGGCAATGAAAACTGCAATTGCGAGTTTTCCCGATTGCAGATATAATTATGAAAAGCTCTGCTCTGCTACCATAGAAATTGTAATTGAAATGCGAATTCGGTTTGCTTTCCACTTTGTGTGTGTATTCTGCTTGAAAGGAAAATGCTTGTAGAAACGAACTAAAAAACGGGAGCACACATAATAAAATCAATTTAATTAATATACATATCGAAATCAGTAAAAAGCTAAAGTGCTGGTGAAAAAAAAAAAAACGAGTAAGAGACGAAAAATATTTATACATATATAAATTATGCATATTCCGATTTACGCCTATATATATAATTTATAGTTCAACTTCAATTTAAAGGTAGTGTCAAGGAAGTTAACAAGTTTTACAAAAACGATTTTATAAATAATTTTAAATGATAATAAAAACTTGTTTGACTAATTAATTGAAGAGCTGATTTGTTGGCGGCTTGATTTAATGGCATTGGAAAAAATAATGTTTTTTAGTTGGGCTCTTTAGCTCGGAAATTACAAAATTTAATTTGCAAGCTGAAGAAATCGAACTTTGAATTCTATAGGAAAAATGTTAGTGATTCAAATCTTGACCACGTTAAATCAAAAGCGAGTAGCCATTGTCATGGCTTTAGTCCAACAAACGATGCTTAAATAAAAATGAAAAGATTTGGCCTAAATCATCTTTTGAAAGTAATCTACTTATTAAAAAGTGAAACAATCATTAAAAATTAAATCAGCTTTTCATTTGCATTCTTAAGTCAATAATAATTTATAATATACTTACACTTTATAGAATATTTTCCGCAAGATCCATAAGTGCTCAGCAAATACCAAGTGAAACATAAATATATATGTATATACTTTTTTACTTTATTTTTTATGCTTTTAAATTTGTTTTGTTTTCTTTTTTTTACATTCTTTGAATTTTCTAGATCTGCTTCGGGCCACAGCTATTTGACTTACTTTTCCACATACAATGTTTTATTAGTTAATATTTATTTTTATTTATTATTAACAAGGCATACCCTGCACCTGCTGAAAGAACCAGGATTGGGATACAATCGCCTATCTGTCTATGATCCTTATAGATCCTGACCGTTTCTTTCACATCATGTTTGTTTCAAATAATTGGCTACAACTGATGACAGTTTTAGTTATTTGCTTATAGCTATGCTTCGAATATCAAGCTCACGTTTATTCACTTCCAGATTGTTACGCATGGATAGTTTCCAAAATGTTTTCAAGCTTCCTAAATGTTAAAAACCATTTATTGTAATGTAAGGAAAATTAGGACAGAAACAGTGGCCACAGGGTATCCCCTAGTCATATTTCTTTCAAAAGTACATTTAAACGTTATTTTATTTTAAATTCTTGTTAAATTTGATTTACGGTTTTATTTAGCGATCGAGTCTTAGTTCGTATTAGCAGTAATTTTTGATAGGTGCCAAATGCGGGGCTCAATGCTTTTTAATTGCACAAACATTTCCATTTACGTAATTCATTAAATATAAGCTAAATTTAATAAATTATTTGTAACTTGCAGCCCTCTGCCCAGCTCACGTAGCGGCATGATTTGTTTGCCTTGTGTTTGCTTTTTAAAATAATTTTAATTCATATATTTATTTTTATTTACTCTTTACCATTCGTTTACTAGAAAAAAGCTCAATGCGTGTCCGTTTTGGCAGATTTTCTATTGGCTTGAATTTTTTATTTATTTAGTATTACATTGTGTTTTTTTATATATATATATTTTTTTTTATTTAAATTTAATTTAAGTTTGCAGTACGGCTCTAAGCTAAGCGTTGACAAATATGCTACACACCAAGACGCTTTCACCTAGACACATAGAAAAACAACAACATCGAAATGCACGCATATGCGCGTGCGTGTGTGGTTGTTGGATATACATGTGTACCATGGGATTTGTATACATAGAAAACTTTGTAATTGTTTATATTTAAAAAAATAATTAGTCGCTTGTATGTTGCCTAGTAAAACTTTTGGACATTGGAACTGTTCAAATATTTATTTGTATTTTTGCTTTTTCACTTTTCTATTTAGCAAATTGTTTTGCATTTATTAATATAATTTAATTTTTTGTTGTTCTTAAGTATTTTTTTTTTTTTGGCAGGTACTGATACTTAAATATCAATTAGGGGACAGGCTGAAGGTGAGAGCAAATTAGAGAGCATTTATTATAGAGCTTGTATATAATATGTATAAATACATTTGATTTTGTTTTCTGTTCTATACTTTTTTTTTTTTGATTTGGATTCGTTTTCTTCTTTAGATTTCGCTTGCGTGTAAAAGCGCCTAAAAGCGAGCTATGCACTACAGCAAAAAATGTTAGTGATTGAGTTTTTAGTATATATATATATATATATATAATATATATGTATGGCATATATATGGCAAAAACTTTGAGTTCACTTCAAGCCTACACACACATAAATAGTTTACCATATCAATAGCTTATAGTTCTTATCATATATTATCATATACGTATGTCGTATATATATACTATATTGTAAATATTGTTTTATTTTATTTTTTATTTGGATTTCGGTTTGACTTATTTTATTAACGTCTAGCACTTAGCCTAGCTGTAGTTTTAGTTTTGTCTTAAGTAGCTTTGGTTTACGTTTTTCATTTACCATTTTGTTTAACACTTAGGGTTTGGCAATTGGAGCTTCGGCCTTGTTTGGCGTGAGCGCCATTTGTTGCGCCGAAAAACTCCAATTATTGGACGAATTGTTGATATACGTTGCGGTTTATGCTCAAAAAGTTAGAGAGAGTGAGAGTGAGAGTAAGAGAGAGAGAGTGTGTGTGTGTGTCTGTGTGTATGTGTGAAATTTTGACAGACTTGTCTTGATTAGAGCGTAGCGTTGAGTGGAGCGCAGCAGCCCATAGCTTTTTCGTGGAATCAGATATATTTCAATTTGAAAAATAAAAATACAAATTTGATTTAGTTTTGATATTACGTAATGAAATGAAATAAGAGTTTACGCAGCGAGAGCAAAATAATCTAAGTTTTTTAATAGAGTGATCTTATGAAAGTCTTTTGTAATTTAAATAATAAAATTATAATAATGCGTAAGTTCTCTGTTACGATTTGGACTTAATGCCGTGTGATGCCGGTATTAATTGATGATGATGAGCCTTGATGCCCGTTAATGAAAACAATAGCAATATTTGTTTGTTAAGCTGCGCATATTTTAAGCTTAAAGGCAATACACTTGAACATGGCCGTTTACTGCGTAAGTTCTCTGAAACACGCACATACAAACACAAATACTTTCACAGAAAAACTCATGCACACACACACACACACACACACACACACACACACATATATACATACACGGTACTTGGCACACAATCATATGCTTCGACAAGCACAAGTTTCAATTTGTTGCACTTTTTAAGCATTAAGTAGCTGCCCTGACTTAAATTGAATGTGTGCTATGACTGTGTGTATGTGTGTGTTTGTATGTTTGTGTGTGTGTTTGTATGTGCAATGTAATGTGTGTGTATTTGCGCGTGTGCGTTGGCCGGCAAAGCGGTTTAGTTGCATTTTAGCTTTTAAAAGCATCTAGTTTTTTTTTTTTTTTTATTTTGCTGTTATTTGTTTTCGTATTTAATTTTACCCTTGCATTGGCTTTTCCGAATTGGTCATGACTCACGAAATTTCGAGTTTTAAATTATGCAAATTGATATATGATTATATAAACTAATATAAATCAATGCAAGATAATCAAAACTTTTAAGTTTAATTCATAAGTCTAATCAAATTAATTTTCTTCCTGTATACGAACCATAAATAAAAATAAAAACATTGTTTTTATTCCTTTTAAGTAATTGTAATAAAAAAATAAAAAAAACACAAGAGTTCTTTACTGTCTGTAGTGCAATTAATCAATTCCTGCAAGGGTATTTAATCTTCGGTAGACCGAAGCTCATTGTTCTTAAATATTTTGATTTTATGTTACACTGCTTAATGTTTTAAGAGTTTTGGTTTTTTGTTTTGTTCGGTTTCGTTGTTTGCACAACATCGAAAGCACACGAATTAAGCACGTTTAGAGGACTTAGTTAAAATTACAAATTACGCACTAGTACACACATAGAAATTGTTATAGCAAAAATAAAAAATGTGGCGACAATGTGCCCAGCGCTTGCAGTTTCTACTTCTTCTATTAAAATGTTTTTAAGAGGGCGCTGAAAGGTATGCTACACTTTTTGTGTATTGCATTTTTTGCTGCTATCACGTGGGCCACAGCATAGCGAAATTTCACTACTTAATGACTAGGTTTCGAGAATGGAGTGTATACACTCAGCTGACAATGGAAGTACGTACTAAGTGGGCGTGGCTAGAGGAATCACAGGAGGCCTGGATGTCTATGAGTTGGTGAGCTTGGACGGCGGCGGCGGCCATTGCCGCTTGATGACAGCGAAGTGCGTCATTTGAAAGGTGTTAGTCAGCTGGCATCGACGCTCCACGAATCCAGTTAGGCAGTAGCCCATGTTGTAGTCCTCCATCGATATGTTCGATGTCAGATACAGCTTGAACTCATCATTGTATGCCAGCTGTGACTTCGACTTTGACTGCGACCTGCTATTTGCGCCAGCAGCAGCAGCAGATCCTGCTCCTTCCCGAGATACGGCAGCTGCAGCAGCAGCTGCTGCAGTTGTCCCTCCTGCCGGTGTTCCTGCCGTTGTTGTTGTTGCCATTGTTGCGACTGTTGCAGCGCCGCCTGTCGCTGTTATTGACGGTCTGCGAAAGTGTCCGGCAATCAGCAGCGAGCCCTGCTGGTCCATGGGCAACATCCTGGCCTTGGTCGCCTGCCGCTGCGTGCCAGCGCATTCGACAATGCGACAACGATTCGGCTGCCACCAACAGGGCGTGATGGTCCAGTAGCTGGACGAGGCGGTGCGCGCCCAGCCCTCCTCCGGATACAGCAATATCTGTGTGCGAAAGCAAAGCAAAGAGGAATCGAGTGAGATTTTAGCCAGCGCCAATTGCAAATTGGTTTTGTGTATCGCTGCTGTCGCTGCCTTAATTGAAAATCGTAATTAAAAAGTGCAAACTGCCCCACATTTGCATCCACAGCGACTACTCGTTGGGCCATTGTTCTACTCCTAACTATCGAAATGTTTGTGTGCCACTAAGTGCCAGTCATTAGTTATATGGACACTTCTATATGGGACATTTGAATACAATAAACGGCATACAAAATAGCCCGAATTTATAAATGATATTAGTCGATTTTATATCGGTAACACTTTTTAACTATGTTGATTTCTATCAGTATGATATCTCTATGGATGAGTCTTCATATAAATAGGCCAATAAACAATACTTGAATCTAATATAACTCATGCTCGACTGAGCTGTAGGTCGAGCAACTGCGAGTAAAATAAATTTCAGTTTCAGACTAACTATGGAAAACCTAATGTTATAAAATATTCAAATAATATGATTTGATTATGTATATGACGTTACCTACATAAAAACTGCGTACATTTAGAAATAATTTAATTTGGTAATTGTTGTATAACTGTTTTCTGAAGCTAACCGATGCTAATTTAAAGGCAATTTAATCGATTTGTTCAATTTGTTACACTTGTTGTGTATTTTATTTTTATTATTTTAAATACTGTTTTAACACTGGAGTGACCGCAAATGTTCTTGATATTGTTGCTGTGGTTGGCTGTGGCTGTTGTGCATGGCGCATGCTATATGCCATGTGCCATATCCCATTTGCCACATGTCATATGACATATGCCATATGCCATATGCCATATGCCACATGCCACATGCCGCACATGGTGGCTTTATCTCAATGCCAGCTCATAAATAATATGTGTTAGTTAGTTTATCATCAACTGGCAGCGATTTTGCATCGCGGTTACTGCGGTCGCAGCAAGGATTTATTATTAATTTATAGTTGTGTGTTTTTCACTGCTTAACTGGACGCTCGCTTAATAAGCCAATGCAGCTGCCTAGACGACGCTAATCAAACACGGAATTTACCGCACAATGGGGCGACAGTCAGCAAAGGGAAAACGGAGAACAGAGATAAAAATCTCTGGAATTCAAAAGAAAATTTCAATTCTTTTTTTGTTCATACTTTTCTTTTGATAGGAAGTGAAATAAAGCAGCAAAGCGTAAAAGAGAAATGCACTGACTGCTTCAGCCCCCAAAGCCCAATGGCCAACGGCCAACGACCATCAGGCACTGGCCACTAGCCGTGGTAGCAGCCGTAGCAGCAACAGCAGCTGCTGCTGCTTTTGAAATTGAAGTGGCTGCCGCTGCAGGCGGTTGGCTTCTGGAAACTGCCATGCGTTAAGTTGCTGACTTTAAAATAATATGCTTATGTGTTTTATTTTCTTTTTTGTGTATGCTTTATTTTGTGTGCGTGGCAGGTAAATTGTTTAAAATTAATGCGGTGCAGACAACAGTTAAAAATGCATGCATAATTTCGCTTTTATTATTTTTATTTTAACTTAATATTTTATGCTCTTAACGCATTTAACTAGCAGCCGGCTCGAATACGGTGCGAATTCAGTTGCCATGTCCATGGCACATTAATCCCGAATGAAAACCCACTTGACTATTAATGAAAATTAAACGATTTTCGAGTGGCCGCAGTTAAGAGAATAATATGGAAAATAAAATCGCGGGCGCATGCAAATGAGGTAGCAGCAAATACTCATTAATACATAATCAACATTGTATCGAAATGAGGGAGTCAGGTCAGTTTATTCAACGTGACGTAAAACAATATAAATACATATATGGAAATTTCTATACATATGTCGAATCACAATCATATGACATGATATTCTGAAATGAATAGAGAAGTCTATATATTTTAATTTTCAAAATATTTGCCGAATGACTTTTCTTTTAAGAGATAAAGAGATAAAGAGAGAGAGAGAGAGAGGTAGATGTTGCTTAAAATATGTACATACATTCCATATTATTTATATGTTAGTATTCAGAAATATAATAAGACATAATATTGATTTATTCACATGATTTCTACTTTCCACTTAGATAGACAGAGGAAATGTGTGAAAAATCTGTTTGGCTGTAAACAAGCTAGTTTCACAATTAACTGCAAGTAAATATGCTACAATCCGTTGATCGAATTGTGTAATCGTTGCTGTTTCTGCTTCTGTTGCTGTGTTGCTCTTGATTTTCGCTTAAAAGTTCTATTGGAAGGCAAAGGGCTAACCGCAGTCGCAGGCCAATAACAAACTGCTTGGGATTGCATGTGGCTGTGTGTGGCGCATCAATCGTCAGCCACAGATTGGGCACTCACTGGCACACGCACAGTGGGTCATATAGAGCAGCGCACGTGCCGCATATATGTCAAGCTGCCCCACATGGCAAATGCTGCTGCACTCCAATTGCGCGCTCGTGTTTGAAAATTATCACAAAAATAAAAAAAAATAAAAGACTTGCAGCACCAGGCGCACCAGCGCCTTAATAAGCTTCCAAAATGCGCAGTCAAAGCCGGTTAAAGTTGGGGTTGGAGTTCGGGTTCATGTGTGCGCTGCAGTTGGGGCCTGCGCTGCCATTGCATTATTCAAAGTTGCGAAAATGCATGCTGCGAAATTGAAAATGCAGCGCAACAAATCGCTAGCTACTATCAAGGGTCATAAAATCCCTACACCCACACACACACAAACACACACACACACACACACACATATATATATACTGCACTCACACAGATACGTGGAAATCACTTCCGCTTTGGGTTGCCAACTGCAGCGTTGGCAATTTCAGCGCCGGGGCATCAGGTGGCCAAGACCATTGGCAATGGCAAAATCGAGAACGTGGCTTGTGGCTGTGATTGTGATTGTGATTGTGGCACTCTTTGGGTGGCAGGGCACTAAAGTAGCTGCTGCCTTGAGGCGTCCATAATCGATTTCTGCGTGGCGGGCAATTGTTTGTTGACTTTGGTTTTTATTGCGTTGCCATTTTATTGCCACACAGCGCAGAGTAAATAAATTTTCACACCCACCGCCCATCCACCCACTGACAGCAGCAACAGCAACAGCAATAGAAGCACCAAACCACATTGCATTGTCAGTGCTCAGCTGGCAACTTTGTCTATTAATTTGCTTAATGAGTTCATTGACAAATATCGCACGCCTCTCTCTGACTTAAGAAATGTTTAAGTAACTTCCAAGTTTTCGAGGCAGTGGAAAACTTTTCTCATTTCGTTCGATGGCCGCTGACATTAATTAATTAACTGCTGCCGCAGACATTTCAACACTTTAACAGTCACTCAGTCTGTCAGTTCGATTATTACTTGGTCAAAATTTCTCACTCTGCATATGCGTATATATGTGTATCTGTGGCTCGGGTGTGTCTAGAGTGTCTGTGTTGTCGACACTCGGCAGCAATTAGTAGCCCTCATAAGTATGCTACAGTGCACAGCCAAATCCGGCGTAAGCTCGAAAATCAAAGCTTTAACACGCGGCACACTCTCTAGCAGATATTCCGCATTCGCAGTGCTATTAGCCCGCCCTTCGCTTACGCTTGACATACAAATGCTTAAACTTCGAGTATACCCTTTTATCGCTAAGCTAACTCTGGCTTGCCAATTGATTCAGTAGACGCGAAAAGTATACAATTTATGTTAAAATTTCAATTATTTTTTAAATAAAGATCAATCTTAAATTTTAAAAATCCAAATATGACTTGATTTATAACTAAATATTAATATAATAAGAAATTGTTTGATTTGAGATGAAATAAATCAAAAGATTAACATTAGGACTTCAAGGACTTCAAATTCATATCTGTTGACTCCGAACTGATGTTATATCTATTGATCTATCTGATTCGATTTCCCGTCTTGGCTTTCGGTTAGTTAGCAGCCTGACTTAGAGCTTTACTCATTTCTCACGTGTTTCTTGAGTGCTTTCACTGAAGTGTTGCAGAAATTGAAGTGTTCTACAGCGCTTCTTCTCCTTGTTTCAGTTACTGCTGTTGTTGTGCTTGGAGCCCGCTTGCAAACTGTAAATGAGTTTGGGCTGGTTGTAAACTTTTCTCTGGCTTTCTTTTCAATTGGCATAGCTATTCGAATTTATGCGCCTCACGCGCTGCCTAGCAGTGCCAAGTGCCAAACCGAGTCGAACCTCGGGTCCGGCATTCAAATTGGCCTGCAACTGGCAGGGCCAAAAGTTTTAATAAGTTCTTCATTAGCAGAGAAAATGAGGCAGCCGAAACAAAATAATTTACACGCCCAACATCCGTTGCAATTAAACTTGACGCAACTTAAATTTCATGTCTTGGAGAGTGCAGAATAGACGCTCCAAGGCAGAGCGCTCTAGCTGAGCGTCAGGCCCGGCCCAGCTGGAGCCGCACTCCGGCCAAGTTTATGGCGTGCTGTAAATGTAGATGTCAACGGATGTTAGGCAAACGCTCGGCATAAGATGCCGCGGCCTCAAAGTTTGTCGCGAGTATTTTCTAAATTTAATGAGTTGTATTACGGCCAAACTTGAAGCGGCGCAGCGTAACTATTTCCTCGCAACAACCGCTTTACAACCATCGCCCCTTGCCCGCCTCTAGCTCTTACCCGCAAGTCCGGGCGTGTTGTTAAGAGTAACTTTATATGGCAAACTTTTCATGTGTCTCGGATGCACTAGCTCCTCTCATGCGCAAACCCCATTCCCGCTGCGGCGAAGCTGGTAATGCAGAAATTAAAGTTCTTTGCCAAAGTACAAGCGCCGCCAAAAGTTTTCGCACAGCTCGCAGTTGACATGCTGAGGCGCCGGATATGCGTCGCTACAAATTTGATATGTTAGACAAGTGATGTGGCGAAAACGAAGCTGTGGGCCACGGTGGGCCACATTGATATAATCTGTGACATCATTTTAAGGTTTGAGCTTTTTTTTCTTTTCTATTAATATTTCATATTATATTTTGATATTTATAATAGTAATTTTATGTATTTATTTATTTGTTTTGATTAGCCTTAATTTAGCTTAATTTTCAACAGTTTTCAGTTTTTTAATAATACATAAATTAAATTGTCAAATAAATGAAATCTTATTTGTATCATAAAAACATAAAAAAAAAAAATAGTATCCGAATAAAATGTCATTTATCAATTAAGTTTTTTCTAGAAAGTCATATTGAATAGTTGAATAGATTTGTACACATGTTCTATCAAAGCAAACATCTGTATATCATTTGTGTTGAATATTTATATTTTGTCATTAAATAATATAATTTTACGTGCATGTATGCTAAGACTAAAATAAATCACATTGTCAGCTTCATTTCGTCTACTCCCAGCCAGTTAGAACTGAATTGATTCCAACACTTATGCAGGATAAACGCATATCATAATATTTAATATTGTATCATATTCTATGCCGTGCAAAGCGTATCCACTGTGCTGCACATACACACACACACACACACACACACACACACACACACACAGACACACATACGCACTAACGAGTAGCTTCCTCGGCGGGTTGCCGTGTAAAAGATTAAGCACATTCATGTGACGGAGCTGAAGTCGCGAACGAGGCGCTGTGCCACGCATGTGCCACAATTTTAAAGTAGCGCTAATGAAATTTGAGCTGCAGGCATCGCACACATATGTTATATGTATATATATATATATATATATATATATGTGTGTGTGTATATAGTTATATGTATATTTATAGGGGATTGAAGAAGCAGTCGAAAGTTATGCGGATGAGTATGAGAATGAAAGGCATCTAAGGAGCATGCTGCACACTGTTGGCATTAAAGGGGCACTAAAACGGCTGACAGGATAAGCCAAGAGCAACTAAACTTTATAGAGCAGATCCGTGGCTCAGCAGATAGCTGTTTAGATAAGTTGAGAGTTATAGTTTTTGTTAGCAGCACTCGTTCAAATCGTAAGCAGTGAGAGTTAAGCAGTGAAAACTTTGCAGTAAAGTCAACATTTTGTACGATTCTTGAATTAAAGCATAAGTTAGATTAGTAAGTTAATCATATTAAAAGTTATAGAAAGTAACAAAGAAAGAACGTGGAGCTTGAGCTATAATAACTAAATAATAAATTTCTCTAGTTGTCGAGTTGAAGCAGTAGAGTTTAGAGTTGACTAAAACCTACTGATATTATTTTGAATTGACTAAATGAATCAATAATCTTCTGCTTTACTCAAATGAAATAAGATGAAAGAAGCACAAAAGCAAGGTTACTCACTCATGTTAGACCTGCTAACGTTATTCAGACTCTTTTCATTTACCAATTTCTTATCGCTAACTTATGGCTTGAATAATGCATCCTGCAGAATACCAAACGTGTGGTTAGATCAGACGCAGTTTAGCTTTAGGCTGCTTTTGTGCGATTCAAAGTTAAAATTCTCATTAGGCTGCCACAAGTTGTTGCTGTGCTCTGTATTCTCAGTCAAATCCCAGTCACGCTTCCATTCACACATTTACCCCGAGACTCCTTGTCTCTTTCTCTCTCTCTCTCTCTCTCTCTTTCTGTCTGTCTCATTCTCGCTTTTTGGTGCGCCGAGCCGCAGCAGCTTGAAAATTGGCGCGCTTTGTAACTTATGCGAACTCAATGGCAAGTTCTCCAGCGTATTGCAAAATAGCTCATCAATAACCCATTTGCCGATACGCTAGGTTGCTGAAAAGGCTGAGTACAGGTCACAGTCGGGCAGGGCAGGGCAGAGCAAGGCCTGACCTCCATTGGGAGCAGATTCCTCCTGCGCCTCCGCCGGATGGCGATAAACAGCTTAGGAGATGCGCAGCGTGGATTTTCGCAGTTTGCGAATGTGAATAAGGATGCCAGAAGATAGAAGATAGCTACCTCCGTTCACATTTATTCAAAGCGTATTCATACTTTAATAGCACTGGGAGTTCGAGCAGCTCGCATAAATCAGCCGCGGAAATGAAACACCAAAGCCTCTGTGTCGAAGTTTTGTGGCAGCCAGTCGAGGAATCAGTGTTTCCAATGGTTGTTGTTTTAATCAATGTTTATGACAGCCGCCTTCAATTACTACACCCCGCTCTTCATTTAAGGCGGCAAATGTGGAAACTTGGAACAGTATGCAACATGTTAAGCAGTCCAAATGAAATGAAAATTTAATAAAATAAAAATATACGACTCCTTGCGTGCCAGCAATCCAAGCGTGAAGACCCTCTGAGGGAGCACGGAGGAAACGAAGCTAAAGTCGAAGACGTTTGCTTAAATGAAGATGTATGCCAGCCCGGCGTATGAGTAATATGCGCAAATATGCGCATAAAATAAAGCAACTTGTAGCAATTTCCCTCCAGCCAGCACCCAGTTCCCGCTTGCTTCCGTCTCGCATACACACACATATACACACACACACTTAGTCCTTTCAACTGACTGCCACTTTGGCGGCGCTGCCTTCTTGTGTTTAATTTAGCCAGCCATAAACGTAATGCGGCGCCTGAAGTATGGGCTCCCCGAATTTATATGGCGCCATATAAAAGCCCCTCAACTGATCCCTCTCACTCACGCCGCCCGTCCCGCGCACTCGTATTTCATTGCCAACAGTGCCTAACATAAAATCATTTTATTTCAGACTGCTTTAAAGGCGGCAGCAGCAGCAGACTGTTTAACCCATTGCACTGTGGAAACTGGGCAAGATTGAGAAACTATGATGACTGGCAAAGACAATTTCATTGAGTTTTCTATTATTTCCAGTTAGATAAAGCTATTTTTCTTGTTGCTTTAACTGCAATAATTAAGAAATAAGATGTAAGTGAATAATAATTAATACTTATATATATATCATATATTAGTTTTTATTAGTTTTTAATTATTTATAAATTTTAATATTATTTTATAATAGATCAATCACAACATATAATAATTTTTCTCATTTACATAGAAATTTTTGTCTGTAATTTCGAAAGTACAAAAGATAGAGATCTGAAATTTTACATGAATACTCGTATATTAGTTATGCAGTACGAGTTTCTTTTTCTTTCTTTTTTTTTCAATAACTCATCCCATTCGCTTATTATCGATATTCGAAATCGATAATTCGCTTACTTTTTTAACGTGTTTTGAGCATAACTTCTACACTGTTTGAGCTAGGGACTTTAAATACGTATATTTATATAGATATTATGGATAAGAATATTCTGTATGTTTCAAATTATAAATGCCACGCCCCCTTCGCACTTAATTTGAAAAAAAAAAAGTATTTCAAATACTAGAGACTTGAAATTTGGCAAATCATGCTATTCATATATTTTGAATGCTTCATGAATATCGTCCATCTAGAAATGTCGCGTCTAGAATTATAATCGTGTAAAGTATATCCCAACCCACCCCCAACAGCTACGCAGTTGGCAGAGCCCGTGCTTATACATGCGAAAGATGAATTTTTTTTTTTTTTGCAGTGTTCAGGGTATCTCGTAGTCTCGCAGTGTCGACTAAAGCTTTCTTACTTGTTTTTTTTTTTATTATTGATTTTGTATAAAAGTTACAAATTTTAAAATATATTTTATGTATATCTATAATCTTTGATATTCATTGGCATCCCTTAATAGACTTATCTTGTATCAGAATTCATTTAATCACACTTTTTATTGTGCGTCGCATTTGTACTTTCTTGAAGAGCTCCCCCTTTGAGCGCAGTGTCCCAGACTGATTTTCAATTCTGTTCAGTCCCATTGTGTCTCGTATATCAAAGGCATGCTGCCAAGTCGCTGAATACGTCGCCATTCCGCGAATCCGTTGCCTGCCAGCACGTTAACATATCTGCGATACCATCCATCAAATATCACGAGTTGCTGGCATGCCTATGTGCATATGTATGTGTGTGTGTGTGTGTGTGTGTGTGTGTGTGTGTGTGTGTGCGCGCGTTTGTGTATGCATGCGGGTCGACTAACTTCGACTTCCTCCCGTCAAGCCGTCAAATTTGCAAGAGCCGCCCATACCCGTTGGCCAACATGGCCTAGCGGGAGCTCGGTGCTGTGCTGTGCTGAATCAAGAAATTTTAAAGGCAGGCGGTTTTATGATGCCAGGGCAAATACGCAGGGCTTTATCTGCTACATAAAATTTAAGTTATTTTGTTGTCTAGCTCATTGAATTAGCTCAGCATCCACAAACGCACAAGCGCCCATACATGGGCATAAAATAAATTGAATTAAACTGGCGCTAGGAAATTGAGCTGCCTTTTTTTGGTCTTGCGACTGGCAAGGAAATTGCTTTTAATTTTGGCACAAATCTCTTTTTAATTTTTCCTCTTTTTTCTTATTTTGATTTTCATTTTGGCTTTTTTTTTTTTAGTTTTATTTATTTATTTTTTTTTTTTTTGGCAAAGACAAAATGAGAGCACAGAGCACAGCTGGTTGGGTCCAGAGAAATCTTGTTTGCCATCAAATTCCGGTGCCAGGCTAAAATCTCAGCAAGAGCCAAAAATGTTGTTGACAGCATATGTGCCATCGAAATTGCACCCACACACATACACACACACACACACACACACTCGAAGCTAATCAAGCGTCAGCTGTGTGCCTCATCAAATTGTTGTCTATGTCACAACTGGGCTGAAATAAAGAGTGGAGCGTACTTTGCAGCGTCTGTCAGTTATAATTTTGGCAAGCATTCTGGGCAAATGCTTAATAAATGTTGCAATAATTAACTGCATTAAGCCAGCAGTGGGACAGCCAGCTGCAGGCAGCTGAGTCCTTGTGAGCGTCCTTTTGCCTGCAGCTTAACGTGCCCTTAACGCAATTTGTCACGACAGTCGAGTGCAGAAGGTAGCGGGCGGGAGGAAGGAGGCAGGAGGCAGGAGGCAGGAGACTGGTAGCAGGAGGCGGGAGGTGCTGTCTCATCCACCAACAAGCTACACAGCTCAGCCAGAAGGGGAACAAAAAGTAGCATGCTTTATTTATGTATATCCTTCGTACATTGTCTAAAAGCAACAGCAACAATGGCACATTGAGCCGACAGGTAAAATGAAATTGTGTGCGTGCTCCCACGCCCTCACATATGTATATCCTTACACACTTCCTTACACACATCCTACTCAAGCACAACATTCATTTAAAATGCAAACGGCATGAAAATGAGAAAAATTTCGCAGAATCGACAGCTACAAATTTTTAGTTTTTCTTCTAACTAAAAGCTCTCACTTACTTATTTACTTCTTTTTTGTGCAAAATGCTAAAACTGTTCTCTTTAACAAGGCGCAACGCACTTGAATAGGCGTGGCCTGTGGACGAGTCATGCGAGTAGGCGCTGGCTTAACAGCGCTTGCACTTTGCTCTCAGCTCTTCAACTGGAGCGAGGTTTTTTCGGCCCAGCCGTTTGTCGGTGTATTGGGCCATTTTAGCTGCAAGTGCAGGTGTTAGTCCGCCGCCTTGGTAATCCCTTTGGGCGACAAGCATCACGAGCTCTGATGGAAAAGTACTTGCAACAAGCCTGGTGAATATTTTTGGATCCAGCCCCAGTGGTTTTTCACCTGATGAGGACTAATATGCGGATCGATGATTAAGGCAAACGTGAACTACATCAATTGTGACTGCATTCATTTTAAGAAAGGCCTTAAGAGGTGACTTTAATAAAGAGTTTTAGGTTTTAATTGGCAACAGTTACCTTTAAACAACATAAGTCCTTTTTTTTCAATTTTGCCTTAGTTAAATAATTGTCAATTTATTTATATGCTTATCTAATATGATAATTATTCAAAGTGTTTGAGCAATTACTCGGTAGAGCCCGACTGCAACGTTAACTTTTGTTGTTAGATTAAACGATCTTCGAACGAACAAAAGTGAAGTGAATGCTTGAGGGATACGTGGCGTTGTCAAAGAGCATACGATTTAAGGTCAACTTGACCTGCATTGCCTCTTGGGGATCCTAAATAAAGATTGTATGTCTCTTGCTGCCTCATATGCTTAGCATTATTCTTTAACCAAAACCCTTAAACATTATGGTTGATTAATATATCGCTTTACATGCTTTAAATGCTTTTGATCTTCCTTCGATATTGACAGATATTTCTTAACCCAAGTTGAACATTTGCTTTTGAGGTTCGTTTCACACCACTCAATAGAATTTTTCCAGAGGACAGTGGCGTATTTTAAGTTCACTTTAAATCACATGCAATTCGGGTATTTTGGGGCTGGTGCTTATTTTCTTTTGAATTATTAAGTTGCCAGCTCATAGTCTGGCAGTGGGGCTGCAGCTACGGCTCCACCATGCCGCCCAATCATAAAAGTTGCCACTCAGCAGTTCAGTAATCGCTATCTATTTAAGAATTTGCGAACGACGCATTACGCATACACTACGCGGTCTATCGTAAATCGCCTTAGCTGCTGCTGGTGCTGCTGCTGCTGCTGCTACTGCTGCTGCTGCTGCTGCTGCTGCTGTTGGAGAGTTTTAAGCCCTAATAAACTAGCTGAATTGCATAGTTAAGCCATTTCGGGCCCTCAAAGTGCTGTAGGCGTGGTTTAAACTTGCTCTGGCATTTAAATCAGTGCCGTGCTGCATAAATCCAAAAGTGTGGCTACTTGTCGGCGTCTTCTGGCTTTCTGGCCTGCACTGGCGGCAGCCAATGAGTCAGTGTTGGTAAACGGGCAAGAGTCGCAGTTGCCATTTTGACTGCTTCTATCTCTTTTATCTGCTGTCGCTGCCTCCGTTGCTGATGCTGCTGATGCTTTTCCTCTTCTTCTACTTCTTCTTCTTCTTCTGACTACAAATCATGATAATAAATTCCAATTTTATTTAGTCAGTGAGGCGGCAAAGCACCCTTGTCATCGTCAACACTTGCTAGCATCGGGCCAGAGTGTGGGGTCAGTTCCCAAAAAAGAAAGGCCAACGCTTCATCTGGTTGGGCAAAGGGCTTGGAGTCCATTGCTTCAACTACTTGGATTAACGGTTCATTTTTATGACTTTTTTTTTTACTCAATTTTTTTATATATGACTGCTTTTGTTGGGGCATACGACAATGGCATTCGAATAAATTCACTCTTGAATTGAGTTTTGGTCTCTGGCGCCAGTTTAACATTCGCCCAACTTAATCAGGCCTGAATGTAATGAATACGAATAGTCGGGTTCAATGCTGGCAGCTGGCTGATCATATCTAATGGCGAGCCTCATTAGGGTCGGAGCTTGTTGTCTACTTCCTTTCTGGATGCAGGCATTTGTAGAAGTTGCCTGATCAGCGGCGGCCAAAACACATTAGTCGTACGCAGTGCGTACGTATTGTTAAAGCACTCTAACAGTCTATGCTGAGGGATTTAAGCGAGCTGCAGGACATGTGGCAGCAGCCAACTGTTTGCAACTTCAGCTCTCCGACAGGGTTCGCCGGGCTCTTCATTGCCCGTTAGCAATTACAACGTTGCAATGTTGATGGGAGTTTTTTGTTACTTTTTATACTCATTCGCGAAGTGAAAGGAGTATATTGGTTTTGTGCAATGCCATATCTACGTCAACTGTCTATATTATATATTTTACATAAATTTTTCTGTATTTTGAGTACTAATAATGCTAGAGAGTTTAAATATTTAAGTGCAAATAAATATAATAGAGTGGTAAATTGAGGAAAAAATGAATTTTCTACAGTTGTGGACCGTGAAAATTAAAATTTAAGGTCTACATTGATTTCTATAAATATAATAAGTACTTCATTTGGTTGCGTGGCAAATCGAGAAATGGATATGGTTGCGTTTGGGGCGTGAATGGTTCTGCAATCGGAGAAGCCCGACTGTAACAGTTTTACTTGCTTTGCAAAAGACTTTGTGACAGAAATGAACATTTCGGTAGAGTAGTCGAGCGTGAGATACCTTCACTGTGCTCGTATCTTGCTGGATTGACATTGATTTATTAGTAATTTATATTTCGCCTTTTAAATAATTGTAAATTAACGATTCGAGTTCGAATTTTTTAATTTTCAGTAAATAGTTCGCTTAAAAATCTTGCGACGACTCCCACTTGATATAGTAAAATATATGCATATATCGTCTCAGTAAATCGACATTTGGAACGGGTATGAAAATACTCGTATACAGCATGAAACTCAAAGCACCCTCAAAGCACACACGCTGTTACTGCAGTTGACAGAGGCGACAGTTTAAAAGAGAGAGATATAGACTGAGGTAGAGAGAGAAAGGGAAAGAGGAGAAAGGGAGAGAGAAAGAGAGATGGACAGGAAGACAGCCAGATGGGCCAGTCACTTCCGCTTGCAGACGAGGGCTGTCCATTTTATAATACCCTTTTTTGTTTGAGCTCTCACGGCTTTTGTTGCCGGGCAGAGTCTTGATTTGCATTTGCATTTGAGCCTTGTGCCCGGCCACTGGCGACTGGCAACCAGCAGCTCAGCAACCAGCTACAGCATAATTATGGACGATGAAAGGACGAAGGACTTGGGCCAACTAGTCTGTTATGCATGCGCCGGGTCACTAATGTTAGCATATGATGATTTTTTTCGAGCGCAAACTTGGCCAAGACTGTTTAGCAATCAGTGAGTAGAGGAAGTTCTTCCAACACTCTGATAAACTCTGAAAAGAACTGAAGCATTTAAGCTGCTTTCCACAATATTTTCATAGTTTTGGCTTGTTTACTTCGTAATAGGCACTTTTGTGCACAAAGTTCCTACAATTAAATGAAAATGCTTTATACCAGGTAAATACAAAATTTCTTTCCTTGCTACTTATTAATAAAAAAGGCAAAGGTCGGCCGATGGTCAGAAATATTCTATTTCAGTTGAGTATTTGTAATGGGAGAGCAGCAGCTTTTCCTAGTTACTGCAAAGTTTTCGCAAGCTTTCACAAGCATTCGAGCATCGGTTAGCACATATGCCCTATTCGTAAAATTGAATAAATCTTGTTCAAGTCTGTCCTCAGAATTAGAAGTAGAATTCCAATTGAACGTTCAATTATTTATTAAATTAAAAAGTCAATAATGAACAATATATATACATATATTTATATATAACATAGCCCAAATGTTTAATATTTAATATGATAAAAAATAAATATATAGTAGTAAAAAACTTTATATATCATATCTTGATTTGGATTTTTCGTCCTCTCCATTGCTGTAAGACCCCGAGTTTAAATATTGATTCATTTTATATGATATTAATAAACAGAAATTTTCCTATACTCGCATATCAATGAAGAAAAAGTGAGCAAGCATAATATATGTATATATATATATATATATATATATATATATATATATATATATATATATATATATATATATATATATATATATATATATATTTACAGTCACAAAACCGTTTATCTTTATTGTTATACTCAACGAAAGCCTAACGCAATTATAAATATCTTACCAAGCATATTTATTATTCAAATGAAATAAAGAGAAGAAATGAAATTTTCTTTTGGAGTATCTTAATTTGCATAAGCATATTTCAAGCTGATTAGCAGAAACCCCCTTCCTTTGTCTGATTTTCGAGTTCTTTGTTTTGCTAATAAATTGAATTTGTCTCGCAATCAAGTGCAGCCACACATTTGGTGCACAGCTCGAGCTGTCTGTCATCCGCTGGGCCTTGTCATCTTGGGAAGGGAATGCATTTCAAGGCGACCGACCATGGAGCTCCGTTGATGACATAAAAGTAATGACATTAGGGCGCCTTTGAAGGTAACACAACCGTTGCCCCCAAATTTGCGTAATGCAATATAATCCCAATACTTATCGGGGGTAGGTTTTTTCGGTGGTTGCAAACCACCCTGCAGCCCGTTGGGATAAAACAAACATTTGGCTTCTAGCTGCTCTATAGCTTCATTATAAAATCGATGAGTGGTCTGAGGTGTAAATTAAGCGCTGAGCGAGGGGTTAAGTCACACAGATTCTCGTCCACTGAGACTCCTGGCTGGTGGTGGACCTCTGGCTCTTGCTATAAACTAGTTGAGAAATTGAGCATTGCCATGGATAGAAGCTCTTAAGACTTAATTAGATCCAAACAAAACTTTAAAAACGTGCAGCCTTAACCTGATTGAACTCAATGGAACTTGGTAAAACGAGCTCGGAGCTACATTCATGTTATGCAAATAATTAGAGTCAAGGATTGCCTCCTGTGTGCTTTAAACATTCATAGTTTAATGTAACTTTAATTGGATTAAGTGAATTCAAATTGATCCTAGCTAGTGCTGATAACGTAGCTCTAGTCTTCAGTAAGTTCTTGCAAATAATTTATGCACTAATAGTATTTAATAACATACACCATGATTCGCAAGACAATTATATTGTAGTTCAAGATACAGAAATATACTCATTTGTGCTATATATCTTGGTAGTCTGCTGGTCTCCCTATTCAGCATATCCAGTAAATTACCATGCTAAATTGAGTCATGAGTATAAAGTGTTTTATGTCATATATTTCCAATCTCGATCAGTTATTTTTTACCTCTTCAAATCGGGCTAAATTTGTATCTGCTAGCCAATTCCAAAGTATTTATTGTATTTTCCCGAGCTAGCTGAGAGCTAGTAGCAAAAGTTTAGCTTAAAATAATTTATACCTATTTATGCGAATTTAAAATGGGAGAGCAGAGATGATGATATTATATTTTCAAATACATACAATGTATATGTGTTACGACTGACGCTCTTAGCTGTTTTATTTTTATTTTTATTATTTTTTGCCAATAGCTCATGCAAAGTGCGACTCAGTCTGGTGCAATAGCCAATGTTCTCTGGCGATTCGTTTCTTTCTCTCCCTTTTCTGTGGAAATTCTGCAGAAGCTGCGTTCGCATGGTCAGTGCAAAATAGACTGAAATTGATGATGTCACTTGATAGGGCGAATGAGTTTTTCATTTTTCACTTTTCACATTGAAGGCAGTCAGTCCTGTTTGAAGCCCTAACAAGGCCAGGCCAGGCCAGGCCAGGCCAGGCTAGGCTCTTGGCAAGCTCGCACAGTTCCTCCAGCTTCACGTTCATGTTGTTTAACAAATTCATCCTGTTGCTTGCGCTTCAGTGCGTGCCTAGTGCTGGGTTGGACAGCCAGCACATGGCATTGTATCCTGCAGCACACACACACACACATGCACGGGCACGCAGTTACACACATATGCATTTATATGTATATGCGAATATGCGATTTCGGGTAGGCCATTGTTGTGCATCGACCTGTTTGATTGGCTTGCTTTTTGCACGTTTTTAATTAGTGCATGTGAGCATAGAGAAAGTAGCTTTGTGTGGATTGTGGCATGTAGTTGTAGCAACACTGAACCAGCTTTAAGTTGCTGGCGCGTTAAACAAAATGAAATATTTCATAAGCGCATTGCGACCCAGCCGCAATATCAAATGATTTATGCAAAGTGTTCAGGCTACGGGCGTGAGCTTGAATATGAGTATTACTATAAGTATTTCTCTGTGTGTGTGTATCCCCTATATGGGTGACTGTGAATGTGTGCACCTTTACGGGCGCCACAAACAAAAGACCAGCAATCAACTCAATCCAGCACGACTCGTTATAGCTACAGCTATAGCTACAAATTTTCCAAATTTTCTAACAATGGCGCGCACACACCTAAGCACTCACAGCTAAATACATATGTGAAGTTTGTGAACTGAAATCACTTGTGTGTTGGTTTGACTGTTCACTGTGTTAAGGGCCACGGGCTCTAGTAGTCGACAAAATGCTTCAAACTCAACTCTTTGAAACTGAATTGATTATACAAAGTTTGGTAAATATTAGGTGCAAAAGGTGATAATATCTGTTCTATTTGAAATGGAATTTATTTATCTTAATTACTAATTGTGTAATTATTATCTGTTTACATAACGAATCATCGAATTTATATTAATACTTTAGCTCCTGAAATACTTCGCTTTTTGGGTCTCTATAATATAATATTGTGTTGAGCTCTAATTCAGTTTAATGCGTTGTTGTCCTTTGACATACCTCATAAGACATTATATTTTTCGATAAGTTTTTATGTGTTTTATAATGTTATTCTGTTAAGTAGCAACATGCGTAGGTCTTTTTGAAATTCGATATAATCCTTTAGCCATGTGAGGAAAATCAAGCTGCGCTGTATTTAGCCTCGTGCAAATGGCGTTCATAGGTTTACCAACACGCATGACGTCTATCTTTTGGCTTGTCAATTACCGAGGCAGATACACATTCATTCAGTTACAGTTGCTTTTTGTGGCACTTACCTTATTGGAATGGCCATTGAATTTCAGTAGTTTCTTGCAGGACTTGCCGCGACTCTCGAAATAGATTTCCTGTGGCGTACGTCGACGTCGCTGCGCTGCCGGCTGTGTTGTCAGCGTCTTGCGTTGCATGAACAACGGCTCGTCATGGCTGCACTCAGTGCCTGCCACCGACTGTGTCGCCTTGTGGCGACTCACGCAGAACAAACGACTTAAGATGCCGCAACAGCCGCTGGCTGCAGGCGTTTCAACTTCTGTTGGAGTTGTTGCTTCTGTTGTTGCATTATTGTTGGCACAACATCGGGCGGATATGGTCATTAGGTTGGCATTGTGGCGTGTCTGGCGATTGACGTCCATTTCCATGGTGCGCAACAAAAAACTGTTGCCTACTTTCCTGCGCGCGGCGTTGATTTGCGAAATGTTTTTGCTTGTTTACAGTGACTGTTGTTGTTGCTGCTTAAACAGAATTTCCGACAATTCTGGTCGCCCTCGACTTGCTCTGATTCTTTTTTATATGCAAATCGTCAGCCGGAAGTTTCCGATTCTTTTATCTTTTCTGTACTTATTTCTGTTTTTTTATCGGCCACTGAAAATAGCAGCGCAGTGTGGCAGGTGGTTCAATGGAGCTGTGTTGGTTGTTAAGCACACAACAACTTGGCGCCCTCACGCACAAATTGACACACACACACCCGCACACATACACCCTCATGCGCTTACGCTTACGTTTAAGTCGCTCTCCACACACACACACACACAGTCAGCTACGCAGTGCAGAAAGGTGAAACAGTCGCGACGCTTACGAGCCGAGGGCAGCCAGCCAACTGATAGCAGAGCTACGTACATGTCCAGCTTATGCTGCCAAAGCGGCGTAGCGTTGCCAGACTGTGGAGAGAGAGGCTGACGCCAGGCAGTGCGCATGTCAGACGTACAGTGAGTGCTAAAAAGCAAGCCACCTTGCGTGCGCCCTTGGCGGCTGCTTGTGAATGAACGAAAGACTTTTGCCTGTTTACGTTAGCTGGCGCTGCATCGACTGCTGCTGCTACAGAAATTGCTGTTGTGATTCCTGCTACGGGGCGTGGCAGGAGGCGTGCTTGTTACGTTGTTACGTCGAGCGGTTGTAGCTCAAAATTGTAGCGCATTTTGCTTTATGTGTGTAATTGTTTGGCGGCAGTCAAACGGCGTCTCATGCCATGCTGCACTTTTTTAATACCCTGTGAATATGACAGAAGGCAGCAGGCTTGAATACAGCATATAGCACATATAGCTAGTCATATATGTATATGTCATGTGTTCATTTTAATGCATTTTCATTAGTTTGATAAATTTCAAATAACTACCTAAAATATTTGCAATATCTAAATTTAAAATCGGAACCAATTGAAATCCAATGAAATAATTGAAATCTCAAATATTGACTGTAGTATCGAAACTGAAGAAAGCAACGCGGATCCTGAAATGCTGGGTTCGTGTGGATAATGAATTCCTGGCAAGTATAAGAGGCAGAAAACATTCTATATGGAATCTTGAAAAAATTAAACGAAAGAAAGATGATTCGAAGCACAAAAGGCACAACAATCCAGAACAATCTGCTTTAATGAGAGAAAGCTTACGTAACAATCGAAACAGCAAGTGAACAATAAGCATTACTCGAGTAGCAGCGATGCTCACAAATCCTAACGAATTTCCAAACTACATTGATGTAAATCTTAGATGCATGTGGATGACCCGATAAGAGTCATGCTCAAGGAAACACACACAGTAGCTGATTTGAATCCTATTGCAATACTAGCAATTCGATCTGTCGGAGATCGCAGATCCAGTATGTAAAGTCTTATCAACTTCATAGTCAACAGCATGACTCCAAGAGCATGAATATCTCAATAATTAATGGCACACGATTCCAAGAATATCATAAATAATATTTAATAAGAGTTGCAGATATCATATGGTAAGATTGGAAATAGCTGAAGATTGGAAACTAATTGAATATGCGTGTCATCACGGTCTTCATCTCCATCAGAAACACGTTCTTACAGATTTACCAAACTTTAGATGCATACGCACATGTGGCTTAGCTCCCGAACTCGCTATCTCCCCTTGTGGGGACAATTTCAATATGCCACACGAAAAACAGTAATAGTAACGCCGTAAGGCAAATGCGAGCAATGAATGAAACCAATCAATGCATTCCAACTATACTGCAACGAAATATAAGTGGACACTTTAGATACAGAAATATGGTGGAAGCGAATGTTACCGATGCAAGAAGCAGCAGCTAAGAGCTCCAAGACAGCAAGGGCACAAGAAGATATAGTATCTCCGACAAAACGGACCATCGATGAAACAAAAATGAAATAAATACGCCGTCAGGCGTGTTGAAATTTTTAAATTGAACGAATAATGCAGACCTCCTCTATTGAGTTATTATGAATTATAGCTCTTGAGGCGTAGTAATTTGCAAAAAAAAAAAACTTCGTTTTGTTCTGAAGTTCACTTACTACAGACTTCTACTTCGTGACTTCTATACCAACAAAGAGTTGGTAACGCTAGCTGGTAGCTGCGGAGTAATACTAGCTCTTTGCAGGGTTCATGGGATATCCTAATCGAGTTAGTTAATTTAAAAGAAAATTAATTTGTTATTAATTTGAAATAAAATGAATTTGTAATTAAGTAAATCTAAAAAACTATGCATTTACAAAAATTATTTGTTATTCAAGTTTAATTTAATTTTAATAAACTTTGAATTATATTGTAGTACTATTTACTGTCACTTATCTAATCATACTTATTTAGTTTATCCATTTTGAACATATGTATGTATATCGATGTGCTATGGGCAGTTGCCTTCATACTACAGAGTATTTGTCAGTCTTGCAGTTCTCGCAACTAATATTATAACTTCTCCTGTTTTTGCAGTGCTCCAGTGGCAGGTTACTGAGTAAAGTGATGAGAGGGCACTCGTCTCATCAGTTGAGTGTCTATATGTCTATGTGTGTGCATTTGTAATTGTGTGCTAGTGTGCGTGAGCATTTCTGCGTGTGTATGTGTGAAAGTTGTGTGTCGACTCTGTACGCAACT
This sequence comes from Drosophila stalkeri, assembly GCA_035047405.1. Taxonomy (NCBI): domain Eukaryota; kingdom Metazoa; phylum Arthropoda; class Insecta; order Diptera; family Drosophilidae; genus Drosophila; species Drosophila stalkeri. The sequence continues at coordinate 27,236,277 of JAWNPR010000090.1, forward strand.
TCAATGTTTCAACATAATCTTTGATTTGATTATGTTGTTGAGCTGGCTCCAATGTGTGTGCACAGCACGTGCTGAGATGTCCTTTTCTTGTTCCCTGGCGTGTGTGTGTCTGTTTGTTTGTCTCGGCCACTTCCGGCTGGAGCTATAAACGGATTATAAAGTAATTTAATGCTTTTTGTTGTCTGCACGATAAGATAGTCGCCTAGGGTACGAGGGAACGTCCATTAAATAGGAGAGAAAGAGATAGAAAGAGAGATGAGGGAGAGAGTGAGATAGAGAGAGAAAAAGTGGAGCTTCGGCAATAAAAACTTTTAATGTTTGTTTGGTGGAATATCTCTGAGCATTAGATCGCATCACGCATACGCATTGCTGTCCCGCCAAATTTGCTGGCCAGACCCATTTAATGAGTTTGAGCCTTAACGGTTGTTGCTGTTGCTGTTGCTGATGATGTTGTATTTGTTTTGGTTTTCGTTGTGTTTTTGTTGTGCACTAATATTTCTGAGCGTAATTAATGTCCAACAGTTTGGCAACTGTTTGTCAAGCTGCTGCTGCTACTCCTCGTTTCGTTGGTCATTTTGACAACATGTTTATCTGCCTCAATGCGCAAATACATATGTATGCTATATACTCGCATATTTATGTCTGACCCACACACACGCATTTAGCTAGATTGTCACATTAATTTTCTACGTTAAGCTGTCAACGTGGCCAACATTTTTGTATGTTACTCGTGAGTTCAGCAGTCCAGCAGCTTGGCAGTCCGACACCCCGACAACTCGACACCCCGACATCCCGACACCTCGACATCCCGACACCTCGACAGTCCGGTCCTTTATTTATTTATTTTCTCTTTTTTCACGCACGTTTCTGTATGCCTGTCGATTGCTTTGGTCCAAAAATATTTGAGACCGTTTCTCCTGCTTTCATCAGGGTATACGCAGCAAAGCCGTCGATAAGTTCGTCTTAGTTTATCTTTATATCTAGACTTTGTATTTGTTGATTTACTTATTGTTCATCCGCCTCTCGTAGCTGTTGGCCAAAATAAATACGTTTGAAAATGTGGCACGCCATTATATTGATAGGCTTGCGCTGTGCTCTTCTACCCAGCTCATGGGTGCTAAAGAAGTGAAGTGCAGAACATTTCGCATTCAGATAATTGTAGGCTCTAAGGTGAGGAATAAATGTTAAATAAACGCATAAATACATCTTCCCAAAATTAGTTGAATTTAATTCTGCGCTACTCAGCATCATTTGTGGAGCATGTGAATGCAGACTTAGTTCCGCATTTCAATGTTAACACTGATGTGGTTAAAATATTAATGTGACAACTTTAATAATAATTTGATGTTGATGGAACCAAAATATTTTACATTATTGAAATTGCATTTAAACAGTCGGCCAAAACACAGAACTTGAATACCAAATGCAGTCTGGGAATTTATTTGTTGAATAAATGTAAATGGGGAATGTATATCGAAATCAGAATGTGATATTATCATTTAAATGTTTATTTGCCAAAAGACAAATCTGAAATATTTCAAATACCTTTTGGGTTTGGGGTAACATTTTGTTTATTATTATATGGACCTACATAGTAAATATAAAAAAATCAAATCATCGATAAATACGTAAACGCGCAAAATTGTAAATCACTATCTTTAATGATTTTTGAGATCGTACCGATCAGCTAATTAAGTTGGACTCATCGTATCATCTTCTTCAAGTATATGTATATGTAAACTTTATACTCTTATGTCTGTTACATACATTCTTGATAATATGAAACGTTTTAAGTTGTCTATCAGTTAGAAATACAATATATTTTTGAGACAAAAGTAAAATAAACGTAGAAGATATATAAATCAATTTGCTCTAAATAACTTTAGATTGTGTATATTAAAATACTTTGATGGGGTAAATTTGGAATATGAAACATTTCAAGTTTTCTGTCTTTTCAAATAATATTTTTGAAGAGGAATGTCTGGACATACAAAATATGTAAATTAAATGTTTCAATGTATGCTAATGCACTAATATTTGAACATGCTGTTAACTAACTTTTTATATGATATTTTCCACTTTATCATCTCGCATAGTCGCACATAGCCGAACACTCTTCATACATACATATGTGTGTGTGTGTGTGTAGCGAATTCACTTCTAATACCGCACCGGACTCAACTTTTTCATAAAGCAGCTTCAAGCGGCTCGCAACGTCCCACGCCTCACACTGCCATCAACCTCCTCAATCTCTCTTTTCCCAATCTCTCTTTCGCCCGCTCATCCACAATCAGTCTCAATTACGCAGCATTTTTGTATGTGTCGAACGCTGTTAGCAATGAAAACTCTGCAACTGTAGCCGAAACTGAAAAGTTCCAATGCATTTACCAAAAAAAAAAAAAAAAAAAAAAAAAAAACAAAAACAAAAAAAGAAACGAAACTGTTGCCTAATTGCAAAAATGCTGCCGGGCAAACATACGGACACACAATCCCACACACACACACACACACACACACACGTTTATATATATACGGGGACACCCCAACTTTACACTGGGAAAAGAAAAGTACGCTAAAAGCTTAAACAAAACCTCAATAAAGCCGTTGGCCATTGCCAGAATGGGCGGCAGACGAAGATGGAGGCAGGAGGCGAGGTTAGAGGTCGTCACAAACTATTGAGGCGGCAAATGGCAAACGGAAAAGTTTGCGGCGCAGGCGCAGCTCCCATAACCAGATTGTCAGCAGTTAAGGGAGCGACAGCGACAAAGAGGAGCAACAACGTCATGTAAATGACGCTTTTATGTTGCAATCACGCACAGTCATCTCCACTATGTGTGTATGTATGTCTCTTTTGGTTTTTTTTTTTTTTTTTTTTTTTTGAAAGCCGTTGGTTTTTGTTTTATATGCGATGAAATTTTATGATTACTGCCATACCCGACAAAAAATTTGTCCACAAAAGTTTTTCATACCAAGCACGGCTCATGCACTTGGCCAAATGCCGCGCTTTAATGCCTTCGTTAGTTGTGCTGCCGCTGCCGCTGCTGTTGATGTTGCTGTTGTTGCTGCTGTTGCTGCTGTTGCCACTGCTACTTCTGCTGCAGTTGCTGCTGATGCTGTCAGTTGTGTCGCGTCCCGACAGGATCAGCGTGGCGTGGCACTAGCTCTGACGACATCTCATGAAATTTATGCAAATGCACGGAATTTGTATGAAAATTGTTTTATTTCACACAACACGCACACTCACCCAGTCACTCACACTTAATGCACGCGCGTGTCATTGTCTTGCGCTTAAGAAAAAATTACTCATACCACGTGTTGGCCGGTGCTGCCTTTGCTGTTGCTGCTACTCATGCTAGCTGCGGAATCGCTCGGTTTGTGTTTTATGCAAATTCGTTGCTCTGCGCAACAATGTTATTAAAAAATGATAACAAGGAAGTGCCCCCAAGAACTACAGCAACAACAAAAAGGAGCAAAACACGTCAGAAGACAACGACAACTGTCAGTTAGACGGCTGCGGCTGTCCCCATGTCAAGTTTTTAGTTCGCTGCTCCCATTGTGGGTGTTTCTGTTGTCGTTTGCATGCGTTACGAGCAAAACTATGAAATTATGCAGTGAAATATGTTGGGACGGAGTAAAAAAGAAGGGAAATCGGAATAGAAGTAGAAGTAGAAATGTAAATAGAAATAGAAGAGAAAGAGGAAACACAAAATACATTTTATATGCCAAGCCGAACTCAACATGCCCTTAGGCTTAAGCATTTATATTAATGTAAAATACTAAAAGTAATTGCTTAATTGCGTAGGATTTAATTTATATTAAAACATTTAAATATACTTCAGTCTATCTTTATTTTATAAACTATCTCAGAGAAACAGAAATGCTGTATACGCTAATGTAGGAATTCTAATTGAACTAAACAATTGTTGAAGGATAAGTCGAAGATATTTCTCTACCTTATGGAAATACATATAAATCAACCCGAAATGTATATGTCTGTATGCGTATGTATTCTCGTATATTTATAAAATGACACTTGTCGTACAAGAAAATATGACAGATGGAAAGGCAGCGATGTCAACGAAGGCGACGGCAATGCCAACATGTTGCAAGGCACAATGGCAACAACAACAACAACAACAACAGCAACAGCAAGAGCAACATGAACTAGAGTAGCCGCGCCAACAATAACAATAGTAAATGCAGTTGAAAGTTGAGTTTCGACCCCAGTTGAGGGGAGCCTTGCTAGAAATGTGAATAGCATGTCAAAATTTCAAGCTGGAGGTTTTAGCTGTGCTTTGAATGTCAAATAACAAACTGTAAAGAATGTGGCAATTCTTATAGGGTTGGGGATCCTATTGAAGGTGACTCTTCATAAAGAGTTTATCTCTCGTTTAACCCCCTTAATCAAGATCAATGCTAAGTAGGCATTGACTGAACAAACAGTAAACCAGAAGCTACTTATAAATATTATGATATGTATATTTGTTGAACATAAACAAGTAAACAAGTAAATCGACTATATTTACGCTTGAGCCCTTTGACTCTGTATCTTTTTGATCTTATGATCTCAACATCGCATGACACTTATTTTAATAAGTTATGTTGTACACTTGTTAAAAATCTTCATTGATGGGAACCGTAAGTGAATCATTTGAAAAGGAATTTTCTCAAATAGGATAAATAAGATTTCTTTTGACTTCACTTTCGATTAATCATATTTCTTGTTTTTTTTTTTTTTTTAAGCATTGTATAGAGACAGCTATGCCAATAATCCGCATTTATTTACATACATCCAGAAATGTTTGTATGATACGGAAATAACTATATATATATATTTATGTTTTGTTTTTTCATGTATATATATATATATATATATATATATATATGTTTGTCTGTGTACGAAATAACACAACAAATCCGCATCAATTAATCTAAATTATTATAGACGTACTTTTTGCTGGCGTCTTGCCAACTATTTAAAATACTATTTTCACATGAATTAATGCTTAGTGGTCATTGTTTATAGTAGATATATTATATATACTACATAAACCAGATCTGCCACGAAACGTGCGCCCCAGTAATTGCATACATTATTGGGTGTCTGTGGCATGTGACACTAAATTTGGCCACAAGTAGTTGTTTATTTCGGTACTCATCTTAAAATATTTATTTATTTATTTATTTATTTAAAAATTACGCGGAATTGCCTCGGTCTCGCACGTACAGTTGACACCCATTTCACTAGCAAAATGCGTATGGGTCTTGAATCAGATATTTGGGTTTTTATTTTAGGAATATGCCTAATCACAAACTACTACTACGACATTTTTCATTTCACTGAATAGCTTCATTGAGTGTTTAAAATATGTATATATATTTAAAATAAAATATATGAATCATTGTGAATATGTCAAATATCTTGCTAAGTCCAGCTTCTCCAATTAACAAAGTATTTCAATGATAAGTTGGAAACTTATCATAACTTATCAATATGACGATTTTACGTATTCAAGCTCCACTTGTTATACCCTGAACTCATTGAAATGAAAAATGTATAATGGTTTTGTGAAAATGTATGTAACAGGCAGAAGGAGACGTCGCAGACCCCATAAAGTATATATATTCTTGATCAGCACAAAACATTAAGTTGATATCGCCCTGTCAGTCTGTCCGTCTGTCCGTCCGTCCGTTCGTCCGTCCGTCCGTCCGTCCGTATGAACGTCGAGATTTCGGAAACTACAAAAGCTAGAGAGCTGAAATTACATGAATACTCGTTTCTTAGTTACGCAGTACAAGTTTATTTTGTTTTTTCGATAACTCATCCCATTCCTTAATTATCGATAAAAAATGCGTTTACCTTTTTTACATTTTTCGAGCATAACTTCTACACCGTTTTAGCTCGAGACTTCAAATTTATATATTTATTTTTTTTTTAAGCGAAAACTAATAATTTTCATTTATTTCTATAATTTTTATTTTTATATTTATGTTAAAAAAATTTCTGCCATCTTAGCAATTACAATAAAGCTATTTGAAGCTTCTTTGCCGATTTGCCACGCCTCCGGTAGGCGTAGATATATTTACCATAGCTTATTGATCTTGGGTTGTCACCGCGAGTATACATTCCAAATTGCAAATTGCCACGCCCATAGTGGGCGGATCGGGAAAATGTTTACACTTTATAATTCGGGAGCATACATGAGTATATGTTCAAAATTTCAAGTCTCGAGCTCTAATAGCGCCGAAAAATATTGCGTTCATATAGACAGTCGGACGGACGGATAGACGGACGGACAGCAAGACGGACATTGCACATAGTCAATATATTCTTTTTCCCTTTGGGAACAGAGATATAAAAATATAAATTAGATAAATAAATAAAAATTATAAGTTTTCGATTAAAAAACAAAAAAAAAAAACAAAAAGTTTTCAGCAGGATTTGAGCCCATGTATTTCAAAAAACCATGTGTGGTAAAAAAAATGCTTTCGTCGGGATTTGAACACCCACGCCACTCGCGTCAGTTGCGGAGCACTTACCAGCATCACCACTGTCCTGATCTAGAGCTCACTAGCTAAACTTAACTAATTGCACTGATATAGCTTCTGACAAAGTTAAGAATTCACAAATCAATTGCAATACTTAGAATATGTGTACACACTTGGATGTGTATTTATGTAGGAAGCGTGGCAAATCGGAACATAGTTTCTAGTCTAATTCATATGCGTATGTTTATAGCTTTATATTGCTTATAATCAATCGCTAAGCTGGCAGTAAGCATTTTATGATAAATATACAAATATTAATTAAATTATAAAGTTCTAAATTTTAAATAAAAGTAAAGTCGATCTCCAGCACCTAAGTGCACCTTATATAGCAATTACAACCAGCGCCACTGTCCTGAGATGAGGTTCGGTAGCTAAAACCAAATAAGTGACTGCTAGAGCGCTTTCTGAAGAAACTAAAGTAAGGGATGGAGAATTCACAGTTCAATCGCAATTACATCTGTACATCCGTATGTATGTATGTATAGGAAAATCGCTTGCTGCTTGCCACGTGCTATTGCTAATTACCCAAATATTTCGATTATTGAGCTCAAAATTAAATATAACTACTTTGGGGCCATGAATGAGTCTTCTACGTTCTTACTTGTTCTTTTTTTATTTTTATTTATTTTTTATTGTATATACATATACGTATGTAGCTACAAATTTCATACAATTTCGATTTTTGTCAGAGTTTCGATTCCGGCCCCCAACTCTCCCCAACCCCCAAATGTGTGAAAAATGTATTTCAAATACTACAGACATTCGGTTTAGTTTGGCATATAGAGAGAATCTACTTGATAACTATCGATGCTAGAATCTATATATTCGATAAATATCTGATCGCTGGTTCATTGAGCTAATGAATTTTCATGATTTCATTCAGCTGTGTTGGCAGATAGGTCAAAAACTATATTCTAAAGAAAATTTATATGTAGTGAGTATTTAAGTGAGAAGAAATTTAAGTCTCCACTGCTTTTTTTTGTCCCATTTTCGTGACATGTCCCATATTCTCCTTTGTCGCTCTTACCTGTTTTCGCTTTTAGTTATTTTTGGCTGGCATTTTTTGGGCAACACAATTTTATATAATTATATGCTTGGAGATCTGAATCATATTTTGATAACCTCGACCAAAGGGATTTGAACGACTATTTATCTCGTGCTCTCTGTATTTTTATTTGATAACATGGAATTTGTTTGTCAATAAAGTTAAATTCAAATTCATATACTTACACTAACACAACAGCACATGGATTTTAAGTGCAAGTTTATTGTTATTGTTCGCTATGTTGGCTGTAATTTTATGGCTTAACCCAAATCCAATTAAGTAACAAGCGTAAGCCACTTGGCAAGCGACATCGACGACACATTGGCTCGTTTAACCCATTATATGTTGGATACACACACTCAGATACTCACACACACACACAAACACACAAACACACACACACTGACTCGCACAGACACAAAGATACTTTCACATACACATACTCACAGTTGACATGCCAAAGCCCAAAGCTGATAATTTCAATCAACTTTAAGCCACAGTCACAGAGAACTATTTTGCAGTTGGCCGCTTTTTGGGCCACTGTAATTGGGGCCACCGATTCGAGTGGCTACTGCATTGCTACAAAGCCATTGACAATTGCCCTGACGACCCGTTGTCCTATTGGACGCTTCAACACTGTTCAACTATGTAATTTGACTTGTTTGCCGGAGAGCAGCAGCAAATTCTGTTGTTACTGCTGCTGTTGTTGCTGAAGCCATGCTGACTTCTAATCAAAACTAACCCAACTCAAAAGAGTCAACCAATTAGCCGGGATTCATGTGATAAACAGTTAGTCCAGCAATCAAAAAGAATGAAATGAAAATTGTTACTGAATGTTTTTATAGTTATACCCTGAGGAGATGCCTGAATGGTTATATTGATTTTTGAGCTTTGCTAGAGGAGAAATCTGTGTCTTCAGTATATCTTGTTATTTGTCGTAGTTATTGATTCTTAATTGCTACAAAGCATATACAACTTTTGGAAAATGACATACATTTGACAAGAAAAATATTTTGTTCCCAGTTTAAGTATCTCCAAGTTGACATCCTTAATTTACTTATATTAATTATATACTGCCTTGGCCAATTTTCGTCAATAATAAAATGATCATTTGCAGGGTAACTCTCAATCAAGTGCTTGCTTGCTCTGATATCTTCTTCTTGCCTACTGCTGTTGCTCTTGCTGTGAGTTTGTTTATGCAGCGGACCTCCAACGTTTTCGCTTTCGATCGTGCCTCGAGCAAGAAGTGGGAATCGAAACTGGGTTCTCTAACCATCTCAATCTCCGTCTCGTTCTCGTTTCTCATATACCGGAACCTGGACACTGGGTGTTCACGTCTGGTTGTGATCTGTGTGTGCGTGTCTTGGGCAATTCTTGGTTGCTTTGTTTTGATTCCGAAGTTTTTGGGTTTTTGTGCAGGCCAAGGCGCTCGCTTAATAACGTTATTTTCTGGTCATTGTACTTTTAATGGGCTGCGTAGCAGGCCAAACAAATCAAACGCTGCCGTCTCAAATGCTGTTTTTATACTCATTAGCGAAATGAAACGAGTATATTGGTTTTGTGCAATGTCCTTCTTACTGTCCATCCTGTCTGTCTGTCAATACGAATGCAATATCTTCGACACTATTAAAACTAGAGATTTGAAATATTGGTCGTAAGAATTTTCATGATCCACATAACTTCAAAAAGATATGGTGGATATGTGGGCGTGGCAAATCGGGTAAAATATTAACATCTACAGTTTAAAAACTGAGCTAATATTATGATTCCATGAAGTTCAATGCAAAATTATATATACATTTCTACTGGGGACGTAGCAAATCGTAATTTTTCAAATTCTTCTATATTTTCAGCAGACTTTAAATATATATACTCGGGTTGCGAGCCCAAGCCCAAAATCTGACAAAAATCAAATTGTATCAAATTAGTATATATATATATATATATATATATATAAAACTTGAAGACTCTAGCTCTGAACATAACAGATATATCACCTTTTAAAATATGTTTGTATTTGAAACGATAATATTTATCAAATTTCTGAAATATTCTCGTACTGCGCGTGTAATATACGAACCTAATAGCTCTAACTCTTATATCTTCTGAAATCGACCCGTTCAAACATACGGATAGACGGAAAGATGGTCAGACAGATATGGCTATATCGACTCAGCTCGTCACCCTGATCAAGAATGCCTTTATGCCTTTTACTTACATTGAACAAACCCATTATACCCCGATTTCCCACTTTCAATGGGTTCCTGGTATAAAAATCCGCGAGACTTGAATTCGAATATTTTAAAATCCCATGTGTTTTAAAATAAACGCTTAATGTGCATAGACAAAGACATATACATAACCTATGTATTTATAGTAAAAACGCTTTCTGCTTGCCACATGCGTTTTCTAATTGCCCAAATATGTAAATTCTAAATTAGGGGAAAATCGGAAATAGATATGACAGAGTTTAGGCCGTGAATGAGAATTCTGCAATCGGTTACGCCCGACTGCAACGTTCTTACTTGTTGTTATTGCTGTTGGTGTAGACTATTGCCATTCGGCATTGGCTTTGGCAACAGAATCGATCACCATCATTATCACAATCATCATCATCATCAGCAGCGGCAACAACAGCAGCAACAACATCATAATGACTGCTTCATGATCGCTATCCCTTGTTAGTTGCTGCTGCTGCTGCTGCTGCTGCTGCTGTTGCGTGGCGGCAACAACTTATTGAAAACACACATAAAGTTGTGCAACAACAATAACAACAACCTGATGAGGAGCAGGATGATAATGTTGCCGCCGATGATGATGATGATGATGGAATATGTAGGCTCTTATAAACTTGAGCTTCTGGGTGGCGACGCGTAACAGCTCACAACTCACACACACAGACAAAGCACAAACATTTACGAATACAGATACAAAAGCTCTTTCATCGCATGACAAGCCGAAACATTTAAACAAAAAAAAAAAAACACCAAACAAGCGGTTGTAGCGGAGGCGGCGTCAACAACAAAAAAACGAATTGCCAAAAAATAATACTGCTAAAATTGTTGTTGGGCAGATACACACTGCTACATATATAAATAAATATGTATGTATATGTTTTTGTATAAATACATATATACATACATACATATATATATATATGTGGTATTTACTTACACATGTTTGTCGCTTATGCAGTTAGTTTAAGCTAAAAACTAAAAATGAAACCATATTTCAGTAACAGCATTAGTTGAATATCATTCCCTTCTAGTTTCGACTCAAGAAAATTATCAAAATATATTGTTTGCATGATAAAAGAGTGTTACTGGAAACACTAAATGTGAGAGGGAGACAGTAAACTGCGCTTTGTTTGCAAGGGTCTGCGTTGAAATTATTTCCACACTAAACAAAAACACATAATTGTATTAAAAATATGTGGAATGCTTATAATTTACGTAAAGGTTGAATTATTTAAGTATAGTTTTAATGCAATTTCACGACATCTTTTGGTAGTGTTTCCTATTTTCGCTACATGAATATATTTTTATACAATATTGTTTAATATCAACAATTTTTGAATTTTGTATTAAAAAAGTTATAGTGGCGCAAAGAAAGAGCATGTGAATGTTGAAATATCTGTGTAATAATATTAAAACAACCGAGAAAGCTCTTGTGGAACGCTTCAAAGAGCAAATATTCCATGAATACTACGTCTCATTTCTCCATAAATAACAAACAACACATATAAGCATACTATGGACTGTACTACCGGTAATTGATTGTTCAATAACGTCGATATACTTTCTATATCAAACTTTTAGTTTATATGTGTTTACCAAACTAAATACAAGATTTCTAATACGGCTGTATATATTTTGGTCTTGTTTGGACTTGTTAAACAAAAAAAACAAGACTCTAGATCTTATAGTTTCTTAGATCGATACGGACGGACATGACCACATATGTCGAATCAGCTCATCGCGCTGATCAAGAATATATTTTCTTTATAGGTTCTTCTCCTACTTTGCCAAATTCCCCATTTTCAATGGGTTGAGGGTATAAATAGAGGCATAGAAGTTTCATACTTAAATAATAATGCAATTCTAGTTTAAGTAAAAAATAAGTAATAATTTAAATACTTTGCATGTGAAGTGCTCATTTGATTGTTTTTTAGCAGCTGCTTCTACCACAATTGCTCATTAGCAAAAGTATTCTGACATATTTAATATCCTTCCTTCCCTTACAATAGTTCGATGCGCATTCTAAATACAAGATGTCTGTTCCGCCTTCTCGACTTCTTCGTTTTCATCTTTTGTTTCCTGATTCCTGCCTAATGCAAGTTTCTTGTAGCGCAAAGCGCATAACATTTTCCGCTGCAATTTGCAGCGGAATGAATCGTTTTGCCATTGCCAATAATCCTCAGCGACAGTTGGCAAAAATGCAATTAAAAAATTTTCACTTTGTCGACTTTGTATGCCCCTCGGGTATCTGTATGTGTGTGCGTGCTCTTTCGATTTGCTTGGCATAACTTTGACAGCAGCTGAGCCCTACTCACTTTCCCCAGTTGCTTCAGCTAAAAACATTCTTTCATTTAATAAAATGCGTGCCAAGTTGACAATTTCCCTCCATTCCTTCGTTTTTCATCCTCTTGGCTTGCGAAGGAGCCAATGGGCCAAGGAGCTAAGGAGCCAAGGACAAAGTCGCTCAGCAGGACGAAGCTAAAGTTTTTCGCCCAACTTCGATATTGCTCATTGCCTGTGCCACGCCCAGCTGTCAGTCAGCCAGTTGAGCAGGGGGAGGAGAATGGGGGCAGCCGGGTAGGCCGCAACAGTTGTCGTCTAGGCCCGTGACTTGCCAGGTGTTGCCGGTCAGCCTTAGCGTGTGTGCAACACTTATTTGAGGCCTGGGGCGCTCTTTCGGCCAAGAAGGTGTTGTAATGCGCTAAAGACTCCGCTGTCCCCGCCGTTTGGGCATATGCTTAGTGCATTCGCATGGTGATGAATGATGGATTTGCATCGCTCAATGGATGCGTGTAAACAAATAATCTAGCTACGCCTGTCAGCTGAGAATGTGGACATGGTAACTGGAAGCTGGAAACTGGGAGCTGGGAGCTGGGAGCTGGGAGCTGGGAGGTGGGAGGTGGGTTCAGGGCTCAGTTCAAAGGAAGCAACCGAAAACATGTGAAGCACTGGACCACACACACTCACCGAAAGACAAAAACAAAACAAGTAAAAGTGCTGTATTAATAATGCTCGACTTGAAGATATCCTTCACTTAATATAGGTGCTGAGTGAATTTCGAATCAAATAACAGAGAATTATCAGTTGTTTATTACACTTTAATTGATATGGTTATTTAGTGATTTCTTTTTTTTTTTTTTATTTTTACATATTCTTTTTTATAACAATCTGAAATTATCATAACTTATTATTTTAGTTGTTTAATTATAAATTAATTCAATTTATTTAGTTTACACATATGTTCCTTTTTTTTTTTGGCTCCTAGGCTCCTAATTTGACTAATAAGTTTAGCTTGAAAATGTCTTGGGGCCTTCAGGCTTTGGTCTATAGGGTATAAAGAGAGGAAGGCATACAAAGACCAAAATCAAAAAGTATAAAAACTCGGCCATGCTGTTGTGGCATACTACATCGCCGTATTGATTATTGTGATCTGCCGTGTGCTTCGGCTCTGTGGTAATTATGCAGGCAAACTGAAGAGACAGCTAGAGCGTAAAAGAGACGGCGAGAGTGAGCTAGAGAGGGAGAGAGAGCAGCGCATGGAGGGGTGCGGCTGTCATTTATTTTAAACGATTCTTTTACACATGTCGGAGGCTGTCGCCGCTGCAGCCAGCAGTCAGCAGTCAGCACACTCTTGTCCCGCTACTGCTCCCTCTGCTGCTCCTTCTGCTGTTCCCTCTGCTGTTCCCTCTGCTGTTCCCTCTGCTGCTCCCGTTGCTGTTGCAGTCATTGACGTTGGCATGCCAATCATTTCGCGTTGATGAAGTGCGAGTGTGAGGCAAAAATGTTGTACCAATACGTTGGAAGCGACGAAAAAGTGGAGCGGTAGTCGTTGGAGTAGCAGCAGGAAAGCAGCCCAGAGATGCACAAGCTTCAGAAGTGGAACTTGACGAGAATGAAATTGGACTTGAAATAGCGGTGGTGTGAAGGATTCATTGAACTAGTAGAAGCAACAATTAAAATAGTAAGAAATATTAAGAGTTTAGGAACCTGTAATATGATATAGAAGGAGAGCAAATAATTGAGATAAGGGAAAAGAAACAGATATAAAAAACAAAAGAAACAAAATGCTGCGAGCTTATAAGCCGAAGCGATTAGATTAAATTAGGATTAAAAGTAAAGAGTAAGCTTTCAATTCAAGGCTAAGCAAAGCATAAATTAAAAATGGAGATAGGCACATAGCTGGGGATTGAGCCTGATGGATGTAGTAAAAAGTTTTAAGAAAAAGCAGAAACTGGCAATGAAAGTTAGGTAAGGAATAAAGATTAAACGAGCACACGAGCTGCATACAACTCATAAATGAAAAATTAAATTAATTCAATCCGAGATCAAAGTTTCACAGGATAATATGAGCAGTTACTGAGTAACAAGCAAGACTTGGGTCAGCGATAAGAGCAAATGCTAAAGAAGCAGCTAATGAAAATAGACTGTTTTTCAAAAGAGACATTTTTAGCATATCACAAATTATTGGATTAACCATAAGTGCGCCTTGTATATATCAAGATGCCGTTTTGAAAAGCTTTAATTTTCCAAATATTTCCTTGCCGTATAAAGGAGAAGAGTTAAGAGACAACAAATACACACACAAACACTCATTCTGTCAGTCAGTCAGTCAGTCATTCCACCTTTTTGTCAATAATTAAATTGTTGAAAAATGCAACGCAGCGCCGCTTGGGCCACCACCAGAGCTAAAGTCGGGGCTGAAAGGCCGAGCAGCGCCTTGCATTATGCATGAGGCTGGCTTGGTAGGGCTCTCCTCGCTGCCTGACTGGGACTAGCCGGAACGGGGACCTAGTTGGGCTCTGTCTGCTTTCTGCGTAGCCTTTGAGTTATGCGCTTTAGGGGCGCCTCCAAGGTTGACCCTCTCTTGCTTGGCCCTCCCTCTTCAACGTAGGTACTGTATTCCACAGTTGTTGGTTTAACCGATGTTGGCCCATTTCGTGTCTGGCTGGTTATGTCGCTGATTAAGTCACTTACATTTTTCACTGCTTTTCTAACTAATTTGCTGTTAATTTGCAGCTACGAGCTGCAACCAGGCTCCAAAAAAGTTCATTTCCTGCCCACAGCAGCGCATACGTAACAGCTTTTTGGCGTTGTCAGAATTCCGGGAACACCCCGACGAGACAACAGGCAACAATAAATTGCTCAGCCTGCTTGGCTACTTGGCTACTCAGACAGACCGAAAGACCGACAGGCCCTAGACAGCCAGACAAACGGACAGACTTGATTCTAAGTCAACGTCAGCATTCTGTAAGCACTTGGCGAAAACAATACTAAATACATAACGTAACAAAATATGCTATTAAGTAACGCATGGAATATCCGAGCTAAGTACATCCACAATAAATAGTCAGCTAAGTACTCAAATACTCTTTCAAAAGTACATATACCATCTACATATGTTGATATATTTGATTAATCATACTAAAATGCCAACGCGTTGATTTATGACAAAAACAACGCACAGTAGAGTAGAATTCTTAGCTCCGTATAGCCGTATAATTTATATAAATTATATAATAATTTTATATAAATTATATTATAATTTATATAAATTATATAAGTTTTATGGTAGATCTCTTTTAATGTGTCTGATAAAAATGAATTCATTATTTCGTCAGAGAAGTCTAAAATTATCCATTCATCATTTAATTTTCACATTTAGTTATTACTGAGCAAGAGACTATTTTAATTAATTAATCTATTACAATATTAGGGGAATATAATATATATAAATTCAATTCTATAAACAAAATATTTTTCAAAGATTTTCAAAGGGTTTCAACTGAATAAAATTATCATATTTTAATTCTCTCCAATGTTAATATTAAAAAAAAAAAACAAAATAAAAAGAAAACTGTAACAAGAAGTGATGAACAGAATGACTTTAAAACACAAGTACCTAAATCTTCGCTATCAGCAAAATGCACGACTCGAGAGCTGTGTGTGAATTTCAAAATCTGCTGGTTTTTGATTTGTTGAATAAGGAGCATTGAATGGCGAGAGGAGAGTGGTTGAGGGAATGGTAGAGGCTGAAAGTGAAACTGAGACATGGACACGATCTACAAGTGCATTGTAATCGAGAGCTTAGAAGGCGAGTCTAGCAGGAGGCGTGGACAAGGCGGCGGCTGAGCGCCTGCATTTTGTAGCTGAGCGAGCGACTGAATCAAAGTTTGTCTTCCGTGTTTTTTCCTTCAACCACTCGGATTACATTTGACTCAGAGCTGAAGCTGTTGCGGCTGAGTGGCGCTCGGGTTTTGTTTTATTTTGTTTTTGATTGAAAGTCACGTGCCATGCATAAAAGAAACGCATTTTATGTTTCACTTGTTGTTGCTGCTTTCAATGAAAATAAAATTAAAAATCAGAAACGTTGGTTCGACAAAAAGAAAAAGAAAAACAAACAACAACAGCAGCAGCAGCAGCAGCAGCAGCAGCAGCAGCAAAGAACGGTTGATGGGGTAGAAGAGCGCAGAGCAGTCGAGAAGTGGGGAGAAGGGAAAGGCATGAGTCGAAGTTGGCAGCCTCATCAATGGGGCAGCCCCCGAAGCAGGCACATTAATTAAGGCAAAGGCAAGAAAAAAACATAAGAAGCTATATATAAACAGACAAGCACACAAATACATATGCAGAAGTAGCGTGCATGCATGTGTGCGCCTGCTTGAAGCGCAGCTGGCCACTTCGGTTAATGTCTTCGTGCGATTGGGGCGGCATCGGCATCTTCGGCAATGCTGCCCGCAGTCGCAGCGCACGCTGCCGTTGTTGACAGCGCAGCTGGCGTCAGATGCGCTCGGATTTTCGTTTGCTTTGCGCGCGACTCTCATTTTGAGTTTGCTCGTCAAGGCAGACGGAAGCATCAGCTTCAGCTTCCGAACTACGCGCGCGACTGAGCTTTCTAGTGCGTGTACGTGTATCCGAGTGTGTCCTTGCGTGTGTGTATAGCAAAAGCAGACGCAAAGCTTTGCAATACCGTTTGCAAATACAAATACTGCTAGCAAACGGAAAATACGAAACGCAGTGCGAGACAAACGATGCGCGCTCAAAAAAGTGCCAACACCAAGCTGTAGCAAAGTGAGTGTTTGTGTGTGTGTATGAGTGCGTGTGTGTGTGTGTGTGTGTGTGTGTGATTGCGCGTGTGCTCTGTGAGTGTGTATTCTTGTGTTTACGGGAGGCATGTGTCGTTAATTGCTCAGCACGGCAACAACAGGTGGCAACCCCTGCTTGAGATACCAGGCCCCTTTATGGTAGCGTAGCCTCTTTGTTGCGCCTCACGCGAATACGCATAACTTTAATTCCCCCAAAACATAGCACGATGAAGAAGATGTTGTGTTGTGGGCGTGTGGCCCGCAATTAGGCAATCTAACAGTTCCAAGAATCGATTCAGTGCAACCAAAATATTAATTGGCTGGCCCCCTCCAATAAATTGAAAGCAAAGCCAAACACTTGAAAAGCTGCCGCGCTGCGCTGCTAAAAATGATTTCCTTTTTCTTTTCCTTTTTTTTTTGTGCTAGCTAAAGAAGTTGTCACAGGCAAAGGCAGAGGCAGGGGCAATGGCGATGGCACCGGCAGCGGCAGCGGCGACGTGTGTCAAAGGTTTGACAGGCCTTAATTGTAGAAAGAAGAAGAAGAAGCACAGCATCAAGAGCGGGATTTGGCATTGGGTTTGTCAAGCTCTGCTGATGAGGGGTCGGAAAGTTGTCGAAGTGACCAAGCAGAAGAGTTAAAGCAGCTGGATAAAAAGTAAACCATTGTTGTGAGGGATAAGCAAAGTCAAAGCGAATGATTTATAGCTAGAAATGTAGTTCATTTGGGGCAGCACCAAAATTTAGGGAGCAGCTTTAAACTAAATAGATATGTAAATCCGACGGAAATATAGAACAATTTCCTGATAAACAGTTTATAAGAACTTTATTCTTATATTTACTTAGAATCAGATCTTTATATTATTCCCTTTAAATGGAGTTTATTTTACAGAGTTGTAAATTATAGTCAGAGAAAAGATGTTGAGATTTGCAAATTTAACTAAATAGATTTTGTTTCGCATTAAATAATAAAATTCAAACGTTTGATTTTTTTAAAAGCGTAAATCCAAATTGATTTGTTTCTATTTGAATTTTTGTTTATTTAATTTTAAAATACAACTCATCATTTATTCAGTTATTTTTCGAACAAATTCTCATATATATTTACAAACGGCATTTGCTGGGATTTTCTTGTTGAGGAATCTCTATAGAGAGAGTGAGCAGTGCTATTCGGCAGAACTAATTGTAGTACTTATGTAAGTATGTTAATAGAAAATATTATTATATAAGATATTATAGAATTTGCTGGGGATTAATAGTATGAAATAAAAATAAAATATATCAAGAAATAAATGACGTAAATATTTTTGAAGTCAGGCAAAATTGCACAATATAATTTATTGTTTCTTTATGCATATGAATTTTACATGTTTGCACTAAAGTGCACTCAAATTTTGAAAGAAACACGACCATGTTCACTGAAACTTAAACCTCAACTGAAAATCGTAACTAACGAGTAAATTTCTTAACTAATTCAATTTAGGGCGTTTGCGAACCGTTAACGGGCTATAAAACTTAAGCGCTAAATTACCAAATAACAGAAGCCAGTATACAATACAATGCGACGGCAGTCAGGACTTGTGCTCGTTGTAGTAGTGGCGCTGCTGCTCCTGCAGTGTTTTGTTCAGCTGAGAGCTGAGATTGCGCATACGCCGCTGGCCAGCAACCGCATCAGCCAGGATTCTTATGTCCCGTCGCCGTCCAGCTGCCCGCAGCGTCTGGCCTTCGATAAGATGCTGGATAGCATCGATGACGTCGAGGATCTTTATGTGGATGTGCCCATCCATATCGCACTCGAGCAGCGCCAGAAGAAGCGGTAAGTCCATCAGCTCTATCTCCGCCAAGTATCCAAATATCCGAGTGTTCCCGCAATTTGAGTAATGCGCCTAAGTGCGCTGGCGACGCCGCCTGTCACACAAATCAAATAATGTCCAAACAATAACTAAATGCGCCAGCCATCCAAGGGACGAACAGGACACTTTCAGAGTGGGGACCGGGTGTGTGGCAATTCAGCGGAAGAAAAATATAGAAACCAACAAAAATAATTTATAACCACGACGTGTGGCTGGCCAAACAAAAACCAGCGCCAGATTTTTACAGTTGCCATAAATATTAGCAGTGTGTGCGTGCGTGTGAGTATCTGTGTTGTCATTTCTTCTACTTCTGCTTGCTTGTCAAAGTAGTGTGTTTGTGCATGTGTGTGCGCGCGTGTGTGTGTGTGTGTGTGCTTCTTCTAGGCCGCAGCTGCGGCCGTGTTGCACGTGGCGTATGAGTAACTTTTTCATAATTCTTTGTTATTTGGCTGTCTTTTCATACCCTGAACACATTGAATTAATGGGATTTGGGATATGATGATTTTGTTGAAACGTATGTAACAAATGACACAGATCTCATTGATTATGGAAATCGACTCAAGTTTCGTAAAATCAAATTAATTTATGTTCAATTTCAATGTATCCAATATTTGAAAGAATTTTCATTTCTTATTCGCGCAGAAGTTATTGATGAATAGTTTTGTTCAATTGGCAACTGGTAATCAGCGCCATGCCCCCGCTTCTCTATATATACTTCAATGCTTTGAATCCTATTATTAGAAACACCATTACGGCAGAATTGTGTTTCAATTGTTAGCTCGAAATGTAGTGTTGGAGTTGCCTTCTCACGAAGTTATTGAGATGTTTCAATCCACCGAAACATATTATTTGACTACGTCATAAATAGGTGAGCTTCTAATTAAATATTCGAAGTTGATACGTGATTTGAGCAGTCTGCTTAGTATACACTCATGTATTATACATACAAATATATAGCTTCGTATAGATAGATAACAAAATCCTGTCTAAATTCAGACTGGTAGTGCAGCACGGTATCTTCTAGCCTAGGGCATTTCCGACTAGAGCCTTAATACTTGCATATATTTTGCGCCTCTTTTTGGCCCTGGGCCTGGGCCTGGGTCAAGAAAAGCTGTCACGTTTTCGCTTAGCACGCGCTTGGCAGGCATTTTGTCTTCTCGATGTATATACTCTTATTTGTCGTTGGGCTTATTAGCATAGTCAGCCAGTTACTAAGCACAACAAGAGGAATTTTTGAATACAGGCGATTATTTTTAAACTCATTCACGAAGTGAAATGAGTATATTGGTTTTGTAGAATGTCCCGTCTTGATGTACAAGACCGTCCATCTTCGAACCCGCGACATTCGCGCGACTCGCATAACACTTACCACCAATGCCACTGCCCAGATTTACAATGCGATGGGTAAACCTAAATAAATTCACTGCTATAGCGCCTTCTGATAAACTAAAGTAACGAACGAAAAATTCACAATTCAATCGCAATTCTAAGAATATGCTGGAATGCAGACTTTTTACTGCATGTAAGGAATCTGTACATCTGTCTGAATGTATGCCGCGTGCTTTTGCTATTTATACAAATATTTTGTTCATTAAATTCCAAATTAAATATGACTACTTTGGGACCGTGAAAGAGTCTTCTACAGCCGGTAACGTCCGACTGCAACGGTCTTACTGGTTTAAGTTATAGAAAAGTTATATCTTATTAATAAAATATTATTATATTTTATTATTTCTTTCGAAGCTTAAAATTCTCAGAACAATATTAATAAATCTTCATTACTTTACCTAACCTATAATCTTATTTTGTCCAATAAAGTGATTCATATAAGTTAAAAGAAATCAAGGTTAGCAAATTGTTATAGAATCCTTGGGTTATTAAAGATTCTTTTAAAATGCACCGACTATTTGAAACAGCAACTATTACATATTATTTACGTACTTTTAGTATTTTAGGGTATTCAAAAATCTATATTGAAATTAAATTTTGCCCCTCAAATTTCGGAAAACATTTTTGGCTTTTATTTCGTTAAGGAACGTGAGAAGCTCTTGGTTTTTTATAGTCATTCACAAGCTGAAAGAGCATATCAGTTTTATGCCATCCATCTTGTTGTCTGTTTGTTCTTCCATGGAGACCTGAAATTTAGTAAATATACTGCATATTACATTATGTTTAATATACATATGTCATGATATATGCCCATTTTTGAAATATATTGCACAATATATGAAGACTTCATCCATAAACGATCAGTTACGTTAGTGTAGGCTGCTGCTAACGATAGGCCAAGCATTGTATGTTCTCGTCTACACAGGGCGTCGCGTGTTCGGGGAAACCTATATCTTCTAAAGTTGTGCAGTTTTTAACAAAAAATGTTACTGATTATCTCAACTCCGATCAAAGCTATATCGTGCATAGTCTTGGAACTTTAGATCCAATTTTTAGCTCAGTTACTTGAAAATTTTTCCTTTTTATACCCTGAACCCACTGAAAATGGGAATTCAGAGATCATGGGAACGTCGAGATTTCCGAAACTAGTTAGAAACAACCAAAGCTAGAGAGCTGAATTTTGACATGAAGACTCGTATTTTAGTTACGCAGTTTTGTTTTTTTTTTTTTTTTTTTTTTTTTGGTAACTCATCACATTTCCTAATTATCGATAAAAAATCGGAAATTCGTTAACTTCTTTTATGTTTTTTGAGCGTAACTTCTACACCGTTTTAGCTAGAGACTTCAAATTTGTATATTTAGATAGATATTATGGTTACGCAGATTTTGTTATTTTTAGATTTTGGATGCCACACCCCTTCGCCCCCCATTTCAAATACTAGAGACTTTTAATTTGGCTAATGGACAAATTTGAATGCTATTCATATATTCTGAAAGTTTCATTAAGATAATCCATCTAGAAATGGAGTTATAAGCGTTCAAAGTTCAGCCTATCCCACCCCTAAGCAACGGCAGCAACTGCGCGATTAGCAGAGCGCTCGCTAAAGAAGAAGAAAATTAATTTTTTGTGCAGGGTTCAGGGTATCTCGTAATCAAACCGTCTCGACTAGAGCCTGTTTTTTACTGTTTTTGGGCGGTGAATGTGTATTATGCAGTCAGTAGCATCCGACTGCAACAGTCCGATGTATTTTTCTTTTGGTTTAGTTCTTTTTGTGTTTGCTGAAATGGGGCTTGGCTGTCGGTTGTGCGCAGTGTTCGAATAACTTTGATCACTGCTGGCATAGAATGTCAAGCATTCAAATTAATGTTTGCGCTCGCAGTTGCTGCTCTATGTGAAACTGTTCTTTTGGCTTTATTGTCGCGCGACGAGCTCTCACAGTTCCAAGAGCTGCTGGACCATACCTCCACCAGTTGCAAGTGCTCCGATTGCGGCTTGCAACGGCTGCTGGCTGTTGCCTGCTGGATCCAGTGTCGCATCTCGTGTTTCTCTCGTTGCTCACGGAGCGTGTGAAAAGGAGCGAAATGTGTACTACAAATTAATAGTGCGTGCAGTCATTAAGAGTTTGGCAAGAATTAAACGATCTCTCTCTCTCTCTCTCTCTCTCTCTGTCTTTCTCTCTCTCTTTCTCTCTCTCTCTCTCTCCCTGTCTCATGTTGGAGCAGGGCGAGCTAGATACTAGCTCCTGCAGAGGCGCAATCAAGGCGCAACTTTAGTTGCTCATTAATATTGCTCTGTGCCAACAAATCATAAATATTAATTTAATGACTTAATTCGATATATATGTAAGTTCGCACACATATTGACTGGAAAACTCGAACTGAGAATCGGGAACTGGGACTGGGCCACGCGGTTGCGGACCACTGACCACCTGTAGCACATACGCACAATTTGCCAGTGGCCCGAAAATCAAAACAAACAGCAAAACAAAAATTTGTTGTTAATGTGATGTTGTAGCTGTAGCTGTAGCTGTTGTTGCCGTTGCTGTTGCTGTTGTTCTTTATGTTGTTGGTGCATTTTTATGTGCGCCGCAGGCTCAAGCGCTGTAAACAACTTTTATGGCCAAAGCTTCCCCCCTGCGGGCTGCTTTATGGCGTGAAACTATTTATTTGTAAGCATATCAAAGAACCAACAATAAAATAGCAACAACAACAACAACAACTACAAAATTGTTTTGATCATAAAAACACGCTGCATAATTTTCAGCCAGCAAACTGCGCACTGCGCAGACCTTCATTTGACGACTTTTCGTCTTGCCACAAAAAAACTTATAGTTTCTTATTTTTAGCCCAAGACTTGTCGCTAATGTATGCTGTAGCAGCTACTGCAAGTGCAACTGCAACGTCAACTGCATCAGCAACAGCATCTGCATCTGCATTTGCATCTGCATCTGCATCTGCGTCACAGACAGACAGTTCGGCGTCGCTGCCTGGCGAGACAGACGCAGTTAGTCGCTTAGTCAGCCCATCAGACGCTGCTCGAAACGCCATAGTTCAATAGTCTAAAATTTCACCAAAAAGCAAATGAACACACTTACACTACAGTCACACAGACTCGCACACACACACACACACACACACATTTCCTAAGTGCGCGCTGTGCCCATTTTGTGAGTGTTCTGTGAGTAATCGAGTGAATGTGAATACAAACGCGAGTACGATTGTGAATGTGAATGTGATTGTGATTGTGATTGTAATTGTGAATGTTTGTTTCAGAGTTCGGACGAAGCGCATTGCTTGAATCATTCACACATAGTAAAATCGTGGCCTCTGACAGCAAATTCTATGAGTAATTTTAATCATTTTTACGCTCTCAATTTTAGAAGTTTATTTTACAAATTCTAAATTTTATATACCTCAGATATATATATACATATATATGAATGTATATATACTTCACTTTTATCTCTTCAAATATGGATCGATATGCTATGGCTGCGTTAGGCTTGCAAGGGTCTTATTAGAACTATTTTTACTTAACAGAAATTTATTATTGAAGGTAAATATATTCCGATTGAGCCTCATTCTTTTTCCTTTGCTTAGTTGGTATTCATATTAACAAACAAGTTGAAACTAATTTCGGAATTATTTTTGTATTAGTGAATTAGTTTAATGAATAGTCGCATATATGTATTATTTGAAATGCCTATACATTTCTTCAACAATAGTTCTTCGAATGCTTTAGCTTTTGTACTGATTGCTTGTTCATGTTGCGTAAACTCGTTTCATCCATTTTTTGTTGTTTTTTGTTTTTTGTTTTTGTTTTTATGGCTTTGCAGGATTTCTAATCTGTGCGCGTCTGATTTAAATATCGTGAAGTGGCAAAGTTGTAAGCACAAAGTTTTGGTCTTTAGTTTTTATAGTTTTCATTATTTTGTCAGCAGTATTTTACGAACTTTATTTTGATAGCCAGTTTTGGCTGGGCCAAGAGTGGGTAAATATGCTACTTATAACAATATTATCAGCGACAGTTGAGCGCGCAGTTTATTTGCTCTAGCAGAAATTCATTCAAAGCTGATTGTCAATTTGTGCAGAGGGGGATTTGGTGAACTGAAAGCTGAAAGCTGAAAACTGAAAGCCGGCAGCTGGCAGCTGGCAACTGGCAACCGGGAGTAGGAGGGGAGTCCAGACCGAAGACCAACAGACCAACTGAGTGCCTGCCTGACTGTCTCCTTGTTTTTCATGCCGTCGCTTTTGATAGTTGCAAAAATAGAATTTGTCGCTGATTTTAAGTATTTCGCGTGAAAACTACAACTACCAGACGCGACCAGACCAGACAAGGAAGACAACAACAACAACAACAGCGCCACAAAAAAGACAACGACGACCCCAAGAACCACATCCACATTGACGAAGTCGTCGCCGTTCTTGTTGCTCCGCTGCCTTCCTTCAATTGCAAATTTATGTGAATTGAGTCAATTTTTATGGCTTAGCTAGTTGGCTTGTTGTTGGCTTGTCGGCTATTTACAGGACTTTGCGTCGCTTAACGGGCGTAAAACGCACCACTGGAGCCACCGCCCTGAGCAGCTGCCGCCGTTCCTTATGCCACTTGCTGCGCCGCCTCCCATGCCGCTGTCGACGTCTGTGGGCTCGATAGCCGTAGATCAGCTCGCCGAGAAAAGTCAGCGTGGCGCTGCAAATGCCCACAATTAGGATGCCAAACGGACCCTTTAGATGTTCCGTTGTCAAGACGATGACGGTGGCCGCGAAGTCCGGACGCATCTTCGAAATGCGATTTAGATAGGTGTTGTTGTATCGGAAGTCCGAGTCGATCTTCTGAATGATGCCCACATCGCGCATGTAGCGAATGATCATGTTCATCTCGTAGATGAAAGGGAAGCCGGCCTTCATGATCAGTTGCATGGGGCTGATGAAGACGTTCTGGGGAAAGGCATAGATGTCGTCCGCGTACAGGTTCTGCATGATGTACATTCGACTGCTCAGTACGCAGCGCTTGCCCTGCTCGACGAACTTCAGGTTTTGGGTGCGCGGCCTGAATTCCTTCGAGGAGTTGTAGGCCCTGAATATCCACATGTCGTCCTCATTCTCGAACCAATCGCGGCTCTCCTCTTCGCCGCCAAAGGGTATGCCGGCAGCCACCAGCTCCTGCAGATTGTCTATCTGGTGCAGATGGCCCGGGTCTTGGAACGTGGATATCATCTTCGAGGTGTATATCGCCACCACATTGATTCCGTACAGCGTCAGCATCACGAAGAAGACGCGCGTCGCCTCGCAGACGGGTCGCTCCTGCACTGCAAAGCATATGGACAGCGCCAATGCATTGATACCCGTCAAGCTGAGCGGCTGAAAGTAATGCGGCTCTGGCAAGAGTGAGACCAGCGTGTACCAGCAGAGCCAGCTCAGCAGCAGCACTAGCAGAAAGCAGATCCAAGTGTACGGCCTAAAGATGCCGACCATGGCCTGCCAGGCAGGTCGTCGGTCCGCCAGCTTGGTGAACCAGGTGTGCGCATCCTGTAAGTAGCTGTCACTGCCCCAGAAGATGCCCACCACCTCGTTGTCCGGGTAGAAACCACCCATGATAAAGTCGCATTCGCCATCCTCCAATTTGCCGAGCAGACCATTCCATTTGCCGTCCTCATCCACTTCGCCTCGGGTATCTCGAGTGCATGTTTGATTTACCTGCAATCAAATGAGAAATTTTCTATACCCATCCCCAAAGAAAAAGAGTATTTTGCTATTGTGCAATATCCATCGTCCATCCGTCTGTCTGTATGCCTGGAGTGCTTCTATATATAGCTAGACTTTCAGCGTGCATTACATACCAAGAACTGCAAGCGATTGCGCATAAAACCTAAAATTCGCATCTCGATGCCCACGATGCAGTCCTCCTCGACGAAGGGCGCCGCAATGGAAGCGCACACGTAGAAGGTGCAGTTCCTCGGGCTGAAGCCACTTATGTAATCCGACATGGCAACATGGACAGCATGGGCTGAGGGATACAACTGACCGTCCTTGCACTGGCCCACGCTCTGCACGCTAAGCACGCGACAATCGACATTGCTGTAGTAGTCGTTAACCAGGAGGTTGTAGTTCGTGGGGGAGTCGGAGAAGATGAGAGCTACGCGATGCACGTAGAAGTTGCTCATCAGATCATTGAAGATCTTCGAGGCGACTGTCCAGGGCTTCTCCCACATCTGGACATTGTTGAAGAGCACCAGGAAGCGAGCGCCAGGATTCCACGAACGACTCTTGCTGACATGATGGCTCATAAGCTTGTGTAGCCGGTCCACGCTGTCTACGACAATGACATAGTTGTCAGCTAGCAGTAGCTCTCCGAAAAACTTTGTGGTATTAAAGTGATCCGAGATGACGCGCAGCTGGAAGAACTGTCTCTCGGGCTGCGGCTCCGGATCGCTGATGACCTCGTTAATACGCTTGCTGAAGCCTTGCTGGATGAGAGCGGCGGGCAGGGACATGTTGAAAACATTTGTAAGCATTAAATTGTAGGAGCGCGTGAAACGCTCGAGCGGATTCCGATAGAAGAAGATTTGCGAAAAGCTGTCCAAGCAATCGACGCCCACCTGCCAAGTGTGCGGGCCCACATCCTTCGCTGGCAGCATATAGATAACCATATTGGCTGACTCATTCAATGGATTTACAATGCCACGACCACCAATTGGCAGCTGCATCAGCCACAGCAGCAGCCGTAGTCGGCTTTGCGCTAGTTTCAGAAAATTTGGCCGCATTCTGTGTACGTCTGACTGACGAATGGACAACCAACTGAGCCAAGCCAACTCTTCGCATGGTGGTTTGTTTGTTGTGGGCTGACGTGCAGCGGCTGTGCCGACATTCATGTGCCCTACAATGATACAATTTTACATAAAAGTGAAAGAGTATATTGCTTCGGCCTGCCTTTTCGTTTGCCTCTCGTCCAAATGAACGCAATTCATATTGCTGTTAAAGCAGTAAACGTGACAAACCCCTCGAAAACAATGTGTTCTTAAACCAGTGAGCTAAACCCCTTTGGCACTCGGACATACCGAAAACCTCCAAATATGCCACAGTCTAGAACCGCTTGACAAATAAAGAATCTTAGTCATATTCATTTATTTGGTGGAGCCTTTATACAAAACACAAATCTTTTGAGATGCGAATGAGTATTTTCAGTCGGTAGCACCCGACTACTTCATTGTTCAGTATTAGGTTTTATTATTGTTTTATTATTTGTATTATAATATAATCCAATTGAATTGATTGGTTGAAGCAGAACTTAAACGAGAACTTCATACTTCCCATTAGATTAAAGCATTCCGAATTCGACCAGACCTGGGAAGGATTTATATTTCGCAACATGATGTTTGTGTTATATAATTGACTGCTGTCATCGACAGCCAGCAACAATAACAACGGCAGTCAGTAATTGTAATGACAACATGAAAGGCCTGCAACAGCAACTGCAACTGCGGCTGAAACATGCAAGGCTTAAATTAAAGCAAATATTTGTGCAGTCGCCGCGGCGCCATCCGAAAATGGCAGCCAACAATGGAGTGCATTAAAACACTCCATCAAATGGCCGGGCAGCCCGGTCATTGTGTGGACCATAAATGAGCGTGTAGGTGGTCGGTCGCATGGGCGTGGCTCTATTGGCAAATGGTGTTATCTGGCAGTAGCTGCTCATAAAACTTGAGATGTCCGGCCATAAGCCAAGTCAGTGAGTCACTTTACTGCAATAGATCTGACAGCACTTCCTTTTCGACCATTTGATTGTGTGTGTATGAGTTTGGGTGTGTGTGGGTGTGGGTATGGGTGTGAGTGTGGGTGTTCCTTAACTATATCACATTTGTCTTGGTCTTGTGTCATTAGAAGTATTGCTCATAAATTTCGCATTTAATTACAAAGCTACGCTTTGGCATATGAACTGGGCTGTGGAGAGCGAGCTTAAGTGGAAAATACATATATATAATACAAATACATTGTATATAATTCTATACGCGTAAATGAACGTCGTGAAGCAAGTTCCATGTTTCGATGGCAACTTTGTTGCAGCGCCAGCTGCCAAAGGCGCTGACTCACTCGCTCGGACGCAGGCGAGACAAATTGCGTGCGATAATTTAATGTCATGATTTTTGACAAAGGGCGTCAACAGCTCACTTACTCCGCCCCATTCCGGACCGCTCCGCACCACTCGGCTCCACTTCACTCATTCGTATTGTCTCTTGTTTTACAGATTTGTGCTGCAACTAAATAACTCATCGCCCCTGACGATTCTCTTCTCAATGCCCGTGGCACGTCAGCTTTACTACAATCAGACAGGTAAGGTTCTATCTTCCCATCATCCATTTGCCAGATTTTCATACCCAGCTTTCCACATTTGGATTGGCAGCAAACGTGCTGCGCCTCGCCGCGCCCAACAAGGGCCCCACCGTAGGCCGGCTGGTCCTGCCCTGCGCCCTGCGCGGCCAATACGATCTCTTCGTGCAGGCACGCCAGGCAGGCGCCCTCAAACTGGAGGCTCAGGCCAAACATCCACATCAGTCCTGGCCCCTGCTCAATCAAACAAATCGCATCGCCATCCGTACCCAGAATCGTGTACGCAAGCGTCAGCTGATCATCAAATGGGAGCGCAGGTGGGTCAAGTATGGGGGCCCTACGTTTTCTGCCTATAATTAAGCTTGGGTTAAGGGAAAGGAGTATGCGCACAATAATCGTATACAGTTGAAATTCAATAATAGATATGACCCCCCTATTTATTGATTATATTTTAATAAACATTGCCAACACATGTAACAAACATTTTAACACTCATTCACGAAGTGAAGTGAGTATATGGGTTTTGTGCATCTGCCCGCATGATTGCAAACTATTTCGCCGACAGCCCAAGATAAAATATGTATCCAAAAGAAGTGTAACTAACCACACATTATATATATATATACATATTATAAAGTTGAAATTTATTTATTTTTATTGAGGTACTGGTTGAGTGGCCTCTTCTATTGAATGCACAAAAATGATTTCAACGAAAATTTAATTCCTAAGGATTGAAAATACATTTTCGATATTGCTGCGAGTCTGTTAAAGTAAAAGTCAGTTAAAGTTCATAGTCGCCTGATCAGTAGTAGATCAAAAAGGTTTATCTGCACCCATTCGGGACAAGAAAATACTGGAAAACTGGAATCATCTAGAGTTTATAGCCATAAATTCAAATCGACATTATTCATTTGCAATATTAATTTACAATGAATATTCTACAGCAGGAAAGTTTTAACTTGTTTTGAAATAAAAAAAAAATAATAAAAACAATAAAATTGTACAGTTGAGTTACTGTAATCCTCACCTCTCTTAAAAGCTTCATCTGTAAGTTTTACAAGTTCTCTGCAGTGAGTACATATACATATTCAGTATTTATATATATGTCGGAGAATTATGTATATAAAGACCTCAATTGGCAATATCGATAGCTACATGCAGTGGGTGGCAGTTAGGGTTACTCTAATTACTGAGTGTAATCCGTGTTTGTAGTGTTGGAAAGTGGCAATGAGTGAGGTTGCCAGAGCAAAAGAAAGTTTTAGAGTATGACAATTAGCAATTAAAGTGAAACTGAATGAACTAGAATGAACACATGTGCGCGTAATTCACAAAGCTCCAGGGGCATGCGCAAAAGAAGGACGGATCCGGTCATTAAAGTGACGTCATTTGCATCAGACGATGCGGATGGAAATGTAGATGATGACCCGACATAGATATACACATGTCTCTTTTGGGAGATTGAATTTTTCAATTAAATATATATAGTCAATACCGAATGATGAAAACTTGTTTACAGTTGCCTCTTACTTGAGACGGAGGCTATAAGCAATAAAATGACAGTGACATTACAGTTAGCCCATAAGATAATCATACCTGAAATAGAAATCTCATTTCGAAATGCTAATGCTTTCTTCTTTACAATCTACTCAGTAAATTTGACTACCATGCCATGCACTACTGTTTGGTCATTCAACGTGTCGACAGCTCAAATAGTTCCAAGGACTTCAAAAGCTTCTGCGAAGCCATCTACGTCTACACACGGCAGCAGCAGCATTCCCGCACCTCTTCCGGTTCGTGCTCGGGCGGCAGCAATACCTTGGACCTAGTGTGGTCAAGGTCACCGAAGCGAGCTCGTCACCTGAATCCGCAGCACAGGTTGCACATTGTTTGCACTGGAGCCCGCACGCAGCAGCAGCTGCGCGGGCTGCAACCGAACAGCAGCTATAGACTGCAACTGTTCGGCGTGCACCAGCGACTGCAGAACCTGACACTGGGCCTGGCCAGCATTCAGGTGCACTTCAATCGCACTCACCCAACGGAACTACGACAGCACGCACTGGCACTACTCAAGATCGGCGGACTGCATGGCGTCCAAGTGTACAGCTACAAGGTGCCAGCTACCAACCCCCCACCCAGCTTTATGCGCTATCTGTTATTGCCGTGCACCGGCAGTGAGATCCGGGTGAAGCTGCTGCGCCAGCATCGACAGGTGGCCAACGTCGAAAACATCTACTCGCCCACCTACATCAAGCTGGAAGGCGTGCAGCCCGGCGAGCGTTATCTGATGCGCTTCCAGCCCAGCAGCGAGGACGAGACGCTGCGAGCTCAGAAAGTGCGCGTAAGTTCATTGAAAGTGATAGAAGTTTTCAAAGATATCAAAATGTTGAGTTTCTACTGTTCCGTGTCTTACAGCTGGCTCTCAGCACGGAACGCCTGTTTCGCGACTTGCCGGAGCTGCCGGATAACACAACGGTATTTAATGTTCGAACGCGCTGCACCAGCGTAACAATTGCATGGCACGGATCGCCAGACGAGCGGGCCTTGAGGTAGGTGGAGCTACGAGGAGAAATAATTTAGAATAGCTTCTTAATACAGTATGTATTTCGTAAGTAGTAAATCAGTTAATGGTATCACTTGTTAGTGGTCTCTGCATCAACGCCTCCTGCCTGTTGTGTATGATAGGGTTAGCAGTTGCTGCCTCGAATTTTCTTTCACATCACATCCACCTGGAGGAAGACCCCAATTTTTGCATACCCTGAACCCATTGAAAATGGGAATTCAGGGTATAATGTTTTTGTAAAAATGTATGTAACAGGCAGAAGGAGACGTCGCAGATCCCATAAAGTTTATATATTCTTGATCAGCACAAAAAAATAAGTTGATATAGCCCTGTCCGTCTGTCCGTCCGTAGGTACAACGCGTCGATCTCAGTAACTATAAGAGCTAGAGACTTCATTCTTTTTAGTTATATTCTGAAAGTTTTATGGCGATAGTCCATCTTGAAATGGAGTTATAAGCATCCAAAGTTCAGCCCATCCCACCACCAAACCACGGCAGCAACTGCGTAGTTAGCAGAGCGCGCGCATATACGTGCTTAAAGAAGAAGAGTATCATATTTTTTGCAGGGCTCAGGGTATCTCGTAGTCGAGCAATCTCGACTAGAGCATTCTTACTTGTTCTGCATGGATAGGTATAGGACAGATTTGAGGCTTGTTAGTTAGGTTGACCTATCTTATTCCAGATTATATTGTAATATTTTACATCATATAGTCTCATAATGCCTTATTTAATGTATCTGTATTCTCTTGCGACAGCTACTGCGTGATTGTTTTTAGTCTGCCGCAGCGCAGCGTTGACTTCACAAACTATTGCATGGACTTTGGAGCGATGCGGATAACGCAGCACAAGAACTTCAAGTACATACGCTGCCGCGAGAAGCTACCCAGGTGAGCAGCGGGAAAATACTTAAATTGCAGAAGCTTTTAGTTTTCTCTCAATTGCAGCAATGCGGACAAGTTAGAGACAGAGACGATACTCAGTCTGACGCCCGGCGACAGCTACTTGATCTATGTTACCGCCAACCTAAGCATAGGCAAGCCGCTGCCCTATCAGACGTTAAAAGTACATACGGGCAGCCAGTGTCTGGAGCTCGACTCTCAGGAGCAGCCAGAGTACGACTAATGCCACATGTATGCCACATGGCTTTGAGAATTCTGTGCGTATGCGCAGTGCGCCTATATAAGCGCTATATATGGAGAAACAACTATGAAAAACTATCCGTCGTTGTAAAGCTACCTAATTCACGAAACTAAACTAAACTAAATTATGCAATACCATAATATACTATAACTATGCGGGTTTTTGCGATAAGCTTAAAAGACTATAATTTAGGAAAACATAGAAATGAGTGTGTGTGAGTGTGCGTGTCTGGGAACGCATTTGTGCTAACAACAAATTCCAAGTATTTAGACATTTTTCTATAATTTGTTCATATGGAACATCTTTTTTTTTTTTCGTTTTGTTTTTGTGTAATTGTTTACGATTGTGTAGGTTGATTGTTCAATAATCAATCTTTGCAATCCTTTTTAATTTAGCTTAGAGTTACGCATAAGCTTTTGCTGTTAAGTTTAGTTTAGCATTATATATTTTCAATTTACACTAATTATAATTTAGGTAAGCATAAATATATATGAAAATATCTATATAGACAAACAATAGCTATAAATGTACGCTAGTTATGCATTGACAGCGTTGTATTTTTTGAAGCGACTTAAGCGAAACACAAGCTCCTCCTAAGATAACATTTATAAAGCAAACTAAATAACTAATGTGGACAATAAACTGTGCTATGTAGTAATACAATTGGCCAATGCATATATTTAAAATACTCACGAATCATATTGTATGAATAAATAAATCAGTCAAAATCAAATTTCAATATGCTATTCATTAAATTATGTCGAGCTAGAGATACTTAATCTCTGATATGAAACTATATACTTCGTTTAAAGTCTACAATCCCACGGAAAGTCTCGGTAAATGAACTACCCATTGCCTACACCGATCTATTCATCTACTCTATAAAGATAAGCCCCACATCGTATGCATATAATGTTGTCAACTGCAAAAAAAAAAGTATTGAAAATTACTGGACCACATTCATCGCCTCTTCATCAGCATCAACCAATAGGATCTACTAATAAGATATCGGTCAGCTTCCATGTGTATGACATCAGCTGCACGATGGCAAAATAAGAACGTTTTGAGTCGTCGAGTCAAAGTCATCCATGCTTGTCCCTATGGAATATCGCGTAGATATTTCTACAAAGTTAAATCGACCAGACGGACTAACAGACAGATGGACGGACGGGCTGACGTACAGGGCTATATCAACTTATTTTATTATACTGATCAAGAATATATATACTTTATGCGACGTCTCCTTCTGCCTGTTACATACATTTTCACAAAACCATTATACCCTGAATTACCATTTTCAATGGGTTCAGGGTATAACAAAAAGTTTCCAGCGGGATTTGAAACCTAGTCATTTAACTATAACATGTAATGGTTAGCTAAACCCAAATATGTTCACTGCTACACATCACACAATTCAATAGAAATTCTTAGAATATTATAGCATGCAGCCTTTGTATGTAGGCATAGAAAATCAATCAGCTGTTTGCACAACAGTTTGTTGCTTAGCGAAATATTTCGTTTATTAAATATTTATTAAATAAATAAAGTGCATCTACGGGAACGGAGTATCTTGCAGTTAGTTGCGCCTATCTGCAATGTTCTTACTTGTTTTTTATACCCTGAGCCCATTGAAAATGGGAAATCAGGGTATAATGGTTTTGTTAAAAGTATGTAACAGGCAGAAGGAGGCGTGGCAGACCCCACAAACTATATATATTCTTGATCGAGCAGTCTTGGCTCGGTCGAGCAGTCTCGACTAGAGCTTTCTTACTTGTTTTTTGTGAAACTATATAATTAATATATAAGTAGACTTTGGAGTCAATGCGGTTTCCCCTGTTCCAGTTTGACAGTACGGCCACTATGTTGCTTAAAGTATTTTATTTGATTTCTAGTTTCCTAATAATATCTCATGGATATACACGTATCTTTAGTATAAAATGCAAAATATTAAATCGGACCAAGTTCGACATAAAAGAGTGTGCTCTAAAAGAAATGGCCGTCGGACTCCTCAGTGTTAATGAGTATTTGAAAGTGGACCAGCCACCAGACCCAAACTGGATGGTTACTTTCGGCTTATGGAAAGATATAAGCGGATATAAGCCATTTTGACAAAACATATTCTACGACTTTTGCGGCGAAATGGTTTCTTATTTAGTTATTTATTTATTTCATAGGGCTATTTTACCCTTCTCCAATTTAAATCACAGTTGTGCCTTCCATGTAAATCCATGTAAAAAATTATTGATCTTTTTGAAATACTATTAATGTACGTTGTTTCTCATTTAGCATGATATAATTATAAAGGACAAAATGTTTACTACTATACCAATACCGAAGGGGCGTTATACATATGTAATCTGAAGGTAGCCAACAACTGCTATTATGCGATCGATCTACGATTTTACATATATGTGGATGTAAAAGAAATGCTTCGAAAGAAATCCGGCTAAGAGATATACAATAGTCATTGCACTAACAACTGCTTTATTCTTCTCGGTAAAACTGTATAGTAGTCATATAATGATTAGATTGTAATTCTGTAGAATTAAAAGATTTTTTCATACATTTTAACAAATCAGTTATATCCTGATTTCCCATTTTAGATGGGTTCAGGCTGTAATGGAAAGCTCATTAGAAAAGATACCTTTGATCCTCCGAGGTATATCTATTATTGAGCTATCTGTCCGTCTGCTTATTCTGCCATTCTGAGAAATTTGATATATAACTTCTTAAATATATTTAACTCTTTTGATTACTTTCCCAACGCGTTTTAACTAAATCGTTTGTATTTTAATAACTCTTAGGACTCCGAATTTATCTCTTATGTTATTTATTTATTTTTTTGTCAAGTTTTTTTTTTTTTTTTTTTTTTGTTGGAAAACTTCTTAGTAGACTGTGTTATCTTTCCCAGTAAAACATATTCACAACACAAGTGCTTTGAATAAATAATATTTCTATTTTGGTGCTCAGCAATTATAAGAATCATGAAAATAAAACTTAAGTCTTACTTATTCTAGCAGCTGTTGACCACTGCTACTTGATTTACGATGATATCAGTTTGATTGCTCAATTAGTTATGATGTGAACCAAGCAAATGCTCCACAGATATACATTTATAATATTTATATGTATTATATTATACACATAGATTAATTTGACAACGTAGCGCCGATAGTAATCAATTGCGCTTCTAAGCGATAGATAACAGTCAACGATAGCTGGCGATAATCATTCACAACACGTTCAACACACAATAGTAGGAGGTGACAGGTGTAATAAGCAAGAAAATATTTGAATTCTCCTCAGTCTCTAAATATTCGTTCTGATTGACGCCCGCTGAAAGTTTAAAATTTTCTGTTGCATACTCTCGGGCGGCGGCTTAAATGGCATCGCGAATGCTAATTATTGACACATCGGACGAATTCCATCCGCTGCTGAATGCAAGTGATCTCTGTCAAATACATAGCACGCCACGTTATATATTCACCTTTTTGGTGTCGGTGCTTTTCATTTGCACCTTCGTGGGCAACATAAGCGCGTTGTTTGTGAATTCGAGCCGAAACTTGAGACCCTTCTTTCGCGCCTGTCTTATCTCGCTAGCCTGCAGCGATCTCATCTACTGCATCAACTTCACCACCTCTAATATGGCATTCTTCACAGCTGACTATCTTGAATTCTGGGTGCGATCCTTTGCTCATATAGACAACTTTTCGACACCTGTGCTAAATTTGGTTGTTTCAGATACTTGGCTCCTTCATGTGTAACTTTGTGCCGTTCGTCAACACCACAACAGTGTTGTGCAGCAGCTTTATGCTTGTGGCGATTGCGCTGGATCGATATATGTCAATAAGGCGCGCTACTGTCGGCATTTGGAATCCTCATTGGGTATTCTGCGCTCTCTGCATCGGTGGCATTTGGTTAGCCTGCATGGGCGTGGCTGTGCCTCTCTTCTTTATCTACAAGCCGATCCGTGTCTATATACAAACCACAGGCGATCTGATAGAGAGTGAAATAAAACAAGTGATGATGTGTGTCGGCAGAAGGGTGAGTGAGAAGTACATAGCTGCACAAAGCTATGCGCTAGAATGCAGTGAGTCAGCAGAATTATTAATAGTGAGTAAATCATTTATAATGACGGACTACGTATTCTTAGAAAATGACATAATTATTAATATTAACTAGAAATATTTTCGCCTTCTTGTGCGACTCATTTGAAACAAGCAGGCTTCTGACACAATATAACAGAACAATTCAATTAGACGGCGATTCGCTGAAATGGACTCAACATGTCGACATAAAGGATATTCGACAGTTATCCTCATAGTTGAATAATTCAAAAGTCAGCCACTCCATGAATTGTTCAGCGAGTCAGTATTAAATAGATGGGATTATAGCGATGGCCCTAATTAATTGTGACAGTCCCGTCCTCCCATTGACATGTTTTCGTTATCTGAACTGCTCACTAGCTTTTTATGCTGCTTACATGTGTTTCCTAATCTAATCTAATCGGCCAATCAATCGATTCACTTTCATTTATATTTGTACGTGCTCACAGACTCAAATCGGCGTCTATAACGGAGTTTCGCTCAGCCTCGTCTTCGTGCCCTGCATTGTGGCCTTCATCTTTCTTCATGTGACGATAGCGCAGCAGTTGTGGCAGCGACGCCATCAGCTGCGCAGCTTGAAAAAACAGGGGCAGCAGCAGCAGCAGCAGCAGCAACAGCTGTGGCTTGACTATCCGCTGGGTAATCGAGAGACCGCCTACGCCCTCATGAGTGCTTTCAGTGTGGCATACAGCTTTCATTCGAGCGCCACGCAGATAAAGATGATGCAGCATCCGATGCAGCCGCAGCAACAAACAAAACTGACTCCTGCGGCTGTGGCACGTGTGGCGCGGCATCGCCGCATGGTGAGGGTCGTGCTGCTAATGATGGGCGCTTTTATCTGCCTGCGCCTGCCAGCCTGGATCTTTCTTACGATGCGCGTGTATGGGTCGTTTTCTTCGCCTACGTCCTGGTTGTTCTACTTCAGTTTCGGGCTGCTCAATCTGACCAGCTGCGCCTTGAATCCGCTCTTTTACACATTTCTGCCCCAAACGCTACGAGTGCTGTCGCAGCTCAAGCTAATGCTCTGCTGGCTCTTCTGCTGCGGACGTACGTCAAACTTCGAGTCGGATGCATCCATGCCAAGCGAATCGGCAAAACAGTCCACGCCTGCTCTGTGTTGTGGCCTACGCGTTACCTGGCGCTGCCAACTGAGATCAAAGCAGGCAGCACCCGAAGATA
The DNA here is from genome assembly GCA_035047405.1 of Drosophila stalkeri. NCBI lineage: Eukaryota > Metazoa > Arthropoda > Insecta > Diptera > Drosophilidae > Drosophila > Drosophila stalkeri. Next base: position 27,273,738 of record JAWNPR010000090.1, read on the forward strand.
AGGATCCTGTGTCTGTCATAGAGTTACCTTCCGCTGCCAGCAGCCAACCTAACGACACCTTCAAGGGCTTCAGCATCTCCGAAGGATGATCGCGACGAGTGCAAGCGACAGTGTCAATCAAATCTTCCCGCTGAATCAACTGCGTCACAAATCAAATTGTGCTGTTGATTAATATACATATATCACACCAGGCAATGAACTGTTGTTGACTGCTCGAGAGGTCCCAGTGTTCATTCATTTTACTGATATGCCTCAACGATATCTCGTGTTTTGAATATTGTAATAAATTTTAAATAAAGCTAAACCTTTAATAAACGCCTTTTTATTATTAGGAGAATCGTGCAATAATATTCTATTAATGCCTTTCAATGATATATATGAGTAATATATCGATATATCGAGTAATATATAATAAAACATTATGCTTTTAATAGTTTCTAAAGCATCATTTTTTTTTCATCTGGCAAAAAAACGTAGTTCTTTGAATGGAGGGTTTAAAAATAATCCAACCAAATGAATTAAAGTTGGCTGAAAACGCTTCTCTAAAGAATTTAATGTTTTCTCTTTTACATGTTTCATAACACTGGATATATGTATTATGATGGGGCTCACTAGGAGCAACAACAGAATTTGATACGTCTAAAATAAGAGTTTTTTTATTACAATGAAAAAATAATTACACGTGGTTACTAATCTAAAATAAGAGAATCAACAATTAAATGTTCATACCCCTATTCTTCACACAGTTCAGACTTTAATTATAATTATATTTGTTGTGTATGCTAATTATTATTTAGCTTAAGATTAAATTTACAATATTTTTGAATATTATTAATATTTATTTAATTTCTAATTTAACTTCACTTCTATAATGTTCTCTTTAACTATCTCTTGTTCCAATGTACTTATTCGACATCTGATCTTATTCGATAGGTGATTAGTTATTATAATCGCTATGTGGCTCCATTTACCCAACACCTGAACAGTGGAGTTACATATGCATCTATGCAAAGCTCACAAACATATGATCAGTGAAATATGCATGTACACAAAGCTTACATATATTTCACCTTTACAATGTTTTTTAGTTTTTCATACCATATGTGTGGTTGGATCTTTTTCAGATGACAAGTTGCCAGAACAATCTTTAAAAGGTTTTAGAAACGCAATTAGACTTTCTATTAAACTGAAATCAATATCACCTATACGTTTAAGCTCATTTTTCGATAAAAGTAAAGTTTTTATTTCTAGCTGGACCTCAAAAATGCTTTCATGCTTAATAATAAAAATAGATTTAATTCCAACGCAGTTTTTTTATATCTTGCTTTAACGATTTGCTCAGTTTATGGTTAAGTTCTGAATGCTTAAAATATTTGACAAGATGCGTTCTTTATCAAAGATTTAATTTCTTCAATGGGATTCTATTTCATAACATCGTCTATAACTAAGTTCTCTTATAACATAACTAAGTCTCTTAAAATTATTATACCCTGAACCCATTGAAAATGGGAATTCAGGGTATAATGGTTTTGTGAAAATGTATGTAACAGGCAGAAGGAGACGTCGCAGACCCCATAAAATATATGTATTCTTGATCAGCACAAAAAAAATAAGCCCTGTCCGTCTGTCCGTCCGTCCGTCCGTATGAACGTCGAGATTTCGGAAACTACAAAAACTTTTTTTTTTCGATAGTTCATCCCATTCCTTATTTATCATTAAAAAAAATCGAAAATTCGTTTACCTCTTTTACGTTTTTCGAGCATAACTTCTACACCGTTTTAGCTAGAGACTTCAAATTTGTATATTTATATAGATATTATGGATACGCAGATTTTGTAATTTTCAGATGCCATGCCCCCTTCGCCCCCAATTTGACTAGTTATTTGGCAAATAGACAAATTTGAATTCTAATCAATATAATATAATAATATAATATATATATATATATTATATAATAATTAATATAATAATTTTGAAAGTTTCATGAAGATAGTCCATCTAGAAATGGAGTTATAAGTGTTCAAAGTACAGCACATCCCACCCCCAACCGTCGGCAGCAACTGCGCGTTTAGCAGAGCGCGTGCTTATACGTGCGTAAAGAAGAAGAATATTAATTTTTTTGCAGGGTTCAGGGTATCTCGTAATCGAGCCGTCTCGACTAAAGCCTTCTTACTTGTTTTCTTTTTCTTTGTAAATGTGTGGGCAATAATAATCGAGATGGTCGATAACAAAATTATTCGATTGTGGTTACGAAGTTAAGAAAATTAAATTTTAACGGAAAATTGTGTTGTCATATGTCCAAATTATTTTGAGTAAAGCGGGTTGAGTGGCGTAACCCACAACCGCCCGCACCTAACCGTAAATTCGATTTTAAAGCCCAATAAAAGCCCGGCTCGTGCAAAAATTAGATAATTTTTAGCTGCAGTTGAATTTAAGATCAACGAGTCTTTTGTTACTAATGCAAGTTGTTTTTTATCTAGATCATCAGGAACTTTTTTGGAACAGTCTCTGATGCAAAGTTAAATGTTGATTGATTAGATGGAGCAACAAAAGCGCATTTGTGCCGAGCAAGTGATGTGGAGTCGTGCTTTGCGCGAAAAGCAACAACCAGCTTGCATGTGGAACAGAATACATAATCCAAACATTTTAACAGAAAAATGTGTTGTCATATTTCCAAATTATTTTGAGCAAAGCGGGTTGAGTGGCGTATCCCACAACCGCCCGCACCTAACCGGAAATTCGATTTTAAAGCCCAATAAAAGCCCGGCTCGTACCCATATCTCTCTAAATTTGTAGCTGAGATGTGACGATTTAACCTTATTATATTTATAATCATAAGAACCACAATGAAATGAATTTTGCAGTGCCTTAATTAATTTATAGTCTAGCTATAAAGAAGTTGAATGTGCTCCATATTAAATTTGACTGTACTATGAAATCAAAATTATACAGTTATCATAGAGCCCCATTAACTTTTCAATAGACTTCTGATGTGGCTTTTTCCTATTTACCAAACACATGTATAAGGAGCTCGACAGTGACAAAGTTTCAAACTGAAAGCTGTAGAAGATATAACCTTTTCTTACTTACCATGCCTCAATGTCAGCAAAATAATATTTCACGTTGTGAGCAAGAAATTATGTATTGCAATTTAGGTATTTACCTAATTACAAATTATTGCCGTTTGCGATGAAAAATTGTCTCAGAAACCCTAAAATATACGTAGTATATCAATATATACGTATATTTATTGTTTGAATTTACATATAGAATACTCTATATGAAAGGGAATTTTATATTACGCAAACTTAGCATGTATAGCTGTGTGGGAAATATAACGTTAGTTAAACTGATAACAAGATCTAATCTGCATTCTTAATTGCATTAAACAATATTTAAATTTGAAAGAGATAAAAGGTTATAAATGTTATGTACGTTGAAAAAAATATTTGGCACTGTGTTATATATATATATATATATATATATATATATATATATATATATATATATATATATATACATCATCAATGATATACTTATATATAAATAGTTTACTCATCTTATATGCAAGTCATTTATGAAAATAATATAAATACAATAAATAATATTGTACTGGAGTCAAGCTAATATTAGGACTCTTCATAATTATACTCTCAATATAAATAATTAATTGATATAATTGAATGTGCATACAAATGCGATATTTAATACAATTTCCGTTTTAGAACAATGGGGTCTGGACTTGTTTTTAGATAACATCACTCTAATTAATGTCAAAAATTGCTGAAGCGAACAGAAGCTGCAAAACGATTTATCACGCTCCTATTGTGAATTCAAAGCAATGAATGAGCATAACAAAAGCTCTCTCTCTCTCTCTCTCTCTCTCTCTCTTAATCTCTCTTGGCTCTCTGTCGCTGCGAACAGCTGTTTGTGGTGCTCGTAAGCATGACTCAAAAGCTGCATCAGTTTTGTTGCTCAGTTGTTGATGGCGTCTCGGGCTGAGCGGTTTGGTTTGGAATTGTTGGCTGTTGCAGACATCGCGCGCTTAGACGTTAACAGATAAAAGGCAGCCAATCGGGTGAAATCAACAGCAACAATAACAACAATTATAGGCACTGCGAACGGGTCGGTGTCTTCTTTAATCGGTGTTCGTTGTTCGCTTTTGCAGCGCATGCTAAAAGTGTACGAAAATTAGTGAGAAAACACAAAAATAAAATATTATACAAAATCAAACAAAGCGAAATGTAAATGTAAATAAATGAGGCCAGACCACAAAAGAGATTCGCGAATTATGGCGCACACCAGTTTATAAATACCCAAGCGGGGGCTAGCGAAGGAAAGAAAAGAAGGGAAGAAAAACAAATCCCGAGGAACGAGAATAAAACGCAACGAAAGTTCACAGCTTTAAACAATCAAATTTAATTCAATTCAATTTGTTTGTGTAAGGTAAAATACTCAGTTTAAGTAAACCACTTCTGTAAGCGTAGGCCTCAATCGAAACACAAACCAGTCGCGTTTGATACACATTTTGTCAGTGCTGGAAAATAAAAAACAACACAAAATGATCCAAATAAGTAAAAAAAAAAATGTAATAAAGACCAAAAACACGTTCCCGCATTTCACTTGGCCAATACTTGTCGCCGCATCTACACGCATGCGCAACTGTCGTGCCGAAACTTTTCAGCGTTGGCGTCGCCTTGCGAAATCTGAATTACGGTGTGCCGACGTCGACGTTAACAGCGGCTGCGTCGTCGTCGTCGTCGTCGTCGCTATCGTAGCTGTTGCTGCAGCTGTTTCACTTTTCTTCTCTTCTTTGGCTGTCAAACAACCGTATTGTTTGGCTTGACATTCTAAAGCTTCCTCGCGCCCTCTCCCTCGCACTTGTGCACTCCAATAGTCAATTGCCGTTTGTCATGCAGCGTACAAAGCATACGCAAGACGTCTTTGGGCCTGGTTACGCAGCGCTTTCATTTGTTTTAGCCGCATTTGGCATTTCGGTCAGTTGCTGTCTGTCTCTCGATTTATTTTCTGTTTTCATTTTTCCGTTTCTGTTTCTCTTTCTATCAGTCGTGTGTTAGTTCTCGTTCAGTGGCCGCATGCATAATTAGCTAATGCTAACTGAAATCAAGCATATAAATAAGAAGTAAGAATGCTGCTGTCGGGCACTACTGACTGAATAATACTCATTTGGAACAGCTTAAAATCAACTTAATCTTTGTTGGTAATCTGCAGTATTTCTGCATCTCTAGCTCCACATACCCATAGGCAATTTATAAGTTGCGGGGATCACCACGCACCTAAACACACGTACAGTTTTTTGGTACGTCGCTAGATGAGGTCAACATTAGGTCAATTATATTATTTAAGAGAAAGATAACGTTATACGCTTATGCATAACTTATCATTGGCTGTACTGACTAATCTATAGTCCAAGAGAAAATCTTAACACATTATCAGAGGATGTAGGGTAACATTTTTATGATACTGTAAAGTGTATATTGAATAGAGTAGAGTAAATAGGCTATAATACGTGACTTAAATGCAATGGAGACAAATCTGAAGTCGTTTGCCCTCATACACGACTCATTTGCAAGTTTCTATGTATTACTGACACGTTAAATTGTTGTCATCTCACACCTTTAAAAAACTTCCTAGGTTCAAAGGTTTCTCAGTAAGAAATTGAATAAAAAGCGATTAAAATTCCACACACAGCATTCAGTCTCTATAGGATGTATTAACGATAATATATTTTATACAACTTGGATTTTTGTTCATTTGGAATTAAATTCTTTTAATTGACTTAAACTGGCACCTAGCTTACATTTGCAATCTCGTATTTGAGTGTTTTTGGCAAAGAGTAAGCGATTTCATAAGAGTTGTGGGTGTTTGTTTGTCTTTGACGAACATTTTCTTGACATTCGACTTTTCCTTCTCTCCTTTTGTTATTTATCTCTCTTATTGGAAGAAGCTGTATGAGCGACCAAACAATCACAAATAAAGCACTTTAACCTATTTTTAAAATGAATGAATAACTTTATCAAATCAATTTTCGTTTAGATACTGAGAGTACTATTTCTACTGAATAAACCACGCTAAAAATTTATTTTTGTTAATTGTAAATGATTTTCAAAAATAGACTCTAGTCACATGCACTCTTCACACATATAGTGCATGCATCCGATTTCATAATATGTGAAAATTAATCTTATGTGAAAGAAGACGTTTTTTAGTTAAGGAAACGACACATTATGTTAAGCATCCCCACTCCATTGAAGTCACTTTCCTTTTCGCTGGCTCTTCATAATTATAAAACAAGAAAATGCTTCGACAAGCAGCGTGACGACTGCACCGTTATTTAATAGTATCAAAAATAATAAAGACAAGACAAGACGGCTGCATAATCGAGAGACTGGAACTGGGTTGTATTCGGTATTTAGCACATTTCTCCAAAACATATTTTATAAAAAATATAATTTCTAAAGAAAGTGAAAGTTTTCTCTGATGGTTATTTATTTTTTATGGGGCGCGCAAGTTATTTGATTGCGTTACGGCCTCTTTGAGGGCCTTTGTGGGCTCTATGGGATTTTTTGAGTAATTGCCTGGGCTTCAAAGTCGCGTGCTTTGAATCATTAATGAAAACAAGAGAAAGAGAGGAATGGAGCAAGAGACAGAGAGGAATGAATCCGACCTTTAAACATGCATACCTATATGTCAATAAGAGTTCAGGATTTGCACTTTGTTTACCCTACTAATAAAACTCCGAACTAAAAGCCCTAACCTTGCTCAAAAAACAAAATTCAAACAGGTTTTTTTTTTTTTTGTGTGTGTGTGTAAGTTTTACGTTTTTCTCAGTCTCCACTGAACATGGTTGTGGCTTTGTTTTGCCCATATATACTTTCGATTTTCGCATAAATCGAAATCACAATATGAAAAGCAGAAAACACAGTTTACAATTTACAACAATAAAAGATACGGTTCATTTTTTGTGACTCGTTGTTGTTGTTTATCTTTCAATTTTCTTCTTTTTCTTTGCGGGCAAACCCTACTTACTTATTTCTTATTACACGCCATCTCGTTGACGATTTCACTGTGACTCTGCATGCCTGAGAGTCTGTGAGTCTTCGTGTGTGAGGGGGCAATGTACCAGCGCGCCTCGTTCCCCGGCACACTCCCTCTTTGACACGCCTCTTTCTCCCTCTTTCCCCCCCCCCCTCTCTCTCTCACACACACACACACACACTCTCACTCCCTCCCTCCCTCATTCTGTCTTTGTCAGTCCGTTAGGCAAAACGCTACTGCAATGAGCCACCAATTAGCAATTACCATGCGAGCTGCGCAAATGCTGTGTGGCATTGAGTAGCGCGCCAACCATTCGACGCCCGTTTCTGACCCCCTCGACCGAATCCCCACGATGGCCCCAGTAATCGGTAACTACATTGAATATACGCATAATGGGCACACACAAATGGTCTTAAGGTTAACCGCCAAATGCACGACAACCGAATCAAATATATGTTATGTATTATTTTATATTTATATATATTATATATTTAATGAAAAACATTTTTTTCTTTATTTATTCATGCCAAATCATATTCATGGAAATAAATGCGCAAATTACTTATATGTTTTAACAATTCCTTTGTTTTAAAAATAAGAATAGTTATGATCAACGAATTGTATACTCGTTCACAAAGCTAAAAGATCTAGGATCTAGATCAATGTTTAATGTATTTGTGGCGATATTGGTAAATATTAAATACGCGAATGGGTCAAATTGATGAAACGCAGTATATTTCAGTATATTAAAAAAAAATAAAATAAAAAAAAAAACAAGTAAGAAGGCTCTAGTCGAGACTGGAAGTACCCTGAACCCTGCAAAAAAAAAACTTATATTCTTCTTCTTTACGCTCGTATAAGCGCGTTCATACGGACGGACGGACAGACGGACAGGGCTATAGCAACTTATATTTTTGTGCTTATCAAGAATATATGTATATACTTTATGGCGTCTGCAACGTCTCGTTCTGCCTGCTACATACATTATCACAAAACCATACACACACACACTCACACACATTTAATATTTTTTACTGTACCATTGGCCGAGTTCGACATTCGAATTTTTTATTTTTTATTGAATTTTGGAAACTGGAAATTTGTATGTTATTTTTTCATATATAAACATATGTAAAGCATAATAACTTAATATTTGTAAAAATCCATAATCTTTTTTAATGGGAAAGCATTAGATTTTAAAATAAGATTATGATGCAATTAACGTAATGTAACGAAAATTTTCTAATAATAGATGACAAATAGTCCATTATTATTTGGACTGTTCTGTAAACAACATGATAAGACTTGCTTATTCATGAAGAAGGTGGTTTTTGTTGACGTCAAAAATGTTGTTCAATTGAAGTGAATGAAGCTCACTGATTAACCGATTAGTTAAACCAGATTAAACACGACTCGTTATACAATGTTATGAATCAATCATAACATGAATCAATGAATCAATAAAATAGTCTAATTATCCCCGACGCAATATTATAAGCTCTTTCCATTATCGTAAACATGGCACCTATTGACACACAATGTAGTTCTTAATCACCTAGAATTCGAATATACTTTTGTTTGTCAAACGGAGAGTTGTAAACAAACTATCAATTTTCATTCCCATACTAGAATATATTGAACACGGCTTTTATGTGCATTAATCACATACAGTCTTACTGTATTCGACATCCAATTAGAATAAATTAAAGTATATATTTATTAACAATTCTTGTTGGAGTTGCTAGCAAAATCAATATGCCAATGCAAGTTTGACAGCACTTAAAAAGTCGGCAACTGTAAAATGTCAACTATGTTTAAGCACCCACAATACGGCAGTCAGCAGTGTCTCCATGTCTGTGTCTGTGTCGGTGTGTGTGCATGAGTGTGTGAGTGTATGTGTGTGTGTGTGTGTGTGTGTGTGTGTGTGTGTGTGTGTGTGTGTGTGTGTGTGTCTATGGATGGTGTCAACTCATGATGGCCATTAGAGACAAGTGCAATTGCAACTGCAACTGCAACAGCAACAGCTATTCCTGCACTTTGTGTGTAAGTAACGTGATTTATCTGTGACTTTTGCTTTTACAAGGGTATTATGAGTTTTTTAAAAGACATAATGACAGAATGACAGCATTTGGCAGCTAGTAGTAGTAGATCAGGACAATGACCTAACCGATCGCAGAAATTATTAGAGCTAGAAACTTGAAATTTTATTTGAGATCCGCAGATCGAGTATATAGCTAGTAAGAAGGCTCTAGTCGAGAATGCTCGACTACGAGATACCCTGAACCCTGCAAAAAAAAAAGGAATTCTCTTGTTCTTTACGCACGTATAATCGTGAAATTGCAGCTCTCTAGCTTTTATAGTTTCCCAAATCGCGGCGTTCATACGGACGGACGGACGATCAGACGATCGGACAGACCAATCAGACTGATCATGCGCTCTACCATGTCTCCTTTTGCTTGTTGCATACATTTTCACAAAGCCATTTTACCCTGAATTCCCATTTTCATTTTCAATGGGTTCGGGTTATAAAAAAAATGTAAAATTATATCTGTTTTAATGTCGCTTAAACACTATGTCTTAATTTAGCTATTTAATTATGTATCCTACATCTTGGGAGCTGGAGTCTTCCAACTTTGAGTTTCGTTGTTTTGAACTATCTCGTTAATAATTATATTTTGGATACACTCTTCAAAATTAAATGTAAATAAATGAGAGTTTCTATTATTACTAAACTGATACAAATCCAATGAAGATCATATGTACGACGATGCACATTCCACACAGTTGTGTGGCCTCAATGCTGCTTTGGAAAGCGCGGGAAACGTTACATTTGAGTTTTATATTCCCTTAACCCATTTAAAATGGGAAATCAGGTTACGTTAAATGAATGTAACAGACAGCATAAGGTGTGGCAAACCATAAAATATATATATTCTCGATCAAGCTAGAGACATATTTTATTTTATTATTTTTTTTTTTAGGTCCGTGTATTACACCGCATATTGAGTTTTTTTTTTTTTTTTTTTTTTTTTTTTTTTTTTTTAGAAATGCGACTCCCGTTTCAAAGTTATTGATAAAAACCGTTTATCGAGTTTCAGTTATAAAATTAGGTCTCGATCATCTATGTAGACTCTAGCCAAGTTTTTATATAGATAATAATTTAATACAATTTTGTTATTTTGTCAGATTTAGGCCCTCAATTCACCCCTATGTGTAAAAAATGTATATCAATTACTAGAGATATACATACATTTGAATGTCATGATCATAATATGGAAGTTTGATTACGAAAGAAGATTTATTCATTGAATAAGCTCCTACAACAGTGCCATATGCAGAGCAAGCGAGACAAAAGTACGTCTGCATATGCGTATTTCAGTGTGTGCGTGTGTGTGATTGTGCTTGTACCGTTTGTTACGCATGCAAAAACGAAAGACTAGAAGACTAGAGCTTTCTTACTGGTTCTGTCTGTTTAAATACATACATATGTATCTGCTTACTTGCATATCTGTATCTTATGTATCCCTGCGTAGATAGATAGACTATGGAGTATATCAAAACGGCGATCGGTCGGGACTCGAGGTTTCTGCTAGTCGGGTATCCTCTACAAGAGCTTTCTTACAACTCTATTATATTTTTTACTTTTTATTGTTTTGACCATTAGCTGAGACTATTTCATTTTAACAATTGTTGTTCAGCGGCTTTATCATATAATTTATACCATTTGATTCGAAATATTTTTACATCATTACAATCATTTGACTTTTCTGCCCTACGTATGACTTTTTATGACATTTTCTATTCTTATCAGAAAATTATTTGTTATTTGTTATAAATAATATATTATTGAAATGCGCATGAATATTTCAAATCTGCTTTAAAAGTAGTGATAAGTGGCGAATCACAATCTGAGCAACTTCGGAAACCTTCGTGTTTATTATACTATATTATTCAATATTCTTCAAACTATCAATATAACGCTTAAATGTTATTATTGACAATAAATAAACAAATAGAATTTTAAAAATGATATATATTTGCGTCTGTATGATCGGTAGTTTTCGTATGTTAAGTAGTCAAATATAATTATCCGTTTCTTAGATTCCTTTGCCTTTCATCCAATTTGTAGTTCAGTCAAGCTCCGACTTCCAGCTTCAATAAACATGTTTTTGCTGTTGCCCAAACAAGTTATCCAAATGATAATTTTGATGGTTAACTTTTGTAAAATACAAATAAACTACAGAAATGCACCCAATATTTGACCCAAATGCTGTTCCAGACTCTGTAAAACGTAAATTGACATAAGAATTATATATATATATATATATATATATATATATATATATATATATATATATATATATATATATATATATATATATATATATATATATATATATATATATATATATATATATATAGTTATGCATATATTTATAAGTACTTGAGACAGTAAACCAGTTAAGCATAATAATGACTGTTCATATTTCCTTTTGATTGGGTTTTTGTAGGTCAAGTGGAGACGCAGCGGGCCGCTGGTGGTGCTAGTGGAGTCTGTGCCACAGTTATGACACAGACAATGTCACAGCAGATGTGGCACATGCCAAGCCGGCATATCTGCTGGCTCATGGCGGCACTTGCTGTGGCTGGACTTGCGTCGAGCGATGGTAAGTGGAGTAAGAGCTCGGTCGAATCAGAAACATTTTAACTTTCATGCGCCCTTGGGACAGCTCTGCCTTTTCTTTACACAAATGCGCGGGCGCCCATCAACTGGACGCAGCCAGAACTGGACGACTGGAAGGTTGAGGTGCAGCCGCGTAGCGTGGTGCCACACGTAGAGTTCAAATACCACGCGAATCGCACCAGCACCGAGCCCGCCGATAGCGATGAAGAGTTTCTTGAACGATTGCGTGCTCTGCGCCAGAATCGCAGCTCGGCGCGAATGCTGTGGTACGATGCGGCAGCTGGAGATGGACTCACCTATCCGCCGTTTGTAGATAAGGCACTGAAGTTGTTCAATCTGAAGCAGGTTGCCTTTGAGATCGAGAACAGCGTGCTGTCCAAGGTCTCCTGCACGGCGTGCAAGGCTGGGGCTGGTCTACTCCAGCACTATATAAAGTCCGGTAAGACAGATGCGGAGCTCATGAAAATGATAGCCCAATACTGCACGAATCTGAGCATTCAGAGCCCACGTGTCTGCGAGGGAGTGGCCCAGCTCTTTGGCAGCGAGGTTATCTACGTGCTGCAGCGCGTCAATCTCGGCCCTGATGAGCTGTGCAGCTTTATTATAGGCGACGGCTGCGGCGATGTCTATAATCCGTATCACGAGTGGGAGGTAATATTTCCGCCGGTGCCCAAGCCGCCGAGGCTTTCTGAGCTGCCCGTGCCGCTGGAGGCAGCGCCCTTCTTCAAAGTGCTCCACATCTCCGACACCCACTACGATCCGCACTACGTCGAGGGCGCTAATGCGGACTGCAATGAGCCGCTTTGCTGCCGCTTGAGCAGCGGGCGACCTGCCAGCCCCAATGCGGCGGCCGGAAAGTGGGGGGATTATCGGAAATGCGATACGCCAAAGCGGACGGTGGACAACATGCTCGCTCACATAGCCGACACCCACAAGGACATTGACTACATACTCTGGACAGGTGACTTGCCACCGCACGACGTGTGGAACCAGACTAAACAGGAGAATCTAGAGATTATCAAGGAGACGGTCAAGCAAATGACCGAGAAGTTCCCCGGGGTGCCGATCTTTCCGGCCTTGGGCAACCACGAGAGCGCGCCCGTCAACAGTTTTCCTCCTCCGTATGTCAACCAGGTCGATATCTCCATCAACTGGCTCTATGACGAGCTCGACGTCCAATGGCGTCGTTGGCTACCGCAGAGCGTCTCTCACACGGTCCGTCGTGGCGCCTTCTACTCTGTTCTAGTACGTCCCGGCTTCCGCATCATTTCGCTTAACATGAACTACTGCAACAACAAGAACTGGTGGCTGCTTCTCAACTCCACAGATCCCGCAACGGAGTTGCAATGGTTTGTTCGAGCCTTAGATTACCATTTGAGAAACCAATTTGATTTGACTTCCAATCTCACATTCTTTTTAGGTTTATCTATGAGCTGCAGAGCGCCGAGTTCTCCAATGAGAAGGTCCATGTAATTGGACACATTCCACCGGGTCATTCAGACTGCCTGAAGGTCTGGTCGCGCAATTTCTATAAAATCATCTCACGCTATGAGAGCACCATCACCGCTCAGTTCTATGGCCACACCCATTTCGATGAGTTTGAAATGTTCTATGATCCGCATGATTTGAGTATGTTTATTGAGTTTAAATATATATATATATGCTTCTAATACATTGATTACACATATTTTAAAAAATTTTTTTTAATTGAATAACATTTGAAAGTGAACTTTGAATTTTAATTTTATATAAGGAATTTTTTTATATTATTTTTTCAATAGCGCACTCCAACAGCATTGCTTACATAGGACCCTCCGTATCGCCGTACTATGATCTGAATCCGGGATATCGCATTTACTATGTAAGTAATTTAAGATAGGAATATACACACTTAGCGAAAATATTTAGTTTTAAATCAAGCGAACTCCGCTGAAATAATTGAAATTTTATATTTTGTTATTAGATTTATAAATAACTTTGGCTTGAACAAACCTAGAAGTGAAGACGCAGATTCTCTAAAATTATTTAAATTATATTATGTATTAATATATATTTTATATATGTAATTTCTAGGTGGATGGTGATCACGATACAACGACCCGTCTCGTCATCGATCATGAGTCGTGGATAATGAATTTGAAGGAGGCAAATCTCTATGGCTATCCGATTTGGTATAAGCTATATACGGCCAGGGCTGCATACAATATGAAGGCGCTGCGACCCAGCGACTGGGACAAGCTGCTCAATGATCTGACCGACAATCAGGAGCTATTCGAAATGTACTATAAGTAAGTATAACGATTGTTGTTCATCCCCATATATAAACATATGTATTTTATTCAGAAATTATTGGAAAAACTCACCCGCGCGACCCACGTGCGATGCGGAGTGCAAGAAGCGCATGTTATGCGACTGCAAAAGTGGACGATCACACGATCGTCGACACTTTTGTGCGGATGTCGAGTCGAAAATCGATGAGGGTTCCTCTAAGTCATGGAAGTCGTGGTTCTATCGAGGACTTACCAATTCGTATGTATCGATAATGTAGTTTTCTAACTGTTTGTTCTACTTTGTGTTGGCTTGATGATCATTCGATGATTGTCTGATCATTGTCTGGTATTTGGTGTTCATTGTTGGTGTATTTTGATCGCCTTGTAATTGTTATATACACAATACTCTATATAATGGTATATATACTCATTCTCTCTGCTTTGGAATATTTCAATGGCAGCACTGGGGAGCAACCCGCCGAGGAGCAGGAAGTCAAAGAATCTAACGAGTTGGGTTTCGCTGATGTGGTTTATGGTGTATTTGGTTGAGGTCATACAAACACAGTATACTCTGTAAATATCTAACAATAACAATATCTATGCATAAGTACATAATAATATTAAAGCACAGACTAAACTGGTTGCTGGTGCGTATACTGTAAAATCAGCGTAAAAAATAAATTTTGATAACATTACGAGACTACGCAAACTCTTTTGGTTTGTGCGTTTGCTCTTATGCCCACAGCTACAGCCTGATCACGTCCATCACCTATCTGCCCAAGTACCTTCTGGGCTACGGCTGAGCAACCCCTCGGTCCGGTTAAGGTCGAGTCAACTACGAAGTCAAAGCGCAAATCAGTGCAAATTTCAACGTCTACACAATAAGCTTACTATGTGATAATTAGTACTTAAACTAAGTTAGCAGCATATTCTACCTGTCCCTGTCGCATACCCACACAGACACACTCACACTCCCATATATAAGCAACAGAGCCCTTTCTGTCACATCCTAACTGAGTCAATCAACAATAGTCATTAAATTAGTCGCATCATCGTCGCCATCGTCGTGACTGTCGGGTTTTATAGTGGGCGTGGCCGTTACGAAAGTGAGCCGCCTAATTGAGTTGGTTACATCTTTCGCTTGTTATATGAGGAA
Source organism: Drosophila stalkeri (assembly GCA_035047405.1). NCBI lineage: Eukaryota > Metazoa > Arthropoda > Insecta > Diptera > Drosophilidae > Drosophila > Drosophila stalkeri. The sequence goes on from JAWNPR010000090.1 coordinate 27,288,907, forward strand.
AATATCAGCCGTTACAGAAATTACTGAATAGTGTCTTAGACGTATACTCCATTAGTTTCCAATAAGTAAATAAAGTGCAATTATTTTAAAGAGCTGTATTCATATATAAATACATGTGTTTTATTATGTCACATAATTGTTTTTTCCTTTTAAATACAATTACTTTTAAATAAATGTTGAATAAAAGCATAACACATTGTCTTTAAATCCTAACGTATATGTATGCACATATATGTTTATATGTACGTTTTTTGAATTGGAGCAGTGTTGTTAAACGGTACTTACATGCATTGCCCTACCAATTGAGCAGCATAACAGCACTGCTGTAACGGTAGCAGTGGCTGTTAAATTAACAGCTAATATCTGAATATGTACTTACAGTGCCAAAATGAGTAAAATAGACTTACAGTGCCAAAATGAGTAGATGGAATGTCAGCTGATAACCGATAGCCCGATAAACTTAAACAAAAACCGCCAATGAACATCGAGTTCAAATTTGTATACTTATTTAATGCGTTATTCGCTTCAAACTTTTCGACTTGAATGTTGGTTACCTCTACGCACATAGTATAGTATATATTATAGTATATAATATATACAATTTGATAGACAAATCTTATATATATTTTGACGGATATGTTAAATTTACATACATTATAATCTTCTCTCGACTTATACATATATGTATAATTAGATATAAATACATTAATCTGTCTGCAAATTGCTATATACATACAGATACATATGTACATATTATGCATAAAATTATAGGCAATAAGAACGTAGTATTCACAAATAAACATTTTGTGCCTCTCTATTATATTTTAGTGTAAGCGTATATGACTTTATATCTTTACCCTTGTCTTACAAAGTGAAATCAGGAAAAAATATATCTGGTATGACACAAACACTATTATTTACCCAACAAGATATTGAAAATGATAAAAAAGCAAAACAACAATAAAAATATATATATTAATTAAAAAATACACAACACGACTCTCGACCTCCTCTATACATCGAATAAAAACAAGTAAGTAGGCTCTAGTCGAGACGGCTCGATTACGAGATACCCTGAATCCCGCAAAAAAAATTATTATTCTTCTTTTTTACGGACGTATAAGCGCGCGCTCTGCTAACCGCGCAGTTGCTGCCGACGGTTAGGGGTGGGATGGGCTGTACTTTGAACGCTTATAACTCCATTTCAAGATGGACTATCTTCATGAAACTTTCAAATAACAAGTCTCTAGTATTTAAAATACGTTTTTTTTCGAATTGAGAGCGAAGGGGGCGTGGCATCTAAAATCTGAAAATTACAAGATCAACAATCTGCGTATCCATAATATCTATATAAATATACAAATTTGAAGTCTCTAGCAAAAACGGTGTAGAAGTTATGCTCGAAAAACGTAAAAAAGGTAAACGAATTTTCGATTTTTATCGATAATTAAGGAATGGGATGAGTTATCGAAAAAACAATATAAACTCGTACTGCGTAACTTTTTTTGCCTTTTTATACCCTGAACCTATTGAAAATGGATAATGGTTTTGTTAAAAGTATGTAACAGGCAGAAAAAGGCGTGGCAGACCCCACAAAGTATATATATTCTTGATCAAGGTGACGAGAAAAGTCGATGCTGCCCTGTCCGTCCGTCCGTATGTATAGACGCGTAGATCTCAGCAACTATAAGAGATAGAGACTTCATTCTTTTTTTGTTAGGTCCGTATATAGCACGCGGTATACGAGTTTTTTTCAGACAATCGATATATTTGTCCATATCAGAGTTATCGATTAAACTAGCTATCGAGAATCAGTTAAAAATTATATCTCGTTCATCTTTAGAGCTAGAGACTCTTTTGAGTATATATAAATAATAATTTAATATAATTTCGGGTGTTGTTAGAATTTGGATATCGGTCCTAAATTCACTCCCATTATCCTAAATTTGAAAAAAAAAAACGTAATTCAAATACTAGAGCTTTGCAATTTGGCACATAGACACATTTGAACGCTATTAATATATCCCGAAAGTTTCATGAAGAGCGTCCACCTAGAAACGGAGTTATAGGCATACAAAGTATAACCCAATTTACCCCCAAGCCACGGCAGCAACTGCGGTTAGTAAAGCGCGCGCTTATACGTGCGTAAAGAAGAAGAGTAATAGTGTGTTTTTACTTGTTTTGTTAAACTATCTTATCATTTGCTGTACTTTTTTGCGTTCATTTCATTTCTGATTAATCTTTAGAACCCTTAAGGAATCCATTCGCATTCATTTATATTGCCAAAAGACATGTGTCTAATTCTTGAATTGTTGAGATTATTTTCACTGATTGCTGCTAACTCGTATGGCCACTTGGCTGTTCATTGAAGCATTCGGTCCAAGAACAAGGCTAAGCCCTAAGAGACAGAGAGCAGACATAGGGGGATAATTGTTTGAGTGTCTGTGTGTGTGTGTGTGTGTGTGTTAATAGGGGTGGAGTCATGCATTATCTGTCTTATTAAGCACATTTACAATGCACACTTTCGGCATTCAGTTAATTTGCGACGGCAAACACCAAACACCCAGGCGGTAAGGACAATGCCGGTGGCTCAAACACTTCTCGACCACAATGCAAAACCTTTGTGATTGCTTCAACTAAACAGTCGCCCACACTCACATCCTGTTTTCAGTGCAAAAGGGCCATCAGGAATCAGCTTTCCATTCGTTGTTGTTGCTGCAGTTGTTGTCAACCCGCCTGCTTGAGTTCCGTGCGTGTTTTCCCGCATTGTAGATAAGACACGCAACGCAGCGCAGTCGACGTCAGCGCCGACGTCATCACCTTGCGCCTGCCAATGCACAGCGCATATGTGTGTGCGTGCGTGTTTGTGTCTGTGTGTGTGTGTGGGTGTGAGTTTGCGAGCTTCCCCTCTAGCTTGTCATTATCCCTTCGCCACACACACACACACACACACACACACACACACACACACACACACACACACACACACACACACACACACACCCACACACACACGCTGAGCAAGCAAAACAATTCCGTTTACATTTCCCACATTTCTCACACTCCAGCACACTCACACCAGTATACATAAGTATGTGTGTGCGTTTGTGGCGTCCGCCGGTTTTTTGCTTTGCATACTTTTTGGAGCGCTACTGATGGGAACCGCACACATGTGCGACAAACAAACAAACAAACAACAACAATGAAATGCGTGCAAATTTTTAGAAAAATATACAAACACACATCAGCTCAGAGCTGGGTATTATCTCATGCAGCAGGCATCAGGACGACGCCGCTTAAATGGCGCTTAACATATTTGGTTTCTCTCTTCATTTTTCTGCCTTTCCTCTATTATGTTTTGCTGTTGCTGTCAACATTGTTTGTGCTGTTTGCCCGAATGTTGTTGTTGCTGAAAAATACATTTGCCATTCGGCACATCGCTAGAGTTCACACAAATGCACTCGTTCGACGAGTTTAACCCTTTAATAACAGTAATTTTCCGTATCTTTAAGCTTTCGATAGATTTCTTGTATAACTCATCATTTCCAAGGTCAATCATAATCAAAACTTTTACCAAAATAATCGGAAGCCTATTTGTATTTATCACACATTTATATGTATAAATATAGAAATCTGTAGCCCTTTTATTAAATATATAACATCTTCTCCCTTGCTTTTTAATACCATCATATTTGAAGTATCCTGCTCCTGTTCTGTAGCGTAAAAAATAAGAGACAAGAGGCAAGCAGACAGAAAATCATACAGACATAGGCATAGAGAAAGATTGAAAAATATTAAGTATTTAAAAGAATTTGACAAAAAAAAAAACAAGTAAGAAAGCTCTAGTCGAGACAGCTCGACTACGAGATACCCTGAGCCCTGCAAAAAACATGATACTCTTCTTCTTTACGCACGTATAAGCGCGCGCTCTACTAACCGCGTAGTTGCTGACGTGTCCTGGGGGTGGGTTGGGCCGAATTTTGGAGTTTGGGCCGGTATTGAAAGTCTAACAAAAACCCAAATTGTATTAAATTGTATTAAATTAATATATGCAGAAGACTTGGAGACTCTAACTCTAAAGATATACGAGATATAATTTTATAACTGATTCTCGATAAATGTTAAAATCGAGAACTCTGAAACGAAAAAAGTTATCGATTCTGAAACAAACTCGTATACCGTGTGCAAAAAAAGAATTAAGTCTCTAGCTCTTATAGTTACTGAGATCGACGCGTTCATACATACGGACGGACGGACGGACGGACAGGGCAGCATCGACTTTTCTCGTCACCCTGATCAAGAATATATATACTTTGTGGGGTCCGCCACGCCTTTTTCTTCCTGTTACATACTTTTAACAAAACCATTATACCCCGAATTTCCATTTTCAATGGGCTCAGGGCATTAAAAAAACATGTAAGAAAGCTCTAGTTGATACTGATATATTCCAAGATTTTCACTCTTCAATTCTGTATACATAACAATCAGTAAATGCATACACGCAAACTCACATACGTATGTTTGTAAGCATAAGAAGGCGTCGTGCTGTCTTGCTTCCTCTGCATATGGACATGTTATGATCAATAGATCTTCTTGTAGATGGAATTTCGTAACCAAAATGGAAAATCAGGGAATATGTATGTAACAGGCAGATGTAAGCGTCCAGACCCCATAAAGTATATATATTCTTGATCAGGGTGTTCATCTGAATAGATATAGCTCTATCCGTCTGTCCGTCCGTGAGTTAGCGACTTCAAATATCAGAGATATTATGGATACGGTTATTTTGTAATTTTCACCCAAATTTGCAAAAAAAAAAATCTATTTCAAATACTAGAGATGTGATTCAATGTGTATATTTAAATGTTATTAATACGTTCTTAAAGTTTCATGAAGATTGGATTTTTTAAATATTTTCCATATTGGACGCCAAGTTGTTGCTTGAACTACGCAGTTAGCAAAGTGCGCGCTTAAGCATGCATAAAGAAGAATATCAGTTGAGGGGATTTTGTAGTCGAAAGCACTCTTACTTGTTTCTCTTGCCCTCAATGGGTTAATGCTCATGTGGCAACGACTTTTGGGAATTCATTTAAATGCCGAAACACGTTTCAAAATAAATGAACGCATTAATTATTTTAACATTAATAAATCGCTAAGCTGTCGATGTCGATTTGAACACCCACACGCATACACACACACACACACAGACACACTCGCATACACACACACACACACACACACACACACACACAAAGATGTTCAATAAGCGACATCGAGCTAAAAATCATGGTAAGTCTGCAAACCCGAACGCCGCTGAAGATGAGCTGATCAAATTTATAGCTGGGGACTGCGCAAACATCATGCGCCGCTCTTAACAAATCTGCGTATAGTTATGTAAAATAAATGAATTAAAAACACAAGCACAAGCACACGCCGTTATATTAGCTCCGCATAATTGCTGCGCCAATAAAGTTGCTGTGGCTCCCTTCCCATCATCAAGGAATGGCATGGAACATGGCGCCGTGCGTGACCCGACAACATAACGACATTTAAGTGGCCACCGCAGCTGTGGGGAGAGGGAGTCGTGGCCCTAGCTTTAGCCATGTTTGGCAACATGTTACAAAAAATTGATGCGAGTGCTACTGATGTTGCTGTCGGTGTTGCTGCAGCTGCCCACACACACACACACATACACACACACACACACACATATATATATATATTTGCACACACTATTTATGGCTTGTAAAAAACCTTGTCAAATATTTGCCCAAATTTATTGACGACTCGTTGTACACGGCGTATGCGCACTGCCTTAAATGCCCGCTTACGCATAGATCTATTTGCTGGCAAAGCTACAGTCAAAGCCATAGACACATCAGTATCAGCAGTAGCAGCAGCAGCAGGAGCACCAGTAGCAGCAGCAGGAGCACCAGCAGCAAGAATCAAGCCTCTCAACCCGCTGTCTGACATCAGGCGCTGCATTTGATAGCTGACTGAGCAGCAGCAACTGTCATTGTTGTTGACCGTGTAAAACGCAAAAGAAAATTATATTTAATTACTCAAGCAAAAGCATGACAACTGCAAATGTCGACAGTCAGCAGTGGCGTGAACGGAGTGGGGAAAACCAGGGCCTGGGGTAAGGACTGTCAGCTTGTCAGCAGCAGGCGCCAATGCCGAGCGGCTGGTCAGTATTTTTTGTGAAATTTATATTTAAATTGTGCAAAATAAATGTGCTTAAAACTGAAAAGCGAGCTGAAAGAAGCCAGCAGCATTGCAGCAGTCGCTGCAGTTGGCACCAGCTAAACAAAAGCCACACCAAAACACAGCAACAGCAGTACAATTGCCGTGTATGTATGAGTATGAGTGTATTTTGGGAAAGGCCTGAAAAGTCTGAAATTGAGTTTGCTATAGCTATGTCAGCTAACAGAAATTTCGGCATGACTGAAGCGTTAAAATGTTATCTCAAACATAAAACAATAATCAACATTAGTCCGATGAGTAATCATATTGGGAGATTTATTTTTCTAGATATTGATTTCGTAGATAAGCTTTCAGTCATTATCATAGCTCTAAAGTTTCGCTGTCATATATTGTATTTATAAAGATGGGTGGAGCTCAAATTGGTGTGATGCGCGTTTCATTTAATTGGCAAACAGCCTTGAACACATTCGAGATTAGAATGAAGAATTGTAGACATATGTGTGTAATATGACATTGTTTACCCATAAATAAATAAATATATATATATATATATATATATATATATATATATATATATATATATATATATATTAGTATTTTGCGAAATGTCGAATCCCTTTTCAAGTTAACTGTGCAATAAATTAATGTTATAATTGGTGAATTGAATTTTAAAATACAATCACAAATATGAATGCTCTTGGGAGCTGCAATGATGCATATCTTGATAAAATTATGTCTACATTCATATATATATATATATATATATATATATATATATATATATATATAGCCTCGCATACCTACCGGAATCCTCAGATATTTGCTTTGCCCCTTCAACATCCATTTGCTCAATTCATCAATGGAAGCAGGCTCAGAATAGAATGCTAATCTCAGGCCCTGACTTAATGTTCGTGTCCCTGTCCAGTTACACAGATCCATTCGACATGCTTCAATTGTTCACATTTTGTCGCCGCCCGCCCGCCTGTTGGATACGAATTGACTGTCACCTTCCGAGAAACCACAAGGAGAGAAATTGGAGCAGCGAGCAATGGGTAGCAGTGGAAGAGCAAGCGAATCGTAGCATATGGAAAGCAGAAAAAACTCTGCTGCAAATGACTTGTATGCCATTGAGATAAACCCAAATTTATTTATTTTTGCCATAAACTCGCAAAAGGACTTTTGGCTTGCCATTGTCGGCTAGTCGCATGTGTGTAGGTGAGGCTGTGGGCATGGCTATGTGTGTTCGTGTTTATGTTTGTGTTTGTGTGTTGCTGGCATTTTGTATTCGTGTTTGTATTTGAGCTTTCAACACCAACAACAATGGTCGCTGGCAACTAACTACGATTCCGTAGGCAATTAATTTAGTTGGAAAAGCCAAAAATACAAAACACATGCACACAATCACACACACACACACACACACACACACACACACACACAGGCACATCCATACACAACATACGTGGCAAAAATATGAAATGGCGCAAGAGCGGCGCAGTGGCTGCCTTCGTCGTCAGTCAGTGGCAAAAGGAAAACAGCAGCAGAAGCGGAAAATAAAAGAAAAACTTGAATGGAAATTCAATTGAGTGACATGAAAATGAAATTTTTCATATTTTGCTGCTGCTGCTGCTCTTGCTGCTACTGCAGAGCAACAACTGCCGCTGCTACTGCTGCAGAAGCAAAGAGAAGTGAAACGTTTTGGCTGCCAGGCACATCACAAACACAATTCGCTGTTGTTGTTCCTGCTGCTGTTGTTGCTGCTGTTAGCCGCAATAATAGTTAAAACAACAACAATAAGTAAGCAACGGCAGCCGACGACCCATACAAAAGCAATTCTCTCTCCTCGCTCTCTCTCTCTTTCACTCTACTGCCAACTCACTTCTCTCTTCATTTCACTCTTCTCATGCTTTGCTTATGTGCTTTTCCCCCCAAAAACATTTGCGTCTGACATTTTCATAATTAGGTATTCAAAATCTTTAATAACGGTTACTCTTGCTGCTGCTGCTGCTGCTGCTGCTGCTGCTACTGCTGATGCTGCTGCCAGTTGCCATTGCTGCTGTCGTTGCTGCTGCTACTGCTGGTACTGCTGCTGCTGTTGTTGTACCTCAAGCTGTTGCTCAACCCTCAACACTCCCTCCCTCACACACATCCGCATCCTTCTTAAACGTTTTTTGTTGTCGTTGCATTTTAGTTTTGGCTTTTTGTTGCTAATGCTGCCACAAGTTTTTGTTTCTGTGCGGCACAACTCGCCGAACCGTAACAACAACAGCAACAACAGCAACAACAACCAAAAGAACATTTGTTGCCTGTTTGCTCTTTGGCCAACTTGCATTGGCCGCTGTCTGTGGGTAACCCAAGCGTCTGTCTATCGCAAATGGCAGTTGATTTCGCACGGCACAGCTAGCTGATTGTGAATTGCCTTTGAATATTGCAAAACACGTGACAGTTTCGATATTGCTGCTGAGCAGGGGAACAATGAAAGTTTTCTAAATTGCCATCCACTTATTCGCGTCATCAAATCTCCTTTTCTGTTATAGTATACTGTGCTTTATATGTTTCATAGAATCTGATATATTGTAACATTAGAATATAACAGGGAAAACAGGGAAATCTGCAATGGAAATCATAAATAAAATATATTGGAGATTTTACGAGTTTTTATTTGAAAGATAAAAATATCGATTGTATCAACCAAATAGATCAATAAACGAACAAAACGAAGTGACGCTTAGGGCCTTACGATCTATTGATACAATCAACTATTGTAGAATAGTCGTATTATTTATTATTTAAACATACCTATGTCCATTTGATTGAGTCATATTTATTATTGGGATTTCTTTAGAATCATACAAATGTATATTTATTTGCGTTTTTAATTTAATAGTCGTAATTATGATTTTCTCAGTAATGCAGTTGATTGAAATGAAAACGAATAACACGAAATGTATCTGACGGCTCTTATTAAGCGAAGAAATATGAATGCTATCCGCTTTTAAGCTGTTCCTCTGAAGAGCTGAGAAAATTTGCCCGGTCTTGGCCACGTCAAAGACTTCGTTTTGTCTGCAATTCAGTTCCCGTCAGTGGCAGTAACAGACGAGGCAGCAGCAACCGCGGCAGCGTTCTTGTCTTCCCCTGACAACAGTTCCCTCGTTGCTTAAAGGAACACAACAACAACAAGCAGCGTGTCCAATTGTGCCCATCTCCTGGTTGAAGGACGCGACAACTTCAGCTTCTGTCTTTGACGGTGACAATTTTTGCGCGTCTTCTTGGACAGGCCCACCGCTGAGCCATGAAACAAAGAATCATTATGCCTTGGCCACTTGTTACGCTAAGTTGAGGCGCGCTATTACACTCGTAATCTACGTAATCGATCAATTACAGAACTTGTAATTATAATAATTGCGTTTTATCTCGTCAAATAACATATTCCATATTTACTTACTTATAATGGTTCATTATCAGGATAGCGATTGAGTCAGGCTCGTCTTTCGGTCTGCATGTCTGTAGATCCACAAGCTCGTATCAACGTCGTCACATTCTAAAACACACAAACTAGAGACTGTTGACCTGCTCCATCGACGTTCAAAAAATAAAATTGATATCATTTCAGGGATTACCCACAGAGTCAACGCGCAACCCCCAAAGGCCTACATTTATGTTTTGGAGACTCTTTCTATGGACTGTCTAAAATGTGATAGCTCCGACTGGGGCATAGGAAAATCAGAAAAGAATATATCTACCACAGCTTTACAGTTAGGAACTCAAACATAACTCATCTATTAAGTTACTAAAACTGTATATGCCCATTTGAAAAATCTATTTTATTTTTTTTTTTTAAGTATTTGGAACAGGTAAGTTTCTATTTCCCAAAAACTGCTCTGGAGTCGTAGTCACTAATACAAATAACATAATATCCTTATAATTACTATTATTTTGTTATGAGCGAATATTTTCATAAAGATAATAAATAATCATTTATTATCTTTTCCCATACATTAATAATATTCTATATCGAGACAGATATGAAATTAATAATCAATTGTAGGTGTGGGTAGAACAGTTAATTGTGCGATCCAGTTATTTAGGCATACGAGTTTGATTGTCAATATGTAAGCAAATTACTTTATACCAGATTATCACCCAAATCGGTGTGCCGGACATTTTCTGAAAATTGTTTCGAGAAGCCCAATTTGAGCTGCTTCTCTCCTTGGAATTGAGCAATATTCTTCACTGAATGAAGTAGCCCAAGTATATTATCTAACTATGCATTATGTTCAATATTCGCTGCATAACCTTTCCACCAAAGCCATTGACTATTCCAAAACTCTTTCAGTTTGTCCTGAACCAATTGAAAACGCAATTCACCCCATCTCACAAAATGTGTTTCAAAGACTAGAGACAGAGAAGTTCAGTTTGACATATACATATGAATGTCATGATCACAATCTGAAAGCCTAAGTTCCTCGAAGGGATCAGGAGATCGCGTTGTCTATCACTCTACATTGGAGGTTTTTTACTTGTTATGCTATGAGCCCATTGAAAATGAGATACCAGCGTATAATGGTTTAGCTAAAATGTATGCAACAGGCAGAAGAAGGCGTGACAGACACCATGAAATATATATATTCTTGATCATACCATAGTCGTCTGCCCATTCGTCCGTCCGTATGAAAGCAGAGATTGTGTAATCTAAAAAATGTAGGGATTTGAAATTTTACACAATACTCGTATCGAATAATAAAAGTTCTTTGCAGGATTGGAGAGCATCTCCTAGTTGAGAAGTCTCGACTCTTTCTTGTTTAATTATTATCTTTTGACTGTACCGATAGTCTCTGCAAGGAATGCTCTTCATTCTGTTCAACGTCTGCAATATAAGACTGTAAATAAGTATCTGAGGGGACCAGTAAACTTTTCGGAGTAATTAAGGCTGCAGATAATGTTCTCGGTCAATCTCCCGTATCTCTCATTTTAGGATTTCCAGGAGACTATAATACTATACAAACTATAATAAAAGACAATCGAGGATAATAAAATATATTATCTTTTATATAAATAAACCCACAATTTACATTAAGTGCAACAATGGCAGCTATTTTAATACAGTATAATACGGTTACAACGACGCTCAGGGGACCGACGACTTTACGTCGTCATACTCGGAGGACTGAACACACATACCTAGGTTGATCCACTCAGCTTACCCATTCATTTTACCAAAAAACTATTAACTGAATATAAATTTTCCATGGGTGCTGACTACGCAAAATAGAACGTGCTAAATTACGAAAGAAAATTGCAAACAGAAAATGTATAATATATGGAACAAAAGAAAATCCATCTTACTAAAAAAGTATTTGAAATATTTTGAAATACTGTTGAACAATGAAAAGCTCTATATTATGATAAATTTAAATATTTCTAGCACCTGCGACAAGGGCAAGAGCCAATGCCAAAAGATGTCCTCCAACTAGTGTCATGGCAGAGTTGTTGCACTTTTCCTCTGATTGCTCCACCCAGTTCAGGTCTTGAAGTTGAAGCACTTCTTTGAACTTGTTCTGGATGAAGATCTCCTGTTCGGCGGTCAAATGACGATTGCGTGTCCACACCTTATAGAGTGTCGTGTATGCAAAGCCTACGTAACCGCAGAAGATGGCGTATGATGTAAGATCGGTTTCAACCAACTTATAAGTGGCGTTTACGGTGCTTTCCTCCGCGATTTTCCATGTGAATACGCCATTCTTAGCATTATCATCCCAGACCAACGATTTGGATTCCTTGACGCTTTCCCATTTGCTATTGGCAGCATCCACATACTCGACTTGCAGCTCTAACATGTTCTTTTCGTTGGGGCTGTCGGCCAGTGTGTAGTTCAGGCATTCCATCTTATCCACGTTAATGCCGCGTGCCGTCTCAAACCACAAGCCGGAAAGCTGTGCACGGGAAAGAGTCATAAATGGTCACACCTGCATATGTGATGCTTTAACTTACGCCTTTCAGATCGAATTCAGTGCCCTCATATCTAGTGCACATAAAAAAGAATGGGAACTTAGTAGTAGAATCTGAAATCAATGTGGTGTCTGTAGTCTCTGTTTCTTCTGTAATCTCTGTAGTTTCAGGGATCCCCGTTGTTTGCGACTGAACGGCATGCAATGCACATCCTAACAGGATCAGTACTATACATACATTCCTTTTCATTTCAATTGATAAGAGCACCACTTGATTCCGAAATCGTTTTGCAACTGGCCCACGTTATTAAAACAGTCAGAATAAATACTAAATATATTATCATTGTAATCGGTGATTAGATAAGATAAATAAAAGTACACTACAAAAATATTGAGAGCAGTTATAAATAGTAGAATGTTTCAGTTTTTACTTTAATTTCTTTATTATTATTATTGAATGCGAAAATGTAGGCAGGCAAAAGAGAGTGTAGCAGACTTCTTCAACCATACATATTCTTTATCATGACGACATATTCTTTATGAGTCAAGCGAGGTACTTCCAATTAGAGCGAACTTATTATTAAATTTGTATTCTACTTTTATATTATGACTATTTTAATTCTTATTATGTTAATAATGTTATTAAGCTTCTTTTTTACATTTATCAAAAGCAAAGCTTTTTATACCCTGAACCCATTGACAATAAGAATTCAGTGTATAATGGTTTTGTGAAAATGAATGTAACAGGCAGAAAGTGACGTCGCAGAACCCATAAAGTATATATATTCTTGATCATGGTGACGAGATAAGTCGATATAGCCCTGTCCGTCAAGATATCGGAAACTACAAAAGCTAGAGAGCTGAAATATTACATGAATACTAGTATCTTAGTTACGCAGTCCAAGTTTATTTTATTTTTTTCGATAACTAATCCCGTTCGATAAAAAATCGAAAATTCGTTTACATTTTTTAGGATTTTCAAGCATAACTTCTACACCGCTTTAGCTAGAGACTTCAAATTTATTTATTTAGATAGATATTATGTATACGCAGATTTTTTAACTTTCAGATTTTGGATGCCACGTCAATTATTTTTTTGCAGGGATCAGGGTATCTCGTAGTCATGCCGTCTCGACTACATCTTACTTCTTACTTGTTTAAATTGAAGTTTTTATTTACAGGTTGGTTATTGAATCAAATATTTGACATCGCTTCAGTTTAATATGCGAACAGTATTTTTCTTTCTGTGTAATAATAGACAATCACATTGAACTAGGGGCCTTATGTCATTTTGCCGAAACGCCGACCGTTTGTTGAGTTGTCTCTCCGATATAAGCAATCGACCTGTAAATCAATACAAATGGATTATATTGGGTAAAACTGTCAAATTAATATAAATGTATAAAATATTAATAGTTCTCGGTTTAGGGTATCTCCACGTTGGGCACCCCCGACTAGATCCTCCTTTCTTGTTATACCGTGTTCTCAAAAGGGAAAGAGAACTTATTAGATCTGTACAATTTCTGTCATGCTGTCCGTCCGTCCGTCTATGCGCCTGCCCTACCTAGAGACTTGATTGATTAGTATCCTAAATCTAATACAATTAATAATTCTCCGTACCTCAACCTCAAAATTTTATATTATTAATTTAAATTCTCAACCCAAGTATATATAACAAATTTCAAGTCTCAGCAACAATATGGCTTAGACTATAGCAGAATTTGAGAAATCAGCATATATTCAACTGAATAGATGATTTTCCACGAGACATATAATTTCTTTATCGATCTAGAATCTAGAATCTTGAATTCCAGCTTAAAAACTCCTAAAATTGTGCTAAAGTTCTATGTCTACCCATTGGGGACGCTGCATAAAAGTTTTATGATCCTATAATGATAATACATTTCGTTGTTGTCAAACGAAAGACTCATATGGGCGATAAAAGCGATAATATTGCTAATACCCTAAATGGGAGTAGAGTATCGCGCAGCCGGTTGCGTCCGACTGCAACGACCTTTCTGATAATAATTGTGAAAGCGTGAATCATACATTAAAAATTTACTCTCATTCATAGTTCAAATGTATTTCCCAGTTCATATCAGTCCGATAATTCCTTAGAACTTCACTAGCCAAGTGGTCATTGACAAATCTCTAATAAAGACCTATTCGACTAACTAACAGGCAGAAGGATGCGTAACCGACCCCATAAAATATATATATATACTTGATCAGGGCGACGAGCTGAGTCGATATAGCCATGTCATAATGTTATTGTGAAAATGTATGTAACAGGCAGAAGGAGACGTCGCAGACCCCATAAAGTATATATATTCTTGATCAGCACAAAAAAATAAGTTGATATAGCCCTGTCCGTCTGTCCGTCCGTCCGTATGAACGTCGAGATTTCGGAAACTACAAAAGCTAGAGAGCTGAAATTTTACATGAACACTCGTATCTTAGTTACGCAGTACAATCGATAAAAAATCGATAAAAATTCAAAGTACAGCCCATCCCACCCCCAACCGTCGGCAGCAACTGCGCGGTTAGCAGAGGGCGCGTAATATATACGTGCGGTAAGAAGAAGAATATTAATTTTTTTGCAGGGTTCAGGGTATCTCGTAGTCGAGCCGTCTCGACTAGAGCCTTCTTACTTGTTAATCATAGAAGTTCTCGCAACGCAACCCACGTGGCAGAGCAAGCTAGACAGCGCGTCAGCAAGACGCTTGCATTGCGTACATACATACATATACATATGTATGTATGTTTGTATACGTGCAAGCGTAGATCAGCATGTGGCTGCGTGCTCATTTGTACATCTAAAGCTAATTGTAAAGAAGTTGAGATTTTTAAAAAATCGTAAAATGTTCAATAGAATATGTAGATCATATGCTGAAACTTTCAATACATTTCATTAAATACTTTCATATTTATTAAACAAAATAAAGCAATTAAAATAGCAATGCAAATGCAAGCAACGTTGGCAACGCATAGCAATTTTTCTATGCGTGTGCACATATACACACAAAACAGCTTGGGCTGTTTTCTATGTTGCCATCCATGCAGATTCTTAGAATCAGAATTGTCTTTGCATTGTATTTAGCATTGTCTTTGAATTGTATTTGTATTTTCAGCCTCTGCTTTAGTTTTTTTTTTCTGTTTCGTATATGACGCCTAGCAGTGAATTTCATTTTTTTTCGCTATTGTAAATTTAATTTGTGCCGTGATGTAGATGGCTAGACAGATCCATGTGTTGTTAGATCATCGCGAGTTCTGCTCCTGCCAATGTTAAGTGTTATGTCCATAGAAAAATTCTAAGTCCATCATAATTTTTATTTATTATTTTTTTTTATAGAGATATACATAGATACTAATTTAATACTATTTCGGTTTTTGTCAGATTTTGGATCCCGGTCCCCAATATACCCACAAATGTGTAAAACATTTATTTTAAAGTCATAAAGTTTGGTTTGGCATATAGATCTGAAAGTTTGATTACGAAACAGAATTATTTATCAAATAAGTTCTCGCAGCTTAATAAACGTAGCAGAGCAAGCGAGACAGCGAGTCAGCAAGACGCCTGCAATGCATACACACATGCATGCGTACAAGCGTAGATCAGCGTGTGTGTGCATGTGTACTTTGTTATGCGTGCAGAAACGAGACGAATAATTCATGGAATATTATTCGTTTGAAGAGGGGTTCAGGGGATTTCTTAGTCGAGCAGTCTCGATTACAGCTTTCTTAATTGTTTTTAATTGTGAGAGAAGGGCGCGTGGCATCAAAAAGCTTTGTATACATATCTATCATAAGCTATCTACTTGTCCTTAGCTCAAACGGCTTAGAAGTTACGCTCAAAACACGTAAAAAAAAGTAAACAAATTTTTATAGAAATTAGGAAATGGGATGAGTTATAAAAAAAAAAACTCCTACTGCGTTATTAACATACGAGTATTCATGTGAAATTTCATCCCTCTAGCTTTTGTAGTTTCTGAAATCTCGACATTCATACGGACGGACAGAGTTATATCAACTTATTTTTTTGTGCTGATCAAGAATATATATACTTTATGGGGTCTGTGACGTCTTCTTCTGCCTGTTACAAACATTTTCACATAACCATTATGCCATGAATTCACATTTTAAATGGGTTCATGGTATAAAAAGTATGGTTGAAAAAATTTCACTTTCGACCCTGATTAAAACTAACAACTATAATAAACTTCTCAATAATTTGGAATCAAATAAAAACATTAAGATGTGTCAATTCCCAATAATTTAAAAGTATTTATAATAAATTATTATTTTATACAAAATATGGACACCTTAGCTCTAAAGATGTGGCCTATCATCTTATAAATTGTTACGCGACAACAAGAATAGTTATCGATTGTTGGAGACAAACTCCATCTGAGCTTGCTATACACGAACCTACAAAAAACATCAACTCTTTTTGATATGTGATCTGAGATCGATGTGCGCAGGCAGACAGACGAACAGGGCTATCGACTCAGCTCGTCGCCCTGCCCAAGAATATAAGCAGAATATAAGCACCGTTCTGCATGTTACATATATTTAACAAAGTCGTAATTCCCTGAATTCCCATTTTCGATGGGTTCTGTTCTAGGTATAAAAGATATGGCGGAGTTAGCTAAAAACTCAATAATTTAAGAACCAATTGTGGGGCATGGCCAAATGGAAAATGGATCAGGAATTATTGTGCAACGGCCTTTATAAATGATTACATTTAACAATCCTTATAAATGATTGCTTAAATGCTATTTTCCATAAACAAATTCGATATAATTGCGTCTACTTTTTATGTCTCCTATCGATCCAACGGGCTTTCAAATTTTATTACATGTTTTGACCATGTTTGGGACTGACGTAATAAGACGATGACGTCGACGATGACGCTGAGTAACTATTTTGGGGATGCCACAGGTGGTGACCAACAACACGACTGCACAATTTGTCTGCTTGTGTTTCGATGTGCGTGTGTGAGTGTGAATATGTGTGAGTCTGCCTGTGTATGTGTGTGTGTGTGTGTGTGTATGTGTATGTGTCTATACGTTAGTGTGCTCAAGACTTGTGGCCGTAAACAAATTGGCGCCCAAGCTCTGGCCGCTCGTCATTCTTAACAACGCCTCACTTGGAGTGGGATTGCGAAGGATGTGTTATCTGCTCGCACTCAGTTGCCAGTTGCCAGTTGCCAGTTGCCAGTTGGCAATGTCCCACTCCGCCAGCTTATTATCAAAAGTCAGTCAATATCGCGTGGCAGACACTCACACATAGAGAGTCAGGGCAAACAGCTTCATTTTGACCTGCTGGCCTAATGGGGGTCGCGCACTCGAATGGGTGGCTGAGCGCCAGGGGTGCTTTTTCTGGCTGGAGCTTGGTTGGCTCGGTTTGCTGCTGAGTTGGCGCTGAGTAAACAACTTCTTTATCGCCACGATACACGCCGCAGTCAGATAAATGCGCCCAGCACAGGGGCGGAAACAGCAATCGCTGGGTGTCTGTCATACGTTATTATTTAAAATAAAAATTAATAATTCAATTATGTATCAACATTTGCAGTACTGACCATACGGTCTATCCCCTCTCTCTCTCTCTCTCTCTCTCTCATTCTCTGCCTCGTGGTTTCTCTTTGGTGAATACTCAGTGTGGTCACAGCTGTAGGTTTGTTTGTATGCCAGCCAAATTGCCGTGATTTCATTCAATTTGTCGCAGCAGCGGCAGCAACAAATGTTGCCACTTGCTGCCCAAATTGTTTTCGTTTGGGTGAGATGAAACCCAACCCCCTTTGGAGCTTGTGCAAAATGCGCAAATAAAAAGAAAGAAAACAAAAACAAAAAAAACGACAGCAGCAGAAAAGTATTCTATCCAACACCCACTGTGGCACATCTCCTGCCCCGCCCAGACACATCGGCAACGTCAGCTGCCGCACTGTGTGCCAATGCCCAATTGTTGTTTGTATGAGAAAATCTCGCCTAATGGCGTTTTACATTATTTGCCGCCTGATGCCCACGTCGACGACGCTGCCATGGCCAACTGCTACCAAGTGGCAATGCTGGAGCCATAGAAGTATCTGGAGACACAGATGGAGCCAAAAATGGAAACGAAGACGGAGACGGAGACGGAGACGGCGACGAAGACGGACACGTAGTCGATGTAGACGCAGACGGAAGCGAAGAGTCTCAATGCCGTTGCCAGTCGTAGCAGTCGTTGCCAGTTACGTACTACGTAGATTTGTGCCACCAAACTTGTGGTAAGGGCAGTTCGGCCTTTCGGTTTTCACTTGAAGTGAGTTCTGTGCAACTGGTCGGGACTGCGGTAGTCCGGGGGTGGGCTGCGCTGTGGCCAGGCAGACGTAAGATGAATGGCCACTTATTGCAGTAGCTGCTTCTGCACAAGCTCTGATGGTCAACTTTGATGGCCATTGTTGTGATATTGAAATGTAACGGGAAATGAAGGCAAATTTAGATTGATCGATAGATAACTAGATAGTTTATAAAGTTGAGTAATTGTTGTGGACGATTGGATACTTTGCCAGATAGCTACACCATATTTCGAGTTGTTAGTATTCTTTAAAAATTGGTAACGAAACGTATTTCAAATAGAAGAGCCTTGAGTTTTAGCAAGTATACATATTTAAATGAATTTAATTTTTGAAGTTCGAGTAAGATAGTCCATTTACAAGAGCATGTAGGCATGTAACAAACATAACAAGCCATGCAGGAGGAAGAATATCAGTTCATTGAAAGTTTCAGGGGATCTCCCAGTCCCAGTCCCAGCAGTCTCGACTAGAGCACTCTTTTTTTTATTTTTGACTTATATCAAATTTATATTATGTAATCAATTATTATATATCATTTTTATTATATTTAGAATCAAACAAACAGTAATGTAAACAGGTTTGTTTAGATCCTTGGCTGAAAATTGTCCTTTGAGGATTTAACCACACTTATATACACACACACACACACACTTATTTTCAACAACACACATACAGCCCAATGCCTAATAGTCGCACCCTCATTTGGCTTGCTCTATTCAAGATTGTAAGCGCATTCCCATGTCGCACATAATCCAACGCAGCTGTGAAAGAAGACGAGCCCAAATCCCCTGTACCAAAGGCAAAATCGCCTTTAATTTGCTCGCTCATTTCGAGGCTCAGCTTGTGCGCTGCGCTGCGCTGCGGACTTACCACAGACTGGGTGGTGGCGGGGTGCACGGTGGGTTTGGTGAGGGTGCTTTGGCTCTATAGTTTATGTGCCATGCTTGTGTGTGGACCCGAGCATTTGACATGGTGTGAACACGCGCATAAGGGGCCATTTCAATGCTTTTCAAATGCACGACAACTGGCGTGGGGTTAGCGGACTGTTACATCTGACACTCGTCTGTGTCTGTGGATGGGGATGTGGATGTGTCTGTGTCTGTGTCTGTGGGTGTGTGCACAATTGGTTGGCAATTTATTTAAATATCGGCACGCAGTTGGAAACGCAATGCCAACTGGAATTTCAGGCCAAGTGAAACACATTTCAGCGAAAATAAAACGAAACAGCAGCAGCAACAGCACCAACAACAACAACAAGAAATGAGAAATTTCGGATGACGAGCAAGCTGCCAAAATGGAATTTTTCAGCTGCCGCCGACAACGGCAGCACGACAACGACGAGGAAGAGAGGCTGCGACTGCGACTGCGACTGCGACTGCGACGACGACAGCAGCTGATGTTAATAGCCCAGCGGGGCCAAATGCCGGCTGCTGCCATGCTAAGCGAAGCGAAGGAGAAGAAGATGTGCAGACGGTGCGACGATGTCTGGGCAGGCAGTTGTTGATGTTGTTGCTGTTGTTCCCGCGCATGGCCCTGTGATAAACCAAACGGCATAAGGTTGGGGTTGATGTGAGCAGCTGAACAGCTGTTTCTGACGCGAACAGCAACTGCGCCGGCGCCTTGCAAACTGCAGGCGAACGCCGAGCAGCCGAACTGCCGAACTGCCGAACAGCCAAGCAGCCGAGCAACTGAGCCGAGCCAACAGCACGAAGAAAGAAACGAACGACGAAACCGAAACATGTGCTGTCTACCTGAGCAAGTTGGGACTGAAGCGGCGCTCACAAACAAATTCAACTTTCAACTGAGTGGACGTCACGCAGTAGAAGCAACAGCAGCAGTCGCAGCGCAACAGAGTCAGAGAAGCAGCGTTTCTCTCAGGTTTCGGGATTCGGCATTCCATAGACGCTATTCCCAGTGCGTTATTTCAGTCGCTTGGCAGTGGCCCGACATGCCGGTACAAGAGTCGCAGCTCCGTTTTCGCTCTCGCCAACAACTGTTGTTGCTCGCGTCGCGTAGTCAACAGCAGCAACAATAACAACAATAAAAAAATGGAAAATAATAGAAATATGTGCAATTGAATTTATTGAGGCGGCACACGATTTGTTTCACATTCGTTGATAGTCATTTACGCCCAGTCACAAGCAAGGCGCGCGCGCGATTTTTAGTGGGTGTCAACGGCGAAAGTATCTCAAAGATACGCAAACAATGCAACAAAACGCTTGAGTGCAGCACACTAATAAGCAGTTCGCAGTAAGCATAATAAACCAAAGCATTGAATCAAACACAGTGGCCAATAGTTCACCAAATCAAAAGAACAGCCAACAACAAACAGCTAAAATGGTAAGTCAACGAGCCACATGTAAAGCATCTGAGAGATGCGCATCTGTTTTATGTGTGCTTGTGCCCCTTCTACCTACTCGAGCGCAACACATGTTGATTGTCCATGCCGCGATAGAGCCAGCTGCCCCAGGCAATACTCCCTCGATATGGTTATTCGAATACGTATATATCTGGAATCTGGGCAGCTGTGCAGTTCGCCCATTAAAAATATCTCAAATACGACGCATCTGTTTTTTATTTGCGCAAATGCTTGGCCCAAAGACAAAGCTACAAAGTTGGCAATACAAATTTGCCAACGTATATTTATCTATCTGTCTGTCCGTATGTGTGTGTGTGTGTGTGTGTGTGTGTGTGTGTGCGCTAAGAGCGCCACAGTTTTGCATTGCCACTAGAATGAAATGCTCAGCAGCGAATTGGTTTTGTCAGTTTCACGTGCGAAATTATAAATTACGAGTATTCCCCCAATTTTTTTTTGGCCTGCTGTCACGTGGTGTGTGTGCGAGAGAATAGTCGCATTGGCGAATTATGCGAAGGAGGCTGCCAGTGACTTTAGCCGCCATCTGTTTCTGATGGCTTGGTCTGTTCCTGGGCATCGGGGGGTCTTGAATCTTGACTGCAAATAATTGCAGCTGGCTACCGATCCAACGGCTACCGTTGTCAGCCTCTTACCATGCCAGCATCAAAAACCTTTTCCAAATAAAATATCTCAAACACAGCATAAGTAAATAATAAGACATATTTCACTTGCCAGACCTGTCACAGTCTATGCTGGCGATCAGAAGGCCACCAATTGAATCAATCCACATGATAGTTTTATTTCGATCACTTGAAGATTTCCCCTCGAGGCTATGTCTTATCAAAGTTGGTAGTTAATAATGTTTATGTAAATTCTGAGAATATTATATTGAACGAAATTTTAAGCAATAACTGATCTGCTGAAAAACCTAAACCATAAGACTATTCAAAATATGAAAATTAGGCAGATAAGCCATATATGTAATAAAAAAAGCTGAGATAACAGAGAATCTATTTTGATCAAATATAATAAATGTTTCTTAGCAACCATACAACTAAGTTCATGCATACAAAATAATAATATTAATACAATCAATAAATCAAGCAACCGGAATTCTTTCCACTGGAGTCTGAAATAATTGCCTAAGTGGAGCTATTTATATTTGGGCATATATTATTGTGTTTCAATTACAAAACAGATTCTAAGCGCACATTAAAAAGTCGATGAAAAGTACATTTCGTAGTCAATAAAAGAGCACTCTTGTTTATTATTATTAACCTTTGTTTTCACTATTTATTTTATGCATCCGTTAAGTTGTTAAATTCAAGTTAAGTAAGTTAGCTCGCACGTGCCAAAGATCTGACAGAAAAGGCGACACATTGCAGCTGGCCGAATATTTACGTTCAATATAAGTGCGGCTTCTAGCCAATTTTCCCCATTCAGCTCACAGCTGTGACTGCTGCATGAACAGCTGCTGCAGCTGCCTTCCAGCCTGCCAGTTTGACTGCCTGCCTGCTGGTTGCATGAGTCAGTGGCAACTTACCTGGCTGCTTCACAGCGTACCAGCCTGGCCTTGACTAGGCGGCAGCTGCAGCAGAGAGCCTGCCAAATGATCTGCACTGGTGCGGAAGTGTGTGTCTGTGTCTGTATTTGTGCGTGTATGTGGTGTGAGAGCGAGAGAGTCTGTCCAGTTGCCGCGGCAGCTGCGTCTTCGTCTTTTTGCTTGAATCGCCTGCCCGGTTGATGGCTGTCATTGGGACACTGACACCTGTACAAACATTATAGCAGCTTGAGCTCTGCTCCATATACCCTGCGGCTGGGTAAACTAACAACTGCGAAAGGCTCGTGACGATGTGGATTATTGAGAGCTGACAAGTAATTTATCAGTCTCGAAATCGGCTCTATATAACCTACCGAAACCAAAGTAGAACTCTGAATATCATTAAATAATGCCGAATGATACGCACTCCACTACTAAATGACAAATATATACTTATATACTTAAGAACATCAAATCTTTTGTACATCTTCAAGAACATGCTAAATGTTACTTTAAAAATCACATGTAAACATAATTGTAATTAATTGTAATCAACATTCGGCTCCAAGTAGGTTTTCAGGATGTGCGTGGATAAGAAAAGGTTTCTCAATTGTGGCTTGCACTTCCAGGATCGCTGATTGAATAGTATTAAAGTATTCCTTTCATTCAATATGTCGGATTGTTAGAGTATTGGCTGATTGGCTCAGCATTGCCCGCTAGTTATTTGTTTAGCTTGCAGCTCTATAAACATTATATTGTGGGGTGCTGTGAAACAGAAGTATGCAAATAAATTATGCCCCGACGAGTGGCGTAGAGAGTTGTTGTGCCAACAGAGCCCCCAATTGGAGGTCCTAATCAGGGCTGCGAGCCGTTGGCTGTGCAATTTTCATATTGAATTACGCAGTTGATGGGCAGTTCGTTAGTTGACTAGCTAGCTAGCTGGCTGGACTGTTAAATTGGCCTATTGACGAGCTGATTAGGGCCCAAAGGCAAGCGCAGTGAGTGCGCTGCCCATTGACAGCGCACTGAAAAGGCCAAAGTGATTAAGGTAATAGGCCAGCCGAGTGAAATGCACCTGACAGGCGCAGCTGTTGCCGCTGCTGCTTAACCGTGGCCGCCACATGTGGCATATGCTCTCTACAACAACCAAACAGAAAACAAAAGCTACACCAAAAAATCCCTGCCCAGCAATCCATCAAGGGCTCAATCAATCATTAGCCGTGTAAACTTTATACAACCACCCAAGCACCACCCTGCCAAAAAGGAAATAAAATAAAGTTGTCGGCGGCGGTGGCGACGGTGGCGACGGTGGCGGCGGTGGCGGCGGCATTTTCACACCTTGGCAATTAGGCGACACGCCCCGGCTGACGCCCATGTGGCTGCCTAGGCGACATTGACTAATGAGACGCCATTTCGTTTGCCGACTAAACACCTGAGACAACACGACAAATGACAATGGCGACCGGATATAAGTCAATTTACTTATTAGCACAGCAATAACAGCCATATTAGCAACAGAATTTCATCTCTAGCCCTCAGCGGCTTAAGGCACAAATCCAAACAAAGTGCCAAAAATATCACGCTCAGCGAATGTGTGTGTGTATGTGTGTAAACATAAAACATTCATAATTGAAAAAATCACAAACAAATTCATCGACATGAAACCTTTTCTATTTCCCTGAGAGTTCAGCCACTTGTCGACTGGCCTACTCTGTTTTCACCCTGAGCTCATTGAAGTGGGAGCATATTGAAATTGTAGAAATACCTGATCAGGACAACAACCTGAGTCGATGTAGCCATGCTCGTCTGCCCGTCAGTCCGTCCGCCTGCAGCTATGAGGGAAGATTAGAACGACATTATCTTTTTCTTTTTTTTTTCCTATAAATCATACCGTGTTCTTATAATCAATAATTATCGAAAAATAATATCAATAATTATAACAAATGATGAATGCAAAAAAAAAAAAACAATAATAGTTTAAGTAACGTGTCCAGGATATCTCCTATTCGGGTATACTCACCTCAAGCCGTTCTGTTTCCCTTTTGTGGCTGCTGCAAGTGGCAGCTTATTAAAAAGACGATGAAACAGCAAAGGAAACCACAAAAATGCTCTGGGGCCAAACAAAAAAACAAAAAATGTCCTGAAATTATTTTGCGATGCGTAGAAGAACAACGAAAAATAAAAAAGAAAAAAAGAAAAAAGAACCGCCAAGCTCACAAAACAAAGCGCATCCAAATTGCTTGACTCAAAATATACTGAATGCATACATATATACAATATAGAACTTTAGCGCTAAGTAAGCTATACATGCCAATGGCGTGTCTCATAGTAATACAGACATTGATTCAGTTGGGATACACTCTGAGTCGACTCAATTGATCCAATAACAGTTATTGAACTGGCTGACTATCTAATAATATATATATATATATATATATATATGATACAGATTTCGGTTATATGATACAGATTTCGGTTAGCCTATATAAAGAGAGTGATATCTGTGCTGTACATAGTCTCTAAAATGAATTTTTGATTTTATAGCAAGATATTTAAGTGTGGGAGCTTTGACTGAAGCTGATGCTTTAAATTGAACAGATTTGGATATCCTTTCTGTTATCTGTTAATTTGCAGCTGCTCGAAGCAGCAGGAAGATAAAGTAACAAGCAGTGAATATGTTGCAGCTGTGGAATGCGTCGTGTTGTCCATTTGCTGTTGTCTTTCAACAGATGCAAAGAGTGTCATACTAAGTGCACATTCCATTTCATTCATCTTCTTCATAATGTTGCTGCCACTTTCAACATCCCTTCTTTTGGCTGTCTCCTGCCGCCCCAGCCACGCCCCTCGACTAACTGGCAATCCTTTAGCCTCAACTGTCGCCTCTTATGTTTTAAACATTCTCTAAATTCCCAACAAAAAAAAGGCAAAAAATAAGAACTACAGAAAGAAAATTCCGGGACTAACGGCATGTCCAGCGCAGATACAGCATCGCTGGCATTATACCCCCTCGCTACCCACGCGATTTGCTTTTCCTATGGCCTTTGCCTTTGCCTTTGCCTCTGCCTCTGCCTCTGCCTTTGCTTTCGCCTTTGCTTCTGCCATTCGCTGGCAAGCGCCCAAATTGTCTGCTTGGGTGTGCTGCTGCTGTTGCTGCTGCTGCTGCTGCTGTTTGCTTTGGGCCAAAAACATTTGAATTGAATTTGCAGCAGCAACTGCCTCAATTTCCAGACACAGCGCTGACCTTGTCACACATACACACATACCCCCATGGGCTAAAGGGGCGTCGGCCAACAACGACGACGGCGACGACGACGACGACGACGACGACGACAACGTCGCAGCTGCCGCAATATTTCTTGCGCCAGATGAAACGCTTGATGCCGGACAACGAGCCAACGGGGCACTGTACAAGGGAGCAGCAACAGCAGCCAAAGCAATAGCAGCAACTGAAAAACTGCGCCCGCCAAGTGGCAACAGCTGTCAGTTTAAGTATATCTGGCTCTCTCTTTCTTTCTTTTCCTCATTCTCTCCAGCTCGCTCCTCTCGCTCCCCTAGCTTCCCTAGCTCCTTCCCCTGCTGCGCCTTGTTACTTGTCATGGCACAGTTGTTTGAGCTGCAGCTCAAGTGCCGGCAACAGATTTTTGCTGTTACTGCCTCAAGCTGTTGACGCTGTTGCTGGCATGTGTTGCTGGCGTCGCAGCAACATGCATCGATTTTTGCATGTGCCCGAATAAGAAACAAAAATTTGGCTTTGGCACTACACACACACACACACACACACACATATATATATATATATATATATATATATATATATATATATATATTTATAAGATGGCATAGCATTTCACAGGTGTTCCGACAGCTGCTGCGCCTGCTGTCAGTCGCAATTTTTAATTGAAAACGGCAGCAGCTCTAGCACCGCAGCAACTGTCGGCCGCAGTCCTGCCACGACATCAACTTCAGCAGCGTCAGTGGCACGTGGCAACATGTGTCGTGGCCCGCTCCTCGACCCACCCCTCTTGGCATGCTGGTACCGCACGACTGTTGTAGACAACTTGGCTGCGCAGGCAATCAACAGCAGCAGCAGAGGCAGAGGCAGCAGCAACAACAACGATTGGAAGCAGCAGCACGTGCTGCGCTCTAGCTGAAAACGCTTTTCCAATCAGATAAGCACAACAACAGAAACAATTGGAAAAATCTTCAATTGCCAGCAACTGGGTCTCGCTACGTTTGAAAATTCCATTTGTAGCAACTGCAACTGCAACTGCAACAGCGACTGCAACAGCAACAGCAACATCAACATGAGCAACAGCTGCAGCTGCATAATTGAATTGGTGGCAACATGTGGCAAGAGTCGTGTGCCGCGGATGCCAAATGTTCTAGGTGCAGCTGCAACAAACTCACAGACTTGCCGACTCGCCGATTCTCTGGCTGGCTAGTTAATGGCCAGGCGGGATATAAAACAGTTCATATCGGAAATAAAACAGACCATAAAGCCGATTACGCGCGACACTCGCTCAACTGTTTTTCCTGCTGCTGCTGCTGCCTTTTTTGTGGCTGTTGTTGGTCGCTCTGACACGCCATTATCTTATTATGCTCTATACACACACAGAAAATGCCAGAGGGAAGCGAGGTAAGCAGCAGAGACACACACACGTGCGGTGACTAGCGCAGAATTGTTGCTGTTGATGTTGCTGCTGCTAGTGCTGCTGCTGCTGCTGTTAGTGCTGCTGATGTTGCTGCTGTTGTTGCTGGCTGTCTGTTTGTCAGATGTGTAATTTAAAATAACACCGACACTGAGGCCCGTTGCAGTCACTTGCACAACACACACACATACACATACACATACACACACACACACACGTCCGCGAGAGTAGCTTAAAAAGTTTGTACCTTTTATTTGGGATATCATATTACAACTACAATGAACTTTTCCATGTTGTACTATATTGTGATTACATAAGTTCTGTCTTATACATTTTGAATTCAAATGATTTCCCATTTCATACTTTAAATGATATTTCAAACTATTTTCACAATGTTTAAAGTTGTAATTGCTATAAATTTCTTTAACTTGTTGTAAAAGAAGCGATTCATCATCTTTGCGCAAAACTTCATCAAACCACTCGTTAATAATCAGAATAGCTTTAGACATCGTCTCTAAGCAGGTTTAATGATTTAAGTATCAGCTTTACGTCATATGCGAGGCCTCGACAAAGTCAACAATTTATGCTTTCGCATGATTGCAATTGTATATTGAAATACAATTTTGAGCAATTTTACGTTATTGTGAGATGCAATTATGCTCGGCATGTTCTCTTCCGACACATTTCGTTCACTTTTGTAGCTTCATGTGTAATGACGCAGCAAGTTGCAAAAAACTTTTCACTGTGAAGCTCAAATACACACATCGAAATACGTGCGAGTGTGTGCACGTCCTTTGTCTGAATGTGTTTGATGCTGTTGTTGCTGTTGCTGTTGATGTTGCTGCTGTTGTAGCTGCTGGTGTTGCTGTTGCACAGGTGTCGTCGCCAGTAATCTCTTTCGGGCGGCGTTGGCGGCGGGCGTCACTTGTGCATAATGACGCTGGCCGCAGAGCCACATACAAAGCCGGACTCTGTGTGTGTGTGTGTGTGTGTGAACTGGACTCGTCCACGTGGCTGTCATTGCCACACACACGCAGTGCTTGTACGTGAACTGCCAGCTTACAGCTAAAGCACATGCAGCTGTGCTGTGATTTCAACCGACGAGTCCCAAGCCCCGCACCAGCGCCAGCACCAGGACGCAGTCCTAGACCCAGGCCCAGATTTCATCCTCCACCCAAAAGCCGGCCACAGCCCCAACCCAGCATCATCAACCCTTCATAGCTGCTCGAATTATTGTTGTTGCTGTTGCTGTTATTATTACAGTTGGCGGGCCTTTTCACTGCTGATGTTGCTGTTGCTGTTGCTGTTGCTGCTGTTGCTGTGTTGTTGTTAGCAAAAGGGATAAAAGTATATACTGCTTTGCTGTCCAGCCACATGGCTACGCTGGCCTTTTTATATGAATTAAATGAATGTCGTTGAATTTTTTATGATTTGTGTTGCGCCTAATTGAAAATTATGTGCGAGCTGCTGTTGCTGCTGCTGCTGCTGCTGCTGCTGCTGCTGTTTCTGCTGCTTCTACTCCTTCTTGCTCTATTCCTTATTTTTTCGTTTAATTTGTCATTGCTTTGGCGTATTGCTTGCCTAATAGTTGCCACACCCCTCATACGTCCAGTAGCCCGAAAACGGCCTCGCTTCGCAGCCGTTTAAATAATTACTTTTTCTTTTAACAATTTCGCCAGCAGCCGGTTGCCAACGCCAGCGTCAGCATCAGCGCCAGCAGCTGCCAGCCAGCCCCAGTCTTTGCCCCAGCCCCGTGCTCCGTTCTCCTCACTGTGCAAGTTTTGTGGCAAAAGTTCTGCGGGCGACATTTTCCATTTTGCTCAAACTGAAGCTCAAGCCCAGGCGCTTTGAAGTGGCTGGGACCAAGCGTAGGTGTAGTGAGGCATGCTGTGTGTGTATGTGTGTGAATGGGAGTGTGAGTGTGAGTGCGAGTGTGCGAGTGTGCGTGAGGGAAGGGGAAGGGGAAGGGGCAGGGGCAACAACACAAGTTAAAGCTTTGGCCGCCTGATGACGCCGACAGGCGACAGCTGCTTAAGAGACGACGTCGACGACGACTATGAAACGGCTGGTGCTGACATTTGATTCATTCGTCATAGCCGGGTCCTATGCCTTGCCAACAGCTGCTGCCAGCCAGCCAGCCAGCCAGCCAGGCAAGCTATTAAGTGAGTCAGCCCACTCCATAACCACCTTGGCCCCACCTCCTCGCAACGCCCACTTACCTGGCGCACACTCAAAACACTTGTTGTTGCCGTCTGTCACGCATGTTTCGTTTGGTTAGTTTCGACTCGCCTCGCCCACTGGCCACCTAGCCAAACAGTTGACAAGTGTTATAGACGCCATATGCCGGTTGGATCAATCCCACCCCCGCCTTCCGCCCTACTTGCTCTTCTTTTGTCGGCACTTTGGCAAGCGGCAGCTGCGTGTCAAGTGTTTGTTTTTAATAAAATTTTAAATAATTTGCCTGATGCGAAACAGCTGCCCGCCAGTTTGCACTCTCTCTCTCTCCCTCTCTCTCGCTACTTTTCTTTCTCTTTCTCACTGTCTCTCTTTTGCTCTTAGAGATCAGTCTGTGATAACCCCTCGGTAGTGTAAATATTTCCTAGTGCGACGATTGACTTAAAACATTCCAGAAAAAAAGAAAAAGTTTCGTTTTTACACCTCAGACTGGTTGGGGCAGGAGGCGTGGCTCTCGTAGATTGATCGAAAACATGAATGAAAATGAGCAGATTTTTTTTTTGTTCTTGTTTTTGTGTATTCTATCTCGTTTTTCTTACGCTTTTGTTTATGCAGCCGACAAGCTGCACAAACTCCCACAGCCTGGCCAGGTATTTACATATTTTAGTGATAAAAATCAACAAATTATTTCATGCTCAGCCGACATGGGTCGATCCATGGGCAACCGGACATGGAATGAAATGTGCTGCTACACATGGCGAGTGCTCCACCAAAAAAAAGCTGAGCGAGAGCTCAAGGGCGCGACGGCAATAGCGCCATAGCTCGCCGTAGGTGGAAGTTGTGGCTGTGGTTGCTTAAATCGGCGGCAAGTCCATATTCTTGCCTGCCTTGCTGACAGCAGGGTGTCCGTGTGTGTGTGTTTCTATATATATATATATATATATATATATATATATATATATATATGTTGCAATATCGAACATTCAACTGAAATTTTGCAAAAGGTGTTTCTATAAACATAATTAAGTTTAGCTTAAATTCTGGAATTTTTATTTATATATATATATATATATATATATATATATATATATATATATATATATATATATATATATATATATATATTTATTATTAATATATTATCTGAGGTTTGTTTAAGTAAATTTGATTTGTGCTCATGCAATTGGCAATAAACTGATTTTGAGGCTATATTCGGTTTATAAATTTCGCAGTCTGAATTAATACCTACCTCGAGCATTAGCAATTCCAATAGGTAGCTGCAAATTGCTGATTGGGGCTCACCGAATAATTTGGTATGCGCTGGAAATGCCCCTAGTTGCAGCTGCCCCTAATGAGGCTCGCTCCCAGGCCCAAGAACACACACACACACATGTTGGCAGTGCTCCTGCGACTGGCAGGGCACGACACGGACCTTGGGTTTGGTGAGCCCAATTTGCATGTCAGAGAACAATTTAATCAAATTGAAATCAAATAATTTGAAATCATAATGTGAGAACTTTGTCACTTGATGTTTTCGTAGACGCATGGGAACCTGTACAGGTTTCTCTTGTTTATAATTACAAACTGTGGTGCTTTTACTATGGTTGTTGTTGTTGTCATTGTCATTGTCATTGCCGTAGCTGTTGCTGTTGGGGGCAGAGTCTTTAAGTTTCTTAACTAATTTGCGACTATTTCCAGATGGCGCTCGACGGCAAAGCGATAATTAAGGAGGAGATTACCGACAAGGACGCCTACGATGCGGCCGCAGCAGCAGCGGCAGCAGCAGCGGCTGCGGCAGCGGCAGCAGCGGTCTCAGTGGCTACATCAACAGCTGCCTCATCCGCGTCATCGTCAGCGTCCTCATCAGCAGCAGCAGCGGCGGCAGCCAACACAGCAGCAACTGCGGCTGCAATTAGTCGACGGTTTAAAGGTGAGTGGCATGTGGACAACACACGTGCGAACAGTGCGAACAGTGGGAGAGGGAAATGCGTATGTGAGCTGTGAATATGTATGTGGCAATGGCAGACATTGGGGTGTTTAATTGGGAGTCGTGAGTTGGGATTGGGAGCACAAGTGCAGCCAAGCGACAGCTCTGACGATTGATGGTGTGAATCGCAGCAGCTGTGTGTGCGTGGGTGGGTGTGTGTGTGTGTGTGTGTGAGTGTGAGTGTGTGGCTATGTGGGTGTGAGTGTGAACCGGGTGTGGGGGTATTTGGCTGTTTATGTTAAGGCTAGGATGAACAATTAGCAACAACAAACCAAACCATTTCTTCGCAGCGAAAGCTTCAAACTATTCTGGGCATCAATTTTTGAGCGAGGTATAAAAGAACAGTATGATACTCTCTATCATAGACAGTATAAGTAACAGAAAACATAAATATATTAAAGAGTCAACATAATAATAATAATCATAGATATCGATATATAATATAAATTTCCAAACTCTGAATGGCCAATTCTCTAGGTATAGTTTTCTCAACTTTATAAAAAAGAAATAATTAGAAGTAAGAACGTTGCAGTTAGGCGCAACTAACTGTGATATACTCTGTTTCCGTATGTGGATTTTATTTATTTAATAAACATTTAATAAACGAAATATTTGATTGATTTTCTATGCATACATACAAAGGCTGCATGCTATAATATTCTAAGAATTCTAATATTCTAAGAATTCGATTACATGTTATTGTAAAATAAACTGGGTTCAAATCCCGCTGGAAACTTGATGTTTTTTAATCGAAAACTTATAAATTTTATTTTTTTAATTCATTAATAGTTTTATAATTATGTTAAAATGCTTTCTGCCTTCTTATTGATCTTGGGTATTCAACCCGAGTATACATCCTAAATTTCAAGTCTCTAGTGTCAATAGTGTTCAAAATATAGCACATATATCCGCCATAGATTTTTGAACTTGGGTTGTCATCGCGAATATACATTCGAAATTGCAACTCTCTAGCTCATCAACTAGTACGATTACTGGCATAACGGCACATGCATTTTCCGATTTGCCACGCCCCTAGTGTGCGGATCGGGAAAAATTTTGCACTTTATAATTCGGGAGCATACTCATGTATGCTCATGTATATGTTCAAAATTTCAAGTCTCTAGCTCTAACAACGCCGAAAAATATTGCGTTCATACGGACAGACGGACAGCAAGACAGACATTACACAAAGTTAATATACTCTTTTTCCCTTTGGGAACAGAGTATAAAAACACTCACAGATGGCAGAGTAGATAGTCAAAATTGTAAGTCTCGAGCCTAGCTTAGGTAATAGCGTTAATGTCATACCAGAAATGGACTTCGCTGATTGCTCACATCCCAGTGAAAGTTTCGGGAGCGTCTCCGGCTACAATGGCAGCGAAATGGTTTGCGAGCATGCGGTCAGACAGACGAATAAAACGACAAAACGACGAATCTTATACACATCAATAAACTGTCTCTCCTATAAAATCATTTCTTCACACCTTGTAACTGTGGCAAACTTATATGGCAAGACTCATATGGTTAATATAAACAAGTAAGAAAGCTCTTGTCGAGAATACTCGACTTCGAGTTACCCTGAGCCCTGCAAAAAATATGATACTCTTCTTCTTTACGCACGTATAAGCGCGCGCTCTGCTAACTGCGCAGTTGCTGCCGTGGCTTGGGGGTGGGTTGAGCTATAATTGAAATGATTATAACTCCATTTCTGGACGGACGATCTTTATGAAACTTTCAGAATATAATAATAGAAAATGTGTCTATTTGCCTAATCGCACGTCTGTAGTATTTGAATTACGTTTTTTACAAATTTGGGGAATGGGCCAAATTTGTGGCCGGTATCCAAAATCTAACAAATTCCGAAATTGTATTCAATTCATATCTATATATGCAGAAGGCTTGGAGATTCTAACTCTAAAGATGAACGAGATATATTTTTTTAACAAATTCTCGATAAATGTTTTAATCGATAACTCTAAAACGATAAAACGTATCGATTTTTTTTTAAAACAAACTCGTATACCGCGTGCAAGACACGGATCTTACAAAAAGAATGAAGTCTCTAGCTCTCATAGTTACTGAGATCGACGGACGGACAGGGCTATATCGGCATTTCTCGTCACCCTGATCAAGAATATATATACTTTCTTCTTCTATCTGTTACATACTTTTAACTAAACCATTATGCCCTGATTTCCATTTTCAATGTATTCCGGAGATAAAAATACAGTTAATATAAAAAATACAATTCATATTTTTATTCTTATGGGTGAAATATATGAATTAACAAAGAAATGTTATTCACAGATATCTTTGAGCACTTGGCAGCAGCCCGAAGATTTTTACCTTTTCGGTCTCGGTTTCTTTGCTGTTTGGACCTGAGTCCAAGAAATAACAGCGGCTGTTCACATTCCCAGCAACAACAGCACCAACAGCAACAGCAATAGCAGCAACATATGAGGAAAAAAGAATCCCGTTTTTGGGTTCTGATGAAGTGTGTGCTTTCCTCTGATTGTTGATCCTATTGTTGGTGTCGCTGTTGTCGTTTTGGTTGTTGTGGCTGTGGGTACCTGTGTCACTAGCTGCGCCAATTCCCAGAGCTATAAAGTGTGCGTGCGCGTGTGTGTATGTTCTGCATTTAAGGCGCTTAAATTCTATGAAACCCTGCTCTCTAATTAGCATTCAAAACTGAAGCTCTTAAAAAAAGTTTTGTTTAACAAATGTTTGCTGTGTTGCAGAGACGCCCACAATAGCAAAAGCAACAGCAACAGCAACAGCAGCAGCAACAGCAGCAGCAGCAACAGCAGCAGCAACTTCATTATGGTCTGCTGCTGCCTGCTGATGATGATGATAATCACAAACAGCGCATGATGAATATTTGCCAAAATGATTGTTTTCCCAAATGACTATGCCAGCAGCAGCAACAGCAACAGCAACAGCAACAGCAACAACAACAACACTAGCTAAACTTGCCAACATTTCGTTTTGTGCGCTCGACTGCAATCTATGGGTCGCAGCTGTGCAAATTCTGTTGGCCGTACACTCATACATACCAGCAGCCACGCACACTCACATACATATACACACACATCTACTACCATTAGCCCACACTGCGTATACGTAACCTTAAATCGATGGCTGCTGCTCTTGAAACTCACTCATGATGCTGATGTTGCACCAGCCGTTGAGGCTCCCACAATGCCGCATTGCCATGCCCACACTCACACACACACACACACACACACAAACGGAAAATTGCCAACATTATGTTTTAGAAAATATGTGAATTGTCAACACAAAATTTTCGTAAATAGTTTTTCGTGGCCGAAACATTTTTCGTGCCCAGTCACAGCTGGTCAGCTAACCGCCCCATCACCCACGCCCCCATCCATTTGGCCCTTGGGGAACAGCTTTGGGTCACTTGCGGTTTTGCGGCCCTAACAAACTTTTAAGCCTCAACCAACTGCAATATTTTACAATTGTACACCACCAGTTAGATAGCTGTGAGATATCCGACTCTGTGAGACAGATACACAGTCAGTCCTTTTATTTTTTGTTTATACTCTACACTTTTTTTGCCTTTTGCATAGAAGCCAATTACAGGGCCCGGTGGCGGCATCATGTGATCCATCATTGTCTATGTTTGGCGTTTGATAAGCCGCCGCCAACTTAGCTGAGTGATGCCTCCTAGCCCACTCTTTCTCTCTCTCTCTCTCTCTCACTCTCTCTCCCTCTATCTCTGTCTCTCTCTGTCTTTCTATATGAGTGTGTTTGTGTCCCTTCGATTGGCGTGCCTGAATGGCTGTGAAAACACAGCCAGTTGCAGCTGTATCCACAATCATTATCACAAAAGCAAACTATAGCAGCAGCAGCCACAGCAGAGCTACAGCATCGACTGGCTGCCATGAACGTCCTCATCGTCATCGTCATCATCAGCAGCAGCAGCAGCAGCAGCAGCCACAGCAGTAGCAGTAGCAGTCGCAACATTTGCACTCACACCAGCCACACACTCCCACACACACACACACACACACACACACACACACACACATAAACAATTTCCATTAGCTTGTACAAACAAAGTCTGTGTGTGTTTGGTAGCCAATGCGAAACAGGCGACAATACATTTGCAAAATGAATTGCTGTTTGAAAATTTACCAAGAGGTGTATCGCAAGCGAGAGATATAGAGCCGTGGATAATAAAAACAAATTAAAATTATATATTATATATTAATGAAATGTATATCAAGCTCGCTTCAGTCTGCCTTCATTGCCACCAGGGTTCGGCTATAGTCGCTCACCTGATCAAAGACCCAGATGCGAAATCAGCTTCGGTATTCGCACGCTTGCTCGTGTTTCAGGGTCGGATTGATACACTGGATTGAATAGCACAGCTATTAGATATATTTTTACAGTCAATTAGAATCTATTTGGCTTTAGATCACACAAAAAGTTTGCATACGCTTTATAAAGTCTCCTCAAACATATACCTATCATATTATGTTCGAATCAAGTCAGGATAAACCAAAAGTTAAACAAGATTAAAGATAAACTATTTTCATTACTTTAGAAAATTCATTGAATACATTTGTAGATATTTGAAAAATGCACACAATATGTTCAACTATATATTCAATTCTTCAAATATGAATATTTGAATATACACGATATTTGAGAGTCTCATTTCAAAGGCTGCCGGCATTTTGAAAGGAATAACCCACATATTATTAGCTATCAAAACATTTGAAATGTTATTCATTAATATTGTATTTACTGAATATCGCATTTGTTTGTACAATTGTGATTCATTGCAATAAAAAATTAAATTATAAGTGATAATACACAGTATTAGCATAGATGCTCTTCAATATGATAATCGACATATTTTTTCTGTGCTCCGCTAACATTCTTTGTTGCTGAACGAAAACGAAAACGCATACGTTTTTATTTGTCGCCTGTGACCGACGGCTTCGTGTTCTACGCCCCAATCTCCAATCCCCGATCCCCCTCGCTCAGTTCCGACATCAAGCCGTGCAACTCTGCGCTGCGGCTTTTGCGTTAAGCTTTTCAATTTTGAGCTACAGCCGAATGCGACGCTTTGGCAGTAGGATCAGGTCCAGGCACGTTGCACCCAGCTGGGCATCATGGCTGCGTCCTCTTTCCCCTTTCCCCTTTCCCCTTTCCCATCACACTGCAACTTGTCTTCCGGTGGCCTCCAATTAGTGCGTGTCGCTTGATTTGCTTGCTTGGCTGGGCTCATGGTCGCTTGTTGCCTGGCAAATGGCACCCAAAAATGTTTGCTAATTTATTTCCCATGTTCAAACAAATTTGTTAATGCCAGTGCGGTGTCCCCTGGCGATGGGGCAGACAAGTGCTGCACCATGTTTGCGGTCAACAGAAGTATATACATATTTTGTGGTAGGGCTGGTGTTGCCGCATCCCAGCTCCGAGCCCAGAGCTTCAAACTACAGAGCATCCGAACTGCATCAGCGTCTACAGCAGCTCCTAATGCATTTGTAATGCGCTTCGCCTGCACATCCTGTGTGTTGCTGTGTGTGTGCGTGTGTCTCAGCATGTGTGGGAGTCTTGTTTCTGTTCATTGTTTATTGTGAACTAACTAACGAGCTGCATGCTTCCTTTTCCCTTTTAATCCAACAATCAGCCAACAGCAGCAACAGCAGCAGCAACAGCAGCAGCAGCAACGGCGACAAGAGCTCCACCACCACCAGCAACTCCTCCTCGGCCGGCAGCACCACTAGTAGCAGCAGCAGCAGCAAAGACATGTCCATCACCGGCAGCAACACAGTCAGCAGTCAGCAGCTAACGCCCAATGGCAGTCGAGAGCGGGAGCGGGAGCGCGAGAGGGAGCGGGAACGGGAGCGAGAGCGAGAAAGGGACCGTCTCTGTCGCACGCCGCCAGAGTCGCCTCCAGCGCTAGCGCGCAGCCTTGCAGCGGCACCTCGCTCTCCCCACTCACCGCCCCAGCAGCTGCACCATCACCAGCGACCGCAGCGCAACGCGAGCTCCTCGCCGGTGGTAAACGGGAGCGCCAGCTCGGCCACATCACCTACGCCGGGCTCGCAACACGCAGCTTCTCTAGCGGCTGCTGCGGCCGCCGCAGCTGCAGCTGCTGCCCATGTGGAACAAGCGCGCCTGCTGTCCAAGCTGCGGAAGTTCTTGGGTGCTCTGGTGCAGTTCTCCCAGGAGCTGGGGCAGCCGGAGGTGAGCGAGCGAGTGCGCACCTTAGTGCTGTCGCTGGCCAGCAGCAACATATCACTGGAAGAGTTCCGGCTGGCCCTGCAGGAGGCCATCAACCTGCCGCTGCGGCCGTATGTGATGCCGCTGCTGAAGAACAGCGTGGCTCTGATGCAGCGCGAGATTCTGGCCCTGGCTCGCGCCACCAACCAGTCGGCGATGCAGTACGTGACCAGCAATGAGCCGGCAGTGATGGAGCTAACGCCACATGGCGTGGGCAGCGCCGAGTTCGCGGACATATTTGTGCAGCTGGAGGCGCCGGCGGCAGCCAACGGCAATGGAGGAGCGCTGTTCAAGCGCCGCTCCTCAGACTCCATAATGGAGCACAGCGCGCACAATGGTCTCCAGGAATGGGCCGAGTATATGCCCAATGCCGGCACAGGCTACGCGCCACCCAGCAAGCGCCTGGCTATGCATCCGGCAGCAGCCCACTCGGTGCTCGCCTTCGACTACAGCGCCGCAACGGCCGCCGGCGAGGTGGCCGCTGCGGGCTTCATGCAGCGCGACGAGCGGGATTTGCGCCTGGGCGAGTCAGGGCAGGGAGCCAGCAGGCACGCGCTGCCCCAGGTTGCTCGTGGGGGCAATGCTCCAGCCGCGGGCGCACCTGCTCCTGGCGGTGAGGAAGAGTGGAAGAACATACACACCATGCTCAACTGCATCTCGGCCATGGTCGACAAAACCAAGCGGGCCATCACCATCCTGCAACAGCGCGGCATTGAGCCGCAGCATGGCAGCAACAGTAGCCAAGACCTGACACCCGCCGCCATGGTCGAGCTGCGTCGCCAAACCGAGGAGAAAGTCGCCGAGTTCAAGCGCAATGCCGAGGATGCAGTCACCCAGGTGAGTCAGCGACATGGCCATGGGGCTCCCCCACTCCCCACCCAGTTTTACATTTATATTGTTTCTATCCCGTGGCAGGTCAAGCGGCAGGCGGTCATCGAGATACAGAGAGCAGTGGTCGCTGCAGAGACGCGTGCTGCTGAGATTATGACTCAGGAGCGACTGCGCATGGAAAAGTTCTTCATGGAGATGAGCCGCCATTCCAGTGGAGACCGCGACCTGGACAACAAGTCGCCTTCCATAACCAGCGCACAGAATGTAAGTTCCTTTATGATCAAGTCGATTGAGACAAGTATTTATATATATAAGTATTTATATATATATATATATTTAAATACACCATATAAATTTATTTTTGTTTTAACACTAACTAAACAAAGTTCACTTTCATCCTTCGTAGGGCAGCAACTTGCAGCAGCAGTGCTGGAACTGCGGTCGCAAGGCCACGGAAACCTGCTCCGGCTGCAACATGGCCCGCTACTGCAGCGCCTCATGCCAGTACAGGGACTGGGATAGTCATCACCAGGTGAGTTTGCTAGCAGCTGAAGCAGCCTAAAACGATGTATAGCTAATCCAAGTGCTCTTCGGATCGGTTTACAGGTGTGCGGCAACTCACGGGCGAGCGAGCTGAGCGCCAAGCACTTGCACTCGGCCAGCGCCAGCGGCATGCGCAGCGCCATGGCCACCAGATCCCCACCCACGCCCACAGCTGCAGCAGCGGCTGCCGCAGCGGCTGCGGTGCATCTACAGGCGGCTGCTGCCGGAGTGCGGGAGACGGCTGTGGCTGGCGGCACGGCTGGTGGCTCTGGGGGCGTTGGGGTCGCTGGAGGCGGGGCTGCTGTCACCGCTGGCGCACCCAGTGCGCTGGTGCCCAATGGCCTGGGCTCCAAATGACGCATTCGCATGATGAAACCCAAGAAGAAATACTTGTGCTAGTCAAATTAACGATCGGGCTCGAATACGCTATAATTATAATCTACATATATAATTATGGAGTTTAACTAACGTAAACCTTAACCAAAAACGAAAGCAGAAACAAAAACAAAAACCAAGGCGAAATGGAAATGGAAAAGAATGGGATAGGGGAAAGAGGAAAGGGAAAGGGAAAGGGAAAGTTAAAGTGAAAGTGAAAAGAAATGAAAGAAAAGGGGAAAGAGACATTGTCAGCATTATCCAAATAGTTCTTAAATGCACACATAAATAAACTTCAAGTAAACGAGATAGATATGTAATTTGATCCTAACACTTTTTGCAGTACATTCAAAATACGATACAAGTTAAAATAATATATTCTAATGGCCTAACCATTTTTGTTTAAATTATAAGAAGAATGGAAATGTTTCAAATAGCTATCGCGCTGAAAACGCACGCTAAAGTTTATTGATTTTCAAATTGTGAGAGCACTTAAATTATAGCAAAGAAAAAAAAAATTCAAGCATTTGCACACAATTGAAATTAATCTATTAAAAATATACAAAACTATATTAATGGAAGCTCTTAAATACAACTCTAATTTATTTAGGAAATCAAAGCTGTAAGTAGTACTTAGGACCCAAACAGCGAGGGGAGGTTGAAGAAAACGGAAGAATACTTAAACTGAACATAGTAGTTTTTATTAAATAATATGATATAATAAATAATAATTATTATTACTGTCATTATGGATAATTTATTGATTATAAAAATCTGTATGTATTTAAATTATTAATTAGTATTTATTGTATTTCTAAAACACGTATTTAACTATACTTTAAATATAAACAAGCAAATGGAAACCAAAAGAAAATGCAAGAAAATACCTAAACTAAATGTTACAACCCACACAAAGGAAGGCTATAAAGAAACCCAAAAAATAAAGTGTTTTAAACCAAAAACCTCTTTTCGAAACGATTTGACTCCAATCGAATCGATTTCGATTCGATGCGATTTCTCGAGCAGCCTAAAAGCAGGCAACACAAAACTGCATCAGCCATGAATTGCGCATTAGTGAACGTGTGTGTCTCTCTGTGTGTGAGTGTGTGTGTGTTTAGTTCAGGGGTTGAAGGGGGCCTCGGTATGGGAGATACAAAACCACAAACTACTGTGATGAAATTTCAATTATCGTCACTCAGTTGCGCCATGTGCAGGAGTATGTTTGTGTGTGTGTGTGTAATTGTGTGTGTGTGTGTGTCTGGGTGTATGTATGTATATCTGTGTGTTTGGCACACCTGCTGCTGTCGCATTGCAAGCAAGCAAAAGCTCGTTAGTGCCTCGCTTCGCCTGGGGGCATGCACAGCATTTGTTGCACACAGACGTACTCACACATGTGTACATGGCTTGCGGCTGTCACACACACATACACATGTACATACAAACACACGCACACACACACACACACACATACATAGACACTTCAGGATCAGCT
Source organism: Drosophila stalkeri (assembly GCA_035047405.1). Classification (NCBI taxonomy): domain Eukaryota; kingdom Metazoa; phylum Arthropoda; class Insecta; order Diptera; family Drosophilidae; genus Drosophila; species Drosophila stalkeri. Next base: position 27,329,599 of record JAWNPR010000090.1, read on the forward strand.
TGCCTTAACTTTACTTTTGTCTGCAACTGCTGTGCGCTTTTTTGCAACCCTTTACTGAACGCCGAGTGGGAATTTGGTTTGAGTACGTGGCAAACCCATGATGATGATGATGATGATGATGATGATGATGATGATGGTGATGATGATGATGATGATGGTGGCATTTTGCTACCTGAGTGATTTTCTAAAGCCAGCTAGTGCCACAAAGCGACAGGCGGGCGCATATTCAAATAGATGCACGTCCAGCTAACCAGCCAAGCAGCCAACCAGTCAACAGGCAACTGGCAACTGGCAACTGGCAACTGGCAACTGGCAGGAGCTTCCTGGTGCTTGCTTCTGGCCAGCATGTGCTGACGTTTTGTTTGTTTCTGGCTGAAAGCCCTCACTCTGTGCCCCAATCTC